>CAJQZP010000212.1:8090000-8725000 GCA_907164705.1 Parnassius apollo
TCTAGATTCATAATCAGCAGTCTACCACAATACCAACGTGACACTGGTCGCACATATGTCGGCACATGACGCTCTACTCGAAATCAGAGTCTGACTTTTCGTTTTGTGATACACAGATACAAGTTGCGTCAATAACGAGTTAGGTGATTATATTTATTTATTTTACTACATATTTTTTATAGATTTTAATTGATTATAAATTTTACGATGTTTCGTATCTTCCGGGCGTCCCGCGGCGGCCAACTTTTTTTGTTTTTAGTCGTTACTAAGGTTTATTTCTTTTTGCCGTTTCTTACGACACCCACGCGATGGTATAGAGTGGTGGAGTTCTTACACCGTCACTTTACGGTGACGGTGTACCACACATTACTGAGATATTGGCTATTCTATGCCTGTACTCGAGTCACTTTTTTTTTTTTAAATATTAGTAATCCTATTAACTAACATTACTAATATTCCCTTTAACCACTCCTGGTAAGCTGAAAATGCTTGTGTTAGGAGTGGTTTACGACAGTAGTCGAATGGTGGATTCGAACCCGCGACCTTTTGAGTTCGCGGTCCGCGCCCTGCCACTAGGCTACTGTCACTAAAGCCAATATTGGCTTTGACGAAGTTCCTTAACTAAGGTCGCACTAAAAAGCCTTCTTTAAAAAGCTCATGTTAAACATGATTCGCCATTGAGTCTAAAGCTTCTAGGTGGCGTATTGTAGTTTAGAGTTAAGATTCAATCACTATAAAAGATTTGATAAAAGATTTGAAAAAGGTGTAAGAATATCCTCTACCCCATATCGCCCCGTGGGTGTCGTAAGAGGCGACAGAGAGAAATAGAAACAGATTATGAGCAGCTGCATCTTCCAGATAACAATTAAAAATAATAAAAAATGAGTTTGACGAACAAGCTCGCCAAGCGTGTCAACTATGGTAAAATTCTCCCTATGAGGCAATTTATGGGGAGACCTTTGTCGTACTGGACTTTTATAGGCTGTGATAAATGTAAAATATTTGAATTTTGTTTCGAACAGCATCAACATAGCATTATTTTAACTAAACCGATCGAACTTGCGGTCCTCCTACAGCCAACTTCAACTAAAGCTACATAAGCATTGTCACTGCTGAGGACTAAACTCTAATGCTTCGAAGCCTGTGATTATACCGGCTTTTTATAAACTTCAGATCAATTCAAGCAATTTGGCGGCAGAAATAGATTAAAGGGAATATCGCTGTCAACCTTATCTTGTACGAGAATCGGCATCGCCGGGTCGTTCGTCGTTTAAATTTTAATACATATTTATTTGTAAATAGTGTGAAATTTGGCATTTTCTAAATAATTTGCATGCGAAATTTGTAAACGATTGTAACGTCAAAACACATCTCGTATTGACATTTATACGTGTGAATTGCCATGCCATGTTAGTGCCATTTTAGTGGCTACACGGGCCCCGCCCACTCCCTCGTTCTATTATGTATGCATTATAGTATTCTTCCATTATATATTAGAATTCTATAGTATCTACCCAGACGTGCTAGGACTTAATCAGGAAAGAAGACCGCTTGTCACAGTTCCTTGTTTAAAAAAATATTTACTTATAATAATGCAGGTGTGAACTGACTGCAAAGGTAACCCATTATCCTGCCAGTAATTAAAATGATGTTCATAAAACTTTTTACACTTTTTAATTTTGATATGGCCGTCGTAAATATGTTTCTGTACGGAATTAACGACCTATCACTAAAATATTGTGTCCCCAAAACGAATTGCTTATGAAATGCTATTATAAACACATAAAACGCGGTCTATAAACTTTAATGCATAATAATATCGTAATTTGACCGCTCCTTTTTTTGTTTAATTGGGACAAAGAGTGATATTAATTCAGTTTTTATGGGCGATTTTAAAGGTCTATAAATATAAGTTATGACGGTTAAACACAATAGTTCGCTGTAGTGACTTGAGCGCGGTGATAATCATTTTAATTTGGGTTCAGTAGTAAACGGAAGCATGATAACGGTCTCTGATGATAATTATATTGATGATGATCACCTTTGTTTATTCTGATGATGGTGAAACTTACGCATTTTTTGTGATGTGATAAACTGCACGGGACTAGTTATAGGCACCAGGACACATTAGCACTAGGACCAGTTCATATTTTTTTTTAATAAAATTGATGTGTCAAGAGAACTCACTATCCACCCGATGGTAAAGGTCTAATGCAGTTTAAGGACATTTGTAACCAATTATGGACAAAAAGTCAGATGTGTTGTCACCTCCGAAGAGTAAGATGTAATGCCTCGCAGTCTGAAAATGTCTATACCCTTCTGACCGTAATACAGAGGGGTACGCATTAAATTCTAAATGGCTTAATACAGTTTACATCCCTAGTCTGCTTGAGTCTGCTTGACCGCAGAAGAACTCCGCTCTCAAAGAAAAAAAAGAAAACCAGCGTAAAGTAGCAGCAAAATAATTTTATGTTTCGTATGGTTAGTGTAAAGGACCGATGACCATTTTCATTCATAACGTTGTATTCCATCAAAGCCTTTAAGGGTTACGACGCATCTATAATTTGATTCCTAATCGAGGATAGGTTTAGGTGTCTATGGGCCGGAGCATTCATTCGCCTTCAAGTGGACTGTGTGCTCGTTTGTCACCTTTATTTATCATAAAAACAGAAAAGTTTGCTCCCCGATCATATGCGTTCGATCTTTGATTATATACAGGTATATAATCAAAGCGTTCGATATATATTGGTACTCAATTCGTGTAACGGCGGCAGTATATTTGTTTTAGTTTTATAGCTTATACTGTATATAGTAGTGGAACGTATAGGCTGTAAAGTAAATCATAGTTAAACATGCTCATTTATTACCTTTGAAATGAGTATGCACAGAATTAGTGTTTGCGTGTTAAGTAGTTAAATATCAGATAAGTTCCAACGGTTAAACATCAGCTCGCTTCACAATTAACTGTTCAGATCGTCCAGATAAACGCTCGAATGCAAATTGACCAACAAAAAAGGCCCACACTGGCAGCACTTTAAGGATTAGTTTACACTAGCTCGGTATAAGTTCGTTTGCAATACAACTTACGTTTTTTTTTTGTTTAAAATAACAATGACAAATGAAAACACAGTACACCTGATGGTAAATGGATGTTGTGACCTAAAGACAAGTACATCTATCCTCGATTAAGAATAAAACTGGAGATGCGTTGTCATCGCTGAGGACCTAATAAAGGCCGTTTTCAAAGCTAATAAAACTTATGTTACGGACTTTGAAAATGTAGTACTTGCATGATATTAGATGCAAATCAGAGATCTGTTTAAATAAAAGTGTAAATGACCTCAGATTGTAACAATAAAAAAATTGTTTCAAAGGTTGCTATATTCGTGACTAGTTAAAATGCTTTAGTGTATCATCCTAAGTGCGTTTAATCCAGTTAGTTTCTACTCTGCTTTTTATTATTTGAAATTTTATAAAGAACTAGCATTGCGTAACATACGACCGTAAGAGTACATGCTCGTTGCTGGCCATTTTATTTTTTAATTTATGTTCCTTTGTTTCTTTAGTTTTCCTACCATGTATTTCACATACATTATCAAGTCTTACAATTGTTATATGGTACAACAATGAAGTAACTTAATTTTTATTTCGCGTCCAATGAGACTAAACTTAAGCTTCTTGAAGGTTTAATTGAATGTTAATGTGCGATTTAAACTATAATTAGTTCTAGTTATCTTAAACAAAAAGTTGTTTACTACGCCCTTTTGCGTAGAACATTGATCTAATGATTATCTGCATTAATCAATATGTAAATATTTAAAAATATACATTTAAGAGTATATTTTGTTAGTATTTAAAATTTCCGATTTAAAAGCTCCATATAGATCTAGAGTTAGAATTCGAATGAATTTATAAGCTCCTGACTAGATAATTAGGTAATGAAGGCTGATAAAGTTTTCAGTAAATTTTATTTATTAGATTTTGGAGGACTATGTAAGGTCTGAATCTGAATAAAAGGATGAGAAATTGTGTGATATTAGAAAAATATGGTTTGCAAGATGACGTTGTGACCACGATTATGAAAGGAATGCTTCGGTAGTTTTATTATGCAGAAAAAATAAACGAAGAAAGAGTGACAAAGCAAGTCTATGTTGCAGAAGTGAACGACAGTGTCGGAAGGAAACACCCTAGGCGAATGTTTATCGAACAAAATAGCGATATATTGAAAATAGGCCAGATTAAGTGTACCCTTAACCAACGAGCATATATGCGTTCGTATACGGACGTAAATGAGGCGAAAGAGGTGTGTCAGGATCGTGTAAATGGAAGTCTGTAGTCTCTGCCTACCCCTCTGGGTAACAGGTGTGAGTGTTTATGTATGTATTTTTCCATCATTTTTGCATCCGCATTGTAGAGTAATAAGTAGACAGGTGTATATGGTTGCCAAATGGTGAGGTGGCAGATTGCGTGGACTACCTCATCCAGCCAATTTTTTTTATTTTACAAAAGATTAATTTACCTATCGTTAAAAATACAGCAATTTCTCTGCGTACAGGTGTGTACATGTACATGGTGGGTGTACTATATTTCACATTATCCAGTGACTTACCTATCTTATTGTCTTTATCCGATTCTAGAATATGAATCTTTAAATACAGATAATAATGAATTCAATCGTTTTTTTACAGGTACGAAAGGTGATACTTCAAACGTCCAAAAGGAATGTCTAAGATTTTTTAAAGGTTGTAAAAAACGATTAATAAATTTCTAAAATATTAAATCCCAGTTTTATTTAATATCGTTATTTTAAGCAACCTCTAACAAATTTATAAATTAATGTCTAGAGCATAATAAAGAAGCACACAGTCCACCTGATGATAAGTGAATGCTATGGCCCATAGAAATCTACACTTTTCTTTGATTAAAATTTAAAATTCAGATGCGTTGTCACCATTGAGGACTAAGATGGAATGCCTCGATTCCAGTAAAAAGGGTCTCTGGTTCTTTACACTCACCATACGAAACACAGCAGCATTAAGCTGCTATTTTACGCTGGTATTCTGTGAGAGCGAGGTCCCTCCCCGGTCGAGCCGACCCATTCATGCTACAACCATAATAGCAGCAGCGTAGCTCTACCACGTATGAAAATGTGTAAAGTGACTTTCTACAGATTAAGATAATCGACGGATTTTAAAGTAAAATATATTTCTATAACCAGATTGCCATATGCTGCAATAATCGTTAATTTTATTAATACAACGCCAATAATACTCATAAATGTGCTTTCTGCAGCGCTTCCCGGCAAAGTAGTGCAAAACTGTCAGATACTGGGTGGATTTTGTAGACCACGAAACACACACACACTACAGTGTATGTATATATATATATATATATATATTATATATATATAGAATAAGGGTGAAAAATGAGCACACAGTCCACCTGATGGTAAGTGGATGCTGTGGCCCATAGACGTCTACATTTATCCTCGATTAAGAATCAGAACTCAGGTGCGTTGTCACCCCTGAGGACTAACACGAAATGCCTTAGTCCATTAATGACAATAATAAAATAATGAATAGTAACCAGTAAGATGGGTCTCCGGTTCTCTACACTAATATACCTGCAGCGTGGCTCTACCACGTATTTAATCATCATCATCATAATTGCCTGACAAGGCTACTACTTCTGAACTGCCTTTATACGTCTGATTAAAATACTGCTACAAAGCATGCTCCAGTATATCTATAATTTAATTTCCAGATCAAAGCATCCATTGGGGGGCTGATCTACACTGCTCTAGATGTTACGAGAAGTTGTCACTAACTATTAAATTAACAACAATAATTAACTTATACATAACTCGAAAAACTCACAACCGATGGGAAAGAAAGGTTCTCAGGTAGCAACTTCGTACTGGTAAGCGAAGTGTAGGGTGGACCCTATTTTGTTGGAGTAACTATCTGGTATGACATGCGGCAAGTGGTGAATGCAGGCGGCTCATAATAGATTTTTATCAGAATTGTGTTTTAGGCAGTAGGATGCCTTCGGAGGAGGCTTTTCTTTAGTAGAGGAACTATGAAGGTCTACCATTATGGATATTTTATTTTTATTCCTTTATACCACTGCGAAACATTAGGGTCTATGTAACTACAAGAAAATTAGTAGAACCTATATAATTCCAGTTTTGAGGGCAACCCTGTACTAATAAATATAATTAAAATTGATGTATCAGTCTGCAAAACCAAAATACCTAACAGCCTTGTATTGAGTCAGAGGGGTGAGAAGGGTGTTTTGAACGCCATTAAGACATGAATAATCGTTTTTAAAATATTCGTTGGTGTGTCTGTCCGGGAATCTCTGAACTAATTGTAATAAAACTTGACCAACATATAGAGAACAATGCCAGGAGTGACCTAGGCTTCATTTTATTTAAAAAAAAAACTTGTGAATTTTTTTTTAGTAAATTGGAAAATTGATAAAATAAATGGCCTTTGATGATGCCCGATAATGGAAGAGATTGATGTCCAGCAGGTATGATGGATATTGCGAGGGCCTCGTTTGGCGTTAGAAAAAAAATAATTTTCTGAAGGATTAAACCTATCACCTATATAGAAAAACTTGTTAAGATAAAACATAACCCGAATAATGGTTTCTTATATTTACGCAAGCACTACACACACGTGTATATTAACATATTTTATATTCCCGACATTTTGAGCATTTTACAGGGGTCAGTGGTCACGGGAAGGACAGAGTTGTTTGAAGTCCCAATGTCATAGTTAACCACGGTCATATCCAGATTGGAGCAGTTAATATAGGTAAAAATCGTAAAACTAGTTTCATTTAAACATTACCTAAATACAAAATTTCTTTCAAATCTTTAGAGCCTTGTCGAAGCACGCGATAACCAATAAATACATGTTAAATAATATTCAAGTATTATACATACATAAACACTCACGCCTGTCACCCAGAGGGGTAGGCAGAGACTACAGACTTCCATTTAGCACGATCCTGACATACCTCTCTCGCCTCTTCCACATCCATATACCTACGCATACATGCTCGTCGGTTAAGGGCACTCTTAATTTGGCCCATTTTTAGTATATCGCCAATTTGGTCGACAAACTTCCGCCTAGGACGTCCCTTTCCGACTCTTCCATTCACTTCTGCAACATATATTTGCTTTGTCAGTCTTTCCGCATTCATTCTTTCTACATGACCAAACCACCGAAGCATTCCTTTCTTAATCCTGGTCACTGCATCATCTTGCAAACCACACTCTTCTTTTATCACACAGTTTCTCACCCTATCACTCAGATTCAGCCCTAACATACTCCTTTGCGACCGCATTTCTACTGCATTTATTCTACTTTCGTGCTTCTTCTGCCACACCCAGCTTTCACTACCATATGTTAAAGTAGGGACTAATACAGCATTGTGAATTGCCATACGTGCCTTTTTTGACACATTCTGACCTTTCACAATAGAGTGTAGAGCCCCATTTACTTTATTTCCTGCATTCACTCGTCGTTCAATATCCTTATCATATCTCCCATCCCTGCTGAATACACATCCCAAATATACGAACTCATCCACTTGCTCAATTAACTCTCCTTCTATTCTTATTTCACATATCGTTTTGCTTTCTTCTCTTTCAAAAACCATCATTTTCATCTTACTTGCGTTCACTTTCATTCCCCTTTCTTTTAATGACCTGTTCATTAATGTAACCATCATTTGCAACTCGGCCGCCGACGACGCAAGTATGACTTGATCATCGACGTATAAAAAGGATTTGATGATGTACAAGTATTATGTTGCTATATAATAAATATCTTACATATATTTTATGGTTTGAAAACATACTTGTATTTAATTCACAATACTACTGAGTTTCATCAACTAAATTTAAATTATCCAACACTTATGTTTTAACTGCCTCATGTTATGAGCAGATATTCGTTTTGCTTTTATGAACACCTTAATGCATTAGCTTAAAACGAAAATTTACCTTATTAAACTTTATTTAATAGAGTATAGGCAATTATTTAACAACTATAACGGAAGCTATTGACTTTTATGTAAAAATGTTCAAAGCTGTAAATCAGCCGGCGAGCCCTCATAACCATCGCATCTTTCTGTGATCATTATCAGAAGGTAACTAATTTGACGTCATTGTGAGAAGTCCATAAACGGAACAGCGGTTTTGGAGTTTATTTAATGACTTACATTACGGTCCCGGTGTTACCTGTTTTTATAATGAAACATTGACTTAATAAAAAACTTAAGCTGTCACATACGACAGCTAAGAAGAAACAACGATTAAGCTGAGTATAATAAGAATGGTTCCATGCATAAAATAGTGTTATTTTATTAATTTTAAAAGTTTTGTTCACGAATTTTACCAAAAATATTGTGTAAAAAGCCACTGCAGGATACAGGCCGCCTCCTATGTTCTGAAATTGTAATGAGATAGAAAAGAAGGTCCACTTTTTGATCTATACTTTTTTTGTTCTTTAAAAATATGTTACCTGTTATAAAGACTTTTCTTGACATATGGAACATTTATTTGTGGGCCATACAAATAGATTTGCGGTTAGTGTCTGCAGGTTAGTGTGTCAGGTTCCTTACCTCAAAACATGCATAAATATTTATCTTTTATTGAATTATTCTTAAGATGAACATGGACAAAACAAAGATAATGTTTAATGTCCACGTCACACCTATGCCGGTAGTTGTTGGGAGCACTAAGCTCGAAGTTGTTAACGAGTACGTTTACCTGGGCCAAATAGTTAGGTAAGTCCAACTTTAACCGAGAGGTCAATCAACGGATTTAGCTCGGCTGGGCAGCGTTCGGGAAATTACGACACATCTCCTCGTCAGGTATACCTCAAAACCTGAAAACTAAGTTATACACCCAGTACGCTCAAAGTCGCTCAGCGAGCTATGGAGAGGGCTATGCTCAGAGTTTCTCTGCGTGATAAACTTAGAAATGAGGATATCCGCAGTAGAACTAGAGTGAACGACATAGCCCAATAGATTAGTAAGCTGAAGTGGCAATGGGCCAGCCATATAGCTCGAAGAACCGACAACCGATGGGGTAAAAAGGTTCTCGAGTGGCAGCCTCGTACTGGTAGGTGTAGTATAGGGTGACCCCTAACTAGATGGAGTGACGACCTGGTAAGGCATGCAAGAAGTCTATGGATGCAGGTGGCTCGGGACCGTGCTTTGTGGCATTCCTTGGGGGAGGCCTATGTTCAGCAGTGGACTTGTGAAGGTGTAATGATGTTGATGATGAATTATTGTTGTTGAACATACTGAAATAGGAACTATTAGGTACAATCATTTTCAAATAGGCAGTTAAATAACTATTTAAAATATTTATGAATAAATTATCAACCTAAAATAATATCCAAAAATGATAAAAAATCAAGCCTGATTTTTCAGACAACAGTTATCCTTCGAATATACCTCTGAATTTAAATGTGAAAAATTGATCAATTTTATTCAAACAACTGTAATTTTTAATTAGTTTATGTTGTATTTTATCTTATGAATAAATTTTAAGTAAACATTGAAAAATCAACCCTTGCCAGATAGTTTCGTTAAATTCTTATAATGTATCTTATAACTAAAACCATTACTTTCACGGTCACATGTGTCCGATTATATCCGATAAGCAAAATGTGAGGGCGGCTTAATGAAATTTCTAACGCAATAACCACCCAAACGATGTTTACTCACACCGCCGATAATGTTTATAACGAATTTGAAATACGTTGAGGAGGTTAACACAGCGAGTTAACGCTTTTACTGTGCATATATTAACAACTCTTATAAATATTTATACAGATAATATTAGGGCAGACCGGGTGAAAATTGTAGAGTACTTACACTAATTTAAAAATTTAGTTAAGGGAAAAACACATTTCACTGGAGAGGAATATTCTTTGTTAAACAGCATTAAGGGCTGCTTGAAAAGTTTAATAACGAAATAAAACCTATTTTAACCGATTTCAAAAAAAGGAGGAGGTACTTAATTCGACCCTATGTTTTTTTATGTATGTCACTTAGAACTTTTTTCTAGGTAAACCGATTTTCATGATTATTTCTTTTATTTAAAAGCTGATGCTTATGGTTGCATACAAATTTGATCAAGATCTGATCTATAGTTTTTGATAATGCGTATTTAATTGACTTTGACTATGTTCGCATTTTATTTATTTTATTTTTATTTTATTAATAAAACCAAGGGCTTTACAAATTATATACCTTATAACTATGTGTAATGTAGTAATGCCAATAACAGGTTTCCCTTAAATTTGCAAATGGCACTGTAACAATCAAACTTTGTTAGTGCTCAAGTTAACTCTATAAATATACTAAGGAATTCAAAGATGCGCCATCCGCTTAAACATATCAATATCGTAGATAATTAAGTAAATACTCTAAACTATACACGGCACAAAACAAATCAAGTAGAGAAATGCATTGTACATGTTTCCGAGAGTAATATATAAGTACCACCCATTATAGACAGATATGACACAAGATAAAGACAAAAGAAAAAAAAGTTAGTACAACATTTGTTTATAGAGCTTAAAATTTATAAGAGTTTTTGATGATATCTGTCACCTTCTTTTTAATTTAACTTATTTTAATATAGTATGTAACTGACTTCATATAAGTAAAAACTATTTTACTTATATTGAAGTCAGTTGCACAAAATTTTTTAGATTATATATAAGTATGGAAATGTTTGAATATTTTAAAAGATGTTGATAATAATCTTAAAATAGCTTTAGAAACATCCTGAATTTGACTTTAAATACAACAGCCTGGAATTAAACTACTTTACCTATAAATTTTTTTATGGGATAGGGTGACAAAGGAGCTCACAGTTCACCTGATGGTAAGTGGTTGCTGTGGCCCATAGATACCTACATGTATCCTCGATTACGAATCAAAATGCAGATGCGTTGTCACCCGTTAGGACTAAGATGGAACGCCTCATTTCCAGTAAAAAGGATCTCCGGTTCTCTACACTTACCATACGAAACACAGCATCGTTAAGGTTCTATTTTACGCTGGTATTCTCTGAGAGCGTGGTCCTTCCCCGGTCCCATTGGTGTAAGAAATCTTTCTAGCGTTGCATTACCTGTGTTACTTGCTTTCTTGCATAGTGTCAATGACTTATGTAACATAATATTAAATAATAAAGTAGACCTGTGCTTTGCTGCGGAAGCAAGGCAAACATGGCTAACGCTTTGTCCCAGCGAAAATGTCTCACTGGAAGTTAACCAACAAAACCAATGGGATATTCCGTTGGTACGGAGTGTGCAGAAAGATTTATTCCACAGTGACCAAGATCAGGCTCGCCTTCTAGGTGTTTCGACTAATGAATCTAGTCAGTACACTATAATTCCAAACCTTCAAGTAATATCGGCACATTGCTTGATGGGGAAAGCTTACGCATCGGCGTAGGTATCTGTAGGAGCGGCAATTCGTAAACCTTACCTGCCTTATTAATAAAAATTGCTTATTCCAAACTTAATTCGAAGTTATATTTGGACTAGCTAATCTCAAAGTAACTATTTACTTCGTTATTACATTGTTATTAATAAATATGGAGTAACCTCGGACTAACAATACATTCCTTACGCCGGGATTAACGTTTGTGGTATGGCAACCCACCTATTTTAAAAAGTAAAAAGAGTGGGTCAGTGAATGATTGGTGAATGAACTCAATGCTTGATGATGACATTAATGACAGTGACAGGCAATATTTTGAGTTTGACAAGAGATACGTGTTACGTGTTGTTCCTTGTTCCTCGTGTTGTTTTCAGACTCGGTGGAAAAACTAAGTTCTAAATATAATAATTTATAATATTATTTGTAATGAAATTTTAGAGTTAAGAAAAGAGCCTGAAGGGCAAAATTAATTAAATAACCATTTTTGTTTTGTTTTTTTGGAATAAATAATATCTTTTTTACATGTAATTATTGTATATTTATTTTTAAAAACTCGTTAATAAATGCTGCCCGAACAGAATTTCCCATAGAGTATCTTTTTATAACCAGAATTTCCTCTAACTGAGTTATTTACTAATTGTGTGACCGGTACATTTTCATCATCTCCTTATACTACATCCTCAAGCAGATCTTGCATTGCAATGTATATAGTTATGTATGCTCTTATTTAGTATTTAGTCCTCGCAGTATAACACCGAAACCTTTGCTTCCCTCCAAAGCATTGTTCTACAGTGTTACGAGCCCAGACGTGCGACCGGTTGTACATTTCTTTCTTTTGTTTATTAGGACGCAGTATAGGAGTGAATAAATAAGGAGTACAAGCATAACCAGAATTTCCGAGAAGTAGACATAGACATAGACATAGACATGCATTTATTCAGCAACTTACACTCATACAGTTTTGATACAGAAAATAAAATAATACATAAAAACATCAAAGATAAAAGTAAATAACAAAAAACAGTCATAAAATGATCCAATTGCATGAGTGATGTGATGCTGAAAAGGGCACTGACTCAACATAATGCTATCGCAGGATTGCGGTAGCGTTGGTTTTCAGCAATGCCCATTGAGGTTGAACTCGCCTGCGAGGAATAGTATGTTCGCTTTATTTCTATTTTCGAGAAAGATGTTATCAAAATAATAAAATAAAATAATGGTAATGAAAATGAAAAAGGATGGGAACTTTATTTATGCAGGAGGTACATATAAATATATATAATAAATAATATAATGAGAATTTATAATAAAACAATATAGATATTTATATTATACTATGAAAATATAATATAATGCAGCTATTTTATCCGCCCTAAATGTTAACGTGACAAAAATATTCTTTTACTTTTACCTTGAAAAGGCTGATGGTATTTAGTTGGCGGATAGGTGGGGGCAAGTTGTTCCAGCATTTAGTAGCTGCATATCGGAAACTACCACGGAATGCTGCCGTTGTGTGTTTTGGTATTGAAAGGACATTTGATTTTGTTCGAATGTCCTTAAAATTACCGTCCTTGCGCCATTTTAGGTTTTCTAATAGATACCCGGGCTTTTTGTTTTGAAAGACACCGAACATTAGTGTTGCTAAATGTAGTTCTCTTAATTGGGACATTCTTAATAACTTTGATTTATTTAAATAGGGACTGACGTGCGTTCGTGGGGGAATGTGGTGTATATACCTGGCACAAGTATTTTGGATCCTCTGAATTATTCGGTCAGTTTTCGAAAGTAGCCTTGGTCCATATACCGTATCGACATAGTTTAGCCTGGAGAGTACAAGGGAGTTGCAAAGCTTAATGCGCAGATCTTCACTCAAAAAGTCACGTATTCGGTATAATACTTTTAGTCTGTAAAAGCAATTACGTGCGATCTCGATCACGTGTCTCTCAAAGCGAAGCGCGTCATCCATAAGCAATCTCAGATTCTTAGCTTCAGTCACACGATTTATCTTCTCCCCGAGGACACACACATCAGGATTATTTGCAACTATTCGATTTATCTGTCGCTTTGATCCCAATACTATGTATTTTGATTTTGCTGGATTGAGTACAAGAGTGTTGGCTTCTGACCACTGGGCGATTTTCGTTAGATCTCTATTTAAGTTATTAACAGCCCAGTTAGTTTGACTTGGTACAAAGGAAAGATATACCTGCAAATCGTCTGCATACATATGATATTTACAGTTCTGAATAGCTGTACTAATATCTGCTATATACAGTATGAATAAAAGAGGGCCTAGTATGGATCCTTGTGGAACTCCTCTCGTTACAGGACAAGGACTTGATAGAGTATGTGTACCATCTTTTTTGATTATTTTAACCAACTGCATGCGATCATTTAGATAACTGTAGAACCACTTGATTGCGGTTGGATCGAATCCATAATAGGAAAGATTGGACAATAATAATTCGATGTTAAGAGACTCGAAAGCTCGTGAGAAATCAAGTAGTGTCATGATTGTTCCTTCACCTATATCTTGAGATGCTAAAATATTGTCCACTACGTCTAATAGTGCTGTTGTCGTGCTATGATGCTTTCTAAAACCAGACTGCAGTTTTGGTAGTATGTGATTACTCTCCAAGTACGCTTCAAGCTGTGTACATACTACTCTTTCCAGTATTTTCGACAAGCAGGGTAGGATGCTGATAGGGCGCAGGTCTTTGAAATTTATAATGCTATTGGTTTTTGGAATTGGTGTAACCAAAGCGGTTTTCCAGACGTCAGGGAAATAAGACGTGGTTATCGATCTGTTAACTATCGCGGTGATTACTTTTAGTGTGTAAGGAAGTGTTAAAACAACCATATCCAGGCATATGCCGTCAGCGCCCAAAGCGTTTGACTTAAGTGAATTAATTATTTTGGCTATTGTGTTTTCGTCTGTAACACTTAACTTAAATGTTGAAGAACAAAATCGATGGGAGCCAAAGAAAACATGTTCTGAATCGGGTGATGAATCATTTCCAGGTATATTGCAAAAAGTGAGAATTAATCAAATCCGGATCGTTGAGTTGGTCAGGAATTACATAGTCTCTAGATTTTTCTGATATGTTTATTGTCCGTTTAAGATTGATCCAAAGAGCTTTAGAATTAGTTAAATTGTGGTTTATATGTTGATTAAAATAGGCCTGTTTTTCGCGGTATAACGCTGAGTTTACAGCATGCTTAAGTTCTTTGTAATAACTTTTATGCTTCTCTAATCTAGTTAAGCGAAAACGATTATGTGCTTCATTCCGCAGTTTTATCATTTCTCGAATAGTAAAGGTAATCCATGGATATGTACGCTCTTTTACTTGCTTGAGCTTTAGTGGCGCGAATTGGTCAAACAGGCTTAACAATGTTAAATTGAATTGAGAAACCATATCATTTACATGAAGTAATTGGGCTATAGAATCCCAGTCGATACTTTCTATTTCGAAATTAAAACTATCACGATTTATGTCTTTCACTGGGCGATACATGAACTGAATTGGTTGACATTTTGGCTTATTGATTTTAAAGTTACATGTTAAGAAAGCATGATTACTTAGAGTTGGTATGTAATCGACGGTTACGTTAGAGATTGGTAGGTCGGTGCATATTAAATCAATTAATGTAGCACTGTAAGGAGTAAAGTGTGTAGGTTCATTTACATATTGGGTTAAATTTAGATATTTTGTAAAATTGTCAAATTTATGAGTATTGTTGTCAGTTACCAGTAAATTTATATTAAAGTCACCCAAGAGCACAATATTATCGCGATGGGCAAAAGATGATACTGAATCAGTAAGTGCGTCAAAAAAAATGTCTACGTCAAGCCATGGTGGTCTATAAGCAGTACCTATTATCAGATTTATGCCGTTAACAGTTAAATTAAGCCACATTTGTTCAACTGATGTTGCGGCAGGAAATACACACGTTTTTACGGCGAGTCCATGACGTACATAGAATCCAACCCCACCACCACGTGCGCGCGTGGTACTTGAACGTGGAATATGACGCAAGCGGTAACCGGGGATAGATGGCGCGCGACCTTGTTCTCCATCACGTAGCCAGGTCTCGTTTATAGCCATGATATCTACATCATGCTGCACCATTGCCACAATGAAGTCTTCATGCCTTGTACCCAAAGAACCCGGATTTAAAAAACCAACCTTCAGCTTTTGATTTTTAGGCGCTATTTTGCACAGAGAGTATAATATATATCTGAACACAGGGACACGAGCAATTTCAGTATATGCATATAAACATACGTACGCATACTTATACAAACACACTCACATACACACATATATACACAAATAGGGCAGCACCGTAGCTATAGCTATAACCGTATAACAAATCAAATTTCGTGTTATCTAATATTTTTCTGAAAAGTTGAATATCAATATTTATATAGTTAGTGTAATTGAATATTGGTGTTATATAATAAATTAAATAGTTGTTTATGACATAAGTTATTATGATAATATAGAATATTATAAAATATGGGCAAAAATAAAGAGAGCATTTTAAACCGGAAAATATAAAACGTATAACATGTATAATATACGTATATACATAATAATATGCATTATGTATCATCAGCGTCACAGCACTTACAAATAATTTGTTCAATAATGTTAAAAAGTGTAGTACAGTATTATTAAACGACATAAGCGGATACATGACAAAACGAGTAGGGCATAGACATATTAATCTAAAAATCATTTTCAAAAATTTTGTTAAATATGCAAGCACCAATAGTTTAAAAAATAGGTTCAGCAAACAGTTAAAAAAACAACAGAAAAGCAAAAGCTCCAAGTTTAGCCAACCACCGGTTCGCCAAAAAACTTTACAAGATCGATTTCACATCTTATTCTGCGTGCCTCCGTGTTCTGATCTCGTCGCGCGTAAATGCGACCGTCTCGTGTCCACACATATTTCCAACCGCTCTTAGAGCCCATTTGACGGGCCTTGAAGAATAACTGGCGATTCTTTATCAGAATTTATAGTCTGCCTCTAAATTCTGACTGCTCAAACATTTGTTTTAATGGGACTTTAATTAAATATTTTTGAGTCACGTGTGCTGCCTAGCCAATGTGCCACTATATTCATGATCTCTAAATTTGCATTTGACACAACCTGGAACAAAGCACTCATAAATATGAAATAATAGATTGAGGTGATTGTATTGAATCTAAGAAAATAACTAAGTACCTATATGGCAAAGATGATGGGCTAGCTAGGTGCTGTAAAACTTACTTGTACATTTATTTAACTGTACCTTTTCCTATTTATGTAGTATTGTCCGATGTTTCCAGCGACTTTCGGGATTCCAATATGTAGCAATCAATAGCCCCAATCACTTGTCTAAATCCACATAATGAATAAAAACCTACAATCACTTTGTTCTGCTCCACATCACTTCTTGGCATTTTAATCCATTATGCTGTTTTTGTTACTAGTGCTTACAACTTATGAATTTAACAGGGGTAACAACACGCGTAAACGTAAAGTTTTACAAAATGTCAAAATACGCGACTAGACTATGCTTACTCAGTCGTTAAACTAGGTACCGCCAAGGATTAACTTTTATTCCGAGAGTAGATTCGAATTAGTTTACTTCCTATTTACTCTATGTTTATTAATACTGAAATTAGATATTTTAAGCTTTAAACTAGGAGTAAAGTTAATCTTGCTCAAGTCTGTGTTTATTAATAGGGTACTGTACCAGTGTTCCTGTGGTAGCAGCGTCGATAAGTTTGAGCTTCACGGACTTTTATACTTTCATTTCATAAGAAAAGTGCAGGTAGGTTATCTCTATGTAGGAGGTCTTGTCTCTATAAATGTCTCCTCGGTTTTAGATCCTTGCGGGATAATTAGAGACGATGGCAAGAGACCCGACGGTACTAGTTTGGTCCCTCGGGAGAGAGGAGTATGTTAGGGCTGAATCTGAGTAACAGGGTGAGAAACTGTGTGATAAAAGAAGAGTGTGGTTTACAAGATCATTAAGGATTAAGAAAGAAATGTTTCGATGGTTTGGTCACGTAGAAAGAATGAATAAGGAAAGAGTGACAAAGCAGATATATGTTGCAGAAGTGAATGGAAGAGTCGGAAAGGGACGCCCTAGGCGAAAGTTTATCGACTAAATTGGCGATAATATATTGAAAATGGGCCAAATTAGGAGTACTACCCTTAACGGACTAGCGTAGATATATGAATATGGAGGAGGCGAGAGAGATATTTCAGAATCGTGCTAGATGGAAGTCTGTAGTATCTGCCTTTCCTTAAAGTCCTAGGGTGGGATGCTACTTGCGTATACACTTTGCGACTTGTTATCTCAATGGTTCCTCTTTTATAATCGGAGCGCAATCTCTGAATTAAGTAAAAAAAAATGAAAAGCCAATAAGAGTCTTTGAGAAATGACTACATATTTGTGCCTTTGCATTTGCTGTAGAGACTATCGGTCCGTGGGGCCCACGTGCAGTGAAGTTCCTATAGGAACTGTATCTGCGACTGGTCGTCGCTGATGGTGATTACAGGGCTGGTTCTCGCTGAAATGCTAAGTATAGTTATTCAGCGAGGCAACGCAGCCAGCGTTCTTGGCACGATACCACGGGGAGTAGAACTTTACAACAATTCAAATTTTAAGTTTTTCTTTATTAGGTATAGCTTTTTAATTGTGTGTAAATAAATAAATTAAGCTATATTATAATATTTTATAAAAATATATAAAAAAAATTACAATTTCATATTATGTGGAAAAACCACGGTGCAGATATATTTTATTATAGTATGAATATATCGGCCGATGTAGCCCTCACGGAATACCAGCAAAAAATAGCAACACTACTCTACCCAATTTCAAATAGTTAATTTGAAACTGAGTACAGTTTCATTGAAAAACAATTAATGTTTTTTTTTTAAATATAGGGTGTCAAATACGCACAAAGTCCATCTGATAGTAAGTGAATACTGAATAGTGAATATGATAGTAGTGAATAGTAAATGAATATTATACAATTCATAAATGTAGGTGTTAGTGGCCACCCCCCGAACGGGTTCCCGCCTTGTCGTGGCGGGGGGGCTTAGAAGCCGTGGCTTGGTCACCCACGGCGAAACAAAGAGGAACCCATATGGCTGGTCCGAGGTGGAGGGCCGGCCCGAGGTGGCCACTCCGAGTGGGCTTGGGAAGCCCACTTCGGATGTGTGTTGGTGGATTGCGGTGAGAGGTGTGTCCTCCCCACCTACCGCTGCAGCCGAGGTGGAGTCGCGGAGGAAGAGGAGTGTTGGTATGGCGATGCGCCACTCGCCCTATCCTCCGCGACTCAAACGGGGCCGCACCGTTGATGCGGTGGTGATGGGGCTGCGGGGGGAGAGGATTGTCGGTATTGCGAGGCGCCGCTCTCCCTATCCTCCGCAGCCGAATCTTGGTTGGCGGCGGAGCCATAGACCAGATCCGCCGCTGGGGTCGGGAAGGCTAGTACTTCTAAGTGCTCGTTTTTCCTGGCCCCATGGCCTTCGCGCATCGGACGCGGGGGCGTCTATTGCGCAGATGTAATTGGAGGCCGTGGAGGAAGGCGTGCCATGTGTTCTGGTGCACCTTACTTGAGAAGGAGAACGTGGAGGAATATTCCTCTCCCGATGACGTGCTGCCATGGGGCGGCAGTCGCTGGTGGGGCCGCGGAAGTGTGCGAAAGCGTTCCCGTAGCCCTGCCAATATGCGACGAAGGTGGAAGGTACCATGGGGTTTTAGTCGGTGCGAGTCCGACATAACCCGTCCTTGCCCCCGCGAGGCGGGTATGCGTAGGCATTTCCCCATGTAAAAAAAAGGTGTTAGTGGCCAACTGACACCTACATTTATAACCCATAATCAAAATCAAGTATATGGCGGCCCCCGACTAGACGGATTGATGACTTGGTAAGAGATGCTGGAAGTCGATCGATGCAGATGGCTCAGGACCGTGCTATATGACCTTTCTTGTGGAAATTGTATGTTTAATAGTGGACTTGTACGGGATTGCAATGATGGTGATAATGATGATGAATCATAATAAGGACTTATTGTCAACTCTGAGGTCTAAGATTTGTTATCATTGTTCCTGTCGTAGCACGAATGGGTCGTTTCGACCGCAGTAGGACGACGCTCTCACAGAATACCAGCGTGAAACAACATAATAATGCTGCTGTGTTTTGTGTGCTGAGTGTAGAGAACTGGAGACCCTTTTTATTGGAAACAAGACATTCCATCTTAGTACTCAAGGTGACAACCCATCTTCATTTTGATTCTTAGTCAAGACACATGAGTAGAGAAACTCTTTACTCTGTGGTCGAGAATAGATGTGGAAACTCTTTACTCTGTGGTCAGGTGGAGTGTGTTTGCCACCCTTATTTTAGAAAAAAAGGGTTTCTGATTCTCGAAGCGAAGCGTTCATCTTAGTCCCCACAAGCAACGAATGTTTTTGTGCGGTTGTCGCGCGTCCACGCGTTAAAAACAAAAAAATAATGCATCCATATATGACAAATGGCATCCAAAATACTTTTATGAAAATGCGACATTACTATGCGAGGTGAATTTATAATTAGAAAAAAAGGAATTTGAGAAACAAAATTACGGTCTATTTGATGGTAACTACTGCAGTACATTGAATATGATGAATAAAATGAATTTAATAAATATTATGAACCCCAATCGACACTTTTACAGCACTGTGAATGGAATTCATTAACCAAATATGAATTATCACCAACGCTTAAATAGAACCTTTTAAAGAAGTTAACAAAAACCGCAACAACTTATGTTATTTCGCTATATATTATTGTTTTCTTTATGTTTAATTATTCCTTGTATGCAATGCAACTAAACTAGAAGAACACCATGCAGTTCAACTTCTCAAGTTACAAGCAAATTTCAACGATACTGCCTATACAGTTAAGCAGATATTAGCTTTGAACTTTTACGCTGTAGTGACAAACATAGTTGCAGTATAATGTTTAATATTTAGCGACCATAGTAGACCTTTAGATTTTCTTATGAAGAACACGGTTGAGTGCAATTAGCGCAATGCAGATAAGTGTGCTTTCGCCAAAACATGGTGTTAATGATGGCTTGACACGTTAGCCAGTAACGTGTTTATGTGACAGGATAATTGTCGGTAAAATGACATTTGACTTTCATTCAAAAACATTCGTTTCCTGTTTTTTTTTTTTAATAAAATTAGAATAACAAAGTTAACGAACCTACAGTCTACTTGATGATAAGTGAATACTGCAGCCCATGGACACTTGCCACGAACTTAAAACAAAGGTAGTAAAGCACTTGTTTCCCCTAGGACTAAGATGGAATGCCTCAGTCTGTAGTTATATAGGCTCCCTATATCCTTCTGATCGAAACACAGCAGCGCAGTAGAAATAGCTAAGAGGGTGTTTAATAACCAGATGAACTCCTAAGTCATAAAGGAGTCCCATCACCGTTCGTCATGTGTACAGCAAGTCAGGAGTCAAGAAAAACAAAGAGGAATAGGTTGCCACCTGTCATTCCATCCGAAAACAATGAAAGTGGGTCTTCAAGGCAAGAGTGAATAAGTTTTTGTTAAGCTTAGTCAGTGGGCTTCACCATCTTCCATATAATTACCACATACCATCAGGCGGGATAGAAGTCAAAAACTGGAACAGGAAAGTTAAAAAATCACTTAGACCCGATATTTCAAATATATGGTTACATTTTTATTTAAGTCAAAAGTTAAAAATAAGTTAAAAGGGAAGGGAGGTCACTTTTAACTTATTTTTAACTTGTATTTTTTAATTCCCGAAGTTTCGGGTGCTTTATAGCATAGTTAGTATAGTTAGCCCGGAACGAACTTACGGTATTTTGAAGTCTTGCAGTAGTATGCTTGGGTTTGGATTTAATTTTATTAATTATGGGACCCCAATAGATGCTAGCAAGCCCATCATCAGCCATCTTCTGTCATGAAATTAGGATGTTTTTTTTTTAAATTTCAAAATTGAAATCGGTGTTCTTTTGCGAGGATTTGTGGTTTATCAAATTTGATGTAATGGAGGGAGCGATCTTGAATATGTTCACAGACTGCAGAGTTCCCGGAGAGCCGTTTCTCCACGTCAACTATATGAACTTCTTGTTGTTGATAAACCACAAATCCTCGCAAAATAACTCCAATTCCTACCAAGGACGATACGCGAGGCTATTGAAATAAAATAAAAAACAACCTAATACCAACAGAGAAAATGGATAGGTGCTGCCATCTGCTTTGGATCCTATAATTAACAATATTAAATCCAAACGCAGCATGCCACTGCAAGACTTCAAGATACTGTAAGCTCGTTCTGCGTAGATCGGAGCAAAAATTAATATTCAAAAACTGAAGGTAGGCTAACTATGACATTGGGACGTCAAACATCTCATTCTTCCCCAATATCATGGGTGCTGTAGAGTACCCGAAACGTCAGGAATTCAAAATTAAACGTGATAAAATCCGTATATATAGTTTTATGAAATGTGTAGTGTTCGCGTAAATTCAAGAAATCATCAACTCTGTAGTATTTCTATTCCGATATGCATACGTTTTTTCATAAAAATTAAAGTGAAAACGAGTACTAGGTAGCTATCATGCTCGCACTGAATACATCATAATGCTGCTATGTTTCATTTGGTGAGTGAGGGGAACAAAGTCCCTTTTTTATTGGTCACGTCTTAGTCCTCAGGGGCGTCAACATAACTTTATTATGACTCTTAAACGATTATAGACGTAAAGGTAAATGTAAATAGCAACACTTAACATCAGATAGACTGTACGCTCGTTTATAAACATTCTTTAAAATTAATTAACAGTTTGTCTAATATTAAATGACCAGTGCAGCCTATGGACACAAGAAGCTAAATTTCAACAAATTGTAGTAGGTGGTTGCATTGTCACCGTCACAAACGAGACAAGCATGTATACAGTCCAGCTGATGGTAAGTGGTAGTTATGAACCATAGAGATCAACAACTATCTTCGATTAATGATTCAAATATAGATGCATCGTCAATCTTTAGGGCTATCATGGAGTGCTTCGTTACCATAAAAAAGGTTCATCGTTGCTAAGACCGGATCTTACCATACGAAATACAACAATATTAAACTATTTTACGCTGGTATTCTGTGAGAGTGTGGTCCTTCCCTGATTGAGCCGACCTATTCGTACTGCAGATTTAGTATAGCTGTAGCGTGGCTCTACCACGTTAAGAAGGCACCGCACGTATCAAGTGTTTTGTGTCTACAAACTGCAAATGACTGAAGAACGAAATGTAGGGCGGCCTAAGACATGCATGTAATCTATGGTGGCTCAGGACCGTGTTTGTATTCATTGGAGGAGGTCTATGATTAGCGGTGGACGCGTTAATGCTGTAATGATGATGAAATGACGAAGGCACAAGATTGTGGTTATGTTGCTTGTTTGTTTTATATTTGACAGCAGCGATCAGTGACATTGTTCGAAGCAGGCACGCTCACGGCCTTTTGTAATTGGACGTCGAGTCTTTTGCGCCTCGACTGCGTGTGTGTGTGCCTTAACATCACTTTAATTTTAATTTTGTTTTAATTTAGGTTTTGAAGAATATTCCCCATAAGGTAGGTGCGCCTAAAAAGGGCCGGTTCCAAATAAGGTCCACCTTTTCAAACTTCTCCTACTTAATACTTAAAACAAAACGGATACCACGCGGCCCCTTCCCAGTAACCAATCACAAAAGCGCACCGACGTTTATTGTTTTCGCGGTGACCATTTTGTCAGTGGCTCTGTGTTAAACCTCAGGGGCGGTCGACGTGACTCAATTTATAAAATATTGTGACTCAATTTTGCGTTGTTTTAGTTATAAAACCCGGTCGTTTTGTAATAATTCTGCAATAGTAGTGTAAAATACTTTCAGAACGTGGATTGACAGGGTAAGTTATCAAAATTATTGCTTTTTTATCTCGATTTTGTTTTAGTTTTCTCAGTACATATCTAAGTGCCTAACAAGGTCCACTTGTTGTCTCCAAAGAAGGGCCGGACCTTATTAGGGGTGCGAAGTTTTAAAATAGACATTTTTTTATGTTATTAGGAAACTAAATGACATATTTTTAACAAACATACCTAAAAATATGTATTACTATATACACTTAGCCAATAACAGAGTTTCACAACATGCTGAATAACACTTACGAAGCAGTGCGGTAAAATTGTAACGTCATGTAATTTGAATAATATTTTACATACGATTGCAGTATATTATGGTTCTATATTTTTGTTTTTGTTATAAATATAATAATAAAATAAAATAATAAATATAATGACAAAAATAAAATAATATTCACTGAATAAAAGAAGATCGCTATATATATATATATATATATATATATATATATATATATATATATATATATATATATATATATATATATATGTATATTGTGTGTGTGTGTGTGTGTGTGTGTGTGTAATGTGTGTAATGTGTAATGTAAATAATAATCATTAATAAGTATAATTACTTATTAATGATTATTATTAAGTACCGTGTGGTCAAACTATCACTTTTTGCTTTATTATTGAGCTTTACATTATTTGTCTGAAGTTATTAATTACTTTGATTTTTATATTTGTTATAATATGTTCTCCCACAAGTTTAATTTAGTTTTTATTTATTTGTTGAACAAATTATTAGGTGAAAAGTTGCCATTTTTTAATTTATATACGCTTGTTTTGATTACATTTTAAACAGAAAAATATATAATAAGGATAAGTAAATACACACTGTGAATATATGTGCATATTTATCTTTTAATCTTTAGCTGCAATGGTTGCCATGTTTGTTATTTTCAAACACTTAATAAGGTCCAGACTATGATTACAGAAGTGTAATACCTAATAAGGTCCAATGACTAAGACTGAATAAATGACTGATTAGTAACATTTTGTGATTTTCTTTACTAGAGTAAATAAAAATCAGCATAAAACTACAATTTGTTTCAATTATAACTAGAAAATAGATCAATTATAACTCGTATACATTTCCTTAGACTTTATAAGGGCCACGACACTAATTTATATAAATTTCCGTTTCATTATTCGAAAGCTACGAACTTAATATTAGTTTAAAGCCACTGATTTCTAAATATGTAATTTTTCTGGTATATAACGCCTAAAACCTTGCAGTTCAATTATGGACCTTATTTAGAGCCCTAGTGCCCAATAAGGACCATAGACAAGCTTTTAAAGAACTTTTTTTGTAAGTAATTGGCCATTGGTGCTTTGTTTTTGTACAATATTTTCTCTTCAAATAAAAACAATTTACTTGATCGTGATGTCTTACAAATTAACACACTTCCCTAAATTGATTTATAAGGATTTCCAAAAACCCGGCCCTTATTAGATGCAATTACCTTAGTTCAATGTTTAATATTTATATCGTACGAGTCAATAATGATAAATACCAGAGAGATCTCATGGCATCCAATGAATCACGGTGTAACAATCTCGTTAACGGTAAATGTAGGACATCCAGACTCACTATGGAGAGCAGCGTTAAGGATGTAAATATATTATTAATCCTTCTACCAAGTATGATGGTCACTGCAATTTCTCTATACGCTAGAAGAGATTATTGATAGCATGGAACTGTTGAGCTGATCTAACAAAAAATAAATAGTGGAAGAGGATTCAAAAAATATGTGGAAAACAAATTTACCGTAGAAACAAAAATCAACTTTCTTTAAAAAATGTAAGCAATGCTCATTAAAAAATAAGTGTGTTACACAATGGCACGCAATAAACATTTTAGCTTATCACATTTTGTAATAAATTAAGAAAACTTCAACAATGTTTAAAAATAATAAAGATATAAATACTATTATTGTACTGCTATCAGAGAATCAACTTTCCCCGCAATTTTGCCCGTCCATTACACCGACTCGTAACAACATAATGTAATTACTGTAATAAATTCAGAAAACAATATGGCGTCGGCAAGATGGCTGACTCGATAGTCAGTGAAGGAGCATTATAAACTGTTTTAATGACTTGGTGGCACCTGCAAGAATTTGTCAACTGACCGATACAGTGACCGTAAGCCTTTATTCGAAAGAACGTATTCAAAAAGAAAGTGGATTACAATTTATTTGACGTGAACGAATGAAACATTTTGCAGTTATTTTTACTTTACGTTGTCCATAGCATATTATGCAAAATCGAACAGAATTATTCGATCACGTCTTTTTATAAATCTAAAGTAAAAAAGTTCAAATCAACTTTTGGAATTCTAATTTTACAGAACTCGTTAAGAATCATACTTTTCTAAACTAAAAATATACGAGTCAAAGATATTTACCTATAAAACATCTGCTGTGTCTCAAACAGTGTACCTAGGTAGCATTTGGTCTCATAGGTGTCTTAAAAAGCAACTATGGAAAATGTAAGAAAATCCCCATGGCTTCTAATAGAATAGTATTGCCATATTGATTACATCAGATGTATAATACTTAGGTGGTAACATAAGCACCTTTAAACTAACATTATTTCACTCCATATTGTAATTCACGTAGGTATGTATTTCTTACTGCATGACCTTTTTTACCGTCTGGAAAAAAGGGTGTAACATGTGACTCACCTTTCTAACCATCTTTAACCTTGTCACTTCGCAGGGTTACAGGGCCAAGGGCAAAGGGCAAAGAAATTGATCAAAAATATTTTTCAAACGTTTATTTCAAATTTGTTTTTAACAAATATCAGTGCCATAGGCTTCTACTCCGTTTAAATGTTACACCTTATTTTTTTTCCAGACGGTAAAAAAGGTCATCCAGTATAGGTATATTTTAGTTTTGGACATGTGAAAAGAACGAACGCGGAGGGAGTAACGAAGCAAATCTGTGTTGCAAAACTGATTGCCAGTGTCAGCATGGGTCGCTCTAGAGCTCAAGACAGAAGTTTATCGACCAAATTGGCGATACACTGAAGATAAGAAAAATTAAGTGTACCTTTATCCAGCTTATATGCGTAGATATATAGATGTGAAAGAAGAGTGAGAGGTGTGTCGGGATATTTTCAAATGGAAGTCCGTAGTTTTTGCCCACCTGTCGGGGTGACAGGCGTGACTCATGAGTTTATGTTGTACTTTAAATTTTGGCTTCTTCGCGAATTTTGTCGACAATCCTATAATTCATCCCAAATGAACCTTCACATCTCACTGTCAGGATCACAAAATTTATGATTGACTATCAGGTTGCGGGGTCAAGATCGTTTGCGAAAATTGACTGTGGTATTTTTTTTATAAAAGTGAACTGACAATTGAACTAACAGTCCAGTTATACGTATTTAATTATTACATTTAGTCATTCTGAAAATGTCCATCCGGTCTATAAAGTCAACTGCTGAACATAGGTCTTCCCCATAGATTGCCTCATGATAGGGATTCTCCATAGTCGCCACGCTTGCTCTGTCTGCATTTATTATTTTCTTAAAACTAACATTTAGATGTACAGGCACATAATAAAAAAAAATATTTGGTGCTTATAAATATTTTTATTATATTTTCGTTTGGTTCTATCAGAGCCTTAAAAGACACTGGTAGAGTTTGAAAATCAAATCAATTAGCCCGTCAACAGGTGACTAAGATAACTCGCTTATAATTCGAAGGCGTTCTTCAATAATTTCATTTCTGCCTTCATCCGGAGAGTTTTAACGACCACATTTTGCCCAAGAACGTCGAAAAATTATTGGACGTGACAAACCAACTTAAGCAATATTATTAGGCACACTTAGAAAGAGGATTATATTAGGAGAAGATAAAGCAAACTTGGCATATGTCATCTTTGAATAACATGACCAATTCCTAACAGTTGGCTAAATGCACATAACATGCCACTACTATGTTATGAGTTCTTATTTTTTTTTAAAAATTAGTTTAAAAAATCGCTTGTATCATGCGACGTTTTTCCAACACAAATTACATAGTATAAAAATTGTTTGTAGAATATTTAAATACTTGTTTCGTATGGGATTCGACCCACGGTCTACAGCACTACATCTAAACGCTCAGCCATCGCGTTATCAGGCCGTCGTCGACTCAACCTCAAGAGATTTCCTTATCAATTAAAACATAACCGTTATTTATTAATTCTACCAGCACCAGCAACTAGGAAAATGCAGCTTTTTATTATTTTGGATTGTTATGAAGAAGATGCTACAGCCCTTCTTCCCCTGTCGCCTCAACATACCCTCGGCAATTACCCGGCAATCATGATGCCGCATCCAAATATCGTAGATTTACTTTACAAAGCGCCCCGAGCGTCGGTTTTTTTGTATCAATTTGCTTAAAGATTGTATTTTGTCTTTCTTTCTGACTTGTAATTAGTGATTAGTCTGTTTCTGATTACCGCTAATGGGCCGAGAAATTCGCCTTGTCTGTCGCAGACAGAACCAATTTTATTTTGTTATATTTTGTTCTGTTTTAAAAGTTTTATTTTGTGTAAACTGGGCGCTTAATTTATACAATTCTAAAATTGCTGTTGCATTAAATAAATTTATCATGGAGAGTAAACACTTTTCACTATTCCTGCAACTGCCATCAAGCAAAGCAGCCGTGCCGCAATTTAGCTTTTCTAATGAGATAACTCTACTGCTTTACTTTCCATAGATTATAAAACTAAAACTTTCACAGATTATAAATCTAAAGAAACTGCCCGTCACTGAATACTGAATTTAGAATTTGACCGACCGAAGTCATTACGCACTATTGTATGATTTTTTTAACCCAAACGTTAGTGTTAAACTACAGAGAAAAATATTTTATTTATAAATATTTATTGTTCATACATGAGTTACTATAGTTACTCAAAAGGAGTATTTCTGCAATTTTTTTTTACTGGCATGCATGTACATATTATTTAACATGGTTAGTCTGTATGTCCTAATCTTGTCGTCGTATTTTAACAAATATATTATCTCCATTAATTTATCGTAGTTGTAGAAGTAATATCGATAACTTTATTATTATTTGTCGTAGTTGTAGAAGTAATATCGATAACATAAGTGTTTATTATAATTGTTTCAATTTGTTAAGGGATAAGATAAAAAGAGAAGGTTAAGCGTAATCTGAGAAAGGCACACGGTCTCACAGAAACCTGCGTAAAATTGCAACTTAATGTTGCTGTGTTTGGTATAAGAAACAAGGCGTATCTTAAGGGACGACACCGCATCTGTATTTTAATTATAGATCTACGACAGATATAGGTAAGTAGATACTGAGCGCCTCGGTATTCACTTACCATCAGGTGAACTGCGTGCTCGTTTGCACCCTTATTTTATATAATAAATATGGCTACAGTACGAATAGGTCAGCTCGCTCAGGAAGGAACATACTTGCAAAGCATATCAGCGTAAATTAGCAAGCTGTGTAAAGAGAATCGGAGACCATTTTTACCAGTTGTGAGGAATTTCAAATTAGTCCTTCGGGGTGACAAACTCATTTGCATTTTAATTCTTAATCGAGGATAAAATGTAGGTGTTTTTATCCAAAGCCTCTATTTACGAGCTCGTTATGAGCTCGTGCTCTTACGTGTGCTCATTTGTCACACCGTTTACTGCAGTATTTTAATCATATTGTTTTTTAAACTTTCATTCTAGGGCTCGTTCCCCATACCAACCAATTCTCTTTTAGATTCGGCAATACATTCTATAATAGTCGCAGATATTCGCAAGTGTCGTAACTCATAATATATATTTTCCTTCCGGTTAACGACTGCGTCTTTATTGAGTTATGCTTACAATAAGAGACTTTATATAAATGAACACGATGCAGTAATAGTAGCAATAACCAACTTAATGGTTAAATAGAATAAAAAATTGTCAGGTATCAAAGATTGAATATAATTTTTTTATCATTTAATTATGGGCTAATGACTTGAATGTACGTTTTAGCCCTATCATTTATTTACTATTATAAGCCTTGACTACTATCTCACTGAATTAGATTAACAAAAGTCTAATCACACTTGCCTTGCTGACTTGCTGACATAAACATTGTTATCGGATGGAAAAACAGGGTGCTATCCGGTATGAAATATGTACCTATCCTAACCTCAATCGAATCGTATCCATATCTTTTTGAAATATAATTTTAATAATCATATTAAGTTGACAGAATATAAAGATTTTTGCATGTTTTGTGCATTTTGATTCGTAATCGAGGATAGATGTAGATGTCTAGATGACATCACGAAACATTAATATATCGCGCGTAAGTGACAACATGTGATAAGAACTGGACTACTGTCGTTATGATTCAGGTCAGCCAACACCAATTATGGACAATACTATATTGACAATAAGTGATGTACGTTATGTGCCTAATTTTTCAACAAATCTATTGTTAGTTAGTGCAATGGTTACTAGAAACTTAAAAATTATATTTGGTTCGAATTAATGTAAAATATATTCTTAAAAGGAAGTGTTGGCATCGGCCACACTAACCAATAGTGTATATTAACCTGATACCAAATGTTTATTACACTGTGACATTGCGGAGAAAGTCTCTTCCCAGAAAACTTCAGACGACGTACAAATAGCTGATAGTGTACTCGTAGTAATCGATCCAATGAACTTCAACCGCTTTTAGAAATCGAATCAATTTTATTACATAATAAATAAAATCCCTCTTTGGATATTAAGTATTGCACGAAAGTGATTTATACGGCACGCTGTTGTCGTTAGCAGGGCGGTTCGACTTCCGGTAATGGCCGCCCCGCACTTCCTGTTCCAAGCTTCCGGCGTTTTCCTTTAAAGGCAAAAGGATTCCTTTAATAGTGTAGGTAAATAATTTCTTTGAAAATTCGATTTCGTCTTTAAGTGGAAAATATATTATGGGTAAAGTTATATTTAATGTTATTTTATGTAAAAAAGTTATTAGAAACTTTTTTAAAGAAAAGATTTAACAGAAGATTATGAAATTTAGTGTGAATTGATTATAAATCACATCGAGGACGATGAGGTTGATGGATGGATACAAGATAATCAAAATATCAACATAATAGAAATCAAAACGTTACCCTTGTAGGATTACTGAGTCAAATCTTTTTTCATCCATCTGTCGGTCTATCAAGGACCTTGTTTGCTGGAACTGGTTTTACGTTGATATTACGTTGAAATTAATAACAAATATTAAGGTCTACGGTGTATCTTAAAAGTGCAAAATTTCTATCTTCTAAATGAAAGTATACGAAAGATAAGGCTATTTATGTCACATATTTTAATAACAAAGTTACAAATTAAAACAAACTTTTCTCGTTGACTTAGAAACATGACATTTTGCACGAAATAAAGTAGCATAGAGCAAGTAAAGGAAAAAATCAAAAAAAAAAAATTGTTAGTGTGTAGCTGTATTTATATCACACAAAATAGTTTTTATTGCGTTCACCAACATAGATTTGCGTTGAAGCATCAACCGTGATATAGACCGATGAAACAAAGATCATTTTCCACATCCAAATTAATTCTGGCCTTCAATCCCACAAACCTTTTGGTTAGAGTAATAAAACCTAACCGTGGTATCAGATGGTTAGCGTTCACTGTAAATTTCACAGTACGCGAGCAACCAGGGTTCGATCCTCGCCAGCACCAATGAAATTGGTAGTTGCGATTTTAAGTGCCGATTTACCACAAACTCGGCGGTGAAGAAAAGTTCTTGAGGAAACCTGCATGCCTGAGAAATAACAAGAAAAAATATTTCAAAGACGTGTGAAGTTCGCTACGCATTGAGGCAGCGTAGTGAACACTTCCATGTCCTAAAACCTGTGGCATGTGCCCAGCAGTGGGACGTATATAGGCTGTGACTTTAACTAACATTAATAAAATCGTAACATAATTTCTAGGATAACTAAACTATCTACACAATTAAGTTTGTACTGAACCCTAAGGGTGCGAGTCCTGTTTATCTAGTTTTTTATTATATTAACGAGCTACGAGCTAACATATCCACCTAATGATATTGCGGTCGATGAACACGTGCAATCAACCACTAGGGAATGATGTCATAGATACAATATTAGTCCGGAGTACTAAGGTAGTTCCTCACAGGCATGATAAAAAAACAAAAGAGTACGAAAAAGTTTTGCGACGCAGATAAAATAATATTTTCATTTATCCATTACGCTACATTAGTGAGCGGTTGGTGCCGAAATTTATCGTTTGCATTTGTAAAATTTACGGCACCGGGAAAATGACGCGGGGAACGCGAATATCCCAAGAGTCGTCGTTCCCTTTAATGTCTTTCCAGAGTATGGCGTCTCGTAAACTTATTACTGTCTAAAGAATAGTTTTATTCGTATTCGTTTCTTGACTTTGAAAAGAGAGTAGCCTAGGCTAGTAATACAGGCTTTAAAATTGAACGTCATAGATTCTAATCCGCCTTAAAAATATCGCAACTAGACTGAGAGTAAAGTAAAGTAAAGTAAAGTTACAGCCTATATACGTCCCACTGCTGGGCACAGGCCTCCCTTCATTTCTGAGGGGGTTTTAGGGCAAGGAAGTGTCCGCCGCGCTGCCCCAATGCGTGTTGGCGAACTTCACATGTCTTCGAAATATTTTTTTTCTTATTCCTCAGACATGCAGGTTTCCTCACGATGTTTTCCTTCACCGCCGAGCACGTGGTAAATCAGCACTTAAAATTGAAATTAATTGTTAATTGCAATTTTATTGGCGCCGGTGGAGTTCGAACCCGGGTTACTCGCGTTCTGTTATATTTACAGCGAGCGTTAACCATCTGAGCTACTACGGCTCGGAGACTGAGAGTATTAAAGTAAAATATGTAGTAGTAATGTTGGTAGAGTTGCTAAAATAGTCAAATGAAAAAATAACATTAAAACAATAGTAACGATCAGTATGAAAGTAGTACATAAATATCTACATCTATCTTAGATTAAGAATCAAAATTAAACAAAACGAAACAAAACAGGGGGACCGGTTTACTGTTAAAATGGTTACCCATGTTAGTACTCAGGGGTGACAACGTATCTGTATATTTTAATAAGCCAGGATAGATGTAGGTGTCTGTGGGCATCATATTCCATCTTAAAATGACACAGCCGTAGGATGACCATAATTTACGAAAGCTAATGCAAATTCATCAAATATTTTCTAACCTACAAATGGCAAATTAGCAACATCTCTGTATTTTTACAACAAAGCGAAAAAAATCATTCAAAGGCAAATTTCGCTTACAACTTTCAATTAATATTCTTTGATCAAACATTATCAGCGAATGCAAGAGCTTTAAAATTGGATATTGTAGGCGAATTGCTTCGCGAGACGTCTCAATACGATATAAGGAGGGTCCGTGGTAGTAAAGATATCCGCGAACAAAAGTATTTGTTCGTATTAGGCTAGATCACATTACAAGCTATATTATAGTCAAAATATGATGCTATCCTTTCAGTTCATTTTTTAATTTTACATTTTCAAGTTTGCTAATTCTTGCTTAATTTTTTATTATCATTAATTTTTTAATAACTTTAACATTTGGACACAATTCTGTTTTCTTGAAAAATTATCCATACGTATTATGGCCCGTTTACGGATTGGTAAGCACTGATATGATAATTTCGAGTATTTACTACCTAAGATCAGATCTTATCGACTAAGCGGAACATAGGGCACGTATTTTCTTACATGAGCCACCACATAAGTGTAAGAGAATCCATAACCTCATTTCGTACCGTGGGTGTTGTGGTTTCCGATAGATGGCGGTATAACCATCTCGCTTACGCTAGACGCAAAATAGCCCGACTGGCTAAGGCAAGCAGCGTCAAAGATGCAAAAGGTCTGCTACTGCGTATACTTATACGTGGTAGAGCCATGATGCAGTTATATTAGTAGTATAGTTGTAGCAGGAATGGGTCGGCTCGACCGGGGAAGGACCACGCTCTCACAGAATACCAGCGTGAAATAGTAGCTTAATGCTGCTGTGTTTCGTATGGTGAGTGTAGAGAACCGAAGACCCTTTTTACTGGAAACGAGGCATTCCATCTTAGTCCTCACGGGTGACATCGCATCTGCATTTTGATTTGTAATCGAGGATAGATGTAGATGTCAATGGGCTGCAGTAAACACCTACCATCAGGTGGACTGAGTGCTCGTTTGTCACCCTATTTAATAAAAATAAAAAAGTAAAATAAATACTGTGACCGTCATCTGTTAAGCGTGATGATTAAGGCAAACCCTTCTTTCAATGGAAGACGCTCATGTCAAGTAGAGGACATTGATAGGTTGAAAAAGAAAAAGAAGAATTTGGAGTTCAACATTTATTAATCTTTTTCTACCCTCAATCGATTGCCAGACTTCAATTAGTAATTAAATCAGTAGTGTGGAACACAAGTGGGATACATTAAAAATAAGTATTTTAAACTACATTACCAATTCAATTTATGACAGCAGCTTATGATTTGCTTAGTTACGGGTGCTGCCACAGATCACCCGTAATCTGTGGGGTGCTGCAATTGAATTCAAAATATCAATGTTGGTTGAATGTCAGGTAAATATTAAAGATAGAGTGATAATATTAATGAATCGACGAGCACCACCAGATAGTGCTACATTTACAATTTGATATGTGATTACATGTACGGTAAAGTTGGATGTAGCAGGAGAAGCATGAGAGTAAAATAGTAGAAGTGTACTCATTAGGAAGTGTGTTAGAGCTAACTCAGAATAATAAGAAGCAAAATGTGTGATATTAAGAGAAAAATGTGGGTTGCCAGAATATTTTGTGACCAGAATTTAAAAAAAAATGTCAGGTACTTTGGACACGTAGAAAAAATGAATGAGGAAGGAGTGACAAAGCAAATTTATGCTACAGTGGGTGGCAGAGTCATCAAGGGACTCTCTAGATTGAAACTTATTGACCAAATTGGCGTTATATTGATGGTGCCCTTAACCGACAAGCACGTATGCTTAGATACAGATTAGTAAGTAATAATATACTGTTCGTAGTTATATAGTTGTGAAAGAAACTGAGGAGGTGTATCAAGGTTGCGTTAAATAGTCACTGCCTACCCTCTAGGTGACAGGCGAAAGTATTTATGTATGTATGTATGTCGATACAAAAGTATTAGCGTTATGTAATATTTTTATTAAATAAAATATTATAGCTCATAGCTCATACTATGTAACAGGCATTAAAGGAAAATGTTTTCCCTGTTCTTTGTTCCACTGGGTACGAGATACAGTGGCGTTCACACACGAATGCATCCCTTTTTAATCCAGCGTGGATTTTTCTTCGGTAAAGGAAAAGCTCTGTGGAATGCTAAGGGTGAGCGTATATCGCATGTTTGTGTATTATGTAGTATTTGTGCATTCAGTGTGTAAATAATTCTGAAATTAGTTCATTTCTGAGTTTTGTAGATGGCTTAGTGTGGCGTAAGGTCCATAATAGACGTCATCGGAACACCACTTATATACCGTTACTTATTTTGTATATCCATCGTCCCATACAAAACTTATCAGTAGAGTTTTTTACTCGAGATCTTCTTAGATCATACCCATTATTGTTTACTTTTTATCAGGAGTATACCTAATATAAAATTAAAACTTATATAATATCCATAACCCATTTGTGTGATCAAAATATTTATTAAGATAACTAAAAAAGAGATTTGTCAAAGAATTGTTTCGTAAAACACACACAAAATAAAATGTTACGTATAAATTAAAATGCCAAGCCTTTTTTCCATGAAAACCCGGAAACGACTCGACATTTGTTTGAACCCAAATGCAATGCGTGTTATATTTTTGTAAAGGTTTTTTTAAACCTCCCATCTCATGTGTCGTCGAGGCGTTTTACATACATAAATTGCACATGAACTATACATTCACACTGAGAACTAACGTGGCCAAAATCTCCTCAGTACAGGATAACAATGTACACGTATGTGCGTGCACGAGTACACTCCCCATTTCATAACTGTCATAGTCCGATAGGACGGCAATCCAAAAGAACCAGAGAAAGATCAGGCGCAAGAACAACGACTTTCCGAGGCACGTGGGTGAAACAACGCAAACTTCCCGACTTTGGACTAGCACTTACTACTACCAGATTTTTTTACCAGGAAAACCAAATCAGTTATTTTGGCCCGGCCAACGCAGTCGCGCTTACAATCACTAGACCAATAAGGCAGTCAGGTAGTTCTTGAACTAGGTATATGTTGAATTATACTTACAGATATTTTAAATAATACTGACTTCCATTATAGCAATTTTTATATTTGTTGTATTGAATAAAACTATTTGTACGGATTTTGTCGCGTTTAACTATTATGTATTAATTATACGTGGTAGAGCCATATATTGGAAGTACAGTTGTAGCACGAATGGGTCGGCTCGACCGGGGAAAGACCACACTCTCACAGAATACCAGCGTCAAATAGTAGCTTAATGGTGCTATGTTTCGTATGATGAGTGTAGATAACCGGAAACCTTTTTTACTGGAAACGAGGCATTCCATCTTAGTCCTCACGGGTGACAACGCATCAGCCTTTTGATTCGTAATCGAGGATAGATGTAGATGTCTATGGGCCACAGCAACCACTTACCATTAGGTGGACTGTGTGCTCGTTTGTCACCGTATCATATAAAGAAAAAAATTACTCACTTATTTTTTGTTATAGTTAGTCCAGCTACCTTCAGTTTTTGAATATTAATTTTTTGTTCCGATATATGTAAGTTCGTTCTGCGTAGATCAGACCAAAACATTAATATACAAAAACTGAAGGTAGCCGGGCTAACTATGACATTGGGATGTCAAATATCTCAGTTCACCCCGTGACCATGGGTGCTGTAAAGTTCGAAACATTAGGAATTAAAAATAAGTTAATTAAACGCGATAAAATCCCTATAAATGTAATAATATAATATAAATTCCATGTGTAGTGTTCGCGTAAATTTAAGAAATCATTATTTGTTGTAATTATGAAAATTCTATATTTCTTAACTTGTTTTATAGAAAAAGGGTGATAATCGAGCACACAGTTCACCTGATGGATTTTGGATGCTGCGGCACAGACATTTACATTTATCTTCTATTAAGAATCAGAATGCAGATACGTTGTCACCACTGAGGATCAAAATGGAAACCAGTCAAAAGGGTCTCCAGTTTTCTACATTCGCCATATGAAACACAGCAACGTAAAGCTGCTATTTTACACTGGTATTCTATCAGAACGTCCTCAGTCCTGCCTCAGTCGAGCTAACCTATTCGTGCTACAACCTTAATGTACTGCAGCGTGGATCTACCACGTGGATATGATAAGAACGGAATCCTTGGACTAATGTTTCGTGTCACCAGTTTTAACATTTTAGATCTGGTATTATCTAAGAAAGTTATTCCGACATTACTCGGTATTTTTATAGCCCATAATATAATTTACCTCGGAATGCATTAACGAATTTTGTAGCATATACATTACGTAGTTTCAAATAAATGCAAGTTATTTTGAAACATAAAGAAGCGCGAAGAAATATTTTTCATACTTTTAGTTAACTAATTGCAATCTCCAATAAGCTTACTTTATTTATTTTGCGTCTACTAACTCAAGAATCTTAATGCAGTAATCGATACTAATTAGACCATACGATTACCGACGGCGATAAAATTATGGTTAAAGGTGTTTTTATTGAAATTTGAGCCAGTTTAACGCATAAGTGTTAGAAAGAAAAATTTTACATGATAACCAAGCCAACAAAGGTTATTTTGAACGCATAACACGTTACCGTCGGCAAGTTCAAAAGGATTCGAGCGCCGGCGGCACTTAGATATCAGGAGCCGTCGGCAAACTGAGACTCTGATGTCACAACGTGTCTTTACTCTTGTTCTTTTTCCAATCATTTATAAAAGTAAACCCTTATTTTGTTTATTTAACTTGCTTATTCTATTATTATTACTACTAGTACTATTATTTATTTTTCGTACTAGTAGATACTATTATTTATTCTGTAATTGTAAATAAATTATTTTTAAACTGGAGTTGCGATAACATTTCCACTAATTTAATATTATATTGAAGAAATGGTAGATACAAGTAAAACAATTATTTAAATATCTATTGAATTATCGAAGCTTTTAGTATTATTTCGGTTTTAAAATTGATAATAGGAAGCAATATTGAATATGTAAACAAAATTATATTGATTTGAGTATAAGAACATAATTATAAGATAGAAAAAAGAATAAAATTGCTGCGTAAAAATTATTATGCTTTATTTTGTATTCAATTATTATTAACTTTTAATAAACAACAAAAATGTGTATATAACAGAATTATTTAATTTTTAACTTAATAAATATAAAATATATTAAATATTTTTCACACAGAATGTAATAAAAAGGAGGTAAAAATTCTATTTTATTAAGCATAACTTAAAATTATTAATGAAGCTTTCATAGTGCGGAAGAAATCAAACTATTACACTTCCTTTGAGAAAAAACGCTAATATTTAGCACTATCGGAATTAACTATCATGCACATTTTTTACAGATGACCCTTTCTGGAGTGACCCAGTTATTGGCGAGTGCCAGGGCAACAAAACTGGGGTGAAAGTTCAGAGAGATGGTCAAGGTGAAGGCGACGCCCATTAACGTCTCTACTTAGAACAACTCCGTGTGCCGGCATCGTCTTAAGATTCTTACCGCGATCATCGGTCTTGATATTTTAATAATTAAAAATATTTCGAGTTTTTCTCAGAGTAACATTTTTTTAAATAATTGAGAAATACGGTAATTATGACTCAATATTCTATTGGGAATGCAATGTTGTTTTTTTTAAAATAATGACCTCTTGTATGTATTACTGACCTGATGTTAAATAAACATGATAAATGTACAAAAGAATAAATAAAAATGGTAACAATGTGTTTTTTAATGTGAGATCAATATTGCTTTAGAAATCTAGGGTTGGTTCTTATAAGAAGATTCATAATGATTTCTTATATTTACGCGAACACTACACATGATTAAAACGGGACGGGAGTCCCCCGTGACCATGGGTGCTGGAAAGCGCCCGAAACGTCGGGAATTAAAAATAAAAGTAATTAAAAGTAAAAATAAACGCGATAAAATCCGTAAAAGTAGTTTTAATCAAGAAGATTCATATTATATAGTTATTTATAAGCACATTACGTTAAATATATTAAAAATACGGATTGTTTACTCTATTTCAAACCTAAAACAGCCATTTTGAATGGTTGAGACTAGCGGTAGGCTCTTTTTCTGCGAGAATTTCAAAAATTAAAAATCGTTATGGTATCGTTGGTATCGTATGGTATTTCACTAAATTTTATTTAAATTTTCGCAGGGTATTCTTTTATTTATTCTTGGTAAAGGATTACACGAACAGATCATATCAAGCACCTAAAGGCACCCTTAGGGACCGGACAGGATTTTTTACACATTGTATAACTGTACTAACAATACATTTAGAATTTTTAATAGAATAGAATCAAGTAGAATAATATATCATCTTTTTCATCACGTGGTAGAGCCATACTACAGCTATATTAGTAGTATAGTTGTAGCACGAAGGGCTCGACTGGGAAAGGACCACGACTCTCACAGAATACCAGCGTAAAATAGCAGCTCAACGCTGCTATGTTTCGTATGGTGAGTGTAGAGAACCGGAGACCCTTTTTACTGGAAAAGAGACATAATATCCATCTTAGTCCTCACGGGTGACAACGCATTTGCATTTTGATTTGAATCGATGATAGATGTAGATGTGTATGGGCCACAGCAACCACTTACCATCAGGTGGACTGTGTGCTCGTTTGTCACCTTACTCTTATTAAAAAAAAATGCCAATCTTCCCTGCACGCTTAGCATCTACTGTCTCGATTATTGTTAAAACAAAGATTCACAGACCGGTGATGATGATTAATTTACAGTGCCTACTAGTGCAAGCGTATCATTGCTGTGTATACCAACCCGCCTATCCAGTGAAATGAGTGTGCGTATCCTCCAATCAATGTTTCTTAGCGCATTCTTCAAAATGCCTATGTCCTATGTCCATCATAAAAGAGGCTGTTCACGAGATTTGTAATTAAATTATGTGTTATGTTTTTTACAATTTTTTTGTGCACTTTGAGTGTCAAATTATACAAGTCGCGGTGTACAAAGTTAGGTAAGTAATAAGATAATGAAGAACAGCGGGGTCGGGATACGAATTAAAACGAACTTGGTGTGCATTTAAACGGTAACAGCAGTTATGTATTCGTAATAAATATCTTTTCAATCTTAGTATTAACTTATTATAATATATAAATAATTTTTAAGCGAAATGATAAAAATATACTTTTAAAAAATGTATGTAGTATTAGAAAATTATATCATAAAATCTACGCTTAAAATTATATTATAACAAAGAATTTATTTAATTTTTATATTTACATTTTTTGGGTTTTTAGGTAAGTATTATCAAAGTCGGAAAGTTGTCGTAATCAAAATGCGTAGCAGGAGTTTTAGAGATAAAATTAGAATAAAATTCCGCGTATTTTTTTGTTTCTAATACCTAGACATTTAATTGAATTGTTCCCCTACTTTTATACTGGTCATTCTCCACTCCATAGCCGATTGCTAAACGGCGAGACTACTCCTCTCGTAAATTCTCCTTAATAACTTTAAAAATTAAGATAGTCTTGCCGATGAAACGCGAACCAGTACCTTGTTTATTTAATGAGTGAATCCGAACGCCGACCTCGTTATGACGTCACTACTTCAACATAGCGTTGGAAGAAGAGGGAAATATTAAAAATTTGTGTTTAAGAACGAGAGGTTTGCATCAGCTGATTCTGAATGAATAGATTTTCTTAAGAAAGTAGCTGCTCTTAATGAAATCGAAGTGGGAGTCCGTGATAATGGAGCTCACGCTAGATGATTTTAATACGGTTCAAGGCAACGTATGACCTTCCTTCCTCAAATTTAATTTTCAATTTAAAAAGTTTAAGGAACAATAATGGTGAATAAACAAAAATATTTTATTGTTTTTCAATTATGAATAAGTTGCTAATACTATTATGAACACTATTAAAAAATTTATCTTTTTTATTACAAAAGCGCATCTGCTTGTTAGCAAATTAATATATTATAAATCAACATATTTTTGAGATAAAGAATTAAATTGCAGATAGGTACGTTGTCACTTGTTAACTCTGAGAACTAATATTTGTTCCTGTGTCCCTGTTACCAGTAAAAAGGGATGATTAGAGTAAAACACATCATTGTTACGTAGTAATTCTATGAGAGCGTGATCCCCGGTCAAGCCGACACATTCATACTGCAGCCATAATAGCTACCAATCTGTATTAAAATGATTAAAATAATAAATCAGTTTTTCTTATACGATTCATATTCTTTAGTATAAGAAATATCGATGTAATTGTATGTTTGGGAAAACTGTGTAATTTATTATGTAGAAAATTTTGTAATATTTCTTTATAGAGGTAGTATCGAGTCCAAAATAAATGGGAGTCCTCAGGAAAGACAAAGAGCGTTCGGAAGGGCTTGTGTGTGTATAAATATGTGTTTATGTGTATTTGGTTATATAATATTACGTATCTCATTATTAAATTGTCTCGTATACGATATATAACTTATACTATTATTATATACTTGTTTATCTACTATTTATGCACACTTCTATATGTTTAAATGAAAATGATTTCCTTCGCAAAGTTTTGCCCGGAATAGGGATAAGGCCAAATTACTGTACATAAATGTATAAATGTAAGTTTGTTGTATTTCTTTTAATATTTTGTATGTAATAAAGAATATAAATTAAATTAAATAATTCCAAGTTTTATGGGAAGCACACCGCTATCCTACACGCTCTGCGGAACGCTTCTTACTAATGCCTTAAAATAACCCTCATTAATTTTTTTATAGGATAGGATGACAAACGAGCACACAGTCCACCTGATGGTAAGTGGTTGCTGTGGCCCATAGACATCTACATCTATCCTCGATTACGAATCAAAATGCGTGTCATCCGTGAGGACTTAGGTGGAATGCCTCATTTCCAGTAAAAAGGGTCCTAATGCTCGAGTAACAATGTATGGACGTAATGTCTTGTTGCCTACACTACCTAAATATGCCTTCTCCACCACTATGAGTATCGATAGCCTAGCCCATTTTTGTTGTTGACAGATTTGTATATTTTTTTAAATTCACTACTATCAACTCTAATTTGCTTTAGTCAAGTAAGCGATCACATTATAACGTGATTTTAATATTATATTACTTTGGCTTTGAGTGTATTTAAATATTTATTGTATTGTTTGGATTTTTATTGAAAACATACTTTTCAAATCACTTTTTTTATAGAATAAGGGTAACAAACGAGCACCACAGACCCCAGACATCTATATTATCTTCGATAAGAATCAAAATGCAGTCACCCCACAAATTTCCAGTAAAAAAATGGTCTCTGGATCTCTAACACACCATACGAAACACAGCACTATTGAACTGCTATTTTACACTGGTATTCTGTGAGAGCGTGGTCCTTCCCCGGTCGAGCCGATCTACTCATGCTACGGCCATAATATAGCTGCAGCGTGGCTTTACCGCGTATAAGTTATCATACTACTTCAAATAAATTATCTCATTAATTATTAACTTATTTATAAAAGAACATTACCATTATAAGTAATTCTTATTAAATCGTATCTAAGTATACTTTTTTGAATGGAATAGTACTACTATTTAGAAATCTAATAAGTGTTCATTTTACTTATTGTCATCACTGATCTTCTCTACTTGTGTGTGTCCTAACTATACTAAGAATAAATCTAAAACGATACTCAACTCTAATAAGAATAAATCTACAACATAAACTTGTTTACTATTAGGTACTAAGTTTCTTTTATTTTCTGTCATCATTAAAATAAGAAATTAATTTTTTTCCAGGAATTTCTTTACTCAACTCAAAATATCACTTGCAACGTATATAGTATCTATAAAGTTGAATAATAATAAAATTATTTTAAAAAGTATTTAAAAAAATTATAAACATTCTTCCTCCAAGTTTATCTTATGATTAGTGTATGTCATATTTACCTAATTTGAATTAAAATATTATGGGAAGTGCTATAAAAATATTATTGCTTACAATAGATGTATGATCATCTCGTTTACGTCGGACGTAAAATACCTATACAAGCGACGTGTAGATCAAAGGTACGAGTCGTTTTGTACTGCAATCGTCTATTCCCTCTTCCAGCTCCCTGGCCCCTGTCCATTCGCGGACTATAACTGGCTGTAAATGAAATAATAAAGTCATGTTTGTTTATCAAACACTAACTTTCTATTGTGTTGACTGCTAGAGAATGTCTAAAGTTCGAATTCTTTAGTAATAGGGAATTCAATATAGAATAAATAAATAAATAATTTATGCAAAACTAAAATCTAATTAAAGATAGTATAAAGGACGCTTAATTGTTATTACCCTAGTAATTAAAAATCTATGGGTCATTTTTTTATATCATTGGGTGACAAACGAGCATACAGTCCACCTGATGGTAAGTAGATGCTGTGACCCATAGAATTCCACATTTATCATCAATTAAGAATCAAAATGCAAAATGCATTGTAACCCCCGAAGAATAAGATGGAATGCCTCGATTCCAGTAAAAAGGGTCTCCGGTTCTCTACACTCACCATACAAAACACAGCAGCATTACGCTGCCATTTTACGCTGGTATGCTCTGAGAGCGTGGTCCTGCCCCGGTAGTGCCGACCCATTCATGCTACAACTATAATATAGCTGCAGCCTGGCTCTACCACGTATAAATCAGACATACACCAGTAAAACCTATTGTGACCATTCATCATTATCACTAACGTTGTGCATAACGTAAAATTAAAAACATCTTAGAATCAAAATGCTCTTTTAGTTAGAGAAAACGTTTTTACAGATACTATTATCTTCAAGCATTCAAGTAATCAGTCGTTTAACATAAGAAAGGTGAAATGAGGTAACATTTTTCACTTAAGTTTAATCTATATTGTATTATGTATTACGATATTCTAACCCTCCTACCCAAACACGTTCAGTCCTAAAACTTTTACGTCTAATGTGAAATGTCGTTAGCATGAAGGAGTATAATTATTTCAATAATATGTGATTAACATCAACAATTCTCAAAACTAACACTAAACATCCGATCGCATTTAAAATATTTATTGAAGGTTTTTTTAATGTATGTCACATTTTAAAGTATTACAGTACTTATAGAATTCCGTGTAAAAATATTTCAATAATTTTCATAGAATTGAGAGCTTTTTTTTTATAGAAAATGGGTGACGGGCGAGCACAAAGGCCATCTGATGGTAATTAAATGCTGTGGTCTATGGACATCTATATTTATCCTCAATTAAAAAACAAAATGCAAATGCGTTAACACCTATGGGGACTAAGATGGAATGCCTCGTTTATAGTAAAAAGGGTCTCCGGTTCTCTACACTAATCGTACGAAACTCAGCAGTACTAAGCTATTTTACGCTGGTATTTTGTGAGAATATTGTCCTTCCCCGGTCGAGCCGATCCGTTCGTACTAAAATTATAATATGGCTGCAGCATGGCTCTACCACGTATTAAATACGCTTAACACTTTAAATAAATTTTACCAGGTATAAGCTATTATATCAGGTGTTAAAACAATAAATTAATAAACTTCGTTAGCTTGCACGCAACTCTGCGGTATGTTGAGGAATTAAAAATAAACAATAACCTTACGTTCAGACATTTTGTTTATACTAAAAATAACAATAACGTTATGTGGCTTCACTTTTTAATTTTCTTCTAAATTTATGTTGATTTCGTTACCAACGTAAACCCATTTCAGGATTTCTTTTTTAACATTCGCGAAGCTATTGGCCGTATTTATAGTCGAGTTAGAAGTTAAATATAAATAATTAATTAAAAATTTTAAAACCTTGAATTAAAATTTTTTAAAATCATGATTTTGAAAAAAAAAATAACCGTAACTATTATATTAGCTAAAATAATAAGTGTTGTTTGTATTGATAGACAAGATTCGTTTTTAACCTAGTAGTGTGTGTGTCTCTTTTTTATTTTTCTAATAATATGTTTTCTTATAAGAGCCGAGCTAACTCAGGGGCTGGCCGTAAATTTTACAGTTCGCAGCCCCAGATTGCCGGGTACGGGTACCGGGTACCGCAAAAACCCGTTACCCCATATCATTTTTATACGTGGTAGAGCCATGCTGCAGTTGTATTAGTAGTATATTTGTAGCACGAATGAGTCGGCTCGACCGGGGAAGGACCATGCTCTCACAGAATTCCAGCGTAATATAACAGCTTAATGCTGCTGTGTTTCGTATGATAATAACACTCTAAGTTATTACTATTTATAACCGAATACATCTTACCTAAGTTATGACAGTGAATAATGTACGGAACACTGTCCTCTTTACTTATCAAGTGTTCTGACAAGGAATTTATAAAAGTCACTCAAAGTTGCGACTTATCTGTTTAAAATTTATAGATGTTAAGAACAATAGATTTTCTTGCTATATATAACAAAGTTTATTTTTACATGTTTCTCAATTATTTTATTTAAACCGTGATATTATTATTACTTACACATTTTTATAACATAGTGGCGATCTACCCCGGCTTCGCATGGGTAATTTCTGGATCTCATCTACCAAATCAGATTTTGGATCTTGAGTGTAGAGAACCGGAGACCCGTTTTACTTACTGGAATCGGGGCATTCCATCTTAGTCCTCAAGGGTGACAACGCATCTGCATTTTGATTCTTAATCGAGGTTAAATGTAGATGTTTATGAGCCACCAAGGCATCCACTTACCATCAGGTGGACTGTGTGCTCGTGTGTCACCCTTACCCTATAGAAAAATCATCAGGTTCTTAGTGCTCCATATTTCACATATCCCCAAAATATTAATTCCACAGAATTTGCAGCCGAACACGTAAATCAGCACTTAAAATTGCAATTAACAATTTGTTTTATTCTTCTTTCATTCTTTACAGCCTATCATAAGTCTATTGCTAACGCTTAGCAGGAGGTTTTCAACTGCAGCTCCGATTGTTTTGAGTTGTTAATCAGGTAGACGCTGCTGCTGACATTCTAATGTTTCTCGTTCCCTCTGATAAGTCCACCGCACTAAAACAGCGCGGCGAACTTATTCACTATAGCCTTTCAGAAATGACCGGAGGTATGTGCCAAAGAGTGGGTCTAATAATATAATACCAATAAGATTTTCATAAGCAGAGTTTCTGTTACAATATCCCATTTTTACGTGGTAGAGCCATGCTTCAGTTATATTGGTAGTATAGTTGTAGCACGAATGGGTCGGCTCGACCGGGGAGGGACCACGCTCTCACAGAATGCCAGCGTCAAATAGTGGCTTGGTGCTGCTGTGTTTCGTTTGGTGAGTGTAGAGAACCGGAGACCCCTTTTTACTGGGAACGAGGCATTCCATCTTGGTCCTCACGGGTGACAACGCATCTGCATCTTGATTCGTAATCGAGGACAGATGTAGATGTCTATGGGCCACAGCAACCACTTTCCATCAGGTGGACTGTGTGCTTGTTTGTCACCCTATCATATAAAAAAAATTAACAATTATCGAAAGAGTATCTGATGACCGACAAATAATGGTATTTATATTAAAACGCTGACCCAAAATTCTACAGACTTACCCCAGTATAAGAGTATGAGCTCCGGCCCAAGTCTTTTGCATGTCATTTGGCCCATTCTTAAAAAGATTTTATTTAGAGGGACTGTTATAGTACGAAGATTTTTTGATTATGATATATGCATGTATGTTATTTTCTACATAGAATTAATGTTACATTTTACTAAGTCTTTATGGCATCAATAATAGCAAAACAGTTAAATAAAGTATTGACGGCTTTTAGAGAAGTACCTTCGTTCCTTGAGCTTCCTGAATGACTACATCGAGAAGCTTCGGTAGATGGCGGTGTAACTAACATGTTTAATTTTATGTCAAATCAGTGCGGTAACGAGAAGCAGTGTCGAGGCATTTAGTACCTACATATTAGTAGTAGATGTGGATTATTAAATGATTTTTTTATTTTTTATCAGCCCATAAATTCACTACTGGACATCGGCTTCCACCATAATAGACGGAATTTGACCATTGATTGCTTTTCAGGCGGATTCATCATAGCAGTATTAAAAGTTTCCTACCATTGACTCTTTGTTACACCTGGTCTAAACGAGGCTTTAGCACAATCTCGTCACGTATAACTCGAAACTTCAAATGTTGTCAGTGAAGATTGCCTAGTGAGGTATGTAGAGGGCTATGCTCGGAAATTCTCTGGGTGATAGATTCATAATGAGATAAAATAAGATGACAAATCTTCATTCGCTACTTGATATATATAGTATATACAAACAAACATCTAATGAAATCCATCATTTACTCATAAAATTTTTTATATTATGAGTAAACATCACACAATACTATGAATAAGGCACTAGCGTTTTTCATTAGGCTACGATCACATTAGGCGGGCGGACAGACGGCAGGATTATTGGATCCGACGGACGAAAGACTTCGATCCGTTGCCTTTTTTACTTTTTTCCCTTTTCCCGGGCAGGCACCGTCTGGAAAGCCTTTTCCTCTTATTTATTGCTTATACGAAGCCCGAATTGGATATTTGCGAAAGGTTGAGTTGTTTGCCAATGGGAAAATATTACTTTTTTATATATCAAGTAAGACTGCGTTCTTATTTGAAACGAAATGAGATTTGCCACAAATACTTTTAAAATAATTTTATATAAAAAGGTTGTGAATAAAAAAACTAGCTTAAAGGCTTTTGAATATTATAATGTGAACTAATAAAGATGGTTATTAATTTAAATATCCCAAAATATATTTAAACTCGAGCTGAATCAAATAATAATTTTCTTATTTCTGTATTTTATAATATTCAAACAAATTGTGTCTACACCTCGAACACCTTAATTACAGGAATCAGGCATAGTTACACGTCAACGCTTTCCAACCTTTTTTGTGCGATAACAACCCTATCATGTTGACTTTTCATTTAGCTTGCCTCACACTAATTGCGAATATGTCTCCCAAATGTACTCCAACGTCCTAGGCCTTCATATTTATATTTAACGACAGACAGACATTTTGAGGGCTTGTCTCATTAGCGTTAGTGAAAGGGTCGTGAAAAAAAAAACACGACGTGCGCCCTCAAGTGACATTTTAAAGCTCGACGCACTACTAATTAAAGGATTTTCGGTTCCAGCTTCGCATAATAGTTCTTACCTGATTTTTGTGCTGTTAGATAAATGCAAACATAACTACAATTGACCTAAAGCATAAAATTTTGCCTTTATATTTAAGTTACAATGAACCAATTTATTTTCCAATAAAAATAACATTTACAGTGACACTAAAATAAATCTTTAACTATTAATTTAATTACTATTTAATATTTTTCATAAATGTTACATAAAAAATTGAATAATAAATTAAAAAATTAAATTTTTTACCTAAACAAAAATGTATTAAATTAGTAATAAATATTTTGAAATGAGAAAGATTATTAAATGATTTGTTCTCATCTTCTCTTATCGGAGGGTCTGGTAAATAAGATCAAAAAAAAATTCCGTTACAATGTTAGGGTGTGAGAAACTATCCAATACATTGAGGACCGGAAAGGCGGTAGACTTTACTTTACAAGGCTCAGAAGAAATGTATTACTACATAGACTGTTAGGACCACCTATTAATATTATCTACTCAATTCTATATATTGTACGAGTATACAAGAAAAAGTAATTAGCTTACCAAATAATAATTTTAATAAATATTCCGAAAAACGTATTTATTAAAAATTATCTATATTAAAATTTTCGTACAAAAAAGTATAAATACAGTTTTATTATAAAACTTCGTACTCTAGCTACCCTTATAAAATTGACATCTATGCATAAGCTCGCAGCTAATTTAAAACTCGCAAAACACATTACACGCAACGGAAAATTCCCTAAAAACTTATCTGCGGAGCACCACCGTACAATCCATCATCATTATGCCGAAACTCCTCTCGCCAAAATTCAATAAAAAAAAACTTTCTTATTCACCCCCATCTAGTGGCAGCGACACGAACCTCGACGGATATCCCCCACCTATCCGAAAGTGCAGGGTGGTCGCCACCCCACGTTGTATCCCTTTTTTCTTCCCTCCACACCCTTATCCGTACCTGAGCTTTCTTTATCCACAGCCTGAACTTTTACTTTACATCCATCTCTTTCACGCCTCAGTTAATCTTAAAATAAAATGTCACAGCCGAGCGGCTATCTCTCTCTTAGGCAAAGAAAAAAATCTGTTTATAAAAACGAGAGCGTAGATGTGTTTGGGGTACGGCTCCATTGGACGCATTGTGGGGTAATGTTTCATATGCGGAGGGGTGTTTTTTGTACACGCGTTCGGATTGAAAAAAATGCACCCCAACAGAAGCCGTACTTTCTTTTAGGTACCTACGGATATATTCGTTTCATTTCCAATTTCGATAACAAAGCTCATTTTTTTCATCTGTGTATTTTCTTTTGTTCGTCTTGCCCGAAATAATTGTGCGGGCCCCCGACCTAATTCGTTTCGGTTTTTCATAAATTTTCAAAGCCATAGTCTCTATCTTTGACTGGTAGATTAATAATATCCTAATATGATCTGAATGCGTACATGCTTCACTTATCCTATAAAGGAATAAACCAAAAGCATGTTTTAATTGAAAACGTGGATTTTTGATTGTTTATTTCTGAAATATAAGCGTGCTAATTACGTAGACAATGGCTATTTTTACTGTAGGTATTGTTTGCTATGACTCAAACTTATAACTTTCATAAATTTCATTTGCTAAACAGTGTTTTTTGTTTGTAAAGTACTGGCCATAAAAAAGGAAGTTAATGTTTTAAAATTATTAGTTAGAAATTCTCCTGTGTTGTGGAGGTGGTTTACATACATAAATTGCACATATATGATATCCAAACCCGTTTTTTTACTTACACATATATATAATATCCAAACATTTATTTTAGGCTAACAACACATGTCTCGTGCGGAATTCGAGCCAGCAGCACTGCAGCGTCATGAGAAAACAACATATTCGGTTTGAAACTTAAAACTGCTATATAAATATGTATATTATACGAGCCCGAACAAAATCTATGCGGCAGTGAGGTTCATGTGGATGGGGGCACAAAGTACTTATTAATGGCACAGATTAAGTTTGAGCACGTTGGATGGAATGCGTGTTGCAAACAGCAAAGTCTTCGCGCCTCTTCTAGTATGTAGTACAAGTCTACTGTGCTTTGTCTGGTGAGGAGACCCTTTATACTGAAAACAAAGCATTCCTCAAAAACTATGGAAGTACAGTAGGACAGTACTCAAATAAACTGGAGAGATTTGATTTTTTGACTATAAGAGTAATCTGGGCTTTTTTCCACGAAGTGGGAAGATTTCTGGATGAAATAGACTAGTTAAAAAATGAATTTTATAAAAGGGTTATATAAATTAGTAATCAGGGGTGACAATGCATATGTATTTTGATTCTTAAATGAGGATAGATATAGATGTCTATGGGCCACAGCATCTACTTACCATCAGGGAGACTGTGTGGTAAAACAAATAAATTATTTTATTAAATGCGGTCGCCTTTTGTCCTCTGGCCTCACAAATAAATCTCTTAAATATTTCTACCTTTGTATAAGTGTACATTAATTATTCATATAATACACATAAACTTGCATATCAAAATTATTTAATTTATGCGTAATACTATACATGAAATATGTACATTCAGAAATAAATAGTTTCATAATATATATATATATATATATATATATATATATATATATATATATAATAAAATATAAAAAAAGTATATATATATATATATATAGTTTATTCAAAAAAATGTTCGCTAACTTTCCTCATAATATTCACAATTTACAGCATTTGATATTGAATAGGAAAATGTTACTCATCCTACCTACTATAAACACATTTTACTATTCTATTAAAAATAAAGGCAATTCCCTTATACTACCTACTCCCAGAAAAACCAAAATGCTTGTGCTAAGACAGTAATCGAATGGAATCCTGGGTTACCTTTTTTACCAGTAAGCAACTGTCGCTTAAACTTAATTAATAATTATAGGTTACAGTATACAGATTATTTATGTTACATATTTGAAACCGTAGATTTTTTACTTTTAAATTATTTACTTCTAAGCAAGATTGTTTTTCTTTTTGACTTTTTTTTTTCATTTTACTTTATAAGTTTTTTAGTGTAGCAAGCCTAGGCCTAAAGGTAAGGTTTGAGTGATGAGCATTTGGCGGAGCGTTTCGGTGTGTTTCTCTCACTTCTAGTGAGAGTCTCACACACTCAGGGCACAAATCCAAGAGTTTGTGCTATGAGCTACTAAGTAATTCATAATATGTTTCTTTGTTTGGAGTTCGTTGTAGGGAAGACCCCATGGGTGGGGCTACAGTGATCTATTTCGAGTTCGGGTTTTAAGGAGTTTCAGGCTTTGAATCATTGTTCTAATATTTGAAGTGAATGTCATGATCTACCTATCATTTTTTTACATTCTTCATTATTATAATCATATTTATATGCTCGACCTACATTAATCGACACCCTACATGTTTCAAGTCGTCATTCCATCTAGTTTGAGGTTGCCCAACGCTGCGCTTGGCAACACGAGGCTGCCGGGCTACCGTTCATGAAACTTTCTGATGCTTCGGTACACCTTACATTACCGCTAATATTCCATATTTGCTTAAATTCCAATTACATTTAGTCGATCTAATGATAGTAACAGACTCGTTCTGTTAATAATTATTTTTTCTTTTGAACTTGGTTAACTTATTTTTTTATGCCTAAAAAACCGTCACTGTTACACAAAAAGTTTCTGATGTATCGTGGAGAAGTTTTACAGACAAAAAATTAAGCATAGAAAAACATATGTACAGAGTCGGTGCAATTTTTTGTAGGCGCTTAAATAAAAATAAGTTATTACTTTTAAAGCATCATTTTGTACAGAACAAGAATAAACTTTTGCGGTTGGGTAAAGTATACACAATTTTATGTTACCATAAAGAACATATTGAGCCGTAGCTCAGATGGTTAGCGCTCGCTGTAAATTTCACAGTACGCTAGCAAACCGGGTTCGATCCCCGCCGGCACCAATGAAATTGTCAATTCCAATTTTAAGTGCTGATTTACCATGTGCTCGGCGGTGAAGGAAAACATCGTGAGGAAACCTGCATGTCTGAGGAATAAGAAAAAAATATTTCGAAGACATGAGAAGTTCGCCAACACGCATTGGGGCAGCGCGGCGGACACTTCCTTGCCCTAAAACCCTCTCAGAAATCAGGGGGAGGCTTGTGCCCAGCAGTGGGACGTATGTAGGCTGTAACTTTATGTTACCATAAAGAACATATTCAGGAACTCAATTAGAATATAACTAGAACTTCTACTGGGTTAATTTGTTTTCGATTTTTTAAAATAAAACAAAAGTGAATAGCTCCTAGTCAAATTTAGTTAAATTTAATTTCTGATTTCAGATTATGAGAACGTTAAACACAGTATACTGCTGTATCAGTATTTTTTCGGAGAATGTAAATTTTGTGTATAGTACGTGAGGGTAATATGGTTATCGGGTTAATATGGTCACTTTTAAACTTAAAAACTACAGCCTTGATTTACTAGACAACTATGTGATACGATAGCTCACAATATAATCAGATATCAGTCAATCAAATAATAAAGGATCATAAGGCCGCTGCTTTATCGATTCTACTTATAAAATTGACATTATAATAAATATTTTAATCGATTTCAGTATTGTGTAGTGTCATCATCATTACAGCCCTTCACAAGTCCACTGCTGAACATAGGCCTCCCCCAAGTAATGCCACAAAGCACGGTCCTGAGCCACCTGCATCCATCGACTTCCTGCATATCTTACCTGGTCGTCACTCCATCTAGTGGGGGGTCACCCTACACTACGCCTACAGGTACAAGGCTGCCACTCGAGAACCTTTCTTCCCCATCAGTTATCGGTTCTTCGAGCTATATCGCCGGCCCATTGCCACTTCAGCTTACTAATCCGTTGGGCTATGTCGGTCACTATGGTTTTACTGCGGATATCCTCATTTCTGAGTCTATCACGCAGAGAAACTCCGAGCATAGCCCTCTCCATAGCTCGCTGAGCGACCTTGAGCGTCCTTATACGGCCAGCAGTGAAGGACCACGTCTCAGATCCGTAAGTCATCACTGGCAACACGCACTGGTTGTACAATCTAGTTTTTAGAGATTGAGGTATACTTGACGAGAAGATATGTCGTAATTTCCCGAACGCTGCCCAGCCGAGTTGAATCCGTCGATTGTCCACAACATTTGCCACGTTCACAAGACCACCTTGGCAAAGAACCCCACCAACAAGGCCATAACTTTTTTCTCAAAATCTTCCAATGCAGCGGTGAAGAGTTTCGGGGATATAACGTCACCCTGTCTTACACCTCTCTGCAGTTGGATAGGTTTCGTACTCTGGTTCTGTACTCGGATAGCCATCGTAGCCCTACTGTACAAACACTTCAGCACTTTGATATACCGACAGTCAACTTAGCACCGCTGAAGGGACTGTAGCACCGCCCAAATTTCGACGGAATCAAAGGCTTTCTCATAGTCCACATACGCCAGGCAAAGTGGCAGATTGTACTCTTCGGTCTTCTGTACAATCTGCCGCAGGATATGTATGTGGTCTATGGTACTGAATCCTTTTCGGAAACCGGCTTGTTCGGGAGTCTGGAAATCGTCAAGTCTGCGTGCGAGACGATTCGTAATGACTCTCGAAAACAGCACGTAGACGCGGCTCAGAAGGGAAATCGGTCTGTAGTTCTTCAAGGGAGCGTTGTCGCCTTTCTTAAAGAACAAGACCACCGCACTTCTGCTCCACGCCTCTGGAGTAGTGCCACCATGGAGGACGGAATTGAAGAGCTTCTGAAGGACTTCAAGTACCGGTGTTCCACCCGCTTTCAGAAGCTCCGCTGTAATATCCATCCTCGCCTGGGGCCCGCCGTTTTTAAGGTGCTGGAGAGCCATTCTAATCTCGCTCAGACTGACGTCCGGGATATCATCGGAATAGTGTCGGATAAGACTTGCTCTTGGATCGTTACTCACACTTGCGTGTGGCTCCAACAATGATGTGTACAGCTGCCCATAGAACCTCTCAATCTCACTCAAAATCTCAGGCGTCCCGGAAACGATGCTGCCACACTCAGTCTTCAGCTTTGATAGTTGGCTCTTACTGGCAGACAGATCTCTGGCAAAGACTTTGGAGCCCTGGTTCCGCTCGATCGCTTCTTTAATACGAGCAGTATTAAAGTTGCGTAAGTCACGCCGCATGCATTTGGAGATCTGTCTGTTCAGTTGCCTGTATGCTGTCAAATCTGTTGACGATTGCAGCCTCATCTTCCGTCTAACAGCCATGAGATTAAGAGTGTGATCGGAGAGTTTTTGTGTTTCTTCTGCGGCGGGTTTTACAGAACTTAGCTCTGACCGCATGGACAGTTTCCACGAGCTTGTCATTCATATCGTCCACTGCATTGCAATCTTGTAGGCACTGAAAGCAGTTACGTAACTCGAGCTGAAAGTTTTCGGGATTCTGGATTAGAGCACGAGGGGGACGGAGCGTTGACTTCATTAGACGAGACCTCTCCAACTTAACGTTTAGGTTCAGTGTGCCTCTAACCATTCGGTGATCGCTGCCAGTTTTCACCCTTGCGATCACTGAGACATCACTGAACAGTTGGCGTCCGGTCGTCATAATGAAGTCAATCTCATTTTTTGTCGAACCGTCGGGGCTCGACCAGGTCCACTTTCTGTGAGACCGCTTCTGGAAGAAAGAGTTCATCATAAAGAGTCCCTCTTTCTCCATAAAGTCGGCCAGCTGCTGGCCCCTTCGGTTCCGTTGCCATACTCCAAATTTCCCTAACTTCAACTCACCGTTTTCTCTTGTGCCTAGTTTTGCGTTGAAGACTCCCATCAACACCGTGTAGTGGGTTTTGGAAGAATGCATGGCTTTGGAAATATCCTCATACATTTCCTCCACCTCCTCATCGGGATGTGCCGAGGTAGTCACCTTCTCAGCGAATACCGTTTGGTGATTCTGAGTATCAGGTACGCGACCATCGTCGACACACTCTCAATCTTTACAACGTTGTTGACGACAGACTTGTGGACGATAAATCCGACACCTTCTTGGGACAAATGGTCGCTCTCCCGGTGATAGAACAAGTTGCCGGATTCGAGAATCACCGTGTCCTCCCCCTCTCTTCGGACCTCGGATAATCCTATAATATTCCAGCGCAACTTGTCTATCTCTTCTTCCAGCTCCAGGATCTTCTCGTCAGTCTTCAGGGTGCGTGCGTTAAATGTTGCCAGGTCGAGTCGTCGTAGGTGGCAACCGAACCTCCACCGGAGATTCTTAGCACTCCCTGCCCCGCCGTTACCATGGTCGCCACCGTAGCCAGGAATAGCGGGGCCGCCGGGGACTGGTGGCCGTCTATTTGTGTAATTGCTGGGCCCGTTGCCACGCTTGGCGAGCGGGTTGGCAACCGCAGTTTTTTTTTGTCGTACAGTTACTGTTAACAGGAAGATGCTGCTGCCCATCTCCTGCCTCTTTCCCTCTGTCGCCTTTTACGACACCCACGGGAAGATATGGGGTAGTGGATATTCTTAACCGCCACTACACGGCTACAGTGCCATTGTGTAGTGTAGTTAGTTTTTTATAAGATGAATTTTCAAAATGTTCCTAATTATTTCCAAAGCTTATTTGCTATTATTTTTAAATATATCGGTAATAGTATACGACTTTGTGTTTTTGTCTCCGTTCTTTTGGTTGGCGGCTGACGTGCCTTACAATCGCTTATTTTTAAAAAGATACCGTTTCGACGTCCTGCATATCTATTAGATTATCACTCTATCTAGTGGAAGAGCGCCCTTTACCTACTTCGTCTGCTGGTACGAGGCTGCCACTCGAGAATCTTTTTTCCCCATCGGTTATCAGTCACCGAATGTCGGAATTCGATGAAAGCAGGTGGCTCAGAACCGTGCTTCGTGGCATTCCTTGGGGGAGGCCCACGTTCAGCAGTGGAGTTTAATGGTCCTACTCAACCAGGGAATAAACGGTAATTAAGCAGCATAATACTGCTGGTTATTGCTCAATTCCTCAGAACAATCCCCATGGTAGATACGATAGAAAAGACAAAGGGATGCAACATCCCCACGCAGCGCCAGTGAATCGAGCCGTTCAGAAAGAACTCTGTTGTCAAAGATTCGAATCGCTCTACGCTGGATACGGTCAAGTGGAAGGAGCTGGCACTGGGCTGTCCCAGCCCAGAGATGAGAACAGTATTTCATGTGACGCCGAAATTACGCTTTGTAAATTTGCAAGCGATGTGCCGGCATGAAATACTTTCTCGCTCTGCTTAGCATACCAAGCTTTTTAGATGTCAATTTGGCTTTCCCCTCCAAGTGACCACTATTCGATATGTTGACGCTAAGGATGCTAATTCGATGCTAGCTGAGGCAGCAATGGGAGCGCCTTCATACTGAGGAGATACGACAAAGGGGTTCTTTTTAGCGATTAACGCGCAAACTTGTATCTTCTGGGGATCGAATTAGACTATATTTAGTTGCCCCCAACCTGAGACTTTGTTAAGCAAAGACTCGAATTCAGACACAAGTTTTGCCCGGTACTTGACGACAATTTCCCAAGAAATATTGGCACGGTCGGTGTATAAGGCGTTACCAGTGCTGTTGTCTGCATAGCAATGAATGTTATCAGTTTGCAACATTGATATGCAGAAGAAACAGCGTTGGTGATAGCACGCAGCCTTGTGCAACAGCAGCGTTAATAGGCTTGTAATCAGAGCATGCACCGTCTACTACGACCATGATGTTCCGATTAGCAAGAAAACTAGTGATCCAATCGCACAATTTCTCGTGAAGCCCATATGAAGGGAGCTTCGAAAGAAGCGCTTCGTGCAAGACCCGATCGAAGGCCTTCGCTATGTCCAAGCTAAAGGCCAATGCCTCCCGCTTGGACTCTACTGCCTCTGTCCATCTATGAGTAGGGGAGATCGGGGATGGTTGACTTACTGTCAATAACTCAATCTACTCGAAATTGTTGCCTCATCCAACTAGGTGCGAGAAACCGTTTTACTCCCCCGCTCAGGTACCGGAAACGTGGTATCGCGAAGGCACGTCGTTCAGAAGGAGCATATTATCGAAAAACAAATCATGTGAGTAATTATTTACCTCATGATATTGTTTGTATTAACGCTTAAATACTCGTTGTTATTTACTTTCAAATTATTTAAAATAAAAGTTTGATTTTTAATATTTTTCTTAGGTATAATTCTATTTTAATTAGCCCCAGTTTTGCGGCTATATCATGTGTTTAGTAATTAAAAATTGACCCGGGACTGGTAGACCAACTTATATCGGGGCTAATTGACCGCCTAGTCAACCTACCCCATAGTAGTCTCGGTATACTTAACATAGAATAATGTAGGTTTTTTTTCAGTTCATTAAATACAAGTTGTTATAGAACCATACGACCGTACAATAGAAAGACTTATCGAGGAAGTACACCCAAAGATGCCACCGATAGAGCAATTATTCTACAGCAAAAGAATTTGACTTACCATATAAAATACTCCAACGTAACGTGGTAAAATGAAAAAAATATTTGAAAGAAATCCGGAAACGACGAGATCTAAATTTTACTTTAAATTTGAATTTGGCTTTGGAGAGCGCTGTACACTAAAAATAGAAAAATATTTATTGAAGAGAAAATCAGAAAAACACCATAAGAAGGTAACTGATATTTATTACGGTTTCACACTCCCTATGAAATACGAAAGTTTGCACTATTTATACAAATACACCTAAAAAAGAAAATGCTAAGGGACTCAAAATAAACAACAAGCCTGTAAGACGCTAAACAATACTTATAACAAAGAAATCAAAGATGTAAGAAGGAAAATTTAAAGGAGTAATGGAATTACGCCTCCCCCCTCCACAGAATACGGTGGCAAGCCGGAGCAAGGAGTAGGATAACTTGGTCGTGGATGCTCAACGAGGGATTCTCCGTCGCCAGGGGTACTGGTACCCTCCTGGGGTAGGTCTTTATTAAATTCTGCTACCATGTTAAGGTGAATCAAGCCTCCGGCCACCTGCACTCACCAAGCGAAACGTTCACAGGCAAATGTTCACGCTGGCATTCTGTGAGGTCGTGGTACCACCCCGGTTTTAGCCGCCCCATGAGTGCGACAGCAAAAGCTGCCGCTTTGACTCTATTTAAATGAAACTGGTAAATCTGCATTTTAATTCTAAATCGAGAATAATTGAAAGTAGGTACCATCAGGTAGATTGTGTGTTTGTTTGGCACCCCTACTTACTAATATAAAGAAATTAAATATACCTACTAAATACAAATGAAAATAAACACTTAAAACCACTGGACATATTTTGTATAAATGTCATCAAGAAAACTAAAAGCGCTTTGTCTAATCTACACGTGCAATGACAGGCCAACCCTATCATTACCATCCGGTTCTTAAGAGACCGGGTCCGTCATTAAAGTGTCCTTTACGAAACACCCGGCCAGCATGTTAAATTGAATGACATATTATAATAATAATTTACGATTTCATTTTAAAAACGAATAATTAAAATACTATTACATAGAGCACTTACGCGAAAGCCTTAAAACGGAGGCGTCGTAAACGGGAAAATAATTAATGAAACATATTTTATTTTATTTGTAAGTTGTTATTTTTTATAGCACCGTAGTATGGCTTTCAATAAACAGCTGATTTAAAAATACATAAAAATAACGTTATCGACATAACATTAAATGTTAGTTAAAAATTAATTTGGGAAGATTAATTTGTAACCGCAAATAAGGGGTGTGTTTATATATTTGTAGAAAGTTCATTGATAAAAATTTTAAGCATAGAATTTTTAACGCATTTATGATAATTATTTTTTTCTGAATAATAATAATAATAATAATGCCCTCCAGACCGAATTTCGCCCACGACGGCCTACCTCAGCGGAGGCTAGCCATCGGCACAGGATGGGATTATAGTGCCCAAGTGTATGCGCAAGCACAGATGCACTCTCTATTTCCTCACTCTCATAATCCGATGGGACGGTAAACCGACACGACCGGAGAGAGATCAGGCGCAGTAACAACGGCTTTACGTGCTTTCCGAGGCACGGGGGGTGAGACACCGCCAACTTCCTGACTCCGGGCAACTACCAAGAATTTCTTGACGTGAAAACTCAATAATTAATTTTTTTGGCCCGACCTGGGATTCGAACCCAGGACTTCATGATCAGCAGTCATACTACTACAACCACTAGACCAACGAGGCAATCTTTTTTTTCTGAATATGATGTTATTGATAACATAATATGTTCAGCATGGAAGAGACTTAGTGTTAACCTGCATGTCTTAGTAAAATAAAAATATTTTGAGGACATTTGAAGTCTATTGAGGACATTTATCACAGAACACTAACGTAATATAGCTAGCAGCTTAATGCTGCTGTGTTTCGTATGGTGAGTGTAGAGATCCAGAGATCCTTTTTTACGGGAAACGAGGCATTCCATCCTAGACCTCAGAGGTGACAAGGCATCTACATTTTGATTCTGATCTAGGATAAATGAAGATGTCTATGAGCTGTGGCTCATAGATATCTTCATTTATCCTATTCACTTACCATCAGGTGGACTGTGTGCTCATTTGTCAACCTTCTTATATAAAAAAAAATCTACCGGCACGTATTGTAGGACGCTTTCTTTCTTCAAAACCATGTCATAAAAGGAGGGGAAGCTTGTGCTTAGCAGTGGGATGGAAAGAGACGGATGTAGTAATTCATTAATTACAGCCAATTAAATATTCACTACTGAATACATAACATAATTGTCACGCTTGCCAGGTGGGTTTTCAACTACAGCTTTTTTTTTATAGGAGAGGGGGCAAACGAGCACGCGGCTCACCTGATGGTAAGTGACTACCGCCGCCCATGAGTTCATGATTTTCATTTTTACTTTTTTTTTGAGTTGTTATCAGGAAGATACTGCTGACCGTCTCCTGATTTGTTTCCATCTGTCGCCTCTTACGACACCCACAGGATGATGTGGTATACCTGGGTACTCTTAAAACACCACTGTACCGCCACTTAACTTTTTACATGATATTAAAACTTACTACTAGATTATTTAATACAGAATAAAGTTACAATTTTTTTATAGAATAGGCTGACAAACGAACACACAGTCCACCTGATGGTAAGTGGTTGCTGTGGCCCATAGACATTTACATCTATCCTCGATTTAGAATAAAAATGCAGATGCGTTGTCACCCATGAGGACTAAGATGGAATGCCTCGTTTCCATTAAAAAGGGTCTCCGGTTCTCTGCACTCACCATACGAAACACAGCAGCATTAAGCTACTATTTTACGCTGGTATTTTGTGGGAGCGTGATCCTTTCCCCGTCGAGCCGACCTATTCCTGCTGCAACAACACTACTAATATAAATGCACAGCTCTACCACAGTAAGACATTAGTATCTATATTATACTAGCTTGCCAGGCAGACGTTGTTTTGCCCTTTTCGATGACAATTTGTTACGTCTAATTAAAAATCCTTAAATTCGCAAAAAAAAGTTGTGGGCAAAAATCTCTCAAGTTGGACCAAACTGCACACGGTACGCAAATTTGATTAAAATTGGTTTAGTAGTTTAGGAGTCCATCGCGGACAAACAACGTGACACGTAATTTATATATATTAAGATAAGGTTAAAATGTGGTCAGCCATTCATATTATATAACATTCCATTTTGATAACACATCTATTGAATCTATTTGACAAGTCAGCAAGTGCCATTGACAATAACATGTCAAAATATGTTGAAAAAGGAATGATTTAACAATGGTAGGTATTGAGTGCACCGATAAATCGAACTTTGAAAAGAAACGTGAAGGGGAATTTGAAAAAAAAAATATCGATACGCACGAGTCAAGTGCCTTTATCGATTTATTCTATTTCGATTAGCGGATAAACTCTTTGTCGACTCGTATTAGCTTGAGGGTTGTATTGAGCTTGAATTGACGTTATTGTCACGTAAATAGGTAGTTTTTTATATGTAATTGGTAAAACGCCTTTTTAATTTTATTAAAAGTGCAATATGTTTTCAAGTTAGAGTAGTTATTTTAAAGGTTTATAAACACCTTTGGTATTGTCATCTGCTACTTTTTAACAGTTTTTTTTTCAAGTCTATTCCGGACCTAAGACCACTACTCACTACTATCATAATCTTAATATTTGTTTATAGGGCGATAAGCGGACTGACAGTTCACCTGATGGTAAGTGACTACTTCAGGTCGTGGATACAAGCAACTAATTACAAGCGCTAAAAGCTGCAGGTTTTTATACAACGCATTGCCTGATAGTTTGTGTCACTATCATATTTTTGGTCTTTTTATCCTTCAAACCAAAACACACCAGCGAGTTGACTGGGTTTGTCGGTATAAATAGGCACGAAGGTATTTCTAACACAAACTGACTCCAACGCAGAGTAAAGGGCGGTTGAATGGATGAATGAAATAGTATAGCAGCAGGATTAGTTAGTCAGAAGGTCGAAGTCGAAGGAATTAAAATCTAACCTTTGTGTCCAAAAAAGCCAATAGTTCAGCACACAGCTGGAAATGGAGGTTTTCCTCTTGATGTTTATATAGGTAATATTTTAATCTAGAGAAAATATCACATGATCGTAAATACCGTACGTGTATGTTGTCATCTCAAGGGAGATATATACACGAAGTGCTCAATTTATAATAAGACATTTTAAAATTAATTAAGACGTGGGAAGTAAATCCCAAAAGTGTCCTCACGCATAATTTAATAAAGAACCCGTTTTCAACTTGAGAAATTAGCATACCGTGACACGGAATCTTTAAATGAATGTAAATATGCAAAATAGACATTTAAAAAGTAACGAACGCACTTTATTCGAGACTAGTTCACAAAAATTACTTCTTAAATTTCACTTCCTTATAAATATTTATTTTTCGAATAATATGCAAAACACCATAATTATAGGGCAAGTTAAGAAATGGGTTACCTGATTTGCATACGCGATATTAGATCTTAGAATGAAACAAGTTTATCAGGGTAAGTACAAAATGGATCTTTAGCTCGAAAGCTTAGGGTTGTTTTTTTATTTATTCGTTTTAAATGCGGTTTTAAAGAAATGGAATTGTTTAAATTTGCAAATTTCACACCTTGACATGGGGTTACAACAGGTTTTTAAAGACGATTGCTTTAAAAATAAAAAGTCGTCGCAGTTTGACGCGCTTTTTTGTTCGCAACACGATAATTTCGTTCAATTTATGCACGTTGCAAGTTAGACAATTAGCGGGCAGATGTCTATTTGAAATTTATTTAGCCGCCGGCTCTCTGCTGTGGGAATGAGGGTTGACGATATCGCCATCATTTCTTAGTTAATAGTTAATTTTATTTAAAAAAAAACAAACGCACAATATCTGCAGTAAGCTGAAGTGGCAATAGGCCGCCCATATAGCTCGAAGAACCGACAACCGATGGGTAAGAAAGGTTGTCAGGTGGCAATCTCGTACCGGATGACGAAGTGTAAGGCGTCCCCTTACTGGATGAAGCATGTTGACTGTGTTGCGGTGGTGTAACAATCTCCAATATCCCATATCGTCCCTTGGATGCAGTAAGAGGCCACAGATCGTAAGTAATTGTACTTACTTATTGTAATACTTCTTTTTATTATAATAGCAAGCAATTCTGCTCTGCATGTCTATATCAAGCCTTCGCTTTATATTCAAGTGTTGATAGCAAACATAGTAATCAAGACTTCCAAAACAAACTTATCGTTAAAATACAGCTGACAAATATTATAATTCTTTTTATCTTCAGTGAATTTCAACAAAATATTTTTAATAATTTTTGATAAATTTCAATCAATTATTGAGCAAATGTAGTAAGATGTGGCAGCCTATTGTCTGTACTCCCCATCCACCCTTCCACATCCTCAGCACCACCAAACAAATTGTCAATTGCACTTTTAAGTGCTGATTTACTACGCGTTCGGCGGTGAAGGAAAACATCGTGTGAGAAAGTCTGAGTAATAAAAGAATTTGAAAACATATGAAGTCCGTTAACACGCACATGAGATGCCTTCTCAGAAATTATGGCCTATGGTTGTATTTTTGTATTTCCACTTTACGATTAGTAAGCAACCTTATTAGCACGTAGGACACTTTCCTGATGAACATATGAAATCCGTTAACACGCACATGAGATGCCTTCTCAGAAATTATGGCCTATGGTTGCATTTTTGTATTTCCACTTTACGATTAATAAGCAACCTTATTAGCACGTAGGACACTTTCCTGATGAACATATGAAATCCGTTAACACGCACATGAGATGCCTTCTCAGAAATTATGGCCTATGGTTGCATTTTTGTATTTCCACTTTACGATTAATAAGCAACCTTATTAGCACGTAGGACACTTTCCTGGTGAACATATGAAGTCCGTTAATACGCACATGAGATGCCTTCTCAGAAATTATGGCCTATGGTTGTATTTTTGTATTTCCACTTTACGATTAGTAAGCAACCTTATTAGCACGTAGGACACTTTCCTGATAGACTTACGCGCCTACGGCGACCGGCTAAAGGTGGCAAAGTCAAATTTCACTGACTGATATTTGGCTGGACCCAAAGTCAGTGGCAATCAATGAGGGGTAGCAGTATAACTTATCAGTGTGAAGGTAACTAACCTACCCGTCTGCTTAATTTGTTTTGTATTGACGTGTATTGGAAAATCTTCCAATTAATGTATACACATTCTTAAAATGTACCATGATAATGATTGCGGTGGTGACGATAGCAACGATTAATAATTTGTAAGAAAGTAGGCGTCACTAAAATTCAAGGACTTGTTATTTTAAAAGAAACTTATTGCTAATTCTTCGACCCACGTGTACCACAAACGAATCCATTTCTCCGCTTTACATTTCTAAATAAATAAAACGTAATACCTATCATATTAGAATGCACTTTTCAATAACTTATCGTATTAAACCAAGTGTAGCATTATTTATAAATACCGTTAAAATTTCAATAATAATAAACCCTAAAAATGTTATACCGCTTTTGACTCTAAGGTCAAAACGCATAAAATATATTTAAATCACAAAACAACACAAGGTTCAGAATCATAGAAAAGACAAAAAATGTCGCGAAAAAACTACACCAGCTGCGTTCCAATTTCAAAAAGTACGATTAATGACGAGGTATTATTCATAGCCGGTTTTCGAAAGAAAAAAACAATAATGACATGCATGTCCTACTTTTAGAACGCAGTTGAGACAAAAAAAAAAACAAAACTATCTATGAATGGCAGTATTTTTTTGATAATTTGAATTTAGGGTTAGGGTTACCACTCTCTAACTTTGAAGAACAAAGTTATTTGAAAATCCTCTCAAATAGCCTTTGATATTAATAAGGCTAATATATCTTTTTTATTCTTTAGCACTCATTCAAGTTACACTGCTACAACTTTTTAGCTGACATTATTTCTTTATTTTCGAAGACAAAATTTAGTTATGCTGTCATGAACTTAACAAGTCGGGAAAGTTCGAGATTGTGGTAACCCTAATTTAAGCTTGCTCTCAGGGGTATCAGTTACCAGAGTAGCGTATTCATTTAAATCACAACACTGAGTTATTGTCCCGCTGCTGAATAGACCTAGATAAAGACGTGTTTTAAGAACAGAGCCACTTAAAGTGCACTTTTATATCAAATTTCTCTATGCTAATTATGTTGAAACTCTTTTTGTTTGCTGTTTCTTTGTAATCTTCTTTCTTCTAGCTCATTTAAGCAGTCAGTGTTACGGTAAGTATTTTGACAAGCTAACCGTCTCTAGGTGGTCCATGATCCAGAATCATTTCCTAACCTTAATCAAACTTTTTTCCTCACCTCGCGATAGCAAGAACAGGTTATGTGAGACTCGCACCGACTAGCATGGTGTACCACCTTCGCCACTTAATTTTTTGTACTTAAAAGTTTGTAATGAAACGTAATGGTATATAAACACTACTGAGGTAGGTCGTAGAGCATAATATTATACCTAGTAACAATATCGGTTATATCAATATCGGTATACCCATATAGATAATTCTTATCTGATGACTATGAATATTAAGGATCTATCATCATAACTAACTCATAATTTTTCATCTTTCATTTATGAAACATATCTGATATCGTCAGCCATCGGAGGCGAGTGATCTATTCGACATTGATGTTAAATCCGTAATCTTTCCAATACAGTAGCTTGAAAACGTCTTATAATGAAGCGGTAAAGAGCTTCGGGAAAGAATTTTGAAGAGTCATAGAGCCACATGGGCCACTGGCGGATCGGAGGATCTCAAACAATAAATCCACGTGATCCAATGTGTACAATAAAACTAGTTACAGACGCACTGCTCACTGGACTAAATCTAGTTGTGCGGCTGAATCGACGTTTTTTTATAGAATAAGGGTGGCAAACAAGCACACAGTCCACCTGATGTTGAGTGGATACTGTGGCCCATAGACATCTACATTTATCCTCGATTAAGAATCAAAATGCAGATGCGTTGTCACCCCTGAGGACTAAGATGGAATGCCTCATTTCCAGTAAAAAGGGTCTCCGGATCTCTACACTCACCATACGAAACACAGCAGTATTAAGCTGCTATTTTACGCTGGTATTCTGTGAGAGCGAGGTCCTTCCCGGTCCTACTACAGTACCTACAATACTTACCGGTACCTACTACAGTAGTTATAAAAATGTATAGCATTTACTGAAAACTAAAGTGTACAACCAGTGCGTGTTGCCAGTGATGACTTACGGATCAGAGACGTGGTCCTTCACTGCTGGCCGTATGAGGATTCTCAAGGTCGCTCAGCGAGCTATGCAGAGGGCTATGCTCGTAGTTTCTCTGCGTGATAGACTCAGAAATGAGGATATCCGCAGTAAAACCAGAGTGACCGACATAGCCCAACGGATTAGTAAGCTGAAGTGGCAATTGGCCGGCCATATAGCTCGAAGAACCGATAACCGATGGGGAAGAAAGGTTCTCGAGTGGCAGCCTCGTACCGGTAGGCGTAGTGTAGGGTGAACCCCTCTAGATGGAGTGACGACCTGATAAGACATGCAGGAAGTCGATGGATGCAGGTGGCTCAGGACCGTGCTTTGTGGCATTACTTGGGGGAGGCCTATGTTCAGCAGTGGACTTGTGAAGGGCTGTAATGATGATGATGATGATAGCATTTAGTAAAACACGCACACTATGCAAATAATAATAATAAATAAAAAAGTCCTTGACGCGAATGCACAGATTACCCCCTAATTAGAGGGTAATCTGTGCGCGAATGTGTGCCTGCGACTTATATATATATATATATATAAAAAATAAGTTATATAAACGCGATAAAGTCCGTATAAATAGTTATATTCAATGTTTAGTGTTCGCGTAAATATAAGAATTCATCAATTTACTTCTTAATAAATTAATAAAGTGGAACTTTACGGTAAATTTTAGCTTTAGTTAATAAATTAACACTTGGAGTTTTATGACGTCATTAAGCTATAAAATGGTTTTACTTATGCTTCTAAACTGAAGTATATACAGGAAATAATATTCCCTCAAATAGAAATTACTGTGGCCAATAAATAATTAATACAAATTGTCGTTTCGCATGCGAACTTAATGGAGATCGTATCTTTAGTTATTTTAATATTTTAGTTTACTTAACGTTATTAAATAACTCTGTAATACTCTTTATTACTGCCCCTTTCCTCGCGATGTTTAATTTTAGTACCTATTTGTTGATTTGTTTGTGTGTTATTCCAAATTTAAATTTTGTATGTGTAACTTACAATTAAATTATATTTTATAACTTTACTATAACTTTATGATAAAATATAATAATATACCAAATAGCGAATGTAGCAGACAGCAAGAATGTAGATAAAGTTTGAAAATTTTAGTCGAAATTGAACCGAAATTTATACATCATAGCCTGTTGTGATTGGCCAAAAGATTTTATATATTGTTAAGGTGGAACGAATGAGAGACACTTATATTGAAACTAGGTTATAAAAAATCAAGTAATTGTGGTGTTTATAAAATGGGCTTACAATCACAGTGAATGCTTTCTTGGAAATAAAGCTGTAATTTCAGACGTATTATTATCACCCTGGGGCAGTTTACAGTTGAACACAAGCTTCTCGCCTCCATGTCTGATCTTTCGCTTTTCTCATGATTGTACTCTATTATTATTATATTTATACGTATAAGATAGACAAGCTCTAAATAAGTACATCTTTGACTATTTCAATTATCAGTAATAAGATTCTGCTAAGTTATCCCATTTATGCCTACAGAGACAATCATCACGAAAAAACTCAAAATGAATTCTTGGAAACTTTTGGCCAGAACAAACCATACCATATTTTGGTATTATAAACGCCTTACGTACCTGTTTTTACACAGTAAAAAATGATGTAAATAGTTTGCAGTTTGCAATAATTTTTTAATAGGGACCTGTTTAAAACCTTTAAAATGTTTATGGTTATTACGTGTAGTAATTTAAAAAGTTTCATAATCTGACAATGATAAAGATAATTTTGCGGGCCTTCTAACAATAGTAATTTGGTTTTCCCTCTTACGTTATAATATAACTGACCTAGCATTTATTTAAATAAAGATTCATTTACCATTTCACTCATTCCTTTTTTAACAGAGGTGGAGCCACGAGGCAACTTTTGCTGCTGCATGCATGGCCCGGCTCGAGCCGGGGTGGTACCACGACCTCATAGAATACCGGCGTGAAGTGGAAGCTCTGCTTCCGCGTTTCGTCTGATCGTCTGGTGAGTAAAGGTGGCCGGAGGCCCAATTACCCACCCCCCCTCCATCATCATGGTAGTGGCATTAAATGTAAGACTACCCAAGGAGTGGACCGCGCATTCTGGGGGGGGGGGGTGTAAGATTCCGCTCAAGACAAAAACTGCTCATGACACGCTGAGCAACAGGATCAAGGCGACTCCTGCCACGCTATTCGTGAATTTTTGCAATATCAGGGGACTTCACTCGAACCTAAACGCCGTCCACTATCATCTCGAGACTCTGCTCGTTCAGACCGAGACGCAGGTGTTCTGTCCGGCTGATGCTTCGAATCTCTCCTATCAGGGATACAAACTGGAACACTTCTTTGTGCCTCGGGCTGGCGTTTGCATATACGTCAGAGGACATCTGTTCTCGACGCCTCGGCAGCCTTAAAAGTTCGCACCTGTCCATCTTTTAGCTACGCGTAGTCAGCGACGACTATCCGCGCGACTACGGGCGCCTCTATAGGTCCCATAGCGGTAATATTGAAATAGAACGACGCATAGACCACGTCCAAATGGCTACAGAATCGTTTCTCCGATAGATCTCGTCCGCAGAGATCGTGATCTTCGGCGATTTTAACGCCCACCACGCCGAATGGCTTCGTTCACGTTCAACCGATCGTGCGGCGGAATCTGTTCATGATTTTGCCTTACCATATGGTCTGACACAACTGGTTACTTCGCTTACGCGAATTACAGAAGTGAAGAATCATGCATCTTCCCTGTTGGACCTTCTGCTGACCTGTCGTACGGACAGATATCAGATCTCTGTCAATGCCCCTCTTGGCGCCTCGGATCATTGTCTTGTCCGGAGTGTGGCGCCACTCATGCTGAAATGGCGGTTGCATTCTTCAGGCTGCCGCCGTGTTTGGCACTATAGGTCAGCCGACTGGGATAGGATGCGGTATTTCTTTGCATCCTACCATTGGGGGCGGGTTTGCTTCTTACCTGCCGATCCCAACGTTGTTGCTGATTCTGTTGCTGATGTGGTACTTCAGGGTATGGAACTTTCTATTCCTTCTTCTGTGGTGCCTTATCGGATGTAGATCTCAGCCATGGTTTAGTCGCTGCTGTAAAACAGATCCTTCAAAAGAGTCATTGTCAAGGCAAAGTCAGAGCACATAGGCAGGATTAGTGAGAAACTAGTTCGCCTTCCTTCTGGTCTCTCACCAAGGCTGTCCAAAGGAATTTCTGTCAGCCATTTCTTCCATTTCTGCACAGGGAGGATGACTCACTGGCCCATGCCACAAAGGAGAAAGCCAATCTGCTAGGCTCTTTCTTTGCGTCCAACTCGACTCTCGATGATGAGCGGAGCATAGCGCCGACCATCCCGCGGTGTGAATGCTCCACGCTGGATGTGCAGTTCACAGAGCCCTCAGTTTGCAAAGCACTCCTCTCCCTGGACATCCACAAGTCGAGTGGGCCTGACGAAAACGGCCAATTGTGCTGAGGACGTGTGCTCCAGAGTTCGCACTGGTTCTAACGCGTCTTTTCTGGTACTCCTACTCCGTAGGCGTAGTCCCAAAATCATGGAAGATGACTTTCGCCCACCCTGTCCCTAAAAAAGGCGACCGCTTTGATGCGTCAAACTACAGGCCTATCGTCATCACCTCCTTGTTCTCCAGAATAATGGAATCCATTGTATACTGCTAGCTCATGCGGTACTTTGAGGATCACCAGCTGCTTAGTGGCCACCAATACGGTGTTTGTCGTGGTCGATCGTTGACATATCGAGTGACGTGCAGTTTCGTGGTCACTTGGAAGAGAAGGCCAAATTGGCCTCTAAAAAGCTTGGCGTACTCAGCAGAGCTCCCGCTCTCAGTATTTCATGTCGGTATGCATTTCATGTGCAGGTTTGGCCTCACGTGGAATACTGTTTCCTTCTCTGGGCTGGAGCTTCCCAGCGCCAGCTACTTCCACTTGACCGCATCCAGCGGAGAGCGGCTCGAATCGTCGACGACCGAGTCTTTCCGTTGGTTCGCGAAAGTTTGCATTTTCTTTCGCATCTACCACGGGGAGCGCTCTGAGGAATTGTTCTGATTAATCCCAGCCGCCAAATTTCGTGAACACACTACGCGGCAAACCTCCCGGTATCATCGACATCATCTGGATGCTTGGCGGTCCACCACTGTACGTTTCACTAGTATTCTTAAGCGTACGATCTCTCTGTGGAATAGTTTACCACCGGCGATTTTTCCGGGCGATACGACCTAGGATCCTTCAAGAAAAGAGCTTACTCCTTTCTAAAAGGCCGGCAGCACACCTGCAATTCCCCTGGTGTAGCAGTTGTTCATGGGCGACGGTAGTCACTTAACATCAGGTGATACGGTTCACCTCGTTTGCCCCCTCTCCTATAAAAAAATATTATTTACGCTATCCAAAATTGCAGTATATTTATATTACTTATTATATACCTACATTTAAGTTGAGAAGTGTTTTGTTTTGCTTTAGAAATTTTCGAGTTAAAAATGAAAAATGAAGTTAAAGAAATTTATGGGTTTCAAAAAATCCACAAACATTCTTGAGATGTTATTATCGTTTACAAAATAACCCTTACCGTCGGTCACAATTTGCATATTTTTTTTTATTAACGCGAAACAATAACATTTTTCTTCCGTTTTGTTTAAGCGCCTCTTACGATTATTTTGTGCCTGTACAATGAGGAATTATGCCTGCATTGCGTTGAAATGTTAATAAGTTTTTTGTTCAAAATTTTTTGGCTGTTTCAAAAATACATTGCAGATGTTTTGTTACGCTGAATAATATTTAAATTTCTTTTTAAGAACGTTTTTATGTAACACTTTAAAGAAAATAATTTCAAATTGATTTCGGCGCGTATTTCTAAAAGTTGTATTTAAATTAAATCTTTCAAATAATTAAGACATTAATTCATGTTTATATTTTTATTCTTAATATGAAGTTGACAGTATATATGTTATCGATTATTTGCGAGCGGCTTCATTCATATAAACATTCAAATTCTTTTAAAAACAAAATAAAAGAAAAATGAAGCATCGTTGTGTTTACAAACTCCATAATGTACTTTCAAAGTAATTTTGTTATAACTTACGACAATAATACTTATAATAAACAATTGTATTACGATAGTCAAACTATCATGAAGTAAAACCGCAAGGCTACTACCACCTGAACATGGAACTTTCTGATGCCATTTTTCCTGACTAATGTAACTTATTTAAGAAAAGAACCTATTTCTTTCTGGATAGCTGGCAACATGCTTGCAATTCCTCTGGTGTTACACATATTCGTGGACGGCGTTTGTAAAAGGCTTGTCATCATCAACATTATCATCAAAAATGTGTGACGAGTACGTGGTAGAGCCATTCAACAGCCATATTGGTAGTATAGTTGTATAATAATGGGTCGGCACGACCGGAGAAGAACCACGCTTTCGCAGAATACCAGCGTAAAATAGTAGCTTTACGCTGATTTGTTTCGTATGGTGAGTGTAGAGAACCGGAGACACTATATATATCATAGTTTTAATTTGACTAATTTAACACCCTTTTTATGCTAAACAAACCTATATTATTTCATATAGTACTGTCTATCCCTTGGTTAAGGTTTTCTCTATCGTCTCTTATTATACCTACAGGATGAAATATTAAAGTAAATTATCTCATGCTGACACTAAACGGCAATCATATTTATCCTTAATAAGAATAAAAATGCTGGGGGTCTTGATGACTTTTTGACAGTTTATACTGTCAGATTTATTCAACCTTATTACAAAAAGTGGCTTGTATCTGGGACTAACCTAGGCTTAAAACTGGAATCCACTTCAGGAAAGTTGACCTGAGGAAATATGCAAACAAAAATGTTAAGTATTAGTAGAGAACTTTCAAATTTCGCGAAGAAAGTAGCGCCGCAGCTAAGCGACTACTTTGACTCAATAAACATTAGCACAGCCTAAGAAGAACACAGTTAGATTGTGACCATAGTCTAAGCCTCAAACTATCAATAAATTATTTTTGTAATAAGATGGAATCGAGATTTCGAATTTTGCATATATTGCAAGAATTTTAAAATATTACACTGCAAAAAGTCGAAACAAATTCCAAATTCAAAAGTACTCAGTTTACCCTTTATTAACCAGCCGAATATTTATAAGGCGTTCTTCGCAATTTGTCCCGGCCGAAGGTAATACGCACAAAAACAGGAATTCATTATGGCCGGGAAGATGTAAAAAAAGCATAATAGGTTCCCGACAGCAAAGAGGTGACTCGTATACAACCACATTTAGTGGTGTTTTGTGATTTGTGAGAGACGTGTCTTAGTGTTCTAAAAAATTGATATAGTGTATTGTTTTAAAAATTTCAACTCGTAAGCTGCCAGTGATAGAGGTTAAGAGTTAACAAACCTCATTGAGGATACATAAGTTTCTGGTAAATTGACGATGTGTTTACGTTTCGTTTCCTGTAATTCCCCTTGGGTTATGATCACTTACAAAATTATACTAGTATGATGAAAGCCTTAGTTAAATTTAAATGTAGTGTTTCTTTTATTTGAATATAACGGTTGATAAAATGGCCGATTGGGCTTGCGCATAAACTTGTGTCGGTATCACCTAATTTTTTTTCTTAACTATTACTAGCCAGCGTCCGACTACTATACCTCCTGGTGGTAAGTGATGGTAAGCGCTAGATGGTATATCGCATTGTCTTAGCGTACAAACAAACACCTAATTACTCTTGGCTAAATATTGTAATCGGACAAACAGACAGACGCCGTCAAATTATTGCACTCCCTAGTTGTATGTTCTAATATATCCGCAGTAGATAGCGCTGTCGCTAAATGTTTTGTTGGATGCAGTGAGAAGCAAATATATAACTACTTTTCCATGTCTGGGGTGTTTATTTACGTGCAACTTAGATATGTAAGCGCCTCCGTGATACAGTCAAATTAAAAAGCACACTGTAGGTATAATCTGCGATGGATTTTGGTGTTGATTGTACTTTGACTTTGATCGCGTAGTTTAGTGGTTAAAGTAATTAAATAGCGCAGATAAGTAGTTAGACCTAACTCCAACAATATTGCAGACACAAATATTTGATTGATGAGTTTTTTTTAATCATTCCACAGCGTATATTACTATGAATACTTGTCGGAAGATGCGTCGTGATCCAATCGGAACTATTCCTTTTGTTACAATTGTTTGATGATGACACTTTCTCTTCAATTCACTTTATCTGTGTTATTTTTTGTTACTGATAATTCTGTATTAATATTTTTTAATTTAACTAATTTTTAAGTGATAGAGCCACGATGCAGCGGTTACGGTTGTAGCACGAATGGGTCGGCTCGACCGGGGAAGGACCACGCTCTCACAGAATACCAGCGTAAAATAGCAACTTAATACTGTTGTGTTTCGTAAGATAAATGTAGAGATCGGAGACCCTTTTTTGTCACTGGAAATCATCTTAATACTTGTGGGTGACAACACATCTGCGTTTTGATTCTTAATCGAGGATAGATGTAGATGTCTATGGGCCACAGCATTCACTTACCATCATGTGGACTGTGTAATCGTTTGTCACCCTTATTCGATAAAAAAAGCTTTCTCGACAACGAAAATTATTTGTCATATTCGATAGCTTATTCGATAAAAAAAGGTTTCTCGACAATGAAAATTATTCGTCATATTCGATAGCTTAAGCTCTACAACGTTACAGTCAATTATCCACTGCTGCACATAGGCTTCTACCCGTAGATTGCCGCATAACCGTATACTATTGCCAACACTCCCATATTTGTAATAGCTGCCACGCTTGGCGAGCGGGTTGGCAACCGCTTTTTATTTTTAGTTGTTATTAGTAAGATGCTTTTTTGCTAAAATGCTGCTGATTTGTTTCTCTCCGTCACATCTTACGACAACCACTGTAATCAACTACAATATCCTTATAGGTCACTATATATACCACAAATCCTCGCTAAAGAACAGCGATTCCTTCCAAGGATGATTCGCGAGGCTATTGAAATCAAAAAACATCCTAATTTCAATAGAGAAGATGGCTGGGTGCTACCATCTGCTTGCGATCCTATAATAAATAAAATTAAATCCCAACCCAAGCATACAACTTCAAGACTTCATGATACCATAAGTTCATACTGTGTAGATCGGAACAAAAGTTAAATTTTAATCTATGGTAACCGGGGTTAACTATGACTTCTGGACGTTGAACATCTCAGTCCCTGCCCGTGACCATGGGTGCTGTAAAGCTCTCGAAACGTCGGGTATTTAAAAAGTTAAATATACCCCATAAATTCCGTAAAAACTAGTATTATTTCAATCCTTATAGGGTTTACGGGGTATTGGATATTCTTACACCACCACTACACTATAAGCTCTATTTAGTTAAATTTAATTTGCGAGTAATTTATTTTTTGTAGTTATATTTTTTCTAGCTGTAGGACATTTATATTTAGTAATAGGACGTGCCACCCAGTGTGTTACCTATATAATCGACATAAAATCGCTATAAAAACACTGATTAAAATTGTTCATTTATTTAATGTCGTCATGCGTTCGGTTCTATGCAATAAGTTCGTAAAAGCATAATAAAACAACTTAACTCACTCTTTTAATTTCCATCTATAAAATATTTATCGTCGAAGACGTGGAAAATTACAGCTGAAAAATTGCAATTAATTATTTCAATGTTATCAGCACCGGGAATAGGGAATAACATTCGAGTTACTCACGATGAAAAACTAATACATAAAAAAATAAAAATAAAACTACATAATACCAATTTAAATAAGTTGTTACAATTGTTAATATAAACATATTAAATAACCTTCGAAATCGTACACGATCCAAATCGTAAATAATAACAAAAAATATTAGAAATTAAAATATATGTAGTATGTTAATACTTTAATTTAAAATAGCAACCAGGAACATTATTAAAGTAGGTAACTTTAGTACTTTATATATATATATATATATATATATATATATATGTATATATATATCTGTAAGCTGAATTCTAAAGTTATCAACTGATTTTTGTGCGTTTTGTAATTAAATATAATATAATTGTAATTTAGTCAATTGATTTTCTATTCATAAGAATAATTTCAATCTCAAACAAAACTGAATTCAATTTAAAACTCGTTTTAAAATAAATTAAAACGTAACCTTCATGTGGCCAGTATTGAAATTCATACGTCGACAGATCGTTTAAAAATTAATAATTTAAAGTTTCGCATTGCTGGGGGCAGGCTAATCCAGTAAACACTTATTTTTAATGAATATACCCTTTTATTTAAAAAAAGAAAACTTTAATATTTACTGTTACTGTTATAACAAACCTTCGCTAAATATTTTATAGTAAAATATGAATTTCACATACTAAGTATTCTTATATGATGTTAATTTCGCGAGTAAAGCTTATATAGACTTAGTGGGCATCTTTAAATTAATACACGAAGAGAAAATTTTGCACTTCTTTTTGAACATTTTTCGGGCACCGAGGCTTGGGTGTTTGGTGATTTGGCAGCTAAAGTTTATGTGGAGAAGGAGAGCGGATAGCTAAAATTTATTTAAAATAATGTCTTACAAATATGTACATCAATTATTTATAACACCTGAGACGTTCATACTGCCAATGTCAATTGTCAAACACATCGTAGGCATAAATCTATATATATCTGAAGTGTATATGTATATATATATATATATATATATATATATATATATATATATATATATATATATATATATATATGGTAAGATCAGGTTTTTTATTATGAACCGAAAGATAAATTTAAGCTTGGGTTAGGTTAGGTTATCTAATTTTTTTATTTATTTCAAGAAATAAAGAAATTCAACCGACATTGATTTTATCATAAAACTATATCAATGTAGGATTTTCATCAAAAACTGACTTTTCCCATATTTATGATATTCTATAAGGTAGTAATTTTGTCTTCTTCCGGTTCTTGATCAAAACTCAGGTTTTGTTAAGAAATTAAGGCACACAAAAACTTATTTAATGAATAGAGTTAGTTTCGACGACTATACTATATGGCCCCTTTAGTATTTGTAAATAGGTTACATAATAATTTCATTAAAATATAATTTTGTGTTATAGGCACTACTGCATGTGTTATATCAAGCATTTTCAAACAAAGAAGCATTTATTTTAACATCGTTAAGAGTCCTAAAGAATTACTTACAATACCGGCCAAAACATGGGAGATTATTAAAGAAGCCCGATCAAAGCCGGCATACGAGATGTCCCGTATATACGCCCGCATATAAAATTGAAGGCATTTTTAGTAAACACGGTTCGGAGGGTGAGGGCTCGCGGAGGGTCGGAGTAATGGCTGCCGAATGTCGCTCGAATCCATTTCGTCCCTCCCCCGACCCGCGGTAAGGCGAGTTAGCATAATATGACACAGGAGTTGCTTAAATACTTCTATTTATAAAATATTTTTATATAAAATAAAAATAAGGTATTATTTGATACAATTAAAAAATTAAATATTTTTGTATTAATAAGTAATCCTTTTAAGGGGTCCTAAGCTTTTAAAATTTTTGTCAACGTTTGTTTTCTTTAGGTAACTAATGCTGATTTACCACGAGCTCATCAGTGAAGGAAAACATCATAGGGAAACCCAGTTTGAAGAATAAAATATTTCGAGTTCGTATATTATGTGCCATAGTAAGTATCAATCATCATCATTACAGCCCTTCACAAGTTCACTGCTGAACAAAGGCCTCCCCCAAAGAATGCCACAAAGCACAGTCCGAAGCCGCTTGCATCCATCGACTTCCTGCATGTCTTCACCAAGTCGTGAGTATAGTAATTTTTAACTAACTTTTTACTAGAATTTTGCACCTCTTCAACACATTGTGTGAGCCAGTATTAGTTAAAACTAGATGTGAATCCAAAGTTTTTTTTTATACTACTCGTTATTCAACATGAGGCTAAAGTCGATTGCCGCGGTGATAAAACTAATAATAATTTTGACTGGCGCCAAATATTTCTGACATTTTCATAACTTCGCAGATATATTGAAAAAAAATCTACAAGAACACGTCTTCTATCATATTTTGAAAATAATTAAAAATTTGATGTTAGTTTTATTAAAGTAAAAAATTAGAAAATAATTACTTCTAAAATAAATTAACTTTTATTATTTATTAACAAGAAAATAATGATGCTTGAAACTTCCAAACTAATTATTTCTTAAAAATAATTGTTTAAAGCTGGTAAATAATTGTAGGGTTACCTTGAACCTAATTACAGCATTTAAATATTAGCAAAAAGTCGAGAGCTGTAATTAAAATAACAAAAGCTATAATGAAATGGGTATGTTCACACTTCGAAAAAAAAAACCAAAATCTTTATTATAACGTCTTAATCACAGACCCATTAAAATTAATACGCTCATTACGAAACCGAGCTGTCAAATTAAAAATACCCCGAGGTAGGATTTTTCGCCCCATCTCCGTATTAGAACATTCCTCTGGTCGATTAGACCCAATTAAGACGGGCTAATACTTTGTGTTATTATTCGATGATCAATTTTTTTCTTGTTATAAAATTTGCCTCCCTTCTGCCCTTGGAATGGCAGTGACATCTTATTAAAATTCAGCCTAGGGCCAATCCCTGTTGCTTTCTTTAGAACACAGTGTCGGCTGAGATTAATGTGCCGAGGAAAGTATATTTGTCGTTGTTATTAAAGCTGAATATAATTTACAAAGAGCTTTGTCATAATTACAGTAAAAGCACATAAAAGGTTTCATTGAATTAAGCCCTTGATAAATTTTGCCCTTGAGTACTTTCGGTTTACGGTTAAGTGTTAATTTAATTTTCACAAGTTAGACAAAATATGTTTTATACCGCACTTTTCAAATAGGATATTAAAATAAAACTTTGACTGAGTTTTGAATATTAACATAACATTTTTACTTATTCCGTCGGGTTTGTGTTAACTTGTAAATCCCGCCGTTTTGAGACTTTACATCGCCCATTTTCAAGAGGATGTGAGTTGTTTGACGCCCTGTATTTTTTTAAATATTATGGATGTAAGTGTGAAAAACGGGTACACAATCTACTTCATGGTAAGTAAATACTGTGACCCAAAGATACATCTTTCATCGATTAAGAATTCCTGTGAATGTGCTGGGACTCCTGAGGAATGAGGTGGACCGCCTCGTTACTAGTAAAACGGAGTCTTCGGTTCTGTACAATACGAAACACATCAAGCATTATAGCGCTCTTTTACACTGCTATTCTGTAAGCCGTAGCCGTGGTAGCTCGGATGGTTAACGCTCGCTGTAAATATAACAGAACGCGAGTAACCCGAGTTCGATCCCCGCCGGCACTAATTAAATTGTTAATTGCAATTTTAAGTGTTGATTTACCACGTGCTCGGCAGTGAAGGAAAACATCGTGAGGAAACCTGCATGTCTGAGGAATAAGAAAAAAATATATTTTGAAGACATGTGAAGTTCGTCAACACCTATTGGGGCTGCGCGGCGGACACTTCCATGCCCTTAAACCCTCTCAGAAATGAGGGGAGGCCTGTGCCCAGCAACCTTTAACTTTTATTCTGTAAGTGCGTAGTCCTTCCCTGGTGGAACCGACCCTTTAATCCCGTCCCATATTAAGACTGGCTCTACCACATACATGGTTAAAAGCAGGGCTTATTTAGCTTTTGCATGGGTGCTGTAAATACGCAGCACACATTCCACACGATAGCAATTGGATGCTGTGGCCCACTGAATCTTACATCGATCATTACTTAGAAATCAAAATACAAATGAGTCGTGCTCCCGAGTACTGAGATGGAATGTATCGATACCAGTAAAAAGGGTATACCGGTCTTCACTGCAATTATTAAAAAAAAAGGAACTGAAAATGCTTGTGTGTGTTTTTACAGCAATTTCAGACAACGCTTTTCTTTCTTTTATTTTATTTCAATAAAGCGCAATGTTGATGAGTAGTCAGTTGAAAATATTTTTATTGTCTGCTCTTTATATCAAATATGGGAAAACACTCACTTTTACGTTCGCACAAAGGCCATTATTGCTTAAAAGTATTGCAACGTGGAATTGTATTAAATATTATCCTAATAACGTAGCCGGGTGAGCCCGGGCAAAATTGATTGTTATTTGAAATAAATTTTATATGAGATGTACATCCCCTCGACTGTTTAAGCGCGCTTATATATTGTTGCTGAGTTTTTGTCTCGTTTTTAATCTAAATTAAAACAACTGAGAATGCCTACATATTATATCTATTGGTGCTAAGTAGTTAATATTTGAAGATAGTATTTTGTATTGTAGGAATTACATGAATAAAACATAGTATTCATTTATTCTAAGTACAAATAATAGTTGATTACCATCAAATCAATAATGACAAATTTATTAACCTGTTTAGAAATATTCAAATAATTACAGTCTGAGCGATGACTTTACATTTATGTCATTTGCTGCAGTGCCATAAAATATATTTTACCTAAATAAACATTTAAACAGAAGTTAAGTTGCCTGATGAAACATGAAACTTAAACTGATAAAAATATGAAACTGCCAAAGCAGAATCAGACATCAACAATTAAAAAATTCTCATGACTAAATTAAGGTTCTGTAACTTAGAAAATAGGTAGGGATATTGTCCAAAACGAAGTTTCCTTACACAGTCTAAGAAAATTGTTTTTAAAAAAGGAAGGTAAAAGCTTTTACCTATGTTTTACAAATAAATTATTTGATTTGATTTGAAAATAAAAAAAACACCCTCATAATTACCTATTATTGCGTGGCTTGTCTCCGCTAAGACTGGCCGCCTTGACCGAAATTCGGTCTGCGGGACATTATTATTACTATCGCTAAAGAGTCTTAAGAGTTTAAAATAATTTTCAGGATCAGTCAAGTCCAGTAGTTATGTCCACCTGATGGCAAGTGAATATTGAAGGATCTGACTGTATCCTCGATCATCGATTAAAAATTTAAAATACATATTATGCTGCATGAACATTCGAGCACTAGAATGAAATGTCTCCGTCGCCAGTAATAAATAGCACTTCACAATTTTTGAATAACTGTTATTGGTTGCTAGATATTATTAATATTCATAAATTACTATTAATATAAAAATATTGTGCTCTAAATATAATATACTATTTGATTTAGAGCACAATATTTTTAATCAACAGTCCCATTGCATTTATAATTCATTATTCGATTTTCGTGACGAAGATGATTTTTGAAAAGCTTCTTATCTCAATTTCCTTTCAGACAATGCACCAAACGGCACACACTTGTGTGGGAGGCAAAATACCATTAATAACGGGATTAGGGGCCTCCCAGAAAGAATAAATTGCGAGGAAACCGCCTCAGGGAGCAAGATTTATCGAGTACTTAGCATAAGTTGGTCGGTGATGCGTTTTTCATTAATTTTTCATTGGCTGTCATCGCTTGATGTGGCTTGTTTATCTCTATGGTTTATATATTAGTTTTCTTTTAAAATTTTCGTCTAAAGAGGGATCGGTAACGCAGTTACAGTTACAGCCCACATACGTCCCACTGCTGGGCACAGGCCTCCCCTCATTTCTGAGAGGGTTTTAGGGCAAGGAAGTGTCCGCCGCGTAGCCCCAATGCGTGTTGGCGAACTTCACATGTCTTCGAAATATTATTTTTTTCTTTATTCTTCGGATATGCAGGTTTCCTCATGATGTTTTCCTTCAACGCCGAGCACGTAGTAAATCAGCACTTAAAATTGCAATTAACAATTTCATTGGTGCCGGCGGGGATTGAATCCGGGTTACTCGCGTATCGGTATCTCGCGCATACTCGCGGTATACTCGTGTATCGTTACCCGGGTGAATCGGTAACGCATGTCCGAGAAATAAGAAAAACTATTTCGAAGACATGTAAAGTTCGCAACCACGCCGCGGCGGACATTTCCTTGCCCCAAAACCCTCGAAGAAATAAGAGGAGGCCTGCACTCAGCAGTGGGTAAGGATCGGTAATACTAACGATAAAATCTTCACTTGTACTGTGATGAAAAATTACTATTATATACGTACACCATACCCCGTGGAAAACATAGGTATTCCACATTGATTTTATTCTTAAATCAATTTGAAATACTCATTACACTATTTATTCATATTACAAATTATTTACAATTTAAATTTATAGCTTAAAGAACCATTTATAAATGTAAAGAACTAAATTTAAAATTATTCAAACAATGATTTAAAGGCATTGGTTATACTCATCATCAATTATAATTAGCATAAATCAAACCGGTACGTAATTAGGTTGGAAATATTCTAGAGATGTTATTGCGATTTTTTTTTAATTGGCATTAACATCTCTACATTATTACATTAAAAACAGGCTATAATCTATGATCTGTAGCAGCTAAAAAATTAAAATTAGGCTCTGTGGGGTTTAATTGTACGTAATTTATGTTATCCTTTTTTCGTTTTTTTAGCATTAAGGTAATTCTTACATGGCTATTCAACTTTTGTGTGCATACATATTTATGCCTTGTTTTGTACTTATAAATACAAACAATAAGCATTTTTCATAGTTGTATCTCACATTTGTGAATTTAATAATACGATAAATGCAAGTCCAACATATCTAATTATTAAATTGTTTGTGCGGATGTCTATAAGCTATATATAGCTTATAGCTGTGTGGATGTCTAGCTCTCCTCGGGAAGTTCAACATTAGTTGGACATGCGATGTGAAATTGATTGTTGATATTCTAATTTCCGAAATTAGTAGGTATAAATTACTTATCTTTTGAAACTCGGAATCAGGAATAATTATTTTGATTTTAGGGTCTAGACCCCTGTATCAGCATATAGCAGAGTATATAAGTATTTTAACTGTAATTGACACGTGGTAAAGCCACGCTGCAGCTATATTACGGTTGTAGCAGGAATGGGTTGGCTCGACCGGGGTAGAACCACGCTCTCACAGAATACCAGCGTAAAATAACGGCTCAAAATAGCGGTGTTTCTTATGATGAGTGTAGAGAACCGAATATTCTTTTCACTGGAAACGAGCCATTCTATCTCAGTCTTCAAGGGTGACAACGCATCAGCATTTTCATTCTTAATAGAGAATAAGGGTAGATGTCTATGGGCCACAGCATCCACTTACCAACAGCGGGACAGTGTGCTCGTTTGTTACTCTTACTCTATAAAAAACTGATTTTGTTGTGTATGTGTAAAACTATCCTTAAAGTATCTTTAAAATTAGGAAATTAAATTGCAGAAAGCAAAATCTATGACATTCTAAAAAAACATCCTTGAAAGTTTTAAATATATTATGTAATATCATTTCCACTGACATCCACACTAGAAGACAAAAGCGTTTGCCGATCTAATTCATAATTACCGAGCATTAGTACCCCCGATTTGTCCGGGCTCGGGGGCCGGCGACTGTAAAGATTAGCTCGGCCTTGTTGCGCTCCATGGAGACACCTCGTTATTACGGAGACGCAGGTAGACGATTAGCAACAATCAATTAATTTGATTTCTGAACAGAGACTATTCTATTAACACTAATCATATGATAAAAAATTTAATCAGAAATTGTTCGATTTTCTTATACTTTTTCTTTTAAACATAAATTACTGCATATGAGAATTTTCTCCTGTTAATTTTTATACTTATATACTGGATGATTTTCACCGTCTGAAAAAAATTGGATGTAACAGGTGAACGGAATATGCACTCATATTTTATTTTTTATTTTACACTAGCATATTATGAAATTGATCTATCAATAAATACTACGGGCTTAATAAATTTTGATAGATTTTAATTGATTATTTATTTAGTTCAAAAATTTTGTTGTTATTTTAGCACCGAAAGTTTATTTCAAATTATTGATATATCATTTTCATAATATGTTAATGTAAAATAAAATAAAAATTGTAAAATATCAGTGCCATAGGCTTCTAGTTCGTTCACCTGTTACACTCTTTTTATAATCACACAGTATATTATAACTAAACCACTGTGTGGCCGCACAGAACTCCTTCAACGATAATATACGCATAAAATAAAAATGTGAAATCTAATTTTAATAATGTTGACTCAAATAGCTGGGGGGTTTAGTGCTCGCCGTAAATTTTGCCTAAGTTCAATCCCCACCGGCACTAATGACATTGTTAATAGCAATTTTAAGTGCTAGTTTACCACACTACTTCGTGGTTAAAGAAAATATCGTGAGGAAATGTGCATGTCTGGAGTATAAAATATTTATAGGACATGTTGTGAAAGTCTTCAACACTCAGTGGATCAACGCAATGAATTAATTTAACGAGACCATCACCTAGCCGCTGAACGTAAATAGGTTGTAATTTTACTACTTTTATTTTATTACACATTAAATAAAATTAATTTACGCATATTATAGCACTTTAAATATAACAACACCAAGTTGCGAGACGTCTGAGATAACGTGATGTCAATCAATCCACACCTTGTATATACGATGGAATATTTGACATTTACGATCATAGAGAGTAGACGACATGTACAGTAGCAGTTGTTCTCTTGTTAATAATAAGTTAAACCCTCACATATAATACTAGTGTTGAGTAGCAGCATAATCTTTCGTATGCTGAGTGACGAAAATCGGAGAACTACTGGTAACGAGGTGTTCCACCTTTGTTCTCTGAGCTGAAAACGCATTCAAGTTACGATTCTAAATCGAGGATAAATGTACTCATAGGTATCTACGAGCCACTACATCCACTTACTATGATGGGCTGTGGGATGCCTAATTGATTGTTGACCCTTAATGTGCAAACATAACACTCATCCGGAAAACTATGCACTTAGCCCAGTAGTAGTGAAATTACTCACAGCTAAGCAACGAGCTTAAGGATGACAAACGAGCACACAGTCCACCTGATGGTAAGTGGATGCTGTGGTCCATAGACATCTACATATATCCTCGACTACGAATCAAAATCTCTTTTTTTTTCTCTTAACCTATTCACTACAGCAATGATGAAGAAACCAAAAAAGAAGAGTAGGTATGTACAGCGGTTGCACTCCCTCTCCATCAAAGTGCACCTCACAAACATCCGTGGCCTGCACAGTAATCTCTGTGCAGTCCATTACCATCTTGAAACTGACAAGCCACACTTACTCTTCTTGACTGAGACACAAATCAGATGTCCTCTAGATGCGGCATACCTTGACTAACCCTGGGTACACATTAGAGCATAATTTCCATCAGCGCGCCGGAGTCTGTTTACGTCCGCAACGACATCTGCTGTAAGCGTCTCCGCCACCTTGAAGACCCCACTTTCTCTACGATCTGGGTACTCATAGACACAGGAATGGATAAAATTATTTATTTTTGTGTCTATCGATCGCACAGCGGTGACCAGGAGTCAACTAAGCTATTTGAACACCTCAGTGAAGCCTCTGATGTAGCTCTAAATCGGTACCTTAATGCACAGTTGGTTTTTCTTATAATGCCTGTCATCAGGACTGGCTGTTCCCTTACCGGAAGACCAATCACGCTGGGAGAGAGGTGTGGCATTTTGCGTTGTCGCGGGGACTCTCCAAACTGGTACCACAAGCAACTAGGGTTCCTGATGTGAATGGGCACATAGCCAACTGCCTCCACCTTCCGCTTACAACCGATCCAGACGGGGACAATGTTCAGGTTACCTCACCCTTGAGAACTTCTAACTACTGTCCGGTGAAATCTGTGTCGTTATATTCCCCACCCAACTACGATTTCCACGGTGTGCGGCGAGTGTGGCGATACAAGTCAGCAGATTGGGATGAGATGCGGCATTTCTTTGCATCTTATCCTTGGCAGCAGGTCTGCTTTTCGTCTAAAGATCCATCGAGCTGCGCAAATACCATAACCGACGTGATACGTCAAGCAATGGAATATTTCATCCCTTTTGCTGACGTGCCCATTGGTGGTGAAGCTCACCTATTCAACTCAACGTTGAGTGCGCTCGTGCTGATAAGCACAAGCGTAGGGCGTATTTATCCTGGGTCGATGCTCGAGACTGCGAAGCTTCGGATATTAGCCTTAAGAAGAGAGCCTTTAACCAAGCCGCCAAGTCTTACAAAAAGGCGTTACGGCAAGACAGTTTCGACCGCATTAAACGCATCGGTACAAAGCTCTGTGTCAAACCATCTGGCAGTAAAGCTTTTTGGTCTCTCGCCAAAGCGGTCGATACAAACTTCTGTTGGTCTACACTAACTCCGCTGATAAAACAAGATTGCTCACTGGCGCATGCTCCTAAGGAGAAAGCGGATTTATTTGCTTCTCTTTTTGCTAGCAATTCCTGTCTGGACAGTAGCAACAGCGGACCACCTCAATTACCTCACTGCGGTACCTCTACGTCAGAGGTCCGTATTACCAACAAGGAGATTCTTAAAACCTTGCGAAGTCTTGACGTGAACAAAGCTAGTGGACCTGATGGTATACCGGCTATGGTTCTAAATGTCTATGCACGTGAGTTGTTTCCTGTGTTGACGCGCTTGTTCCGCCTCTCATTCAGGACTGGCTTAGTGCCCAAATCTAGGAAGCTGGCCAATTTGCAGTCTGTGCCTAAAAAAGGTAGCCGTGCCAACCCTGCCAATTATCGGCTAATTTCAATTACTTCCATACTCTGCAAGATTATGGAGCGTATATTGAACTTTCGCTTAGTGACATATCTCGAACAAAATAACCTCCTTAGTGACCAGCAATACGGGTTTCGGTGAAATCCTTCAGCTGGGGACCTTCTAGCGTATGCCACACACGTAAGGGGCGAGGCACTCGAGAACAGTGAAGAAGCACTTTCTGTTTCCCTTGATTTCTCGAAAGCCTTTGACAGAGTATGGCAAGCTAGCCTTTTGGCTAAGCTTCCAGCGTATGGCTTATCCCCTGGTCTGATTGAATGGGTAAAGCACTTTCTGAGTAAACGGTCTTTTCGGGTCGTCATCGATGGCTGCTCATCCGATCCTGTGGCGACTGACGCCGGAGTTTCTCAAGGGTACATTCTCTCCGCAACTCTCTTTCTGCTGCATATTAATGATCTGCTTATGCCCGGTATCTATGGGTATGCAGACGGTAGCACAGTTGTGGAGAGGTACCAACCAAGTGCTTGGGCCAGTCGGGATCAAATCCAGTCCGAAAGAGAGGCTATGGTTGAGCGTGTGAATCTCACACTACAGGCAGATGCCAATCTCGTAAGATTCAACGCCTCCAAAACACAAGCGTGTCTTTTCACCGCTAAAAGGAGCCTGCTCACCTTTTTTTTTTTTTTTTTTTTAAATGGGGAAATGCCTACGCATACCCGCCTCGCGGGAGCAAGGACGGGTTATGTCGGACTCGCACCGACTAAAACCCCATGGTGTTCCACCTTCGTCGCATATTGGCAGGGCTACGGGAACGCTTTCGCACACTTCCGCGGCCCTACCAGCGACTGCCGCCCCATGGCAGCACACGCCTTCCTCCACGGCCTCCAATTACATCTGCGCAACAGACGCCCCCGCGTCCGATGGCCCCCGGGGCCATGGGGCCAGGAAAAACGAGCACTTAGAAGTACTAGCCTTCCCGACCCCAGCGGCGGATCTGGTCTATGGCTCCGCCGCCAACCAAGATTCGGCTGCGGAGGATAGGGAGAGCGGCGCCTCGCAATACCGACAATCCTCTCCCCTCGCAGCCCCATCACCACCGCATCAACGGTGCGGCCCCGTTTGAGTCGCGAAGGATAGGGCGAGTGGCGCATCGCCGTACCAACACTCCTCTTCCTCCGCGACTCCACCTCGGCTGCAGCGGTAGAGGGTGCGGAGTCCCCACTCGCTGCAGTCCACCAGCACACATCCGAAGTGGGCTCCCCAAGCCCACTCGGAGTGGCCACCTCAGGCCGGCCCTTCACCTCGGGCCAGCCACGTGGGTTCCTCTTTGTTCACCGTGGGAGACCAAGCCACGGCTACTAGGCCCCCCCGCCACGACAAAGCGGGAACCCGTTCGGGGGGGAGCCTGCTCACCCTGGCTCCTACTTTCCGGAATGTATCCTTGGAGTACACTGACCACCTTCAGTTGTTAGGGGTTGAATTTTCTCCGAACCTCAACTATGGGCGGTTCATTGAGTCCAGAACCAAAGCAGCCGCAAGGAGACTTGTTGTTCTTTTTTTATAGTATAGGATGACAAACGAACACACAGTGCACCTGATGGTAAGTGGTTGCTGTGGCACATAGACATCTACATCTATCCTCGCTTACGAATCAAAATGCAGATACGTTGTCACCCGTGAGGACTAAGACGGAATGCCTCGTTTCCAGTAAAAATGGTCTCTGGTATAGCTGCAGCATAGCTCTACCAAGTAAAACTCCTACAATTCGTTGAAGACATGAACTATAGTCATAGCAGCGATCACAATAGATCTTACAGTTTGCAGTGATACAAGGGTCTTTCTAGACCTCCATTGCTGTTTGTATAGAATAATAATGATGGGCTGCGTACTCGTCATACAAAGAGATAGCTCTTTGTGCGCGTTCAACCTTTATTAAATAGCTTTTAGCGGCACTGCCCCAGGCACAAATGCAGTAGGTACTGAGACACTCTCCCAATGCTTTGTATGTTTTTATAAGTAATTTGCTATCGGTTACTGTTCGTAAATTTTTAAATATATAAATGAGTTTTCTTAGCTTATTAGCTACTGCATCAGTATGGGCATCCCAAGTTAATTTATTATCAATTATCACTCCTAGATATCTCATAGAATCAGTGTTGGTTAAATTACTACATTGACATGGTGTCGAGTTTATAGTACGATTGCACGGATACGTGTGTAGAGTAATTTTAAAGTTGTTAGTTGGAAGAGTAGCATTGGTCTTAACGAAACATAGGTATTTGGTCTTAGAAACATTAAGTGATAGTAAATTGTCTTCAAGCCAACTAGTCACTAACCTCAGACCATTTTCTGTGCATTTTGCAACTTTATCCCAAGTGTCACCATGAAAAATCAATGCAGTATCGTCAGCAAACATAGTTAAATCGGCATTTTTGATATTGATTTTACACAATTCATTTACATAAATAATAAAGAGCGAAGGTCCTACGGTACTCCCCTGTGGTACACCGTAAGAGAAAGTGGAAGTGTTGCTTGCATACTTGTCAATCCTGACTCGTTGTCGCCTATCAGATAGATAGTCCCTAAACCAGTTGTAGACAAGACCTCTTATACCCATGTTTTCCAAACGGCTAAGCAATATAGGAATCGACACTGTATCAAAAGCTTTTTGTAGGTCCAAGAAAACACCTACACATTTTTTACCACAGTGATATTTTGATACCAGAGATGTTAATCTTAATACGGCATCTTCTGTTGACCTGCCCGAACGAAAGCCAAATTGATTATTATCAATAAAATTATTTCTTTCAAGATACCGTATTAATCGTTTATTCACGACCTTTTCCAATATCTTTGACAGAGTACTAAGAAGTGAAATTGGCCTATAATTTGAAGGGAGCTGCCTATCACCAGATTTGTATATAGGACAAACCGTAGCTTCCTTGAAAATGGCAGGAAAAACACCTTGCTCTAAACTTAAGTTACAAACATACGATATTGGCTCAGAGAGCACATTAATATACTTCTTTAGGAAATATGAACTAACAGAATCAAATCCAGGGGCACTATTTGTTTTTAAACTTAGTATAATCCGTTTTATTTCTTCGATATATGTGGGTTCGAGGGACATAGACATAAGAGGTGTATTCGGGATTCTAGCCTTTTTTGCCAATTCATTTTCACTGGTGTTTAGTTTTTGAAGTGTAATGTTAGCCAAGTTATGCCCCACTGATGCAAAATAACTATTAACTTTGTCAAGAGATTTAGTGGGAGAAATATCAACATCAAGTAATTCCTGCGGAGATTCCTTTTTCTTATGTATGTTACACACGTCCTTTATTATTTTCCATGTTTCTTTATTATTTTTAGCATTCACATGTAGTTTTTCTTTATAATACTGCCTCTTAGTAAATTTTATTAACTTATTACACATATTCCGGTATTTTATATAGTTAGCAAGAAGTTCTTCACTATCAGAATGTAATTTAACTTTTAGGTGCATCTTATTTCTTTTACGTGTGGAAATAATAATACCGTGTGTAATCCATGGTTTAAGTGGTCTAAATTTTTTAGGTAGCTCTTTGATGATTGTGTTATTATTAACTACGGTTTGTAATTTTGTCAATAAAACTTCTGCAGCAATATGTGCATCGGTAATATTAAAAAAGTTTTGCCACCTTTCAGTTGACAAAGAATTATTTATAGCATCATAGTCGATATATTTTAATTTTAAAAGAGTATTATTTCGAGCGGTTTTCTGAGACTTTATGTATAGCAAAATTGGAGCATGGTCTGTTAACGAGTCAAATACAAAAATACATCAAGTATTAACACTTTTAATCATAAAGTGATCGATACAAGTATATAGTCTAGTGGGAAGATTGACACCCTGCTTGAGACCATACATTGCAATCAGGTTAAGGTAGTTTTGCACGTGCTTAGAACTGTTGGATAGTATATCTAAATTTATGTCACCTGTCAAAATAATATGAGGAGTATTATTATTCTTAAGAACGTTTTCTAAAGAATGTAGATAATAATTTGGATTATGATAACTGGGTGGTCTATAAGAACAAATAATTGAATATTTCGAATCTATATTTATAATCAAGCAATTTCCTTCTTGAAAGGGTGGTTCAGTTACTGATGAATTTAAAGAAGTATGAATGTGAGCCACGACGCCATCATTTTTGTTTAAATAATTAACAGTTTGATACATCTTGTAATCGGTGATATTAGGTGGTGTGAAATTATTATTAGTCCAACATTCGGTTAAAACTAAGACGTCAACCTGAATACCAAGACTTGCAACAAACGTTAGAAGTAAATCAAAATTTCGATTTATACTGCGAATGTTGACGGACAGTACCACCAACAATCCATCTGCACCAACAAAAAATTCTGAACACTTTGATGGATCATTTATGAATGTGCAATTAATATTGTGATACTCATCTATATCCGTTGCTATAATATTGTTAATATTATCTATATTAAGATCGATATGTGTAAAACCAGTGCATTTTTATAACTCAGTATATTAAGTTTGATTATATTTTTGATAGTAGTAAGTTTTATTAACCACGTATTAATGTATGTATTAAGATTATGAAAATATTTAGAATTGTAAAGTGTGTGAAAGTGATATAACATGTTGTTTATGTTTTTAAGACGTGCGTTTTTTGAACGCGTATGTGATTTCATTTGTATAAAGTGTATGCAAGAGTATAACAAAAATATGTGTTTTGTGTATTGTAGTGTGTATTCGTGTTTATAACTAAGTGCGCAACATTTAAATGGGAATACAATAAGAAAAATCTTAATGAGTACATTAAAACTAAAGAGATAAGAAAAATGAATATCATTTACAAACATAAAATAAAAAAATTTCGTGATACAATATGATGAATGAAATACTAGTCACTTTTCTCTAATTTTTTCCAAATCAGCTTCACTTTCGATGCGAACCAAGGGTGTTCCTCCTTTTTTTCGGAGGTAGACTTTACCATGTGCAGTCCAACAAAAAACATAATTGTTTGCTTTTGCAAATTTTCTTGAAATTAAAAATAAATTTCTCGTTTTGCTTGTAAGAGACTCTGATATATAAATAAGCTGGGATGGACCGTCAATTTGTATATTTTTAGTGTTAAATTTATCGTTTTTGTGTGCGTTGTTATATTTCTTAAAAGCATCAATAAAGCAATCTCGTATTAATACACTGATGAAATCTACTATTACCGGTTTATTCGCTGATACACATCTTTAATATCAGATCGGTTATATAATTATATTTTATATTAATTTATATTTATATAATTATATATAATTATATTTTATATTAATTTATATTTATTCTTTTTATAGCAATATCAATGATATATAAATCTTCATAATTCGTCTGTGATACAAATTAAAATTCAATATTTCTTAGTATCCATGTTATCTTTCGATGAAGTCGGCTCTTTCGGCAGGAGAATGAAAGTTTCACGTCGAGAGGCCTATACGTCGCCTACTTGTTCAAGTAGGAATTAGACCTCACTGGCGCCTTCAGTGTTTCATAGCCGTTATCTGTTCCGAAGTTTCCCTCTCTGTAGACCGCGGGATTTTCTCGCTATTTAACAAATTACATGTTTGTTAATAAGTATGTATTTCTACTTGTTAAATATTTCTGAAAATACAGCAGCTGCTTATATTTTAATATAAGTGATTATTGTACAGTAAGTTATGTTATGAATACTTAAATTAAATAAATTATTTACATATGATATACCTACTACACTTACATGTAAAATTGTTTGTTCATGATATTATTATCAATTATATTTTTAACTTTCTGATACCTGGTGCGTTATTGCCATGGAGGAATATGTTGTTTAATTAGGAATGATAATACGTTCATTGAAATTGAATGATATATAGCGTATCTTTGACGGCTCCGTGGCGCAGTGGCTTAGTAATGAGTTACAGCGCTAAGGACCGCGGGTTAGAATCACGCACGGAACAAATATTTGTATGGCCTACAATTAATTGATCCGGGTCTGGAAGTTTGTCCTTGTGAAATTTATGTTTGTAAACTGCCCCCACCATACAGGAGAAAATCCTAGTGTGGAGGTAACGTTTTTAAAAAAAAATCTTTCAAATAAATTCGTCGGTACGATAAGCGTGCCAGCGTCTGTAAGTTGATTGTACTAGGCATAGTACAATCAACTTACAGAGAATAGTGCTTTCGCGCAAGCGCAAGCAATAAGTTAACAAAGTTTTACCTTAATTTGATGAACGGTATGACGTGCAAACATGAACAAACAAAGATTTATTTAAAGCTTTTATGTTTGTATGTTTGTTAACGTCAAATCTTGCAACTTAATTTAAAAGCAGTTAGCCTCACCCGATTAAGCTGAAATTTTGCTTACATGTTTAAATTAGTATAGATTTTGAAACTAAAAGAGTTTGAAACTAAAAGAATAAAACTTGTGTTTATTTTTTTATAACAAAAATTGAGAAATTAAATCCTAATGTAATTGTAACCTAAGTTTGATGGAAAGAAAAATATTGTTTAACTAAACTTATACAACAATTTATTAGTAGAAGGTTTTTATTTAATGCAATATAACTCCTCCTCTGGTACAAAAATATAGGAGGATCCTGCTGGGCATGCTGAGAATCTAGTTATCCAGTATTTCTTGAGGTAACCTGTGCCATTCTTGAATAGCGGCTTCGCTGATCTCTGACAGTGTCTGGGGAGGTGGTAGACGCTTCCAAATAGCTCGCTTAAGAGCATTCCACGCGTGCTCTATTGGGCTTAAATCGTATAAATAAATTAAAGAGCCAGCAGGCCAGTCTAACCTTGTGATGTCATATTCTCAGAGAGCAGTATTGACTCGTTCAGCTCGATGTGCGGGCGCATTATTATCGACCAATACGAATTGGTGCCCATGGTTTACTCGGATTATTCAAACAATTCCGAAAACAGTGACTGTTTTGTACCTACTGCCGTCATGGAGCCTCGATACGGGATCAAAGCGTTCTAGCTCCAATAATATCCCCCCCCCCCGAAGGGCCACCGATTTCCCGCCTTGCTGAACGCTTTCAGTGGCAGTTCTTTGCCCATCAGAGTCTCCAGGTCTTCTCCAGATACGGATACATCCGTTATCTCTACTGAGTACTGAGTCGCGATTCGTCAACGAAGAGAGAGTTTGCCGAATGTTTTCCTCCTCATCTTCTTCATTTTCCCGGAGGCTAGCCCACTGCAATCTCAATCTCTGACTTTACCGTGAATTAAGAGTTGCTCGCCAAGACCTCCGTGCTTTTATCCTAGCCTGGCATAAGCAATTCCGAATGGTTTGAGTGAACTTCAAGTTCAGAGGAGGCCCACATTTCTGTTTTTATTGTAGTGGCGTTGATTGCTAGGTCATGGGCTACCAGCAATCTGGTATAGCGCTTCTGAGCAAGTTCTAAGCAGTTGGGCAACCACTGCGGGGTGGTGGATACAGCAACTCTGCGTGCTATTTATCTCGTCGAATATCCTTCTCTTTTTTATAGAAGAGGGGACAAACGAGTGTACGGTTCACCTGATGTTAGGTGACTACCACAGCCCATGAATAACCGCAACACCAGGGGAATCGCAGGTGCATTAGAAAGGAATAAGCTCTTTTCTTGAAAGTCCCCAGGTCGTATCGGTCCGGAAAAATTGCCGAAGGTAAATTATTCCACAGAGAGGTCGTACGCGGAGGAAAACTTCTAGTGAAACGTACATTGCCTTCTTCCCTCAAAGTTACATTTCTTAGTCGTAAACGTCTGATAATCCTATTGGCATTTTTTCCATCACAACTTTTCTCAAAGGATATATTAAATATCTTAAAATTTGACTATGTCAGGTTTTTGAGTGATATGAGTACCTACGCTCATTCAAAAATCTAACTTGAAGTTGGTTTGAATTTCTTTTTATATGGAAAAACAATTGAATTTGTTTTATTGTTTTATATTCTAATTCTTTGTTTTTATGTAAAGAATCTAAAATGAAAATAAGTTATAATATCTACTGTCTACTGTAACAAAAAAGATTTCGATTTTTCAAACTGATCGCAAACTTTTTTAGATGTGTATCTTTCGCCTTCATTTTCTTATTAATTAAAGTGTGTAACAATTTTATATCAAATATCAGAGTAATATTAACGTTTTGTTTTAACACATTTGACTCTATAAATTTGTTTTCCAATTTATATATGCCAGTTAGTAAATAAACTACATGTTTTTTTTTTTAAACTATACTCTATGATATCAACTAAATATCTACTTTAAGTGCCTGACATGTTTTGAGTAAGCTTTGCATTAGCTATTTTTTTGTCAAATGGTTGCGTTGTGGATATAATTATTCAATATAACTGTTATAGTATTAATAGAATCAATAAATTATATATCAAACAAGTGTTGTCTTAATTAACCCTTAACTTTGTTCTAAGCAAACATATAATAGTAATAGTATATAATATATAATAGTAATAATACTGATAATATAATACTACTGGTACCTTTTTATAATATTTAGGTGACACGAGCTGTACTACTAACTATATATGCAAGAGGATGTTTCTATGACAGAATTGACCTGTTAGAACGCTACAGGTCAGCAGATGGTGAGTGCCTATCGCAGCTCATTGACACCCGCAGCCAATTTCAGATAAAGACTGTTACAGATGCATTGTTAGCCGTAAGGACTAAGATGAAATATCTCGCAGCCTATCAAATAATAACTAAAATGGCTCTCTCACGCTCAAACCGGAACTTATCTATTAATGAATTACACCAACCAACTCCAACAAACGACTATTTTTTTTATACAAAGTTGAAGTATTCAGGTTTCAATAAAATATAAAGTTGAAGTATTGTATGTTGCAATAGCACATACGCGATATACATAATTAGATTGTATGTCCTACTTCACACAGCCATAGCGGTTTTATATATAAACACACGCCTTTGAATTCTGCCGACAACAATTGAGTTGACAACTGCACTTTTTAGTACTGATTATGATATTGATTACATGTCTTACTTGCTCTAAAACCTTTTAAAATAAGAGGAGGTCTGTGCCCAGTGGTGGGTCTTATAGGCTACTTTTTGGTGCACTTGATGATACAACCATCATCATCATCATTACAGCCCTTCACAAGTCCACTGCTGAACATAGGCCTCCCCCAAGTAATGCCACAAAGCACGGTCCTGAGCCACCTGCATCCATCGACTTCCTGCATATCTTACCAGGTTGTCACTCCATCTAGTGGGGTGTCGCTCTACACTACGCCTACTGGTACGAGGCTGCCATAGCCATACAACCATGGCCTTTAACAAATAAATAAGTAACAAATAAATAAAAAACTATTAGTAGTTTAGAAAAGGTTATACTTCTTTTTAAACCATAGCCGGTAGTAGCAGCAGTTTAAATTATAATCCATTGGAAAAACTGGATGCTACCATGTGCTTGTGATACTATAAAATAATAAAACTATATCCCAACCCAAACATACCACAGCAAGACTTCAAAACACTATAAGTGATTTCTGTGTAGATCGGACCAAAAATTTAAAATTATAAACTGAAGGTAGCTGTGTTTAACTATGTGACATTCGAACGACGAGTGTCGAACACCTCAGTCTACGTGTTACCATGGGTGCTGTAAAGTACTCAAAACGAATATAAAATAACTTAAAACACGATAATGTCCGAAAAATCTAGTTAAATTCAATGTCCTACACATTGCATAAACGCAAGCAAACATTATATAAGCCGGTGTTTAACTGCGATCCAGTCTAACGATGATAACCTTTATAGTAAACGTAAAACATGCAATAATATTATATATTAGTCACAAAGAACCGATGCGTTTACATATAAGAATATTTTTCAAATTGCTTCAGCCGCGACAACGTGGCCCCCATAGAATTTAATATGGCGGGGGCGACCCTCTGCACCGTGGGGTGGAGTTTTTTTACCATCACGACAAAACTCCATATTTTTTGTTTAACCGTTCCTTATAATATTGCAGCTCTATTTCATTCGTGTCGAATTGCGAATATTAGATCTTAATACAGCTTACAACGCAAGTTTGATATACAGGATATATAATGTGCACGGATATGCATATCTGCAATTCGTAAAATAGGCCTCGACTTTAATAACAGTTGATGTAATACATTCAGTAAATTTTTACATTTATACATGGTTTAGTACCTAAGTAACAAATTTAATAATTTAACTGTGTCAATCAATTTTATGCGCTGGTCAGATTTATAATTCAGGTGATATTATTATCTACCCAGATTTACAAAGTGATAAGTACTTAAGTAATTTTTTCTTATGTAAAGTTTTTCTACTTTTTAACTCTTTCTTTTTCTTAATAACGTAACTTATAACTACTTAATTGTTATTTCCTTGTTTGAAGCACCACATCAATTCAATCAAATAAATCGAATATTGTCATAAAAAATAAAAGCCTTTACATCTTACAGCGTATGGGTCCACAGGGCAAAAGCCTCATTTTATTTCTAAGAGGGTTTTGGTCTAGGATAGAGTCCAATACATTGTCCCAATAAAGTTAGTGGAATTTACATTTCCATGATTTTTTCTTAATACCTTAGAATGCCATTTTTTTCCCACAATATTTTCTTTTAAGTCAGAGCACGAGGCAAATTAGCACTAAAATTGCAATCTTTGAATTCAATTTCATACCCAAAGAAATAAAACTACAGGAAATTTCAAAGGCTAATTTACCACCTGCTTAACGGAACTGGCGGGGTCGTAGGTACTAGAGTTGCTCGCGTACTATAAAGTTTTTGACAAGCGATTATCCCCTCCATAACTTTATGCGTTTATTCTTAAATAATAATAATTATTAATATCGAATGTGCCTAGTGGATAAGTTAAACTTAAAAAAATCCTTAATCTTCGATTACGAATCAAGACGCAGATGCGTTGTCACCCGTGAGCACTAAGGCGAAATGCCTCGTTTCCAATAAAAAGGAGCCTCCGGTTCGCTACACTCACCACATGAAACACAGCATCGTTAAGCTTTTATTTTACGCTGGTATTCTGTGAGAGCGTAGTCCTTCTCGGGTCGAGCCGACCCATTCGTGCTACAACTATACCACTCATATAGCCGCAGCTGGTTCTTCCACATAAAATATAGTTCATAGATAGTTATAAGTAGTGGTTGTGTTCTAACGACAATGTAATAAATTATGTATAGTTATAGGTCTTGAGGTAAAATTAAATATTAAGAATCAAATATAGAGAGAATGAATGAGGAACGTGCATGGCATTTGTTTTACTTGAGAATTACATGCTTTCTTACTGTGATATTAGTTGTGACCGCTCCAAAAATGTATACCTACTGAAGCACGGCTATGCCGCATGCACCACTACGTCACATGCACCGCTATGTCACACTCATCACTACGTCACACCCACCGCTACGGTACATTCACCGCTAAGTCACACTCACAGCTATGTCACACGCACCGCTACTTTACACGCACCGCTATGTCATACTCACCGCTACGTCAAACGCACCACTACGTAACATGCACAAAATAATTATAATAATCTCCTCCAGACCGAATTTTGGTCACGGCGGTTAGTCTCAACGGAGACTAGCCACCAGCGTAGGACAGGACCCCAAGTTTATCCGCAAGCACATGTGCATTTCTATATCCTCACTCTCATAGTCCGATGGGACGGTAATCCGACACGACCGGAGACACATCAGCTGTAGCCTTATAGTTGTAGTACGAAAGCTTTGGCTCGACCGGAGCATAAATGAACTGGAGACCCTTTATACTGGGAACGTGGCATCCCATCTTAGTCCTCAGGGGCGACGATGCATTTCAAAATAACGACCAGAAATTTAAAAAAAACTGCGGTTGCCAACCCACTTGCCAAGTATGGCAACTATGGTAAATATGGGGATATTTACCATAGTTGCATACTTTGCTAAGAAGCAATCTATGGGGGGGGCTATGTTCAATAGTGGACTTTAACAGTTCTTAACGGTAAGATTCCAAAGTCCAAGACCACTGATAATCAATTCTACCTTTTTATTATATATGTATATATTATATATATATATATATATATATATATATATATATATATATATATATATATATATATATATATACCTAAAAATATAAATTAATTCAAAAAAGCTATTTCATGTCAATTAATAAAATGAAAATACCGCCATTCCTATGTAATAAGGTAATTACCCCAAGGATTGGTCGCTCACGCCCTCTTTTTATAGTTTAAAACATCACGGACACTTTACCGGGACGCCAACGAGGTCATCCACCTAAATAAGCGAGGAAACCTTTTGAAGCATCAACGGCCACGCATGATTGAACATCGGAAAACTTAGTTAGGGTGCGTTAACTGTAGCACATCGCTCATATTACAGTGGATTAGAGTTCATAATATGACATAGTTTTAGTTAATATATTATATATGTATGCACGAAGTGTGCTCTAAATGAAATGTCAATAATACGCAACGTAATACAACTCAATTGAGGGTTCGTATTTGTATTGACGAAAGACTTGTTTTTATTTTAATTAAATGCCTAATGTAGTAAAATTTGAACTTTTATGCTACCTTAAGTAATGAGTACCCGGTTGACCAAGCTTTGCTCGGTATTTTTTATTCGTGTGTTTTGGAAATTATATTTAGATACAAATTACATACTGATGAAATACGAATAATATTTTTTGATTTTAGCGACATAATAGAAAAAACTGAGCTGGTTATTTGAATAAAAAATCATGAGTGCAATAAATTTAAATTTTCGTGTTTTTAAAAAATACTAAAAAAAGGGCTCCAAAAAATAGATTTTCTCAAAAAAGATTACTCTCTTACTCACAAAATGGTACGAATCCTTTGTGTGTGCTCTGGTATGTCCTCTCAGTGGTGATAGTATTTTTACTAACAGTGCACACACAAAGGATTGGTACCATTTTGTGAGTGAGATAAAAGACCTACATCTCGCTAACAATGAAACTATGGTCAGTTTTGATGTTCAGTCACTATTTACATGCCTACCCATTGTGGACTGCATCTCAATTGTAACTAGGAAGCTAGAAGAAAATAACATGCCTCAGAATATGCAATATTACTTGAACATTGCCTCACATCTGGCTATCTATTGTGGAAGGAGGAGTTCTACAAGCAAGTAGATGGTGTGGCGATGGACTCACCTGTGTCTCCCATAGTCGCCGACATATTCATGGAGGACTTTGAGGAGAAAGCCCTTCTTACTGCTCCTGTAAATTCAAGGTTCTACAAGCGCTACGTAGACGACACTTTGACAATTTTACCATCTGACAAAGTAACTGCATTTTTAGACCACCTTAACTCCATAAACTCTAAAATACAATTCACAATGGAGTTAGAGACAAATAATTCTTTAGCCTTCCTAGATGTTTTAGTCATCCGAAATCCTGATAACACAATTGGTCACACTGTGTATAGGAAAAAGACCCATACCAATCGATATCTAAATGGTGAATCTCACCATCACCCTTCATAGTTAGCTACCGTGGGTAAATCTTTGTTTCAGAGAGCACGAGGTATTGTGACAGAAAACATCTGGCCGCGGAGCTTCAGCACGTCAAGCAAGTATTGCAAGACAACAAGCTTCGGGTCCCGCGCCTACGTCATAGTGAACGAGTGAAGGCGGCCACAGTCGAGCGCGCGCCTGCTCTACTACCATATGTCAGAGGAGTCACGGACAAGATTGGCTACATCTTGAAGCGAGCGTCCATTAAGACATACTACAAGCCGCTGAAGAAGATTAGTCCATTTTTACCATCCACCAAATGTAATATTCCTCTACAAGATGCAGGTGTGTACAAGCTAGATTGTGGTCTCTCTTACATAGCACAAACAAAGAGATCTATAAAAACCCGCGTGAAGGAACATATAGCTGATGTGAAGCACCGACGCTCTGGGAAGTCTGCAGTCTGCGAACATGTTCAAGATCGTCCCCACCATTACATTAGATTTGATAAACCACAAATTCTCGCAAAAGAACACCGATTCCTACCAAGGATGATACGCGAGGCTATTGAAATTAAAAAACATCCAAATTTCAATAGAGAAGATGATTGGGTGCTACCATCTGCTTGGAATCCTATAATTAACAAAATTAAACCCAAACCCAAGCATACCACTGCAAGACTTCATGATACTATAAGCTCGTTTTGCGTAAATCGGACCAAAAATTAATATTAAAAAAACTGAAGGTAGCCGGACTAACTATGACATTGGGACGTCAAACATCTCAGTCCCCCCGTGAGCATGGGTGCTGTAAAACACCCGAAACGTCGGGATAATAATAAAAATAAATTAAAGTAAATAAACGCGATAAAATCCGTAAATAATAGTTTTATTCAATGTGTAGTGTTCGCGTAAATTTACGAAATCATTATTAAAATACTTGGTCAGATCTTATTTTAGTAAGTCTTTTCAATATTCTCATCCAATAGTATGTGTTTGAGCAAGAGCCTCTATCATAGTGAGGAGGATAAGCCATAGGGTGCTACAATACAAATCGATCGATCGTCGATCGATGCCATTGATCGACGTGGATCGATGCCATTGGTCGATGTTGAACGTTTGATGATTATATTATGCTTTAGTTGATCGACGGATACTGGTCGATAAAACGTTGTTCAATCATCAAACAACAGTTAATCGATGTTCTCAAATAATTAAGCAGCTCGATAGACGTCGAATCATCCATTCCACCATCGATCGATGACATCGATTGACTATCGTAACACCCGTAGGTCGCCACACTTTGTAGCTAACGCAGTATCAAATTTCTCGTCTCTATATGGGTATATTAAGCGAAGAATATAAGCGTGAAATAGCAGCATGGTGCTGCTGTGCTCATCTTACATGAGGAATAAAAAATTTATACAAAAATTATCTCAATTTATGTATAAAAAACAAAAAGCAGTTATTTCAAATATGATCAAATACAAAACGCAGTTATTTGAAATTTTTACAGATCCCAGAATATGTCAAGATAACACAAGTGTTACATAAAAGCAGCAAACGTTAAACACTTGGCTTAAAGCCCGTATCGTCATAATGCCCTAAATGGGGGGGGGGGAAGGAGAAAAGAATAATTGCGGCGTTGAGGGCTGTGAGTTCGAATCCCGCGCGGAACAAGTATTTGTATGGTCTCCAAATAATAATTATTCCGGGTCTGAATGTTTGTCCATGTAAAACTTATGTATGTAAACTGCCGCCGCGATACAGGAGAAAATCCTAGTGTTGGAAGGGGGGTAAAGTTTAAAAAAAATAATGTCCTTATTTAATTTTTTCTCCAACAGTAATATACCATATAGAATAAACAACAATAAACATATGCTTATATCTGAAGCAATACCTGTACTATAGGTGAAAAACTGGTGTCTAGGTCTTCATGAACACACAAAACAGGCAATTTATTTTTCCATTCTACCCATTTCGCATTGACGCCTGTAATAACAACAAAATCACGTGTTTTTTTTATAGAATATAAAAAACCACATCATTTTCGCGCTCCATATACATCTAAATCCATCCTCAATTAAGAATCAAAATGCAGATGTGTTTTCACCCCTGAGGACTTAGATGAAATGCCTCGTTGCGTAGAGTAGAGTGAGTGTAGAGAACCGGAGGCACTTTTTACTGGATACGAGGCATTCCATCTTAGTCCAGTAGTAGTAAATGTATATGGGCTATGCTATGGGCCACAGTATCCACTTACCATCAGGTAGACTATGTGCTCGTTAATCACCCTTATTCTAGGTTTATAAAAAAACACACCGACATACGAAAAAAAGCATGATTATGCCGTTTCTCGATTGTATTTTGTAAGAACGTGGTTCTACCACGGTCGAGACAACTCATTCGTACTGCAGCCATAAAATGAGGTGATGAATAAGCAGCGTAAGACATGATAAATTAACATTCCGGTTAGCACTACTTTATGTCTTTGTACGTAAAGACTATTATCAAAAATATATGTATATTATATTATCTTTACTAAATCTATTTGTATATTATATAAGGTCGGGGAAAAGTTTCTTCGTATTTTCATAATCAAGACATATACGAGTATCTATACAAAGTCAAGAAATTTTTTTTCATAGATTAATTACATTTAGCTATAATTGTAGGTAGTGACATATTCCTATTAATGTATAAATCTTGGGATTTTTGACAAAGTAGTTTCGACAGTCCTCTCTTGATGTTAACCTAACAGTACCCAAAGAATTCTTGAGATTTTTGGTTACAAAAATGCGACAAGTAGTTTTGACAGTCCTCTCTTGGTGTTTACCGAACACTACCCAAAGAATTCTGAAAAGGCAGAAACAGGTGAAAATCTGAGGTATTCCCTCAGATTTTCACCTGTTTCGGTCTCTTCAAAACTTTTTCAGTCGGTACTAGGTATATGGTGAATGCATTAACGCTTCCCAACCAAGCTTTCTCAATTTTTGCTGAGTGGCCAAAGATGGTTTAGATAGAGAATTTTGGTGGACAAAAAAACAATTAAAAATGGCGGGAAAGTGTTTTTACTTTTTATTTTTCTTAATTTCCAATATATATTGATGTTGAAACCAGCCAGATACAAACAGTACAACCAAAGAGATTTATCTTCAATTTTATACTAACAAAATACGAAGAAACTTTTGCCTCGAAGCAAATAAACTAAGTTACAATTATAATTTTATAAATGTTCTGAAGTTGAAATTGTTTCGTTATGCTAAAGTAGTGCGATTCTGGGACTTCATCTTACCACTTACACTTACTATCTGGTGCAATTGTAGTCAAGTACTGTCTTATAATAAATAAGTTTTACGTGGTAGTGTCACGCTGTCGTTATATCGTGAGTGTAGCACGAATGGCTTGGACCATGCTCTCACAGAATATCAGTGTAAAATAGCAGAATAAAGCTGTACTTTATATTGTGAATGTAAAGAACCGGAGACAAATTTACTGGAAAAGAGGCATTCCACCTTAGTCATCAAAGGAACGCAAATGCATTTTAATTTTTAATCGAGGATAGATTGAGATGTTCATGTCACAACGCCCAATTACCACGAAGTGGACTGTGTGTTAATTTGTTACCGTAATTTTAAAAAAGCGTAGAACGCATCAACAAGTCACAAAAGCTATATCTGTTGTTTTTGCCTCTCTGCGAGTCATTTCATCACAGTCCTCATGAGAAAATACATCTGCAACCTTCTTGTGTGGATTGGATTGCAGGTGCTGTTAGGTCGTCTGTACTTAATATTGAATTATTAATATTATTTAAATAATAATTATATATAACTAAAAAATTGTAGGTGAAACTATTATATTTTTAGAGTAAGCCATCCCGGTTACTGTTTTTATCATAATCGTCATCAGCTTCACAACCTTTCTTAAGTCTACTAATAAGCATTATAATGTCCTCCAGATGACGGATATATCAAGAGCTGACTAACTTGCTTTGCATGTTTTCTTTTGCACCAGGCTGAAACCTCGATAACTTTGTGACGCCCGGCTGCTACTGATAATTTCTTTACAGACAAACCCAATAACTGGGTGCGTTTGGCAGAAAAAAGCGCTAGCAAGCGCTTGTAAGCAAAATGGCGATCGTAAGCGGTAAGCGCTGTCAAATCGTAAGTAGCTATTTTCCTCCAGGACACGATGTTAGTTTTAACGGGGGAACCTAACCTAATTTTAAATATATGTTTGTAAAGTATTCATATTAAAAACTTACCAATCATGAATTTTTAATAAAATGTATATGTTTATTCATGTCATTATATTACTTAAAACTAATATCGCACAAAACAACTCATAAACTCTACTTCAAAACAAACAAATTAAATAAGCAAAATGGCGGATTGTGTCAGCGCTACTGAAGTAGCAATCGTGTCCTGGCCGATAACTATTTCAGCGCTTATAAGCGCTTGCTAGCGCTTTTTTCTGCCAAACGCACCCACTGATTTTTATCCTGACCCGAGATTCGAGCATAGGACTACGTGATCATCAGTCGCGTTGGCAACCACAATAACAACGAAATTGTCAACTACTAAATATACGCTTCCCACAAGGAAAACCACAATACTTCTTCTTCTCTCTTCTTCTTCACTTTCGTCTTGATAAGTCGTCACTTTATCTAGAAGGAGGATAGTCCACTTACCGGTAAGAGGCTGTCACTCGAGAACCTTATTTGGTATTTTACGCAGAGAAACAACGAGGATAGAAACTATAAACCACCAAGCTGTTTATATGTCTTATATTTTTTATTAATTAAGGGGAACGTGAAGTCTAGCTCGTTTGAAATATTTAAAAAAAAATCTGTAATAATTGTTCGACGGTACTTCTTACACTTTAGATACGCCATCTAGTTACAGTTTTTGTAAATAACTATTTGTGTCGGCATGCGTTGCAAGGGCTCTTTTTGCCAGAAACTTTCGCAGGCGCTCGCACAAAGTTTCATCGTAATCCAATTAATAGTACTGACACGGATAGAAAAAGAAAATACAAATAGCACTAGTTTTAATTTAGAAAAATATAAATGAAAAAATTCTAGCATGCTTTTGCATTTATTACATTCCTCATCCTAGTAATAGCTGAAAAATTAGGTCAAACATAATTTTCGAATCAAAATTTGACGCGATAATATACAGAATTAAATCGTCAAAAATATTTCAACGTAATTGTGTATGCCTGTCATAGAGGTAGGTAATTGGCTGGAAGGAATCCCGCAATTTTTCTGTAATCGTCGAAATTCGAATCGACAATTTGAATATCCGTTGACATGTTAATTTATGGTAAAGTGTAATTTTCCTTTATAATTCTATTTTAATACTCGTTTCTCCTTTATTAATAAATGTTACAATTTTCCTATTAATATAATACGTATTTCTCAAGTAACAGAATTTAAAAGGGCAATTATAAATAATAGTGAAACATATAAAACCACTAGACCAACAGGCCTGTTGGTCTAGTGGTTAGTGACCCGACTGCTATGCCAGAGGTCGTGGGTTCGATTCCCACCCAGGACAAATGTTTGTGTGATGAGCGCGATCATTTGTTCTGTGTCTGGGTGTAATTTATTCATAATATTTATGTATTTAGAAATATATAAGTATGTTTATCGGTTGTCTAGTACCCATAACACAAGCTCTGCTTAGCTTGGGACTAGAGGGCGTTGTGTGATAGTTGTGGAATATTAAGTAAAGTAAAGTAAAGTTACAGCCTATATACGTCCCACTGCTGGGCGCAGGCCTCCCTTCATTTCTGAGAGGGTTTAGGGCAAGGAAGTGTCCCGTCGCGCTGCCCAAATGCGTGTTGACGAACTTCACATGTCTTCGAAATAGTTTTTTTTTCTTATTCCTCAGACATGCAGGTTTCCTCACGATGTTTTCCTTCACCGCCGAGCACGTGGTAAATCAGCACTTAAAATTGCAATTAACAATTTCATTGGTGCCGGCGGGGATCGAACCCGGGTTACTCGCGTTCTGTTATATTTACAGCGAGCGTTAACCACTGAGCTGTGGAATATTATTATTATTATAGGTTATCGTTACTTTTAGGCTCGTAAGCTTTAACGCATAAAGTCCACTACTGAACAAAGGTATTTTCCATAGATTGCCTCATAGTGGCGGTGTAAGAATATCCACTACACCATATCACCCCATGGATAGTAAGAGGCGACAGAGGGAAACAAATTAGGAGATTGGTAGCAGCGTCCTGCTAATAACGACAAAAAGTAAAAAACTGCCAGACGTGGCAACTATGGCAAATATCCCACCAATGAAGCAATCTCTGGGAGAGACCTATGTTCAGCACTGCACCTTAATAGACTGTAACGACGGCGGTTATGGTACAAACGGGTCTGTTCGAGCGGTGTAGGAATGGGACAGCGTAAAGACTTGCGAAATACTAGCTTGAAAAAAAGCATACCTAATGCTGCTATGTTTCGTAAAGTAAGTATAGAGAACTGGAGAGTATTCTTACTTGTCATCATTTCGGTCCTTTACAAGTCCACTACTGTTGTGACAAATGTGGAATTGTGGAAGATGTTATTCATATTATGATGGAATGTGAACGAAACGAAGCATATAGAAAGCAATTAAGGTTTTGACAAAAATAGTGTTGGATTATATAATAGTATCCTAGCTTTTCTATTGTCGGATAAGGCTAGGAAACTTTATAAACTTGTATTGTTAGGTATTAAGAACAGGAATCTTTTAGGTATTACTGTTTACGTGAATTTATCATTGTCTGATCATGTGTTTGATTGTGTACCTATGAGGGTGACTTGATCTAGTAGATCTAACCCTCTATAATAAATAAAGATTAAAAAAAGTCCACTACTGAACCTAGCCCGTCGCACCATCAGTTGAAAGGCCGCCCTACACTTCGCTTACAGGTATTCCACAAACATTTTCCCCAGTACTTCAGATCAGTCATTGTCACTAAAGCGTGCTGATCCGCATTTCGTTTACTTACATAGAACTATAGTCCTCTCCATACCATTCTCCATCCTCCAACCTCCATCTTGAGCTTCCTTATTCGGCCAGCAGTGAGGATCATGTTTAAGATTCATATGTTGTCTCTGGCAACACGAACTGGTTGTACACACTTAACTTTAGTTTTGAGGAATACGTGACGAGAGGATGTGTGGTATAATCTCTTGAGCGCTAGCCAGCCAATTAGGATTCGTCGATTGACCTCTCGGTCGAAGTTGGTTTACTTCGAGCGTAGTGGTCCCATCTTCGATTCTTTCGACACCCAAAGGATGCTATAAGTGATATGGTATAGTGAATATTCTTACACCATCACTACGATAATCAAAAAATGCAAATGCAAATATTCAATATTTAAAGTTACTAATGTTATAAATAGTAATAGTTAGAAATTTTCCCCAGTCTTATATTTATATAAAGTTTCCCTCTGCATAAAAAATAATTCAATTTATGTACAAACCGCTTCGAAAACTGCGCTAAAAAGTTTTTACGGTAATAAACCCAAATCCCGCGCCCGAAACATAGTTATTGTAAACTTCATAACGCAATTAGGAATAAAAAGTTTGGCGTTGTTTTAAAGTTCAAGCATTCTACTCAAACTGTCCCGAAGCATTCAGTGAAGTTTAAACTTTTACCGTGCTATTTGTTAATAGATGGCAGTGCTAGGCACAGTGCTTTATTATCCAATAGGAAAATCATTCTTATAAGCTTTATTTAATTAATATTATACTTAAATATTCAATATTAAGTTATATCACAATTCATGCCTTGCAAATATATTTTGTAAAGGTATAAAATATTTTGTAAATTAGGTATACTGTTAACCTATTTCCTTTTAACTCATACAATCTCAAAAATTATTTAATATTTTTATATTTTTATGATATAATATTATTTAAACACACAACATGTGAAACTTTTATGAATTCTTTTTCGATATTTTCTTATTAGATTTCAAGCTACATAAATAATTTAAAAAACCGTTTAGAGATGGCGCTATTTATTTTATTCCAAATCCACAAACTAACTAAAGATGTCGCTACGAGGTACAATTTACTGCAAGATTTGATTCCGTGTTTTTTTTATAAAACGCAACTTTTGGAATAGGATTATTCCTGTGTAATGAAGATGGTTTAAAAATTTTAATCGCCATAGGTATTAGATATCGTCCCGTAAAATAGAACTGCAAGCTGCAACGAAGAAAACACATGTAAAAAAGTGAAAACGGAAATATTTTCTTTAAAATTAATCATTGTCAAATTTTTATCTTCTAATTATAAAATACAAAAAGCAAAGCAAGATGTAGAATCAAGTAAAGGCAATTATATAATTATGGCCAACCGCCATTAATTATAGTTTATTTTACAAACTAATGCTGCAACAAAGTAGTAGGTAACTATTATATTGATCTGTGGCCTGAATTCGCGGTAGGAAAATGGCTCGCTCAGTGATTTTCTTATAAGAATCCTGTTTACCGTCATGCATGTTCAATCACAATGTGCATGTACTCCTTCCTCCGCATTTACATAATATCGACGGTACAGGCACTAAGAAAAATGATTCAAGAATATTTACCGAAATATTTATTTATCAGTATTGAGAAAAGTAAAGTTATAGTCTTATACGTCCCACAGCTGGGCATAGGTTATTCAGGTAGAGCCATGCTGCAGATGTAGTTATCAGTAGTATAGTTGTAGCACGAATAGGTCGGCTCGACCGGGGAAGGACCACAGCCACAGCTTAACGCTGCTGTGTTTCGTATGGTGAGTGTAGAGAACCGGAGACCCTTTTTAAATCCTCACGGATGACAACGCATCTGCATTTTGAATCGTAATCGAGGATAGATGTAGATGTCTATGGGCCAGAGCAACGACTTACCATCAGATTGACTGTGTGCTCGTTTGTCATTCTATCCCAAAAAAATATTTGGTCCTTTACAAACAAACACGATTAATTCAATTGCATTGGTGGCGAGGATCGAACCTGGATGGATGGCAAGCTGTTAAATTTGCTTGACAGTAGACAGTGCTTTATTTTGTTTTAGAGTCTCATTACTCCATTTCCTGTCGTGGATGGTGTAAGAGAAATTTTGTAGAAAATTTTAGGAAGATTCCACGAATTTCGACTATCGGTGACTTAAACATTTAGTACCTTATACTCAGATCGACGGCGGAAGTAACGTGTAAAGTGAAAGATGCTAAGTAGGTACTGTTATTTCGATGGATGCAGATGGCTTAGGACTGATTTTTGTCAACAAATTTTTTATTTATTTATTATTTATTTTAATATCAGATTTCTTATATACTTTCACCATATTGCCGGTCTAGATATTATACGATTTACGTAAGCGAGATGGCCATACTGCTATCTATCGAAAGCCAGGAAATATTTTAGCATTTCCAATAGACGCCTTTTTACTATACGATAAGACATATTCATCATCATCATCATCATCATTACAGCCCTTCACAAGTCCACTGCTGAACATAGGCCTCCCCCAAGTAATGCCACGAAGCACGGTCCTAAGACCGGTAAGGTAAGGACGGTAAAGATGTATTGGGATGTTGAATTCTCTCGCTAGCTAGCCATCGCATGGAAATTACGTTACACATGTAGGACTTTTGTTTATGAAATCTCGAAATATTTTCGTTCACTTCAAAAATGTAAATGTTAAAATTGTATGAAATATTATGTTTCTTTATGCATAACATTCGAAGGAAACATTTTTACATATTTTTTTTGCCTTTGCAAATAAATTTATAAAAATAAAAATAATAAATATAAACAGAATTGTCTACGTGGCCGTACCACGAAAAGAGGTAGCGCTGCGGGGAGTTGACAATCTCACCTCATAATGGAGCGTTCAATATCCCATCCATCTCTATGTTAATGCTGACCCTATTGGCCCAGCGATGTAAGCAACATTGGTCAAAGGTTTGATTTTATAATATGAGTATTTGAGAATTAACCATTCTTAAGGAGCCAATAGCTTCTTATATTATATTATCTTAGCTTAAATCAAAATTTATTTTATAAATTTTAATGTTAGAAAAAGAAATGGTATTGCTTACTTATTTTAAGCCAGTGGTTGACAATCCCACCTGGTGGTAAGGTCTTAGTGTAAGAAAAGCCTATTCACTCTTGCTTTGAAGACGCCTAGATTGTAATCGGACGTAAAAACGGACGCTGGCACTTTATTCCACTTCTTTGCTGCACAAATTAGGTACGGAAAATGAAGCAAACCGTTTGGTTCGACCGCGTGAAATATCGACAGCAAAGGGGTGAAGACCCATCGATCGCCACAATCATACTTAATTACAGCAAATGTAACAATCACTGTACGAATAGAGACAAGGAAATGTTTGATTGTACTGTGTACAGTCCATATTATATATTCCAGAGATGAGTATCGGCCTTGTCGCAGATTTTAAAGATTTTTTTAGCAGGTCATGTCGTCAACCTTTTTTAAAGGTTGCAAGAATTTAAGAGGCAGCTTATGAGAAACCTATACAGTCTTGTGTGTTGTAGCAGACAACAAATTCTTCATCCGTTGTGGTGGTGACTGACTGATTGCTTATTATAGAATAAGGGTGAATAACGAGTTCATAGTCCACCTATGGTAAGTGGATACTATGGCCCATAGACATCTATATCTATCATTGACTTGGAATTAAAATGGAGATGCTTTATCACCTCTGAGAACTAAGATGGAATGACTTGTCACTCGTCTCCGGTCCTCTACAATCAACATACGGAACACAGCAGCGTTATTCTGCTGTTTGAGGCTGGTATCCTGTGAGAGCAAGGTTCTACTCATCATTCAGTCCAGCCGACCCAATGATGGTGCAACTACGACAATGTATACCTGTAGCATAGCTGTATCACGTCAAAGTTAACCACTTAACAAGTTTACCACGTAAAAGTTCGTCGAGTAAAATGTTAATACTTAAAAACTTTTTTAGAATAGAGTGACAAACGAGTACACAGTCCACCTGACGGTAAGTGGATGGTGTGGACCATTGACATCTACCGATTAAAAATCAAAATGCAGACGCGGTGTCACCCCTGAGGCTTAATATGGAATGCCTCGTTTCCAGTAAAAATGGTCTCAGGTTCTCTACACTCACCATACGAAACGCAGTAGCATTAAGCTGCTATTTTACGCTGGTATACTGCGAGAGCGTGGTCCTATCCCGGTCAAACCGACCTATTCGTGCTACAATTATAATATAGCTGCCGCGTGGCTCGGTAGAGTGTACGTGTCAAAAACTTTTTCAACTCAGTCAAATTTATTGTTCGTTAACAGCCTAGTACTTTGATTAAAACTACTTTTACGGATTTTATCGCGTTTTATTTATATTAATTTTAATAACCGACGTTTCGGGTTCTTTCCAGCACCCATGGTCACGGAGGACTGAGGTGACTGACAATCCTAATCCTAACAACACCATAGGTCATACTGTGTATAGAAAAAAGACCCATACAAACCGATACTTAAATGGTGAATCTCACCATCATCCTTCACAGTTAGCTACCGTGGGCAAATCTTTGTTTCAGAGAGCACGAGGCATCTGTGACAGCAAACACCTGGCCGCCGAGCTTCAGCACGTCAAGCAGGTTCTGCACGACAACAAGCTTTGGGTCCCGCGCCTCCGTCACAGTGACCGAGTGAAGCCGGCCACAGTCGAGCGTGTGCCTGCTATACTACCATATGTCAGAGGTGTCACAGACAAAATTGGCTACATCTTGAAGCGAGCTTCTATTAGAACATTCTACAAGCCGCCGAAGAAGATTAGTCAGTTCTTACCATCCGTCAAGTGTCATATTCCTCTACAAGATGCAGGAGTGTACAAGCTTGATTGTGATTGTGGTCTCTCAAATATAGGGCAAACAAAGAGATCAATTAGAACCCGCGTAAAAGAACACATAGCTGACGTGAAGCATCAACGTTTTGGGAGGTCTGCAGTTTGCGATCATATTCTATATGGCCCCAACCCAACAAGATTTGATAGACCACAAATCCTCGCGAAAGAACATCGATTCCTACCAAGGATGATACGTGAGGCTATTGAAATTAAAAAACATCCTAATTTCAATAGAGAAGGAGGCTGGGTACTACCACCTGCTTGGGATCCTATAATTAATAAAATTAAAACTAAACCCAAGCTTACCACTGCAAGACTTCAAAATACAGTTAGTTCATTCTGCGTAGATCGAACCAAAGACAATAATTAAAAAGCTGAAGGTACTCCGGGTTAACTTTGACATCAGGACGTCAGTCACCTCAGTCCTCCGTGACCATGGGTGCTGGAAAGCACCCGAAACGTCGGGTATTAAAATTAATATAAATAAAACGCGATAAAATCCATTAAAGTAGTTTTAATCAATGTATAGTGTTCGCGTAAATATAAGAAATCATTATGTAAGCCTAGTATTTAACAAATCTTCATTAAGTGATACCTAAGTGATTTATAATTAATTTTCATCTTAATAGATTTACGATATTATAATATGATCTCATAGACTCACATCCCTAAGATGATTTGTTGTTTTATAAATTTTTTGTTATTTTTCTTTTTTTATTTTAAATCTTATGTAAACTCTTACTTATTGAGCCTCACTACAAAAACTACGTTGTCACATAATATTATAAAATAAAGAAAACTAGACATTTTACTTAATGATTTCTTAACGTTTTAATCAATACCCTTTTTACGTTTGACCAATACTGAGACATTCCATGTTAGTCCTCAGCGATGACAAAACATCAGCATTTGATTCTTAAATCAAGAAAAAAGTATGTAGGTCTACGGGCCGCTACGCTTATTTACCACTAAGTGGTATGCCTTATTTGTCACTCTCCTTCATCATCATAATTACAGCGTAATAAAAGTTCACATTGCATTGGCATTTGCCATAGTTGCCACGTTTTGGCAGGTTGTAGCTGTTATCAGAAAGATGTTGCTGTCCATCTCCTGGTTTTATTTTCTTCTGTTGCCTTTTAACGACACCGGACGGATCGATGAAAATATTTTATTACTCATAGTTGTACAAAAATGAAATATTGATGAGAACATAGATGAAGAAGCAAAGGGCTAAAATAAAAACACCGTTCCGGGATACATTTATTCAATAGAATTACAATTATGTTTTATTAATTATTATATAATATCTGGTGCAATATACCATCATCGGCCAACGGTATCTGCTGACTGACGGACGAGGATGATGACCTTATGACAGACTGATGGAAATCCAGCCAAAAACGCTGAACCTTTAATCGGCAGACGTATTTAGTGCTTCGTTCGTCTAAGATTGTAAGCGCGATTGCTGGTATATGGTCCTGGGTTCGAATCTCAACAAACCAAGAATAAGTATTATTATTCAGTATTGTTATTGTCGGTTGAAACGCATCAAAAGTCGACTAGAACAGAGGTCTCCTTCGTAGATTGGCTGCTCATCCCCTGGTTTGCAGTATCCTCCGAATAACAACTCCTGGTAAGATAGTGGTTATCCTTACACTGCCTCTACACGGTAAATTGTTATGATAATTAATAACAATTCCTGGTAAGATAGTGGCTATCCTTACACTGCCTCTACACGGTAAATTGTTATGATAATTAATAACAATTCCTGGTAAGATAGTGGCTATCCTTACACTGCCTCTACACGGTAAATTGTTATGATAATTAATAACAATTCCTGGTAAGATAGTGGCTATCCTTACACTGCTTCTACACGGTAAATTGTTATGATAATTAATAACAATTCCTGGTAAGATAGTGGCTATCCTTACACTGCCTCTACACGGTAAATTGTTATGATAATTAATAACAATTCCTGGTAAGATAGTAGATATCCTTACACTGCCTCTACACGGTATATTGTTATGATAATTAATAACAATTCCTGGTAAGATAGTGGCTATCCTTACACCGCCTCTACACGGTAAATTGTTATGATAATTAATAACAATTCCTGGTAAGATAGTAGATATCCTTACACTGCCTCTACACGGTATATTGTTATGATAATTAATAACAATTCCTGGTAAGATAGTGGCTATCCTTACACTGCCTCTACACGGTAAATTGTTATGATAATTAATAACAATTCCTGGTAAGATAGTAGATATCCTTACACTGCCTCTACACGGTAAATTGTTATGATAATTAATAACAATTCCTGGTAAGATAGTGGCTATCCTTACACTGCCTCTACACGGTAAATTGTTATGATAATTAATAACAATTCCTGGTAAGATAGTAGCTATCCTTACACTGCCTCTACACGGTAAATTGTTATGATAATTAATAACAATTCCTGGTAAGATAGTGGCTATCCTTACACTGCCTCTACACGGTAAATTGTTATGATAATTAATAACAACTCCTGGTAAGATAGTGGATATCCTTACACTGCCTCTACACGGTAAATTGTTATGATAATTAATAACAACTCCTGGTAGGATAGTGGATATCCTTACACTGCCTCTACACGGTAAATTGTTATGATAATTAATAACAATTCCTGGTAAGATAGTAGATATCCTTACACTGCCTCTACACGGTATATTGTTATGATAATTAATAACAATTCCTGGTAAGATAGTGGATATCCTTACACTGCCTCTACACGGTAAATTGTTATGATAATTAATAACAATTCCTGGTAAGATAGTAGATATCCTTACACTTCGTATACAGGGTAAATTGTTATGATAATTAATAACAATTCCTGGTAAGATAGTGGCTATCCTTACACTGCCTCTACACGGTAAATTGTTATGATAATTAATAATAATTCCTGGTAAGATAGTAGATATCCTTACACTGCCTCTACACGGTAAATTGTTATGATAATTAATAACAATTCCTGGTAAGATAGTGGCTATCCTTACACTGCCTCCACACGGTAAAATTTTATGATAATTAATAACAATTCCTGGTAAGATAGTGGATATCCTGACACTACCTCTACACGGTAAATTGTTATGATAATTAATAACAACTCCTGGTAGGATAGTGGATATCCTTACACTGCCTCTACACGGTAAATTGTTATGATAATTAATAACAATTCCTAGTAAGATAGTAGATATCCTTACACTGCATCTACACGGAAAATTGTTATGATAATTAATAACAATACCTGGTATGATAGTGGCTATCCTTACACTGCCTCTACACGGTAAATTGTTATGATAATTAATAACAACAACTGGTAGGATAGTGGATATCCTTACACTGCCTCTACACGGTAAATTGTTATGATAATTAATAACAACTCCTGGTAGGATAGTGGATATCCTTACACTGCCTCTACACGGTAAATTGTTATGATAATTAATAACAACTCCTGGTAGGATAGTGGATATCCTTACACTACCTCTACACGGTAAATTGTTATGATAATTAATAACAACTGTTAGGATAGTGGATATCCTTACACTACCTCTACACGGTAAATTGTTATGATAATTAATAACAACTGTTAGGATAGTGGATATCCTTACACTGCCTCTACACGGTAAATTGTTATGATAATTAATAACAACTCCTGGTAGGATAGTGGATATCCTTGCACTACCTCTACACGGTAAATTGTTATGATAATTAATAACAACTGTTAGGATAGTGGATATCCTTACACTACCTCTACACGGTAAATTGTTATGATAATTAATAACAACTGTTAGGATAGTGGATATCCTTACACTACCTCTACACGGTAAATTGTTATGATAATTAATAACAACTGTTAGGATAGTGGATATCCTTACACTACCTCTACACGGTAAATTGTTATGATAATTAATAACAACTGTTAGGATAGTGGATATCCTTACACTACCTCTACACGGTAAATTGTTATGATAATTAATAACAACTGTTAGGATAGTGGATATCCTTACACTACCTCTACACGGTAAATTGTTATGATAATTAATAACAACTGTTAGGATAGTGGATATCCTTACACTACCTCTACACGGTAAATTGTTATGATAATTAATAACAACTGGTAGGATAGTGGATATCCTTACACTACCTCTACACGGTAAATTGTTATGATAATTAATAACAACTGGTAGGATAGTGGATATCCTTACACTACCTCTACACGGTAAATTGTTATGATAATTAATAACAACTGGTAGGATAGTGGATATCCTTACACTACCTCTACACGGTAAATTGTTATGATAATTATTAATATTACCACAAATGTCTAATGCAATCCACACATCCCGTTCACGTTAGGTTATGATGTCATCTGCCCTACTCATTATGTGAATGAATATTTTGTTGACATCAGAAAAGTTGAGACGTAATGCGACTTGATTATTAAATAAATTGAAACAGAATTCTGCGAAAAATTTTAAGATATTCTGAATTTAAATAAAAAATGCCACTTACATTATGATACTTGTTAAAAGGTTGGTTTTACAAATAAGGAATTATATAGTAGTTGGGCGTTGTGTAGTTTTTTCTGAAGGAGGCTATTAAAGATCGAAGATAGGAGAAGAATCTACACTCATACCACAGCCTAAGAAAAACGTATAGTCAGTGATCGCGTTTGATGTTGTTGGAAAAGCCGACATAAACAATGAATTGCTAGGGCTGTCAAAAGAGGAAGTAATAAAAAAATTTAAAAATGATTTTATTTTATTTCACGCTTACTGAATTCCTGTGTATGTTAAAACTGATGAAACTTTAATTCCTTGTATTTAAATGAGGAAGAACCACCGTTTTTTACCACACATGTAGTGTGAACTATTTTAATTTATTTTCGAGACGATACAACCCTAACGGACGACTCCCGAGCGACCAACGGCCACTCGGGAGCGCTGCGACTGACGAAAAACAGGACATACAACTTAATAATGACAAGATCAGACTTATAATAATGTTTTCATTTAAACATTTAAAATCATTCAATTTTATGACTAATCACTTAGTAAATGTTGGACTTTTCACGCGAGAATCCATATTACTTGGGTCACTATACCTACCTATATTTTATAATAAGTCAAATTTAGAATTTAAAAACATCATACATTAAAAATAATAACAGTCACACACAAACAAAACATCTATATATACATATAATAAATCCTTTGAAAAATTGTTTATTCACGATTCACACAAAAACTACCAGACAGATTTTCATGAAATTTTGTATGTAGGCAGTAAATAATTGAGTGTAACATATAGGCTTATTTTTACTTTTCATCCGCTTACGGAAGAGGGGAAAAAAGGGTTATTTTTTTCCTTTTTTTAAGTTTATTGCCATTAGGACTGATGGTTCTATTAGTCCTAAAGATGATTTAGCTTTACGTATAAAATAAATCTATAGAAAAGTGTGTATGTGAAAATGAAACTCATCGCGCCACCAACCACAAAGGGCAGAATAACGTCTGCCGGGTCAGCTGGTAAAAAATAAATCACAACTCAAATCAAAGAATAACGTTCTCTAAATCGAAACATTAAACAATATCTCAAACGTAAATATTTTAAAGGGTTTGATCCCTTTTGCGTTGTTACGTCCAGTTATTATAATTAAAGTACACAATACCATATTAATATCATTCGGGTGCCAAAACAGTTAATAATGATTATTTAATACCGAATATATTACAACGAACAATGTTACAAATCCAAATTCAAATATTCATAACTATTTCGAAATATAAATGCGCAGCTTTCAACAACTACTATACAACCAGAAGGGTTTCAACAGCCTAGTTCTGTCGTCCCAATAAATTATTGTTATCTATATCAGCAATAATGTGTCAAAACCACCCAGCATTTGTGGCAATTGTCAAATAATAAGGTTTTAGATAAATTATCACAATATAGCTTACTTATCCGGAATCATAAAACTATCAAAACCAAGCAATGCTGAGAATTCAACTTGCATCCGGCTTAGGTATCAAAATTCAATCTACTTTAATGAGTGGAAGTTATTTTTGACAATTGTTATTAGAGAGATAATAATCTGGCCTTACGTTATAGAGCCAGCGTAGCTCTAATGAAAGCTGAATAATGACTATAATACGAATGGGTCGGCTCCATCGGGAAGCTATACAGTACCACGCTTTCAAAGTACACCAGCGTGAAATAGCACCATAAAACTACTAGACTGTTTTATGATATGTAGCTAGATCCAGACACACCTTTTACTGATACTAAAGAATTCTATTTTATTTCTCAGGGTTGACAATGCATCTGTGTTTTGATTTTTATTCGAGGATAAATTATAGAATATCTATAGGTCACAGCTACCACTAAATTACCTGTGTACCTGTAATGGAAATTAAAGTATTAGAAATAGATGAGGCTCCACAGCAGATTTCATAAGTTGTAAAGAAGGATAAGAAACTAAGCTATAGCTTTTGCAATCCATTTGTAAGCTGTGGTAAATGATGAGATTTTGAAAGAGAAAATGTTATTACATCTTCACGTTTCATTTCATTCAGTTATACCAAAAATATTTCTTTATTTCAGAATGTTATTAGTATCTGATTAAGTTTCTATTAGGGTTTGGGTCCCGGGACGTCTCGTGTCTCGAAGTCCCGGGACTTTTCATAATTTTAGTTGTCTCGAGTCCCGGGACTTTCAGGTCGAGAGTTGAGACGAGACAAAATTGTCGAAATTGTTATGTAATCATTTTTATTTTCAAATAATTGAAGGAGTCTGGCACCATCTGGTGGTTTAATGTGTTATTACTTGGTCTTCTACGTAGCTACTGAGTACACAACACAACAAATGCGTTTGTAGTTGTCGTTGCTTAACGTTATTAAAATTAGTATGATTTTTAATTAATTTCGTTTTATAAATATAAGATTTATCTGTTTAAAAGTGGCGGTTTTAGGGCAAAGGAGAGTTATCTATGCTGCCCGTTGCTCCACTCAGTTGTAGGTTTCCTCACAATGGTTTTGCTTACCGCCGAGCACTAAGTAAATTAGAACAACGTATGTGGAGATTGAATTTGTGTATGTGAAATGTCTTAAAAGAAATAAACAAAGCAATTATTAAGACTGAAATTAACTTTAAACTTATTAAGATTTAATTTTCTGTTTAATAAATGTTGATTTTTACAAAAACAATGACTTTTTAACATGTTTCATAAGAAAATATTTCAATTCAAATTCTTCAAAAAGGCTTAACTCTCTTAAAAAAATTTTTTCTTAAGTCTCGAAGTCCCGGGAATTCCCGGGACTTTGATTGTTGGCTATCTCGTGTCTCGGGACTTTGAAATTGTCGGGAATTCCCAAACCCTGGTTTCTATACATTTTTGTAAAGCAATTTTGTTTATAAATAAACATGATCTTATCGTCACTAAACAGGAAGTTTATACTGTTAGCAGATCGAATCATCTCTACGCTCAGTTTTATTCATAACTTTTTGTATAGGTATAATATTTTTTAAATACATGTTCTTTATGGGAGCAAAGGTAACAAACGAGCATACAGTCCACTGGTGGTAAGTGGATGCTGTCGCCCATAGAAACTCGTCATCTATTTTCGATTAATAATCAAAATTAATACGAATGTGTTGTCACCCATGAGTAATTAATTCTGTTCGAAAACGAGCGTTATGCTGCTTCGTCCTTTCTCATTTCCGGTTAATTCGACCCATTCATGCTGCAGTTATAATAAACTGAAGCATGGCTTTATCACGGTTTAAACTTACTAGCTTATGGGTTCCGTGGTGTACCTACTCCGACGTAATTAATTTAAATAATACTCTATTTTTTTCCGCTTTAATAATGATACACTGTTGTTTGCAGAGTATGAACAGGGTAGTATAATTATATCTTTGAAGTATTCCATCTTGGTTCTAATAGAAACATTTTACGAAAATGTTCAGGTTGTCTCAGCTTTCGTAAAGCCTCAGTGTAATCAAGACTACAGTCAGGATCCCCAATTTTTTTATAGAATAAGAGAGACAAGCGAGAGAAATCAGAAGGTATTTTTTGCATTATTTATTACTTTATTGCATTCCTTATTATTATATAAAAATACAAATATATATATATATATATATATATATATATATATATATATTTATATAATGCCTTGCGGCATCATTAATTCTCGTAAAGTCGTTAGCCACACCGCGTCCACCCGTCGACAGCTCGGCGTCGATTCTTCAACTTCTTCTTCCGCGTAACCTCTCGTGCACGACTGCAATGTTATACCTATTGCCTGCCTATACGGAGAGCAAAATAGCGATGCTGGTCAGGTACAGATTTGATTGTAGTTGTAACTGCCATTGAAATATATCAGAAGTAGTTGTTGGCGGTACATGCTAGAGCTAAATCATTATAAGGCTTACCTGACATGTAAATTGTAATACATCGTGTTTATCAATGTTTAATGGAATTAAAATATGATGGAATAAGAGCGATTATTCGGTTGATTATACACAGGCGTGCACACTTCCGGAGGCATTTTCGTTACGAAAGGAATAATTGTACCGTAATGATATATTATTTTTATCTATCCATCGCCTTGTCTTCGATTCCGTGGTCAGTTGATATGCATCTTACATTTTACGATACGATAGCCCCCTAATTAACGGCATACATGACTTATGTTGTTTTATGGGTCGGACTATTGTTGTAAGTTTCATGCATGGTAAGCTTAACTTCAAAATAACTGAAGTGTAATAGAATATTCTTAGTAATACTAGTTAAAAAATATCGAAAAGGCCTTAAGGAATATTTCATTACAGTTTTTTAATCACCTGTCTTTAAGTCAATTTAGTACTTACATAATCCACTTCACGACGGTTCGAACAATTATCTACAATGGGTTTGCATATGTTGACATTAAAATGTGTTGTTAAAATCGTTAAGTTTAAAATTATTTTCTGTTTTCCACTGCTTGAATTTATTCTTCAGACAAGTGTGTTTTTAAAATAATATACAATACGTAAATAAAGTGATTATCGCAGTGTAAGACGGTAAAAAAACTCGTCACATATAAAAAATAAGGTTATTTGTTATCTATTATAATCATTCATTATAAAAAAATGTAGGAAACGGAACCAACGACAGATGTGCGTGATTCTTTCTTTAAAAAACCGTATGCAAATGTCGTCGTGCATTTGCATAATACTAAAGTGTTCGTTTTCAATAGAGCAAAAAGTTAACCCTTTATTTTTTACCTTGTCAAAGTCCGTTGTATATGCATAATTAGAATAATATGGCCGCGTATAGTGTTTGTCATTTTTTGTCGCACAGATGAAAGGTTCAGGAAGCGGGAAAAAACTTGATCGAGATCGAAAGTGGAGGGCTCGTTTCTTTTTTTTAACAGCGTATTAATAATAATGTATTGCCATACAGAAGTTCTTATAAACGTATTGTATAATTGGCATGTGTTCATGTAAATTTTATCTGTTTAAAAAAAAACTTAAAAAGTTGGTCTCAACAATTGTTGGATAACGGCGGTGTATACAAAAGTAGAATATTTCATAAGTTAAAATATTTCACATTTGGCAATTTTTTAATCCGTTATATTATCAAATAATTATATTATATTATCAAAGAGATCTTGATGATCTAGAGCGTATACTTTCAAATGTCAAATTATTTATTAATTATCCACAGCGTTATTTACTTTTTTTAATACAGTCGACAAATTAAATCATGACGCACCTACGCAATTTTCTTTTAAATTAAATTCAATATCAAAATTCAAATGTCAAAAAGTAATTTCAGAGATATAATATAACATATTGAATACAGTCTGAGGATTGATTTAAAGAGCTTTTCATAACTAATTCATGAATACTATAAAGTACATACGATATATAAATATGCCAAACATAACCAATATGGATGGCATATTGTTCAAGATTCGTCGAGACGGTCACAAAATGACAATTGTTATCAATTATAATAAAATCAAAAATCTGAACAAACTAATAATAAAAAAATTTCGCAGACGATTTTTTCAAAAACCTATTCCGGTCATAATGCTGTTCTGTGCACCGTTTTGTTTTGTACGTTTGACAATAAAATGTGAGCATAAAAGAATTTAAATCACTTAAAGTAAAATATTACATAGCTTAAAATCGGAGGAACAGAAATCAAGAATTCATAAAAATTTTAGTTATGTTACTTACTTTCACCTTCCATTGTCAGTGTTGGTCTTCGAATATTATAAACTATATATGGACTATATAGAAGGAAGACGGGAAGACACACAAATTCTCGCAATATAAAATGATCGTGCCGAATATTATTTATGAAATTAATGGTAATAAAACCTAATATAGCGTAACGATATCAGAATTAACTAAATCATAATACGCCCCAGTAACCTAATAAACTAGATACGTATAATTCATCATTAAAGAGGAACCATTAAATATTTTATCCCGTGAAGAATTTTAATTAAAGATGGCGCCACATCATATCCGTAGGTGCGAGAATATAAATGTATGAAATATAAAACAATAAAATACCAATGTTACAATCTTCTGCATTTTTTAAATAATTAGAAATTATCCCAAAATATTTTTAATTTTATTTTTTATAATAGAATAGAATAGAATATTGTCTATTTCTTAGTAGGATATGGTAATTACAGATGTTGAAATTATAGAATGGTTCACATATACTACCGTATCCGGTTTAGAAATATTACAATTGGAACAATATTTAACATTTTATAATACTTATGTAGACAAATTTATACATATACATTATTACGTAGAAATTACATATTATTATTGTATATCTACAATATATATTATTTATTAATACAATATAAGGAGCATTTATTTATATATAACTTACAAATTTGTAATCTAGAGTAGAAACACATATCCAAAAGGTAAAAGGTAAGAAAATATTGCACGTTTAAATTTATTTATAGGCAGTTGTCTGATCAGTGGTGGCAACTTATGAAAGACTGATATTGCCATGCAGTGGGAGTTACGATTATCCAAATGAAGTCTTTGGGATGGTGGCAACTAATTGCTTTGGGTTTCACGTTCATCTATTTGAAATAGGTAGGAATATCTCTTCACAAATAAACACATTTTAAATATATACAGACTAAAAGAAAAATATAGAGATATTATTTTTGATATTCTATTCAACGTCTATTGGGGGTTTCAGATTACCACTACCCCAAAACAAAGGACAGCAAAGAATATTACCAGTACAGCTTAATAAAAATCCATTGTCGCACATAGGCCTCCCCCATAGATCGCTTCGTATTATTTCGCCATAGTTGTCACGCATAGCCGACAGGTTGCAGGCATGGCAGTTTTTTTAATAATTTTGATTTGTTATCAGGAAGATACAGCTATTAATTTCCTGTTTCCGTTTCTCTCGATCGCCTCTAAACACCCGCGAGATGATATTGGGTAGTGGATATTTCACACCGCGTAGTGGTAGTGTAAAGATATCTCCTACCCGCGGAATGTTGTCTGATGGTAATTAGCGGTTAATTGGTTATACTGCCATCTATCGGACGCCATAAGAGTTTTTGGGATTACCGAGCTATTTTCCCATTTAACACACCCACGGGACGAATTAAGCTGAAAGAATATCTCACGGCGACACAACACGGCATGTGCTATTACGAAAAATGAGAATTTTTCAGATTCAATACTTAACTGAGTAATACGTCAAGCGAAATAAAACTTAAACCTGTTGGAATAGTTATGCAAAATTAACCTGAGAGTAGGTCATTATTCCACTTGGTCGATTTTATTTTAGGCTAACAATAAAAATGTATAATACCTACTTGCTACTATTGTTAATTAATTAAATATAAGGAATTAGATAAAATAAAAGAACCAATGATCACGCCATGGATTAACATATATTAATAAATCAGCATTTTATAATACAGTCGCATATACATTAAGTTTATACAAACATTTTAAGCAAAATATTGAATATGAAACAAGTCCTTTAATTAAATGCTGTAAAATAAAGAAAGAAAGAAATACATGAAGAAAATTAAACGATTCAGATCCAATAACGAACATCAATTAATGTTAAAATTAACCATTGAGTAATTTCTTCGTAAGGAAATCCTCTTGACTCCAGCGTAAGATCCATCATCAATATGATAACACCTTTTATCCTTTGATTATATAGGTACCTATCTATATAATCAAAGCTTTTATCTAACTTTGACGTGGGCCTATAAATACTAAATTTTAGAATACGATTTTTCGATTTGAAGATTACGCGCTTACTTTACTCACCGTAAAGGAGTTCATATATATGTACAAAATCCTAGCTATAGTATCAATTATCACATTATGTGTTTTACTTTTGTCACACTTCGGTCGATTCGACTACGGTCGTGAAGCACCCCTAACACAAGCATTTGAGGTTAAAGGGAATATTAGTAATGTCTATAGCATTACTAGTATTTATTCAATTTATTAAAAAAATGTGTGTTAAGATTTAATTTTAAATAAGGAAGCTAATGTTGTAATAATAATTAACTTCGTAATTCTAGTCCCCCCTTTATTCAAACATCTCGTCATCTTGAAAGGGTCTATATTCAGAAGTAGATTATAAAGATTGACAAAGAAGATATGAATTTTGAAATAAAAATGAGAAGTCAACAAAAATTATTCGAGCACGCCATGATACGCTAAGGTACACACACAGGTACAGTCCACATCTTACGCAGGTACAGTTGCACGCCTATAACAACGGAAAAAGGGTTACAAACGAATTATTATTAAAGATGACTCTCTGGTCGATGCGCTTGGGAACAAACTCAATTGCGTTGTGTTAGTAATTTATTCAAATTTCACAACAATGGAAGTTGTAATTTAATAATTTCTTTTACAACTGCTCACCGTATTATGTTAACGATTTGCATGCGGTTATTCTTGGGGAGTTATCGGCTTCTTTTAATGCATTAAGAACTCTCGGTGGGAATTGTTATAAATTATAATACAAGCAGGTGTTCCATTGCGATGCTGTTTGAAGTTTAGTTCTATGGTCTTAAGTTTTGAACTCCTAGTCTTTTAAATCTGCGCACAATACATGAACAAAGTGTAACGATATTTACGATTGTGTACGCGTATAATTTGTTATCCAAACTATCCATATTAATATAATTATAATATTTATAAATATAGATTTAATGTTTTTATAGAATAAGGGTTTCAAAATCGAAGTATAAAATAATATATATATATATATAATAGTATATAGTATAAAGAGGTAAAGTTAATATAATTAACAGCCTTCTCAGTCAGTTCATTTTAAAGTGGTAGAACTTCCCTGCAGCTGTAAACTTATTTTTAGATTTGACCACGGAAGGAACAAACTCTCATAGAGTAACAACGTAAAATAGCAGCTTGCTTCCGTGTTTCATGTGGTGAGTGTAGAGAACCAGGGACTCTTTAAACTTGTAACGTGACATTCTATTCTATGTGTTCAGGGCTGATAACTTGTCTGAATTATTAAGATATCTGTAGGCTACAGCATCCACTTAAGTACCATCAGGTGGACAGTGTGCCCGTTTGTTACCCTTAGTCTTTTTATAAAATAGTCCTTTTATGTCTACTGGTGAATATAAGCCTTCCTACGGACGTGCAGCCGGCATACACCTGCAGGATTTGCATCACTAGCCAGTCGCCAGAGCCTCGTACGACCAGCAGCTGAGCACCAAGCGCATGTGTAGTTAGCTTTTGAGAAATACTTTGCACATTCTCCCTTACATTCATTAATTCATTCTCTTTTACGCCACTACTCCTACCTGATAACTTTAATGAAATCCTATAAAAATAAAGCCATGTATATTACCTACCTACCTATATATTACATACCTTATATATTACATACCTACGGCTTAGCAATGGCTGATCTAATTTTTAAGAGATCTACGGAGCGGTTCGCCGTGGTATTCCAGTGCATGTCGGCAGTTTTAACATATCCATGAAATATTTAATTTCTTGTTTATACATAGTATAGACATGTTGCAGAATAACATAGATGCAGCATGAATGGGTCCGATCAATCAATGAAGACTGGAGGCTGTATAAAACCAGTGGTTATAGTTGCATAATGCTCCTGAGTTTGGTACGGTTTGTGAAGAGAACCGGAGATTGTTTTACTGTTAACGGCATTCCATCTAGGTCTAATGACAAGCATCTTTTCCTCATTTATGTAGGTGTCTAAGGGCCACAGCATCCGTTTATCATCAGGTAGACTATGTGATTGTTGGTCACTCTCCCTTCTATACAAAAAAAAACACATAAATTACTAGTCAATAAATCTTTGTTATAAGTGAAAATCAATATATATATATATATATATATATATATATATATATATATATATATATATCGGGGACATGTTAGTGATATCTGCTAACACTCGTTGCGGCAGCATGACGGACATTTCCCTGCTGAAAAAATGGGTCAGCAGTGGGACGGCAACGAGCCGTGGTAGCTCAGATGGTTGGAGCTTGCTGTAAATTTCACAGTACGCGAGCAAACCGGGTTCGATCCCCGCCGGCACCAATAAAATTGTTAATTGCAATTTTAAGTGCTGATTTACCACGTGCTCGGCGGTGAAGCAAAACATCGTGAGGAAACCTGCATGTCAGATGAATAAGAAAAAAAATATTTCGAAGACATGTGAAGTTCGCCAATACGTATTGGGGCAGCGCGGCGGACAATTCCTTGCCCTAAAATGGCCTTGGCCTGTGCCCAGCAGTGGGACACCAGTAGTAAAGGACAGCAGTAAAGTTACAGCCTATATGGCTGTAACTTTACTTTACTTTACTTTTAGTGGGACGGTGTTTACTTTACTTTTACTCTATAATAACTCTTGTCTCAATATGACTTACTTCACGTGACTTGGATATTGTTAGATTCAGACGTGTAAATGTCTCTGTCGGCCGGCGTGATAAGAAAAAAATGAAGTTACAACCTTTACCTACTTAGGCACCGGTCTAATTTTCCAGCTGATAGTATTTGAAAGTATTTGTTAGATGTAGAAGTAAAAGAAATCACCGAGGAAATAAAATCTAACTTAAAATAAATAAATAAAGTTACAACATATACATATACGTCCCCCCTGCTGCTCAAGTTTCCTCACTTTTTTTAAGGGTACTAGGGCAAGGAAGTATCCAATGAGCTGCCCAATGCGTATAAACGTACTCCACATGTTTTCGATTTTTTTTTAATTTCTCAGACCCTGCACATTTCTTCCGATGTTTTCCTCACCGCTGAGCACATGCTAAATCAGTACTTAAACTTTCAATTGCAACTTCATTGGTGACGGTTGGGTTCGAACTCTGGTAACTCGTGTACTGCGAGCGCTTATTCCCTGAGCCATACCAACCATAGCTCCACTTCCACCACTACTTGAACCATAGCTCTGTCTTCATACTTATCCTGAAACAAGGAAAATTAATATTTTAATATGACAAAAATAATATTTTATCATCATAGGTAATAATTATAAGTAATATTATTTTACGCAACAGCCACGTCTAAATCTCAGTTTATTAAATATAATTACTTCCTTCATACAATAAACAAAGTTATTTTTACGGATTTTATTATTTTGAATGATAAAAATATTTCGAAATATGTATTTTATTAAAAAAAGTTATTACGATTACAAAACATTAAAAAGCTGTATATTGCTATTGTTAATCTAATTTTTTCATGTACCGAGGGTTCTAAATGAAACTGAATAAATATGGAAAATAAAAGTTCATTTAAATTTTTTTTAAATCTTTTTAGTCAATATTAATTAAACTTGTATTGTAAAAGATGTCATAAATATTATTACAGTACGTAAAAGTAATATGGTCATCCGGTTAATATGTTCACTTTCTAATAACTCAAAAACTACAACCTTGTTTGCATAGATGTCTTTGTGATACGATAGTTCTTCATCAGTCAATCAAATAATAAAAGGTCAAAAGGGCGCTGCTTTATCGACGCCAGTTGATTTTAGTATGGTGTAGTGTAGTTAGTTTTTTTTAAGTATATTTTACGAAGTGTTCCACGAAATGTTCCGAATTAGCCAATTATTGCCAAAACTTGTTTTTTATTTTTTTTTTATTAATATATTAGTTATAGTATACGTCTTTGTGTTTTTGTCTCTGTCCTTCACCTAGTTTTGGTTTTATAGAGCGGTAAAGCTTAATTACTATTACCATATTACCCTCACGTACCTTATAAGTACTTTGTTTCCAGTACGTTTTTAGTTTATAAGTTTTTTTTCTCTTCATTCATCTGAAATGGATTATCAACATTCTTCTGAAAAAGGATTATTAAAATGACCTTTGTTTTATAATTATTATTACTACCTACTTTACTTTCACTTAACTTTATCACAACTTTATTAAAGATGCTAAAATATTATCGAGGTTTAATGCACCACACTTTTAATTTTAGATCAGTTTTCATTGCATGAATATTTGTCATGATTAGTTTATCGAGTTTCTTAGAATAGACGTCAAGTGTGCTTTTGTTCTGCATTTTAACTAAACAATTTCGAATGCATACAAAAATACTTACATGTGGGTGATACCTAAGCCTTTTAAGCCCATAGATTAAACTATATCTACGTATTACGCTTAAATGTCTCACTTCAAACCAATTAAATCGATATTAGAAATTATATGTTTCATTATTAACAAAAGGAGATTTGAGAACTTACATTCAAATAAAGAAATTTCTGCTGCAGGAAAACTATTCTATATTCTATCTATAAAATTAAGCAAAATGGCGCGTGCCACACAATCAGACGCCATCTTGCGATTGCGCAAAACCGATGCGCAGTGTACCGAAACTTACCAACCCCTTTCGGACACTGTTGTTGCCACGCGTGCTCACCCACGCAATACACTCCGTGTTATTCTTTTATTGAATTATCAACTTTGACTTAATATAATTAGAATTGAGTTTTGTATGCAAGAAAATATGGAGCAGTTATCATTTGAAAATAAAAATGGGTTTTTGTGAGCAAACCACAGTAATAAAATGCTATTTTAATATATAAGAATAAAGTTACTTTTTATACGGCATGCTTAGGCATGTTTATCAATTTTATTTGCAAGTTATAAAAATTTCAAATCTAACTGTTTTGGTTTAAGGTCTAAAATAAAAAATAGGTTTAAGAATATAATTTGATTGCGTGAGTGTGACGTTTACTATGCGACTTGAGAAACCTTATTATTTTTCGCGTGTGTAATAGTTACAACTATTTCATAAAAAAAGGGTAACGTCGTTTCCATATCTCGATCTCAGGCCAAAGAAAGATAGACGGAGCGCTGCATACATTTCCAGCCGTTACAGCCCTTCACAAGTCCACACCTGAATATAGATCTCCCCCAAGTATTCTTCGAGCCATATGGCCGGCCCATAGCGTATCCCTACTGTACAAACACTTCAGCACCTCGATATACCGACAATCAACTTGGCTGAAGTGATTATAGCACAGCCCCAATTTCGACGGAATCTAAGGCTTTCTCATAGTCCATATACGCCATTCAAAGTTGCTAATTGTGCTCTTTGATCTTCGGTAAATTTGCCGAAGGGTATGTGTGTGGTCTATGGTGCTAAAGCCTTTTTGGAAACCGGCTTGTTCGGGAGGCTGGAAGTTGTCGAGTCTGCGTGCAAGACGAATCGTAATGACTCGCGAAAACAACACGTAGACGGACACGGTTCAGATGTTGATGGTTGTAAATGAGAAAATGATTTTAAATGCATATGTGTTGCGTGTTCATAAGTTAGGCATGGTTTTGGCTTGGATTATGCGTCACTTGAATTATAAGGGTTTCGTTTTACTTTTTGCTGGTCTGAGATCTCAATAATAATTTATTGCATAGTAAATGTGACACTTAATATAATAAATATCAAATATACTACATTTGTAATGCGTACATGTGGTTTGCTACCCCTTGAAATAAACCTTACGTTCATATATTTATAATAACCTTATTTTTATATCGCAGCCAAATAGCTTAATTAGCCTTTCAGTTAACAGTCTAGACATCACATGGAATGGTTTCCTTATCGCAACACCGCACTACACATTTGGCTCGAGTAGCAACCTCGCGAGCTAAATGCTCGGTCAGTGTGGACGTGCTTTGGGATCATTTGGGCGTACGTTGCTTTGGCTGAGCGTGCCTCGGGGTCGAGCCATCGGCTCTCGGTAAATGGGACGCGCTCAAAGGTGCCTCATGTGCGCTGTTAGTTCGACGTGGACAGCGGTTTCGGCTCGCAAGGCTATTCTACAGATTGTTTGTTATTTAGCTTTTACGGAAAAGTTTTATCATCATGAACACTGAAGAACAGTCGATTAATCTTTTTTCAATTATACAGTGCATACAAGATGTTGTGGGAACCCAAAGATTCTAAATATTTGAACAAAACTTAGCGCGAAGATAGTTGGAGGGAACATTTTAGCAGAATAATGCAATATCATATCCTTTAGTAATTTATTTCCGTATTGATTACGTGAACCGTGCGCCTGGTGTGGACCCGGCTTTTGCATATTCCGTGCTTTGTGTATTATATAAATGTACACGGCTTTAGGGTAGGCCAAAGGCCATCCCACCCGAACAACAACCTACTTTCGCTCATATTACAAAATAGGTGCAATTTTATATTAGACGCATCGTCTAAATATTATTATTCAGGCCGGTAGTTGAACGGCGCCGTTTAGTAAAAGGACTAGACTGTTAACTGAAAGCCTGATTAAGCTAGTTGGCTGCGACATGTACAAACGTACGCAACAAAATGTTGTACGCAATAAAAATGTAAAAAATGTGTATGCTAAATACCTCTTTCGCTAATATGTAGAGCTTAGTATAAATTGAAACAATTTTCATTTTTCCATGTCACCGGTCTGGTTTTATCGGGATCTGTAGCGAATGACTCAATATCGAGTTTTTTAAAAATAATGTACGAAGTTGAAACCAGACTACGATTGTTGAATTATTGAGAATTTATTTACGCGTGTATTACCATTATTTTATTGAAACGTTATTATATACAATATTAGTACAGAAAAAAGACTTTCACGATTTATAAATGGTGAATATTTGATGAGGGGTTATTGTTCATTTGTCTATAATAATTCATTGTTTAACATGGCCCTCTCTCTTCATCGGGAAATATTTGTCATAAACTCCAAGCTTGGCAGGCGAACCAAAGTCGAAATGTCTCGTGCCATGGACTTTGTTCTCTGTATATGTTCTGGATATATTCGTTTGGTAAAAACGGTTATACGGTTTTCGATATGATGCGTATACCGTCATTTATTTAAAGCTACATATCCCTTTATCAGAAAAGGTACACGTCCGAAAGTGTACTTTTACAAGATGATGAAGCATATGAATCATCCAAAAACCAATATCGACAGAATCACTTTTATTTTATAGTTTTTAAATCATTGGTGCCTTTTTTGCTGTTCGTAATTGTCTGAATTATTAAAAAAATACAAATTTCCAACATTTTGCACTACTATTTTTATATAAAAAATAAGGGTAAGTTTAGAATCTGAAATTAAAAGTAGCTAATCGAAAATTCCCAATTTCAATGTATTTTCTTATAAATGTCCAATGTCAATATATTTTTTTTTATAAATTTCCGATATATATTTTTTATAAATTCCCAATTTCAATATATTTTTTATAAATTCCCAATTTTAATATTTTTTTTAAATTTCCAATTTCTATGGGTAAGATATATTTAATTGGCAATCGCGTGCGGGTTAATTTCAGTGCAGGATTCTAGTGCAATACAGTTATTATGTAAAACAAAAGCGATTTACTTCGTGCAAATATATTAAATTAAATTTATAATTTGAAATAATATATTATACGGCTATTTTATTCTATTTTAAACCTTTAAATATTTTTTTCTGGTAGTTAAAATTTAGTGGTGTATATTGATCAATTTTAGCTTTATTCATAAGTATCGACGTCAATTTAAGAAATGCTCAAAGTTGTTTTCTCTCTTTTCACCAAATCACAATAAAAAGAGATAGGTATAAAGGTAATTAATAGTTAATTTTGGTAAACGATAAGTAAAGATAATAATTAAGACCCTTAATGGTTTGGTAGAGCTCATCTTATTATCAGTTAATTTAATCTGTGCGTTTGTTAATTTTAGGGAGGACGTAGTTAGTCCTCTCGTTGAGCCGATACACTCTCGGGCCCTCCCCACAGAATAGTCCGATAAATTACTTAAATGGTGAGTAAACCATTAAAATTTTATTATTAGTTTATTATTTTTTAAATTAAACACAAAAAATCACAACAAATGCGATCTCAGCAAATCTAGTTACCATCAGGTGGACTGTGTGCTCGCTTGTCTCCCGTTATTCTATAAAATACATACGCTTAAAATTAGCTCTATACCTACTGCTTTATTTGAAAGCTTAAATTCTCTCTTACACTTTTTTTTTCAAATAATCGATTATAAGATCAGATAATTGGTTATATATCAATTACACATCAAATGTTTCTGCTCCTAGCCTTACAACTATACAATATACATACAGATAAATGCACAATTGAAATCGTGCAAGTTAAAACGAACCCCCATAGTTTGTAAGTCTGGCCATAAATAAAAACAAATGGTTTGCTACTTACTAGAGTGTTGCTTTACGAAAAGCGTAATTGATGGAGAGATGTCAGGAGCAAAACTGTATACATTTATAGTGCCCCTGAAATTCTTCGCTTCGTCGCGATTTGCTTCCTTGTGCGTTTAGTGATGTGTGATATTTTGTCGATAACCGTTTAGATATGTTTGCAAAAATTGTCTTAAAACCCGTCACGAGTATTAGAATAGAATATTTTTATTTACTACAGTTTTCTAGATATACTGATAATTAAAGGCGGTGAATATAAGTCATAACAAGTTCTTTCCCTAATCCAAATCCCACTTTATGATAAATTACCTACATTAGTAACGTTAGTGCAATAGTATCAGCTTTGCACTTACCGACTCACCTGTGAAGCATCGTGAGTATAAACAAATAATATATATTTCCAGTTGTACGGACCAATTGACGTAATATTGTAAAGGCTTATGTGTGAGCTAAAGGCTGCCAAAAAAGTAGATAGATGAAGATATTTAATAATGATGCTATTCGATCATTCATCTTCTTCTTCATCATCAAGCCGTAAAAGTTCACTTATAGATATGGGACTTCGTCGTTGTAGGGAAGATTTGCTTTAATCGTTACGCTTGATTGGTCGATTAATTATCGCAGTACTTTTGCATATCTGACGCTTTCCGGCGTCAGTCTAGCAATTAATGCCCGCGTTAATTAGTTGCTTATATGGCATTTATCAGCACTTTAAAGATCTTTCTAGCATTTCGACAGCGGTAGTCACTTACCATCGGGTGAGCCACATGCTCGTTGGCCACCTCTTCTATAAACAAAATAAAAAAAATGTCTACAGTCGCAGTTTCGTAGTAAGATACTACATCCACAGAAAGAAATGGAATGATGGATTCTGATACTCAGATCATGTAGTAACACTTATTTAAAATTATTTTTACCACTGTTTCGAAAAATACTTGAAAATACTAGAAGCAAAAGAAAGAAACAAAGTGAGATTATTTTAAAAGTACAATTGCGTAATACATAATGTTATGTTACGATGTACAAGTATTAATATAAAATATTTATTTAAACTTTATTTACTTGCATAAATAATTTTAACAAACTTAATTATCACGTGTTACCTTTTTGCTTTAATAACTTTATAATAATAGTACCCGGTTGACCGAGCTTTTCTCGGTATTTTTCGTTCGGTTTTTTTTAATTCGTGTGTTTTGGAAATTATATTTAGATACAAATTACATACTGATGAAATACGAATAATATTTTTTGATCTTAGCGACAAAGAAAAAACTGAACTGGTTATTTGAATAAAAAATTATGAGTGCAATTTTAGTTTAATTTAAATTTTCGTGTTTTTAAAAAGACTAAAAAAAGGGCTCGAAAAAATAGATTTTCTCAAAAAAAAGAAAGGAACTTGAAAAAAAAAATTAAAAAAATTCGGACGGTCGAGGCTCGAACCATGGTATTACGATTTTGTGACCGCCCAATATACCAATTAAGCTATTTGTAATCATTAATAAACTGTCAAAATTTACCTTCTTATTCTACCGATATTGTAACAGTTTTTCATTGCCTAAAAACACGGACAAAAAGACATTTTCTAAAAATAAATCCTAGCTAGATCGATTTATTGCCCCCAAAACTCCCTGCACACAAAATTTTATGAAAATCGTTGGAGCCGTTTCCGAGATTCCGATTATATATATACAAGAATTGCTCATTTAAAGGTATAGGATAAAGAGAGAATATTCATAATAAGAAATATAATTGAAATAAATTTAATTATATATAAAGAACTGAGTTAAATATCAAAGTATTTTATTATGCAAATGTTAGTTTAATAACGCAATTATTATATTGGTAATCGATAAATAAAATAATTCATACTCTGCTGTTCATTCTTTGATACGTAAACATTTTTCGCAAAATTAAATTTTAAACTTCACACAATAGAGTTGAAAATTAATCATCATATTATTTATTACGTTGTTCTCTAGTGTACAATTAAAAACTTATGCAAAGTTGCCACCGCACAAAGGCCCGTTTATGATACGTCGAGTTTGAACGTAAGTTATTGTTTCACACTAACGTTTATAATTATTCATGTTAATTATCATAGAAAAGGTTCGCGATACAAATCAAAAATACATGCTGATGTTCACAATACTCTAATAACGATACATTTTTTATCGTGTTCAGTGATCTCTCTGGTCGTATATTACTGGCCTCTTTATATTATGTTTAAAATTTGCTCCTTATCATTTGAAGAAGATATCGCCGTATTGACATATGATTCATAAGTTTCGTTGTTCAAAATTCATTGATCACAACATTAGATGTACTTTTTATTGCATTACAATCTACATATCTACACAAATTATAATCATCATTATTATTACAGCATATCAAAGCCCATTGCTACACAAAGTCCTCCTCCATCGATTAATATAGACAGAAATACAGAATAGAAAGGCTAACTACATCTTTGATCATTAATATTTCAAATTAAATGTCGAGTGCTATTGATCCACACATAGCCTGTGATGCCAACGGACTTAAAGCAAGAGCAAGACTTAAATAAAATAAAATAAGTTTTATGTTCAAAATGCAAGAAATGCGCCAGTTTGGTTTCTACGATCGTCTATTCATCATCGTCATCATCATCATTACGGCCCTTCACAAGTGCACTGCTGAACATAGGCCACTCCCAAGAAATGCCACAAAGCACGATCCTGAGTCACCTGCATCCATCGACCTCCTGTCAACCAATGAGGAAACGAAGAACCGACAACCAATGAAGAAAAAGAGTTTCCTGGTAATGTATTACCAGGTAACTCTTTTTCCTCATTGGTTGTCGGTTCTTCGAGCTACATGGCCAGCTCATTGCTACTTCAGCTTACTAATCCATTGGGCTATGTAAGTCACTCAGGTGCTACTGCGGATATTCTCATTTCTAAGTTTATCACGCAGAGAAACCCCAAGAACAGCCCTCTCCATAGCTCGATGATTGAACTTGAGTGTCCTCATATGGCCAGCAGTGAAGGATCACGTCTCGTCTATTAGTTTACTTTAATAAATAGGCCATTGATATTTCACATTAATGATTATGGTGATAATGTCTAACTCAGTATTTTTTAAATATTACGCCTTAAAGGGTCAAGTTTGCCTTGAAATTTTGTACCACGTGAGGAAATCCAGTTAGTTGCTCACCACCTAAAATGATATCACGTTCTTAGGGACGTGCTAAGAAAATTATCACGTGAAACCTGCATAATATTTAATCATTTAAAATTATTTGAAGATCATCTGAAGTTCTTTCCAAAAATTACTCTCTTAACAATGAGCTATTCTCATAGAGAGGGGGTCTGCTCTCAGGAGTGAGTAATAGGTTGGTCGCGGTTGCTTTAATTACGTAAGTTTTAAAAAGTATTATAATTAATAAAAAAATAATTAAAAATACAAATAAAATTATTTACAAAATTATAACAGATATTTAAAAAAAAGGGAAGAAAAAATTTCAAACTATCGATAATTTCCACGCAATACGTGTAATTTTTCATCACTAAATCGTCGAGGCATTTGTAACAGTCGCTACTCGATTTTAGCCTCTATAGCGGGATAACCGAAAATAAGCATTGTGCTAAATCGACTAACAAATGACTTTCCCTTACTAGTCTGTGTCTGCAGCTTTATCGGCCGTGAGGTATTTTTTGGAACTTTTTGGAACGAATTAGCTTTTCTTTTTAAAATCGGACGTAAAGAGTTACTCACGTACAGCTTGAAACATTTATAAAGCATTATGTTCTTACTTTAATAATTAGTATACTTTTCTATTTGAGTCGGTCGGACAATTTCATGGGTTTTTTTTTACGCGGAACCCTAATTCATTTTCTTTTTCTAAAATAAAAGTAGCCTAAGTTACACATTATAACATCGGCTATTTGTCTATTGTATATACTGTATAATTTGATTTCGAAATTGATTTAAACGCTATACTGTGTGTGTTCTAGAACATGCCATCAACTTTAATTTATTTCAAATCTATCCAATCTCAGTATCTTCAAGGCGAGAGTGATGAGGCTTTTGTAAAGCTTAGTAAGCTCGCTTTACCATCATCAGCCGAGCCCTGGCTGATAATATTAAAAAAAACTAACGATGGTTTTATTTGAATTAATGCTCTAATAATAATATGTATAACGTTTATAATTTATACAATAAATTTGTGGATAAGTGGTACGTTTTCTTTTCTACCTAGGATTTCATCTGGTTATATTCTATAATCTTGAATTTTTCTTTAGCCAAGTAGCAGAGCACTCACATTTTCAAGTGTCAGAGTTTCAGCATGAGCTCGTAGCTGGTCACAGACTTTGAGGCTCTTCGTCTAAATCATAAGGGATGACAACGCTCTTGTGATTTTTTTTTGCTTAAAAGCATCTCTAATTAATATTTCTATGTGACAATCACCTAAAAAATAAAACAAAAGCGTCTAACACTATCGACCATTTTATTTATTTATACTATAATGTTACAATTATACATAATACGGATAAATCTTGCTTTAAACGAATAAATTAACATTAGTTTGTGTATAGTATTTCATTGAAACTATTTACGTTGTATAAAATAACATAAAAGTATTTAATGGATGGATAATAATAACAGTTTGTTGAAATTATAGTCAGGTATGCAAATAGTTAGGCAATTATTTTAGCTCGTTACACAATTTCGTAGGTATACGTTGTGTCCGGATATTTTTATTCCGTACCCGTCTAACTTTAACATAGCCATTCAAGTTACGAGTACCTTACCCGCAAGCCGGCAGCCGTCTCGAATTTATTTATTTCCAATTCCTTTTGAGCTAAACTAAATTTTCCGATAGTGAATGGTTTTCAAGATGGCTGCCTCGACCCCATGTGCTCGTAAGTGTGTGCGTGCTTGTTATCCAGTCACTCTTTCTCGCATATTTCCCATTCGTTTTGACAAGCGACACGGCCGCAGCCTGTAAGGTTGCTAATGTAAGTTTCTTCTCGCCAATAACATAAATAAACATTTATTGCAGTTCCGTGTAAATTATTAATGTGGTTTCCAGTTACTGTTTAGAAATGCTATAAATTTACATTATAGACTTATAGTGTTTATCAGAGTTATAATCGTCATATTTTTAGAGAAATAAGAATAAATATGATCCAAGATTGTATTTGTAAGTACTAGTAAGCTAGTAAGTCTAAATAGGTTCTAACTTTTAAAAATATATAATGTTTACGAGATTAATGAATCAATAATTAGTCACCAGTCCCATTCCCATATTTAAAATCTATAAAATCCAAACTATAAAATTCCAACATTAAATCTTATTTTGCTTTTGATGTATCAAAATAATGATGTATTAAGAACGTTTATGTCTACTTGCTAATATTTCAAATAATAACATAAAGTTAATACTATACTTTATGTTACTTTGACCTGTGTATGTATGAATTTATTTGAAATTAAATGCTATTTTTATTTACTTTCAGATGTCTAAACTCTAAATAATTCTTAATTTGGAGACGTATTAAAAACCGGTTAATAATTTAATGACTATAACCTAGACATTTCGCATGGAACATCACAGTTCAAGATTTATTAAACTCTAATATTATATCTAAACACTTTTAATTTTTTTTAAACAATGCACAATGGAAGATATAAATTTTCACCTACTTCCTTCTACGTGTGATATGTAAAACGTAGTGCTCCCCCATCGACCTCTCAAGGGTTGCTTGTTAGGCGACAATATGCAGCCACGGATCGTATGTGGAAGCGGAATTATTATTATTTACTGTATGCTGAAATCGCAAAGGATAACGTGGAACAAGATTTCAGTACCTGTGTGGAAGGGTTTTTTGGTTTCCTACGATTCATACGACATAATCATATAAAGGCCAAAACTAGCTTCGGTATTTCCGTAGAAAAAATGAAAAAAAAAATTAATGATATGGCTTTTTTACGCATTATATTAATCATATTAATTCTTCTACATTTATGCGCTGACTCATTTTTTGCCTAGGAGTCCGTATAGATGGGTAAGGTCCTATGAGGTACCTATTACAGTTCCTGTACTGGTGTGTTCCAGTCTGAAGGATGAAAAATACCAGTCTGTGAGTAATCCTATATCTGCCGACAGATGTGATGACGTATATGTAACCTTCATTATTTGAAGATATCTAAAGGTGTTCAAAGGCTTCCACTCGCCACTAACCATCAGAAAGACTGAGAGTTCTTTTGTCACTTCAGTTTTTCAAAAATTAAATTTCACAGTATGCAGACAACCCGGGTTCGATCCCCGCGGCAACAACGAAATTGTTTATTGCGATCTTAAGTTCTGATTTACCACGTGCTCGGTAGTGAAGGTAAACAACGTGAGGAAATCTGCATGGGAGTCTGAGAAATAAGAAAAAAAAATATTTCGAAGACATGCGAAGTTCGCCAACACTCATTGGGGAAGCGCGGCGGACACTTTCTTGCTCTAAAACCCTCTCAGAAATGAGAGGAGGCCTGTGCCCAGCAGTGGAACGACTATAGGCTGTAACTTTCAATTTAACTTTTTTACTGAACAAGCAACACGAAACACGAAGCATATTGGTTACACACTTTATCGGAAAATTTGTTGTACAGAGGATTCGTTCCTTTTTTTTAGAAAAAAAAAAATAACACTACTACCTCTTCCGTATTAACATAACTAATACTAAATGTACCCAATTTACGTTAGGTTAAAAGTTAAAATTCGGAGTGGTTCCAAAAATAGTTGATAATCGGACCGACACACGAATTTTCCGAGTTTTCAACGCGCAATGTTATTCATTAGACTAGTGTCGCTTTTGTGATCTTTTAATGCATGTTGTAATCATGATTATTAATGATTTTGATACACAAATGTCTAACTATATTCTTATATTAACCCTCCCATCTTTGGTAATTCTTTCCGTTGTTGGTCTAGAAATGTTATGGGTATAAATACGAGTGCACGTCACCGTATGTTGGCGCCGGGTAAGACGCAATGAGAAATGCTAAAAGGATCTTATACATACTTTCACATGAAGGGCAGTGTTACTATTACGTTAAAATCAAAGTTACAATTCCAAGACTGACGACGGGAGCAGCGTCCTAAATGCGATACATCTGGTACTGTGAATGCCAATTTTGCTGCCAAGCGTGGGAATTATGGTAAATCTTCATTACAAAAGGAACTATCTATATTACTATCAATCTATCAAAAGCTGGGATGAGACGGAGGATAGTTTAGTTTTTTTTCTTACTTCGCAACCACTTATCCATACAGCCAACCAAAAATAAAAAGCAATTACTATACGATATTGCTTTATCTTTTTTTTTTTTTGTAAAAAGCGTCTCCAATTTTATTGAACTATGAAAAGTTTAGTGCATGCATGTCTGCATGCTGTTGACTTTTATGTGTAGGCGTAGTTTAAAATAATATTGACAAACATAAAACCATTATTGACCTTATTTTAAAGTTATTGAAATAATGAAATGCTCGGAAAACTTAGAAATGCAAAGAAAAAAAAATATCAGGTGAAGCAATGTGAAGGAACATATCGGGTTAGTGATTATAACGTTGCAATTCCTTTCTTTACTGAAACTTTTTTTTTGGGTTACAAACGAGCACACAGTCCACCTGAAGGTATACTGAAGCCAATAGACACGTCCAAACACGATTAAAATGAAGATGCGTTGTCTCTTGACCCCTGAGGACCAAGATAGAACGCCTCGTTACCAGTAAATAGGGTCTCTAGTTCTCGATGCCCAACATTCGAAATACTGTAATATTAAGTCGCTTCTTTACGCTGCCTTTTTTAAACGAGGTCCTCTCCCGGTTGAGATGACGCTTTCGTCTAATATACCTGCAACGTGGTTCAACTAGTTGGCACATACCACCTCTCACCTCTGTGAGGACTTTGGAACTATCAGTTCGATGCACTGCTGTAGTACCCGCTAATGGACATCACGTATCGGAAATATTTTATTTCTTAAGGACACATCGGTTTCCTCACTATGTTCTCCATCATTCACATGGTGAACGTTAAAATTGTAAATTACAATTTAATTTTTGCCGGTAGGAATCGAACCCGAATTGCTCGCGTACTGTTAAATTTACTGCGATCGCTTATTCCCTTAGCTATCACGACTCTGTTTTTTTATGGACAAAATAATGAAAAGTACCGTTTTTACCTAAAATAAAAGTAGTAACATAAATCTCTTCTTATTCCGCTTAAGACAAGACCTCAAACATCTTTTATTAGCTGCAAATCACATAAACTCACCCCAAAGACAACCAGTTAACCCAGTAACCGACTCGCTAATGTAATACCTACATCAATTTAACCTTGACACAGCCCTAGTTAGTATGCACGGGCTTTCTTTTAAAATCTGATGTATTAATTTGCGACTATGGGACTCACATAAAAGCAGCCTTAACCACAAGGATATAAGAATCAAAGTGACTCAATACAACCCGTCACCACCACGTTTCTGTTTCAAAATTTCAAAATGGTTAGGCAATTTAACTTAAAATAAAGAACAAACATTAATTGAGGCTTAATTTACGTAAATAATAAAGTGCAAAATTGAATATAAAAATGTTCAAACGTAAGACGTTTTAAATATAAAAAGGTTATTTAGCACGTGGTTCTCGTGACGACGTTCGCAATTTGAGTATAAATTAGAGCACTTATCTCGTCGCGGTCTTGGCGTTTGTCTCTTTCTTTGTAATGATTCTTATATTACACTGTTTCATTCGCTCACTTTGCTAAGGAATAGGCGTAGGGGTGTCTGCTACGTCAGCATTCTGCTTTATCGATATTTCACGATAGCACTCCAAAACGTTCCCGTAGGGTGGGTGAGGCGAGCTTATAAATTGTGAAATGATAAATGTTTTCAATCTTGGAACTTGTTTTATGCAGATCCAATATAAAAGATGAAATGAGGAACGATAGTCAGGGTGTATTTATGAACACTGTCTGAGAGCAGAAAATAAATTAAATAATTAATTTGTTACTTTTTTAATGTCGATAACTGTCATGAGAATGCGCACCTCGCACTCATATTTAATTTAGCCGCGAAAGCAACAGGTTATTAGCACGGAGCTTTCCCGCCTAACTTTCCGGGCGTTCACTTTTTAAATTCCTCTTCTTCCCTTTCTAATTGGATTGTTTCTCCCTTTCTTGAATGAATGAGACTTGTTGCTTGAATCATTTCACATTTATTTTAGATCGTTTCCTGAGACCGATTAACAAATAATCGAACCTTAAATTCTGTCGAGACCTTATTAAAAAAGCTGTCAGTTTTAAAGAAAATTTTCAGTCATTTGACCCGTAAAAGGTATTTAAGCGTTTAATTTTGCGCTTGAGTAATCGCTTTTGTGCGTAAAATTAACACATTCGCTCATTATTTTACGCATATTAGGCTTAACGAACCCTTCCTAAATTTTATAGGCCAACACGACTTTTTCAATTTATGGAAGCCCATGAAAAAGGCAAAGGCCGGAGATATAAAAGGGAACCTGATATTACCTACATGATACGATATCTCGTTTTATGACAAATTGTTAGATGTAACCATGGAAATTCACATTTTACGAAGTTAGCAGTTTCATTTTATACTGACATAAAAATAAGAGCCTATAGTCATACGAGATGAAGCCTACATCACATCTTATTCCCGAACCTACACGAATCTACACATATAAATATATTTCTGCTCACCACCCAATACATTTTATCTATGTTACCGTTGCCTTACTAGACAAATTTAAAACTGAAAAATGACATAACCTGACATCGAAGCGGTTCAATTGTGATTCTAATAAGAGCTTCATAGAATCGATTTTGAATTGTAGCCTAGCAGTCGTTTGTAACTACCGCATTGTGATTCCGTGATCGAGTCTCACGAGGTATTCTCAAGGGGTGAGCGTAGTTCTTGCGCTTGGATATAAAGAAAGGTAGATACTTATGAAATTCGAAGGAAAAACCACCCTTCCCTATGCTTATACGGCGCAGTCGATTTGGTTTTCGCTGAGGAAATTGTAGCATGGTTTGAGCGGGACATTCGCTCACCGTACGCCGTCTGGAGACGACGATTTTCTTGAATTTCCTTCGGGACTAGTCTCCGAATTCCAAATTTGAATAAGATTTTGCATTTTTTTTTCTTGACTGGCTATCAAACTAGATATTTTTTCAATTTCATAGAGAGAAAATAACATTCGCGTTTTAAGTGACAATCGCTAAATTTAAAAAAAAGCGTCGCTGTAAATAAAAACTGATTTGAAACTTTTGCCCGTCAGTGAAAGGTAAGTTTTACTTACATAACTTTATTTTACATTTCGTGTCATTGTAGCAATTTTTATTGCTTTATACTATAATAAAACTATGCTAATATGTAATACTTTAAAATAATTCATTTTAACCGACTTCAAAAACGGCGGAGGTACTCAATTCGACTGTATGTTTTTGTGTGTGTTACATCAGAACTTTTTTCTGGGTGTAATGTTCTCATTGTATTTATATTGACGTCGGTTGTACAAAATGTTTAATCTCTACTTGCGGTTTGGTCAAATAACTTTATCTGTAGTACTTTAGTCATATTTGGATCGTTAGTTTTTGGTCTTATTATTTAATGAAATATTATTAAAATAATAATATTTAACTATAATTTTTTTATATTAAGAAAATCACAAAATATTAGTTAAAATAAAGTTGATTTATTTAACGGTTTCTTAAATTTACGCGAACACTACACATTCAATAAAACAACTTATATGGATTTTATCGCGTTTAATTAACATATTTTTTTAATTCACGACGTTTCGAGTGCTTTACAGCACCCATGGTCACGGGGGGACTGAGAAGTTTGACGTCCCAATGTCATTGTTACTTAAACTTCTCAGTCCCGCCGTGACCATAGGTGCTGTAAAGAACTCGAAACATCGAGAAGTAAAACACAAGTTAAAAATAAGTTAATTAAACGCGATATAATCCGATTAAATACTTTTATTTGATTTATTAACTATCTTAGGTTTTACGTGAACAACGTATTAACAATTTAAAGTTATTACTCGACAATTTAAAATTATTCTAAACGGCATATTACATAAGATAACAATAACATGAACTTACACGTCCGTCAAACAGAGGGGTAGACAGAGACTAAGGAATTTCTATACGGCATGATCCTGACGAAATGACAAGTTTATAATACGAAAATTCTGACTTTGTATTTCATTAATAATTCCTTAAATATTATGAAAAGTCCTTCGCTAAACAACAGGGGGAGTTTCTCCATAGTTGTCACGCTTGGGTGATTGGCTAGAAACTGAAGTTTTTATTATTTTCAGCTGTGATCAGAAAGATGTTACAGATCATTTCCGGTTTTAGTTTTCCCCTCTGTTACCTTTTAAAAAATCCGTAAGATGAAATGGGATAATGGATTATTTTACGGCGCCACGGTGACTGATTTCTTATACCCAATAGATAAAATAATATTTCAAACTTAAAAAGACTCGTCTTGATAAAAAAAATCTTTAAAGCCACTTAAATATGAAGTTTAAAGCGACTCCCTACTAGATGCAGTGACGACTTGGTAAGACATGCAGGAAGTCGATGGATGCAGGTGGCTCAGGACCGTGCTTTGTGGCATTACTTGGGAGAGGCATATGTTCAGCAGTGGACTGTAATGATGATAATGAAATGTGAAGTATCCTGATAAGTCATAAAACAACAGGCAGCGAATACTATAAAATTTATGTTACAATCCTACAAATGAGGATGTATTTAATTTAATTTAATTTATTAAATATGGCAACAAGTTATGAGTTAAGGGTTTCTTTTGCAATTAAAGAGGTTTTATATGAAGGAAATTGAATAGTAATATTTAGTGCCTCAACCTCTACTGTTAATAATATTTAAAATATAACTTTATACTTATATAAGTTATTTAGTAAGGTAGGTAGTAAGTATGTAACTTACTCTTAATTTGACCCATATTCAATAATATACAGGTTTATTTTGCAATAACCAGCCAAATTTGCAGCGAAACTTCAGAAAAGTAATATAGGCAAATGGCGAAGGGAATTGATAAAAAAATCTGAAACGTTCTGTCCTTTTTATCTATTAAATCCAAAATGCTTGGTAATGCATTATTTTAACTGATTTTACTTCGCACGCATACATTCGAAAAGATCGATCGGTAGGTAAAAACGTTGCTCTTCATGAATCACATTCGATTTGGGATTATTAGAAGTAAAAGTAGAAGTCTTATTTACTCGTATTTTCAAAAATTGTAATAACAGTATACCTATCATTATTTATAGATTAAAAGTTTTAAATAAAAAAAATAAAAAGAAAAGATTAAAAGTCACTCTTTGAAATATAATCCTGTATAACCAGTTTGGTATATTTAAATAATTACCGCCTTTGAAAATATTTTCATAATTTTATATTACAACTTTTTTTATGGAGCCTATAACAGTTTAATACGAATAAATCACGAAATTATTAATTTCAAAGTATACATCAAGAGTCAAGACAGAGACGGTAAGCCGGTTGACATGGTCTTCACAGGTTCTAAAGAAGCGTTTGACCGCGTACGGGTGATGATGGTGAAGCTGTTTTTCTGTGAAGAAGTCCGTCGGCGTTTTTATTTTTTTTTATTTATTTATTCAAAGAAACTTACAGCTCCTATATTACATTTGAATGTAAGGTGAATATTAACAATACATTAGCCAGAACAGTTTCCAACGATAAGAATTACATTGCGAGAACTTTAGACATAATTAAATGAAGTACATATTTGTGTTTGTCAAAGAGAAAAACATACTTAATGCATGCCTAATAGCAATGTTAGTAAAGGTAATTTTATATTCAGAGAGAGAACAAGAGGTACACTCTAGCGGTACGCGTGGTGAACTTGCTTAATAGATGAAATATAACCACTTAGTTTGCAGTTAAATATATCAATATGGTTATATCGTTCATTATGTGTGTTGCAAGCACGGACCAGAAACCGATTTTTCGAATAGTTCGAATAGTTTCGAACAGTTCTGCAAAAAGGAGTAGAGAATACTGCGTTGGAGCGAGCGCTTAACCTAGGGCACCTAAATGAAATACGACTTAGAAGGAAGGCGGAATCTATATAGTTATGTAAAAGTTTAAAAACACTACTATTCACCCGTAATTCAATGAATGATGTAGCGTAGAATGATCCTTAAATTTATAACTAAGACTTTTCAGAAACTTATTTTGAATCCTTTCTACTTGTTCCACGTAAGTAGTATAAATAGGGTTCCACACTGTAGATGCATATTCAAGATGACTTCTTACTAAAGAATTATAGAGCATAATATACGTGTTTATGTTTTTGAAGTCCTTGCATTGTCGGAAGACAAAACCTAACATTCTATAAGCCTTGGCAGTAGCCTTGTTAATGTGAGATGCAAAGTCTAGTTTATCATCGAGATATACTCCCAGGCCCTCACTTCGGTCACTCTTTTAATCAAAATATTATTTAATTTATAATTGTAAATTATGGGTTGTTTTTTTTTCGGGAATAAGCTATAGTATAACATTTATCAATATTTAATTTTAGATTATTAGCCGAACAATATTCGTAAAAATTGTTTAAATCGTTTTGAAATAGGAAAGTGTGTTCGAGATTCTTAACGAATGTAAATATTTTAGTATCATCAGCGTATAGTAAAGCTTTCGAATGTTGAATGCGACACATGGCATCGTTTATAAATATATTAAAAAGAAGAGGACCGAGATGAGAGCCCTGAGGCACACCAGAAGTGATCGGGACAAAGCTCGAGGTATAGCCCTTCACAGCTACTGCCTGAGACCTATCACGTAGTTATGAGGTTAGCCATCTCAAGAGATCACCGTATATACCGACGTTTATAAGTTTAGCAATCAGTAGATTGTGCGAAATTTTATCAAATGCTTTAGAAAAATCGGTATACACGGCGTCAACCTGATAGCCTTTTTCCACGGCCTCCAATGTTTTTTTTTTTTTTTTTTTTAATTTATTTTATGTACACACATTAAGGTACAGAAGCAGTCTTATAGTAATTACGTACAAAGGTTCTACTTATTCCAAATTCGCTGAAATATCTTCCAGTAGACCCATAAAGGAAATTATATTTGAATTGCAAACTTAGTGCATACATTAGTACTACAAAAAATAAATAATATACACAATGTTACGGAAATTATATAAAATAAAACAATAAATAAAAATAAAATAAATCAATAAATAATAATAATAATTGATACGATAGTTACATATGATATATATATATATATATACATATATATATATATATATATATATATATATATATATATATATATATATATATATATATATATATATATATATATATATATATATATATATATATATATAAATTAACAGGATGCAAAGTAGTTATCTCTAAGACGTTTCTTGAATATCAACAAAGTTTCGGAATTTCTAATATTTGACGGTAGTGAGTTCCATAATCTTACAGCGTGAACTGAAAAGGAGTGGGAGTAATAACCGGAATTAAAGACGGGAAAGTCAAGAAGATTTTTAACAAGGGCTCTGCATGGTTTGTCCGGAGGATGGGTGAAGGAAAATCGGCTTCTGAGGTATGTGGGAGAGGAAGGGTTGTGCAAAATGTTATAGAGGACACATAACAATCGAGTGTTCCTTCGAAGTCGAATAGGAAGCCACTTGAGTTGCTTACGAAACTGAGATATACGGTCAAATTTCTTGAGCCCAAATATGAAACGGATACACTGATTTTGCAAGCGCTCAAGTTTATTAAGAAGCTCCTCTGTAGCATCCAAATAACAGGCATCCGCATAATCAAGGAGAGGTAGGATAAGAGTAAGCACGAGTGATATTTTAGCTTTAAGGGGTAAGAAATTTTGTAGACATTTAAGCGAATGCAAAGTAAAGTAGACCTTGCGACTAACTTCAGCGATATGCGTGGTCCATGTTAAATGGTGATCAAATATGACGCCTAAGTTTTTGACAGTATTGGCAAAGGGTATAGGAACGCCATTAAAACAAACAAAAGGTAGTGATGTAAATTCTAATCTATTACGCAAATGCCTACTGCCTATTATGATGGCCTGAGATTTCGCGGGATTAACTAAAAGTCCGAAGGATGCGGACCATTCACAGATGCGGCCTAGATCCGCATTCATAGCTGCAATTGCATTATTTGTATCACCCACCAGAAAATGACGATAAAGCTGTAAGTCATCCGCGTAGAGATGGTAATTAGATGTAATAACACTCGTAATAGAGTTTCATCCAGAAACTCGCATAAGTTAGTTTCAATGGATCTACCAGATATGAAACCGTGCTGACTTGAAGCTATTTGCGGTTTGATTGCATTTGCGGTTTGAGAATTGCGTATATAATTTTTTCAAATAACTTAGGTATAACAGATAGTACGGAGATACCACGGTAGTTAGCTATATTGTGTTTGTCTCCACACTTAAATATGGGAACAACAAAGGATTGTTTCCAAAAGGCCCTTGCTTTCACACCTTGCTTCAAAGATATATTAAAGAGTAGTGAAAGAGGAGCCGCTAAGAGTTTACTGCATTGTCTGAGAAAGATAGGGTGAATACCATCAGGGCCAGTACCTTTATTAATATCGAAATTCTTCAAATATTTTTCGACTTTAACGTTATCAATGTAAACACAATTAATTATACAATTATTATTTTCCGTATCGCAGTTCATGACATTATTGCCGCATTGCCGTTAGTCACACACTTATATTTATTTCATATGATTGTCATTAGTGTATGCACTACTGTGTTTTGGTTTAAAGTCTTTTAGACCAGAACATACTAAACACTCAGGCCAAAACACACACACACACACACACACACACACACACACACACACACACACACAAAGTGGTGCGCGAACTACTGTTTGACGGCATAAATAGTTGATAGAATGGATTGACCCAGACGGACCCCTAGGCGCGAAATGAGTCCGGACGATACGAACAAAAATATTACTTTGAAAAGATCTTTTATATGCTTGACGCTAAATTAAATCTTTCGGCGTATTTACGTGATTTGTATTGCATGTGAAAAATTCACTAAGATCTTTTAAATAAGCTGTGATATGGCTCCGTATATTGTCCGGCGTAGGCAAGTGTCAGTGACACTAGTGACATTTTTACAATGCCTACTACCGGTATTACCAGTTCCATTTCAGTTAATTCACGTAATTAACTTAGTGTTACAAGAGAAGGAGGTGAATGAAAAAGTGCGTCAAAATGCCGTCGCGCGTCTTTTTTGCGGAGGATCGGACAGCTCGTAACAAGTTGTGACATTTAAAAAGATCACTAGTATTCGTAAATGTTACACCTTAACACTAATTATCTCAGTGAAGACTATTATACTGTCTATCAAATGACAAAAGGCTATTAATTGAACATCAAAATTAATAAAAGACGTAGCAAGCTTTTTTATTATCTATCAATTAATCTTAAAATTATTTTCCGCTCATAAATCATTAATTATTACGAGTATTATTCACATTAGCTAGTACCCGGCTCGTTGCTGCCGCAACAGAAATGTTTGTGGAAATATCGTTTTATAATTCCGAGAGTGATATTGTTTAATTAGGAATGATAATACATTCATTGAAGTTGAATGATATATAATATAATTATCAAATAAATGTATTGGTACGATACTCCTTTTCGGCCTGTTCATAGTCATATCGGGTTAGATACCCGATTATCTATTTGTTCTTACTCGTTTAGAGCGGAACAAGGCTGTGCTTGCACTGCTATGCAAATGATTGTGATTTACGTGACTACTTACATCAAGTTGGTGTAAAACTTAACTATATATATTACGGGGATTATGCGTATGAAACTTTCATAGATTAAAGTCCTTAAATAAATTTGGAATTTCTTGCAACAAAAAACTCCCTGTCTAAGAAACTTTAGAAATAAATGTATCATGTAATGAAAATGGGGTGCATGGTGTGCCTATATACGTCCCACTTCTGGGCACAGGCTTCCGCTCATTTCTGAGATGGTTTTAGGGCAAGGAATTGTCCGCCGCGCTGCCCCAATGCGTGTTTGCGAACTTCAGATGACTTCGAAATATTTTTTTTCTTATTTCTTAAATGTTTTCTTGGTGCCGGCACCAATGAAATGGAATGGGGGAGATATGAAAATGGCAATTAGTAAACTGCAAAAACTTCTAAATACTTAGTAAAGTCATTCTTAATAACTAATTCGCAAACTGGCATGCACGCTATATGTAAAAGCATATTGGCGAGCACAAAGTCAAAGTCAATGAAACACAATTGGCCACTAGTTATTAAGTAAGTCTCTCATTCATGAGTTAATAAAAAAAAATATATGTTAAAAAAATAAACTCGTTGGGTTTCTTGCTAGTTCTTACCAGTCAGAAAATAGGAATTTTTTGAAACAGATAAAAGTTTACCTTCAATAAGCATCATTTAATAATCTATAGGTATTGTTTAAAAAAAATTATTCTGTTTAATTCAAAGTCATTTGAACCATTGTGATTGAAAATAAGCAATTATTTTATAATTTTTGATAATTACCTTTATACATGACCCAATAAATATTGTTGTATATTGTTATTTAGTGAAAAGAAAGATAAACTTTAATCATTTCTTAAGTCCATTTTTATAAGTAATACGAATGGTTATAAAAATGGACTTTACCATTTTTAAAGTAGTATACCATTAGTTTTTCTGTGACAGTTTGTGCTGTTAGGCAGGAAACTTTAATAAATCATCAGACTCAGCGTAAGTCATTATAGTGTTAAGTTTATTATGCATTTGACACTGGCTATAATACATAGATAGAAATAACAAAAAAAAAATATGAACCGATTAGACCAATTCGGGCAATGAAGTAAAATCGAAGGGTAAATTCCCATCGATGGGGTGAACGACATATAATTTATATACCTACCGATGTTATACGGATAGAGAATAGTTTATCGTCCCACCCTCATACCTCGACCCTCCGACACACACAAAGGTATATATAACGTGTACACATGTATAAATGTAGGGTTGAGGACAAAATCGATATGCCAACTCCTTTGTAAAACTTCGAATGTATGAGGTTTCTGAATTTGCAAAAGTAACTAACTTTCTTCAAAAATTTGTTATTTTTGTAAACCTTATTAAAATTGAGAAAGTCTAAAAAATATGATTTCTTTTAATCTACACTAAGTAACAAACAGTTAATATGAACATGTTGAGTGAACTATACTAATATTTTTCTTTTATTTCTACATGAACGTTACGTTAGTTCATTTTTATTCAGTGTAGATCAATGTTTGGGTAGAAACACGTGTAAGTAAAGTTACATCGAATTATATTACTAGCGTAAGCGTACGTAGTAGTATTACTTCAATGGTAAGTCACGATGTTGCCTATAAAAAAAGATTGTTAGCGCGTAAATTAAAAAGAATAGTCATAAAGAGAAAGCACTGGACATATCTTATTAACATAATTGTCGATTAACATGTGCCCATTTAGTGTAAGAAATGTATTAAATAAAAAGGAAAAAATTGTGCAAATTAACCATGTAAGTTACAGCAAAATCAGTTAGTTTTGACCCGACTACCCTAGAAGGAGGGTAATTTTTTTTCAATTGTGTGTATGTTTACTTATTTGGCATGCTCCGTAGTCTCAATAGTTTGATGGATTTTAATATATGTTACAGTAAGATTCTTCTTAGATTTGAGGGTGATATTGGGTATAAAATTTTTCTCATCTCTTTAAATTTCTATATGAAGTCGTATTTTAATAGCTATATTAACCATTGTGCTTGTTTAATCGATTTTCATGAATATAATTTTTCATTTATGTAGTTGATAAATAATTGTGATACAGAGAAATTTTTACTCTATGATGGTTTTAGATTCAATTTATTACTCTACCCAATATTTATCGATGGGATTTAGATGGCATTCGAGACGTCAGTGTGTTCATTAATAAATACAGGACCCCAACCTAATAAAAAACATAAACACTCACGCCTGCCATCCAAAGGGTAAGGCAGAGACTACAGACTTCCATTTAGTACGATCCCGACACACCTCGCTCGCTTCCTCCAAATCCATATACCTACGCAAGCTCGTCTCTTAAGTCTTATACTAATCCCAAACCTAATATATATTTTCTTATATTTACGCGAATAACACTCGTCAAATAAAAATAATTTCATAGATTATACCGCGTCTATTTTAATTTATTTTACGATTTTTTTCCCATTAGGGCGTCAAACACCTTAGGCCTCCGTGAACCTTGTTAATTGAAAATAAGTGTCATTAACAAGTGTCATTATCATTAAACAAGATAAAATGTGTAAAGTTAGTTTTATTCAAACGTATTAGTTTTTTATAGCATCGATATTTAATATTAATTTGGTCTTTCGACCTATATATAAGTACAAAATACGTTGAAAGTACCTAGAGCCACACATTCAGGGACACCCTCCTTGACGGTTAATAATCTTTATAAATGTTCGTAAATAATTTAATGTCACAATCGTTTCATCGATTACGGGCGCACTCAGTCAAAATTTTTAAAAATAAAATAAAAAACGTCACCGCAAGGCACACTACAACATCGGCACGTCAAATGTCCCGGTGTCTCATGAATGTTCGTAACCTCTTATCTGATTAATGACTTCATACTTTCTGCGATCGACCGCAATTTGCTCGTGAAAAACTTTACTACCATGTTATTTTTGTCCACCGTCAGCAAATACCGCGTACATCGTACATACTACTAACGAACTATGGAAAGAAACTTGTATTTAATTATTTAAAACAACTCCTCTCTCCTGTTTTTCACTCGCCATGAGTAATTTATAGCATGACCAAACCGGGAGTCGAACGCGCAGCTATTTATTTAACGGCGGAGGAGTTGGGTCGTAAAATTTTATTTTGTTGTTTGTGTTTAAAAACATGCCCAATAAAGAACATGCTTAATCGACTACGAGAGCTACCGGCCGACAATCTTTTTTTTTAAATGAGTTAATGGAATCAGTGTTTTAAATTCTATGCTTTGGATAGATTGTGCAGATCATTCGAATTTTAATTACTTAATTAGAAGTAGTTAAATCTTTTTAAAATATTTCTTCTCGTTCATTAAAAAATTGCTTTATTTTTGTATTTACCTGCTATTTTTAGTGACCATATTTTTAATAATAAACTTCAATTTAAAAAGTATAGTAACCTCACCGACTGTCACCTCCTTTTATTCCTGGGAGGTAAAGGGCGAGGTCGAACTGACCCAATGCGTGTTAGCAGACTTCTGAATTTCCCAGATATACAAGTTTCCTCATTATGATTTCCTTCAGGAATAACGTAATACGTAGTAATACGTAGTAAATTATTTTTCTTTAAACTGCAACTAACGATTTTCAATTATTAATTATGCCGGTGAGTAAAATTTTTGATTTTCTTACGTATTATGAAATGTTAAAATAAGGGCTTATGCTCTAAGCTACACAGCTTGGTCTTCTCGCATTATTTGTAGAGATTAATCGATCTGGCTGCAACAGTGCGTGTTGGAAGATATCACATCACAGTTCTAGAACGGGGTTCATAAGCAATTAAAATTGCAATCAACAGTTTCTTTGGTACCAGCTGGTATCGAACCCTGTTTACGCACAAAACGCATTTTAAGGCGCCCTCCCCTGTGCTACAGCGTTTCTTAGATTGTTGCTGAAATTCGAATGTTTATTCCAAATAAGGTATCACATTATTATGTCGTATAATAGGTGTCACTATTTTTTTAATATTATAATATTTAAAAAAGGTATGACATGAATTTCTTAGGATTTTGAGAATATGTTACTTCTCCATTATCTACACCAAATCAACGCACTTGAATTCTGATTTTTCATCGAAGATAAATTAAGGTATTCGTGCTACACATCACATCATCATTACATACTATTAATTCCGTTGAACTGGATGTGTGTTATTCACCTAAGTTTGAAAAAAAAATACCGGTATTTTTTTAATTGCCAAATATAACATTTGCATATCTTCATTTGCCTTAATTAAACTAAATTATATACATAAAAAATTGTGTATAAAAATTAAAATAAATTTTTAACAGCGTGATGTATTCAAAGTAAAAAATATCATTTGAAATCATTTTAAGAATAGAATTCGATTACATCTTTTTCTGCTTTTTCTTAATTCTTATGAGCATTCTTTGTCAAAATTATAAATACAAAACTTCATACGAAAAATATTTACCAATAATTAGATATAAACAATTAATTATTTTTATAACAAGTTAAGTTTTCTTTGTATACCTACAGTTTTTAATTACTTTAATTATGGAAAACTACAATATGCAAATGCGATATAAAACAACTATGAAAACATACCGGTATTGCTACAACCTTAACATTAATTAAGCTTTAATTAATTAACTATTCAGCTCAGTCTTAAAGAGTACTTTTCACGGTTTCTGTTAAATTTAAATCTCTAAATAACGCAATAATATGAAAATAATAAAATGACTCCTTATTATTTTTACTTTAAAATTAAGACGATTTTGCAAAAAACTATTTTAAAAACAAACGCATCAAGTGAATATGAACAGGTATTATATCTAAATTGTCCATTACATTTTCATATTATAATATGTAAAGACATATATGTCCCTTCATGGACAACATGGTAAACATGTAAAACGAACTAACAACACTTTCCCGTAGAATTCGGGGGTAATATTATTATACGAAACCCCACCCCCGAGTTGTCAATCGATCAAACGTGTGCAAACAGTATAGGAACGGTCAAAGTATTGTAAGGGCGTAATACCATCAGGACCACCATACGAAAATACGCCGTAAGCTATACGAAATAGAAACTAAATTTGGTTCTTGTTAAAATACTCTGAGATCAGTATATTTTTACTGTTTGCAATTTGGACATATTTCTTATACATAGGAGTCATAGAAGCGATGGAAAATGTATTGACAAATATATCGAGTTACACTTTCCATTAGGATATTGTTTATGCCAATTTATTTAAAAGGCACGCATGACGAACTTTATCTTAATTTACTTTAAGACACTTTTGAGTAATTACTATAGACTAACATAGTTAATATTATTAACATGAAGGTTACTTTAATAATAAATAACTTTTATTTTAAAACATAATATGAATTTTTTTGGATATCCTACGGTTTATCTGTGGTAAAAATATGAAAAATGTCAAACGTACCGTGTTATTTTTTATCTGTTTACAAAACACAACACACACTATATCATAATGCATCTTGATTTCAATTGGACACTAGAACACGTCTGTGCAGCGATGTTCAACATTTTCGAATGCCACTAAAATTGTCCCGTGACCTTCTGTATCTTTCAACGTGAATAAATTATTACCATTTTTTGTCCCCCATCGTCGGTAAAGGGTTAACTATTTCTATAGAAACTTATGGGTCGTGAATTTGCATATAATTTTTAGTTTATTATTTATTTTAAAAGGGGGACTCCTTTGTCATGGTAACGTTTTTCGGGGTTGATGAATTGGCCGTATTAATAAGGATTAGAAGGTAAGCACCGTGTAGTGTAGAGAGAGACTGTGTAGGATTCATTTTGCGGTATCTGTTAGGAAACAGGCAGTAAGAGATACGACGAAGTACTAGTAAAAACATAGTTTAATATAATTTAGGCTTATATAACTTCTTAGAGATCAAAATGCTCCTATATCTTATTTTTTTTAATTGCCGCCTCCACTAATTTGAACATTACTATACTAGGAAAAACACGTTAATTAATTTACGGTTAGCCATCGCAGAGTCAATTTCTCGTGATGATGACTCGTGTAGAGACGAAACCTGTTTCGAGATGGTGCTTTTTTCTATTTCCTAATGTAGTGATGTTAAGGGGAGTGGTGTTAGGATTAGTGGTGGCATTTATAGCGCAAGCAATTGAGGGAGATTTTTATTTTATGCGCAGACCTTAACTAGATAATTTTAAGATTTTTGAAATATAACAGAATTGTACAAAGTAACGCCTGATTATTTCAATATGCGTAAAGTCCACCTGAAGGGGTTCAAACCCTGAGGCCAAGAACTTCTGAATATTGACCTCACATCTTTTTAATAGCGTATAGTTAAAAGTGATCGACCGACTCTTTCGTCTATTCTACTCAGCTTGTTTAGAAATTTAAAAAAATATAAGTTTTTGTTATTATAAGTGGTTATGTGACAAAATCACTCAATAAAAGAAAAGTTGGGTTTATTGCACGGAAATAAAGCGTTAGGTATGTATTGATTTTATTTTATTATACCTACTTGTGAATTAATATTATAATATTGAAACATTTTGATTGATTTTTATACAACACAGTCAAAAAATGTACACAAGTGCTATTACTTGAAGCCAAAGTACACCACATAAATCATCAAAAATATCGAAACGAAAAAATAACTCCTCCCAGCGGTACCGCCAACGTGGACAAAAAACGAATTTTTTCCTTTTTTTTTTTTTGCGTGTTAATTTTTATTTTTCGTATTGCAAAGTATCTCAAGCAATAATTCAAAGCAAGTTCCAAATAATTTTAAGATTCAATTATTGTCCTTAGTATTAGCCGTTCAAATGTAAATCGTGATAAAGTTTCAAAGCATGATCAAGGAACAAACGTCCGAAGAAACTTCCGCATGCAGTATATTAATGATACAGACATAGAGATTAGTGTCTGTACGCGTGTACGAAGCGAAACTTCTTTACGACATATCACCTTCTTTTATATTATGTTTTACATAAGTAGGTTAAATAATACTATACTCATGCAGCCCCAGCGGTGAAGTGTTACAAGAAAACTCGACTTTTTTTAACACCGTACTTAATTTCTCCACAAAGTCGATAAATAAGTTTCACTTCAAAAACACCGTAAGGTAAATATTACGATACTGCTGTTTAGTTTAGTTTAAATCATGAATCCACGCTATAAATATATTGAGGCACAGATAAAAAAAGCAAACTTTATAGGCTCTACCGTAATGTAGCAACTACTAAAACAACATGAGTTTTAGAAATTTCACTGATGTTTTGGTTCCGCCAAGAGACATTAATTAGTTTATTTTATTTCTACTAATAGCAACTTTATTGGTTCTCGGGGTTTATTTATGAATTAGCTACATAATATTATATGACTTGTAAATTCTAATAAAAAGATACTAAGCGTTGGGACCAACGGAAACTAGACATTGACGTAGGACAGGATTCTATTGTACAAGTGTTCCTCACTTTCATACTCCGTTGGAACAGCCATCCGACACGACTAGAGAGAGCTCAGGCGCAGGATCAACGGCTTTGTCTGCATTCCGAGACATGGGGTTGAAATACGGGACATTATGATCAGCAGAGCAACTGTAACTGTGGTTTAAGGGGGATGAAACAATTATCTACTCGAACTGCTAACATTACGTGGACCCCGTCTGCTCAGAGAGCTGCTATCAGTATCAGACAAATAATTATACTTACGCAATCTCTTTGTAGCAATCTTAACATTACCTGTAACGACAAAGATTTTAATTACGTAATTACGAGATTCTGATATTTAAAAAAAATAATGTTTTTGATATTATTTTATATAAAATTTGACTTATGTATCTAATTAATTAATAAATTTGATGTAAAAATAGAAAGATATTAATGACAATTGGATATGTAACATTATATAATTATTGACGTAAGAATAATAATTAATATATGACATTGACGTATAATAATAATCTTACTTGATATAATAATACTTACTTATATTTATTCTGACACTGTGGCATAATAAATTAATTATCAAATCAAGTAAATAATATTAAATAATTTTATATTTTGTTAAATTAATATATGTTGTTAAATTCGATAAGTATTGTTGTTTAGGTTACTTGACCATTAATATTTGCACACCACTAAGGTAGAATATGTGGAACGAATTATACTCAAACACCATTGTACAACCGTATTCTTGCAAATAAATAAAAAAAAACAAAACAAAACAAAAGATTAATGAAGGTTGTGAAAGACGATGAAGAGATTGAAAAAGTTTGATTTTTTTAAATGAAGTGATACATTGGGTGCGTTTGGCAGAAAAAAGTGCTAGCAAGCGCTTGTAAGCAAAATGGCGATCGTAAGCGGTAAGCGCTGTCAAATCGTAAGTAGCTATTTTCCTCCAGGACACGATGTTAGTTTTAACCGGGGAACCTAACTTAATTTAAATATATGTTTGTAAAGTATTCATATTAAAAACTTACCAATCATGAATTTTTAATAACATGTATATGTTTATTCATGTCAATATATTACTTAAAACTAATATTGCACAAAACAACTTATAAACTCTACTTCAAAACAAACAAATTAAATAAGCAAAATGGCGGATTGTGTCAGCGCTACTGTAGTAGTAATCGTGTCCTGGCCGAAAACTATTTCAGCGCTTGTAAGCGCTTGCTAGCGCTTTTTTCTGCCAAACGCACCCATTAACTTATAGTCCACCTGATGGTAAGTAGCTACTGCAGTCCATGGTCATTTTCAGCCAATTTAAAACCAAGAAGGCTATTAATGCGTTGTCATCTCTAAGGATTAATGTGGAATGCCTGTAATAATACTAGCTATCTATATCCTTCAGATCGCAACACAGCACTGCAGAGTAGTGCCGTAGTAACGGTAGTTGTTTTGTTGTGACTGCCTCGTTGGTCTAGTGGTTGTAGTAGTGCGACTGTTGATCATGAGGTCCTGGTTTTGAATCCCGGGTCGGGTCAACAAATTAATTATTGAGTTTTTCCGTCTAGAAATTCTCAGTAGTTGCTGGGAGTCAGGAAGTTGGCGGTGTCTCAGCCCCGTGCCTCGGAAAGCACGTAAAGCCGTCGGTCCTGCGCCCGATCTCTCTCCGGTCGTGTCGGTTTACCGTCCCATCGGATTATGAGAGTGAAGAAATAGAGAGTGAACAGCACCTGTGCTTGCGCATACACTTGGGCACTATAATCCCGTCCTGCGCCGATGGCTAGCCTCCGTGTCCGGAATTCGGTCTGGAGGACATTATGTTATTAGTTCTATTGCAGCTTGCTCACAGTTACGTTGTTTGAACACAGTTACACTGATACAATATCAATCTAGGGAGGGTTATGTTCAACAGTGTACCTTAATAGAATGTAATGGTAACGTCATTGCTAATATTTCATATGGTAAGTATTGAGATAAGGTAAGTATCTCTAAAAACTAGATTGTACAACCAGTGCGTGTTGCCAGTGATGACTTACGGATCTGAGACGTGGTCCTTCACTGCTGGCCGTATGAGGACGCTTAAGGTCGCGTTCAGCAAGCTACGGAGAGGGCTATGCTCGGAGTTTCTCTGCGTGATAGACTCAGAAATGAGGATATCCGCAGTAAAACCAGAGTGACCGACATAGCCCAACGGATTAGTAAGCTGAAGTGGCAATGGGCCGGCCATATAGGCCTCGAAGAACCGATAACCGATGGGGAAGAAAGGTTCTCGAGTGGCAGCCTCGTACCGGTAGGCGTAGTGTAGGGCGACCCCCCACTAGATGGAGTGACGACCTGGTAAGACATGCAGGAAGTCGATGGATGCAGGTGGCTCACAGGACCGTGCTTTGAAACAGACACTGGCATTACTTGGGGGAGGCCTATGTTCAGCAGTGGACTTGTGAAGGGCTGTAATGATGAGTCATTGATGATGATGAAGTATTGAGAACTGTAATGCAACACACACACCTACAGCATGCTGGTTATGATGATGATGATAATCCTTAGAAATATTATAGGCACTTAAAATACAATACAGTAACCTATATTGTACAATAAGAAAACACATAACATAACAACAAATAAATAGAAAGATTAACAAAAGGCGGTCTTATTGCTATATAGCAATTTCTTCCAGAAAACCTAAACAGGAAATAAAAAGAAGTGATAAGTTAAGTAATGGGTAAAGTGCACTACAAATAATATTGTAATCTCATATACAAAATATAAATTATTAATATGCCAAAATTTACTTATTAATTAATTATTTTTACTTATTAATTATTTCATGTTTAAATAACAGAATGCAAAAAGTTGTCATTAATAGTTCTTACGGGTCGATAGAACATATGAGCGTTCCTCAGGGATCAGTTCTCAGCCCCTTTCTGTTTCTTGTATATTAATTAATTATTAATGACTTAACAGCAATGCTCATTATTGCTGATGACACTTCATTAATTTTCAAATTAAAACAACAGTTACTAGATTATGACGTAGTAAAAATACTATATCTAAATTAGTAAATTGGTTTAATATTAATAATTTGCATTTAAATGACACTACATCTAAATGTATGAAATTCATAACTCTGAATGTGAAACATGTTAATACTAATTTAATTTTAAATGGGAAGCAGTTGAGTCTTGTGGATACCACCATTTTTCTTGGAATCACACTAGAGGCAAAGCTTCAATGGGGCCCCAATATAACAAAATTAGCAAGCAGACTTAGTTCTGCAGCATATGCTGTAAAAAAGATAAGAAGTCTTACCAGTGTTGAAACAGCTAGACTAGTTTACTTTAGCTATTTCCGTAGGATAATGTCGCATGGTATTTTTCAATGGAGACACGCGACTGACACTGAAATTATATTTGTTTTAAAGAAGGGCCTTTAGAGCAAGCTATGATTTAAAAACTAAGGAGTAGCTCAGACAAAATTTAAGGAAATTAATATATTAACTTTGGCCTCTCAATACATTTATAAAAATGTAATGTACGTACACAATAATAAAATTAGTTTTACAAAATAAGTGATATTCGTTCTGTAAATACTAGGAAATCGACACGACCTAGTAGTACCAGTTACTTGACTCCATCGATTCAGTAATTCATGCTTGGGGCGATGTATACCGCTTTTACAAAAAAATCTCAGAAAATACACAAAATTTGACTTGCATAAGGTTAAAAATTTTATTAATCTAAGTTTGTATAAAAGGTTTATTGTATTATGGATGACAATGGTGACTGTTTGAGAGCCCTGAGAACGAGGGAAGAGAAGAGACCCTGGGAAAGGTGATCGCTACCAAGCTATTTCTAATTTGCTTTGTGTTGTTAATTGTAACATACATGATTGTAAGCTGTTATTTAAAAATAAGTAAAAATGTGACCTTCAAAAAGTATTATTTATAATATACATTGAATTTAAAAATATCTGTTTCAGTTTGTGATTCCAAACCTCTCTTACACGAGGTGCACTTTACTAAGCTAACGGCTGCCTTTTTTTTTTTTGCATGGGGAAATGCCTACGCATACCCGCCTCGCGGGGGGCAAGGACGGATTATGTCGGACTCGCACCGACTAAAACCCCATGGTGTCCCAACTTTGTCGCATATTGGCAGGGCTACGGGAACGCTTTCGCACACATCCGCGGCCCTACTAGCGCCTGCCGCCCCATGGCAACACCTCCTCGGGAGAGGAAAATTCCTCCCCGTTCTCCTTCCCAGGTTAGGCGCACCAGAACACATGGCGCGCCTTCCTCCACGGCCTCCAATTACGTCCGTGCAACAGACGCCCCCGCGTCCGATGCACAAAGGCCATGGGGCCAGGAAAAACGAGCACTTAGAAGTACTAGCCTTCCCGACCCCAGCGGCGGATCTGGTCTATGGCTCCGCCGCCAACCAAGATTCGGCTGCGGAGGGTAGGGAGAGCGGCGCCTCGCAATACCGACAATCCTCTCCCCTCGCAGCCCCACCACCACCGCATCAACGGTGCGGCCCCGTTTGAGTCGCGAAGGATAGGGCGAGTGGCGCATCGCCATACCAACACTCCTCTTCCTCCGCGACTCCACCTCGGCTGCAGCAGTAGAGGGTGCACACATCCGAAGTGGGCTCCCCAAGCCCACTCGGAGTGGCCACCTCAGGCCGGCCCTTCACCTCGGGCCAGCCACGTGGGTTCCTCTTTGTTCACCGTGGGAGACCAAGCCACGGCTACTAAGCCCCCCGCCACGACAAGGCGGGAACCCGTTCGGAGGGGAAGCTAACGGCTGCCTAAAGTTAGAGCTTATTATACGTTCCACTCCTGGGCACAATCCTCCGCACATTTCTGAGACGGTTTTAGGGCAAAGAATTTTCCGCCGCGCTGCCCCAATGCGTGTTGGTAGTATTGCCCAAATGCAAGAACAAGACGAGACTTAGCCAGTCTTGGTCTTGGTCTTGCGCCAATACACCTGGTCTTGTTCTTGGTCTTGGTATTGCGCTCTTAGTCTTGTTCTTGGTCTTGGTCTTGCAGCAAGAGTCTCGCAAGTCTCGCAATTACCTATTAGCCTATTGTTATTTATTAAACGTTAGTTTAGATCTTAGAACAACTTAACAGAGTAGGCACATTTTGAGCTTGAATTAACATAGCCATAGAAAGACCAACCAAATTAATAAATGTCTAAACATTTAATGAGAAATTCGAAAAATCAACTAATACCGGGTGGGGTTTGAACCCACGACCTAAGCGATCCGTGCCGATGCTCTAACCAACTGAGCTGTCTACCAAGTCTCACGGCCACGGGAGTTAGTCTGTTTCTTAATAAACGTTTACATTTAATAAGCTTACATGTGCTAAAACTTAGTCAAAACATAAAAATTAATGACATTAACTTGACTGTATTATAAAGAACATTATCAGTCTAGAAAGAGATTGATAGACCCTTATATGAAATGGAGTAAAAGAGTTATACAATTACCATTTATTTAAATAAAAAAATAAAATACAATACAAATTAAATTACATAACAGTACACAACAGCTTTGACATTACTGTTACTTTATATTAATTCTTTTGTCCAAGAATTAATACAAAGTAACCATCTGGCTGACTCATCACTTAACCTATTTCTATGTTTTCTAATTACTAATGATGCTTTAGAAAATAATCTCTCAGCAGGTACTGAAGTTACAGGTATTAAAAGAAAATCACGGGCCATCTTCGATAAAGTCGGATATTCTGTCTCATGCGTCCTCCACCACTCTAAAATTTGTTCCGAACTGGCGGCTCTGGGTTTACTTAGGTACTCCTCCAACTCGTCTATAACTAAGCCTTGATGAAAAGATCCAGATCCAGATGACGTCGACAGGAACATGCATACAGTTTCTCAAAGTCTATTACGTCTTCATATTCATCATATTCACATACTTTCTTTTCATTTCTTGGTGATTATAGAGATGTATTCACTAAGATAGACTTTTATATTCTTTATAAAGTTCATTAAATTTGCGCAGACTTTCTGTTTTAATTTGCTTCCCCCATAATGTCATGTCAAAAGTCTGAGTCTTATGCCTTGCGTCTAAAATTAAAGAGGTACATTAATCCAGTTGATCTTTTTATAATGTTTAAGCATTTTGTCTCGAGCTGCTTGAAAACCCAGAATGAGCCTTTCATCCACTTCGGATCGATTAGGTTTCTCATCTAATTGTTTTACCATGGATTCAATTTTATCGAGCAAGAGATTGAATGATACAATGACTAGCGGTAATGTAACATATTTTTTCTCCACCAAGTTTCGTTGATAGAAGTTTAAAGTTTATTAGAAACTTATGTTTCGAGTTTTTGCCGTTCACTATCTGTGATTTGAAAATCATTCAATTCGGTGACAGAAGTGCACAATATGTTAATGCCAGTTCTCACTTTTAAACCAAATCCAATCATGGGTATGGGGTTCAGATTTGATGGCACGCCAGCTGCTTCACAAGCAGACTGAAACTTCCTCTTCTATAGGTTTCAGTCTGCTTGTGAATCTCACTTCTTTTTATTTTACTGGAAATACTGCGTAATTTTGTTACAGCTGTACGTGAGTCAGCAATATTTGGCGCATATTCTTCATCTTCCTCAGTTTCGTCTTCATTATCTTCATACTGCTGTTCTTGTCCCTTATTGTCTGTTTCACTGTGTAGTGCTAAGGTCTTTAATAAATCTTGTACACCAAGGTTCAAAATGTGAGCAAAGCACCGGAAATGTTGATTGTCTCAATCAAAGCGTGGCAGCTGTTTGTCCAATTCATACATACAAAAATTCGTGGAAAATCGTTGCAATATCTTCCCCAGTATGTCGACCGCGTGATGGTATAAAATCAAGGACTACAGAACGATAAATCCATTCGATGTCTATATAATGAATAGTGACCCCGTAGTAACTCCTACCAGCAATTGACGTCCATCCATCAATGGTAAATGCCATTTTAGATGAAAATTGTTGTAGTCGTTTCTTAAGATTCAATTGAAGCTCTTCAAACCGTTCTTTGAACTTCCTTCTAAGTGTGGACCTTTTAGGAAACACCATATTTGGGCAAATTGATCGAAAATATACTTGTGTAGCTTCGTCATCGAAAAATGAGAAGGGAAGATATTTTTTAAGCATCCAATCAACTGTAGCTGTCGTGATGTTGTCACAGCTATTTTCAGACTGAAATAAAACAGTAAATCATGTGTCTCGCCGATTATAAAAACAAATGAAAATATGAGTGAATTATAAATACATATTTAACACTATAATCTATATATATATATATATATATATATATATATATATATATAAAAATATATCACTCACTGACTGACTATAACGATATCTCAGGAACTATAAAACATACAAACTTGAAGTTTGTAAGGTAGGTTCCTTTTATGGCATAGAGATCAGTTAAGAAACGGTTTTGAGAAAATCTATCCCTAAGGGAGTGAAATGGGAGTTGAAAGTTTGTATCAAAGTCCTACGTTTTTTGAAGTTAGAGACACGAAAATCGGCATAAAAGTTATAAGTTTTCAATAATAAAATCCTGAATAAGCTGTTTTACAAAACTCTAATCCTAAGGGGGTGAAATTGGGGTAAAATGGTTACATGCAAGTCCTTTATTTTTAAAGTATAGATATGAAGATCGACATTTACCATATTAGATTTAAATAATAAATACTTGCATAGTTAAGCTTTACCTATATAGCCTCTTTATTCTTAGGTAAGACTTTTGCAGCGAGAAAATTTCAAAATCTCATAGGAAATCAGATATTGTACGCGGACGAAGTCGCAGGCGGCCGCTAGTTACATAATATATGTGTTATGTAATTGTGTGATAAGTTTATTTTTTCTTACCTACCCACTTTTGCCGGTGGTTATTAAAAAGCTTATGATATCTCCACTTAATTTTGGTTTTTCAGGAAGAAATATTTGTGATTCCTTTTTGTGGAAAGATATTAGATGCTTCCTTAAGCCTGAACTGTTTCTGTTTTTCATTTTTATTTCAACCTTTTTATGTTGCCATAATTTACACAAAGCAATTTGGGATGCATGAATTATGTCGAAAAACTCATCAAATTTACTTTTAGGTCTTTTAGATCTATAACTCCAACTCTCACTACTCCGACTAGAACTATTCGACTCTTCGTCACTCATGTCAAATTGTAAACTTATCACTCCGAGAACAACAAGCATTAGAGTAAAAACAATTAATACATTAGACTCGAAGCAAAGCTCAATTGGGAATGACTGTAATTAAAATAAATACTACTATTTGTAAGTACACGACGAAAGCCGACAAAGGAGAGTTCGGCATCCTTTGATAAAATTAATGAAGAAGATTAATAAAGTAGATACGTTGCCAGATAGGTATAATGTGCCTACATAAAAATGAAATGTAAATAAAATTAATTGTACGTATATTATGTTCTTCTTGTGATTGTATTAATCTACGTTAATTAAATTAAATTTGCCTGCACTCGTTTGAAATTCAAAATTCAAATATGTTATATTCAAATAGGCATTAAAATACACTTTTGAATAGTCATATAATCACTGTTTTCCCCAATTTTTTCTTTTCCATGTCCAGGGGTTCTGATTTTACTGAGAAGAATCATGGAAGAAAGTAAGAAACTCAGTAGTTGCTCTTTTCAAAATATTTTTACAATAGTTCTATAATTATGTAAAGCGATAAGTCAAACATAAAATGTCAAATGTATATGTAGAAACCAAATCGGTTTAGAAATTTCTAGTTAGTCCTGTGTAGTACGAGAGGTTAGTTCCAAGCATTTTTGTCTGACGTAAAGTGAAAAGGTGAAAGATCTAACATTTCTTTTGGAATCTTATTATAAAAGCGTATATTGCTACCCAAGAACGCATTATATACTTTGTGTAACCGGAAAGCAGCTATTGTGATTTTATTTTTATTTCTACTATTAAAATTGTGCAAATCACTATTATTTACATCATCTCGATGCAATCAATTTCTTTAAACGATACTCTCTAAGAGATACTCCTCCTAAAAAGTACATAGATCTTATTTTACGCTTTTTATTTAATATGCACACTTTTTATATTATTCGATTAGCATTGTACAAAATGTTTACACGTTTCAAGTGTGTTAAAAGTGTCTACAATATTTACCAAATGGGTGACGACATATTCGAACACTTTGTGTTCAAAAAGATACACTTCCAAAAATCGAGATTTGCAGTGAACTTATTGAACATGTTTATCTATTAGGTAATAATAACAATAGTAAGTAATTATTATAAACCCATATAGTTAATATTATAATAATTACTTACTAGAATAAATTATTATGGTATCTACCTATACCTTACCATTATCTAATTACAATATTCTTTGCGAGATCAGCATAATGTATTCGTGTCCATTCTGAGCACCCGGAAACTTATTTTATTCTTTGGAACATGTACTCTGTGGCGGCATTCAAACAGTGTCAAATGTAGTGCGTGCGGCGCGGCGGCGACGATTGAATGCGATATCAATAGAAGCCGCCGGCGCGTGTATCTTGACCTTGTACTTCCGAGTAGCTCCAAAATTTCTTTGACAGGTCAGTATTCGACCTTTTATGATGCCGACAACAAGACGCCGCGCACTATCAAAGTGCCGATGGTCAAAACTAGGGATGCACAGTTTTTTCTTTTAATGGATATTTTCATCCACTATGTATGTTTATGGTATTGTTCGTAATGCGCATAAGTCCAATTTTTCAAATTTTTTTTATATATTTTTTGCGTCTCATAGAGTCCCTAAGCGTATACCCGAACTCCTATACTCCCTGAAACGACACTCATTCCTAACTGCAAGACGCAAGAGTCTCGCAGGCTTAGTCTTGTTCTTGCTCAAATCTTGCACGGTCAGTCTTGGTCTTGGTCTTGCTAAAATTAGGCGGTCTTTTTCTTGGTCTTGGTCTTACAAAAATGCAAGAACAAGACCAAGACTGCGATTTTGGGCAACACTACGTGTTGGTGAACTTCACATATATTCGAATTTTTTTTCTTATTTTGCAGACATGCTGGGATCCTCACGATGTTTTCCTTCACCGCCGAGCACGTAATAAATTAGCACTTAAAATTGCTAATTTATCACGTGCTCGGCGCAATTAACTATTTCATTGATGCTGGCGGGAATCGAACCCTGTTTGCTCGCGTACTGTGAAATTTACAGCGAGCGCTAACCATCTGAGCTACCACGGCTCCTAATGGTGATATATCCCTTTAAAATAATAAACTCTAGACAATAAAAACTAGAATGGTATAATTTGTTAGCATTCCGTTTTTACATCGGATTGCAATATCTTCCAATATGGAAAAAGTTAATAGGCTTTTGTTAAACTAAGTCAGTGCGCTTTTCGGCTACATATGCACTTACCATCGATGATATAGTAAATAGTATTCAAGCACTGACTTATAATCTATAAAAAATTATCGGCTCTGCGCACACAAGACCGAGTACCCATCGTGATGTGTATAGGAAAATCTTTCAAGTTATGTAAACGAGTTGGCGCATTCTTGAATAGACCTATATACGGCAACAGATTAAAAAAGGGAAGAGAATTTCTGATAGTACTAATGAGTAAGACGACCAACAATAACTAAATATGCAGGACAGGCCCTCAATATCTTTTGTAACCCCGCATTGTAATAATTATTGAATTAGTAGTCCTGTAATAACCCGTAATCTGTTGCATCCCGCTCGTCCAAAAAAAAGTTCTGTATTTATGAATAACATATTATGTACATCATCATTACAGCCCTTCACAAGTCCACTGCTGAACATAGGCCTACCCCAAGGTATGCCACAAAGCACGGTCCTGAGCCATCTGCATCCATCGACTTCCTGCATGTCTTACCAGGTCGTCACTCCATCTAGTGGGGGGTCGCCACACCTCGCTTACCGGTACGAGGCTGCCACTCGAGAACCTTTTTTCCCCAACGGTTGTCAGTTCTTCGAGCTATATGGCCGGCCCATTGCCACTTCAGCTTACTAATCCGTTGGGCTATGTCGGTCACTCTGGTTCTACTGCGGATATCCTCATTTCGAGGTTTATCACGCAGAGAAACTCCAAGCAGAGCCCTCTCCATAGCTCGCTGAGCGACTTTGAGCGTCCTCATACGGCCAGCAGTGAAGGACATAAGGAAAATTATAACTTATCGTCGATACCATAAGCAGTTTGCCTTTTCACATATTGATATTTCCTGAAAATTTTGATGGCAATAACATGAAACCAGGATGTAGTTATAAAAAAAATCACTAATCCGATCGAATGCTTATTTGTAAGAGTTGTTTTATGTGTGTAAATATTCGTTTTTATAACTTTACTGGTCATGTAGTGTCGGTGTAAAGCCTTGTACGGCCTAAGCGTTCCAATGTACGCGTATTCTACGTATGTTGAATATGCGTACAGGTTGATACGCATACAGGGCTCTTTTATGCATTGCGGGATTATCAACGCGTGGTGAAAAAAGTCGCAAGTTGGCCAGCCAGTATCCGCCATGTCTCGAAACACAGCTGTCGTGTGCACCACCACAGCGGCACTTCTTATTGTGCAACCAAAAGCCGACTTGCGACGACTTGCCGCGAGTCCGCATGCGTGCTCAAATCGTATCTACGCATTGCTGCAGGGACTAGCTTTCCTGTGTATGCGTAACCGACTACCGTACCTTGAAACGCTTAGTCCCATACAAGGCTTATGAATATGCACTACTCTACTGTCCGGTGATTGTCAATGGGAATTAAAAATAGAAAGGTGCAGCTGGACTTCCAAATAACAACTAAAGCTAAACTGCGTTTACCAACCCGTCCGGTAACCGTGGTAACTATGGCAAAACATCAAACTGTGATGCAATCTTTGAAGGAGACCTATAATCAGCAGTGGACTTCCGATAGGCTGCAATGGTTATATCTTTATATGCATATGTGATGTTGCGTCTGTTTTTTTTATAAAACTATAGTGACAGACAAACTTATAGTCCACCTGATGGTAGGTGGTAAGTGGAAACTGTAGTCCATGCATCTATGAATTGCTAAAGGTCACTGGGTAGCTGTCACATCAGTGGACTAAAGTGAAATGCCTCAGAGGATGTACTTATACTGGCTTTCTATATTTTTCAGACTGTAGCACATTAGCGGTAGAAATACTCAGACGGACTCGTGCGCAAAAAATGAGTCGTACGGCTTGTAGTTTAAAAGTAATTGAAAAATTTTTTTTATAAATCAGACAAATTTATAATAGCAGGCGATCAACTTTATACTACGAGTACCTATTTATATCTCTATACTACAAAGTCATTTGAATGAAACGCCTGAGGTCATGGACAAAGTAAAATTAATAATAAAACTGATAGCATCGTATTCCATATTATCTCTGATTATTAATATTCCAAGCCACAATGCGTCCGATGGACCGGAAGTGAGATCTTTTGTAACAGACGCTCAAACCCTTCCGGTGATTCGATTTCTTCTATGTGGGAAGCTATTTAGTCAGTTCCATTCATACAAACCCTTCTATCTCACGGGGCATCTTTCGTATTAAAATTAATCAAATCGGAATTTAAGATCCGTCACGAACGACGTTGGAATAATCGATTATTAGGTTTTGTTACAAGATTAATTTGTGATTAAACCCAGGCAAATTATTAATACAGAAATAGACTAATAAATATAAGATTTTAAAATTAAAATAAATTATTTTGGTGTGCCAGATACTTTATTTAAAATTAATGGCAGATTATTTTATAAACAATCCGATAATAGCGACAACGTTAACCAAATATTTGCTACTAAAATACACTTCACACACAAAAACCTCTATTATTGCAATCATCGATGTATTGATCAAACACTGGCACAAAAACTGCCGAAAAAAACCACTACACGCACCACTAACAAAACAAACATTTCACGGGTTTATGGTAACAAAAAAAAAATGTGCTCCCATCTATGCACAATGAGAGACATCCCATTGTACGGAATTTGACTAGCCATTGTTTAAAATACTGATTTATAGGTTATTAAACCCTTTCTATAATGTATGGATAGATAAATTTATGCGTATTATTCGTAGTAAAAAATGTCGGTAATATTTTATCGAAGGCATTCACGTATGTTTAACAAAGCTTGGTCGGCAGGGGTACGCAAGCGATGGTTGAACGAAAACACGGCAACACTCATTTTATGCCTACCTATTACCACTTAGTTATTTTGTAATAGATACTATTTCAAAATTTGTAGAAGTTGATTAAGTTTAAGTTAGACCCGAACGTATCTTTATTTAAATCGGCATCGTTATGAAATTGTAACCAATCAGTTATCGTAACACGCAATGTCATGCTACTTAATTACACAGAGAAACAATTTTTGATTACGTTACTGAATTGTTTTGCTATTTGCTTCATTTTTCTTTACAATAAAATTCTATAAATAGTTAGAATAAGGCATATTTTTCCACGTATTTGCGCAGCACCTGCATTTAATTAATTTACACCAAATATACCTAACATAATCTAGTAAACAGACTTTAAATCGTATTTAAGTGGCTATAAAGATCAAGATCAATAAGTATGTGTAAATTTATTATAACATTGAGCATTTCCTACTATAAAAACGTTATCGAGTGAATCTCTAAGACCAATAGGCATTAAATTTTGTTGACAAAGGCTTGAATTATAAATGCCATTAATATAGATGTTTTGTTGCGATGTTCCATGCGCCACGACTCCAACGACCCTCAATTATCATGATCCGTTATCTTTTTTAGTTTATTTTAAGACAGAAATTCTGTTTAATAAGTTTAATATTACAATGAAATCATAATAGAAAAGGAAAATATAATTAAATATAATAACAGCCCATGAAAGGGCTGTTAGTCGTGTGCATTTAAATATAGGTATGGAAGAACAATATTTCGTGATTTTATAAATATTTTTTTTACAATTATAGTTATGTTGAGAGATTGTTTATTATAAAATAAGACATTATACATTTATATAAGTGATAAATTAGTGTTCTATTAATGCTTAACAGTTGTATAGTATGTATGAAAATTCGAGAGAAATTAATACAATTATTACCAGCAAGTGGTGAAGGTGGCGTAAGTGATAGTGGTGCTGATGGTGGTGGTAGAGGTGCTGGTGTTGATGGTGGTGCTTGTAGTATCGTTGGTGGTGGTGGGTAAATATAAATATATTTGAATTTTTGACGGAAAAACTCAATAATTAATTTTTGGTCCAACCCGGGAACCCGGGATTCGAACCCAGGACCCATGTCACACCACTACAATCACTAGACCGATGAGGCGGTCAACACATAACGCACAATAGTAACAATATATATATATACACGTCTTTAGGAACTCGAAAACAATCCAAAATCTAAATGATCAGAACAATATTTAAGAGAGTATCATAAAATGTAGCGCATAAACATTATTTATATTCAATCGTCGCAGAAGTTACATAACTTTCTCTTTCGCCCTAAAGAAAAACAAGCAAAGGTACCTCAGCTTGTTGTGGAGTTAGCAGGAGATAAAGTAATTTTCATTCTCAAACTATTTTTTTAAGAGAAGTAAACGTGACAGAATATAAATCTTTGTAAGGCGTTGTCCCTCTCTCGCATATTCATTTTAATGCTTTTTCCCTTATGCCGGCTATACATGTTGGCCGAGCGAAGGCGAGTACCAACGTATAGACACCCCATTGGTCTAGCCTCGCCATTACTCGTGGACGCTCGCCTAGCTGGCCGAGTGCAGGCGAGCGCCAACGTGTATACGGTTCGTTTGGCGTGCCTTGCCGCCACTCGGGTTCGCTCGCTACGGCTCGTTCACTTCGGAACGGTGTCGGTTTTTCTGCACAAATCAAAGGCGCTCGCTTATGCTCGGCAAGTCGTGTCCACATGTTGACGGCCATGTCAGGAGTCCGTCTCGTTGATATATTGTTTAATTAAATTGCAACTTTAAAATCCTATAAAAAAAGAACTTTGTGTTTAAATAATTTCGACAATGTGACTCTGTACTAACGAGGACACCTTTAAGTTTTTGGAAATATACAAAAATTAACCCGTTATTTGGAACCCCAAAGACTTTATTACGGAGTACACTGATATAATAATTATATGCACTCATTAAATAAATTGCAGATGCGGCAATAATTTCTACGTCGTCCATATCGTCCCAATTCTCAATGACAACTAATTACGGCCAACATGTAGATAGCTCCACAAAAACTCGTGAACATTGGCCTTGGAATTGGTCTCTTTCGAACTTGACCAACGTGTAGATTGTAGCACTCGCCTTGTATCAATTTGCCTACGCTCGCGTTGGCTGAGGCTTGGCCAACGTGTATTGCCGGCGTTAAAAGTTTCTTTACGATTTCTTGTAAGTTTAAGAAAAAATAATTTTAGATAACCGTTGTTCTTTTATGTTCAGTGGACCGAAAAAATATAGAGATAATAAAAGTTTTAACAGTTTGTTACATAATATTAATCCTTATTCTTTTCAATTGATTTAATTTCGATCACCGTTTGTGAGCGTTAAATTCAGTATCACACATTTTTTGTACAAAGGCGAACTTAACGCCCTACTGGCATTCTATGTCAGTAAACCTGTCCTATCTTTTGTCAATCAAGCATCTTATTGCCTGGAACCATTGCAAAATTATTGTGAAGTTTTCATAAAATACCTACTTTCATTCAGTTTTCTTCGGTCATTAAATTAAAAATATACGAAAATAACTTAAATTAAAAACTTTTAAACAAAACCCCGAAACAAATGAACTATTGACCTTCAAACGGCTAAAAAGATTTTATTGAATCATAGCTAAGATCACTTTCGGTCAAGTCACCTTTCAACCAAAAACAACCAAATCAAACATACACAGATACACGCGTTAAATCACTCTCTTTCGGAGGGGGTTAAAATAAAATAAAAACTATACGTACCCTTTTTTTTAAACTTTTTATCCAAAAGTTTATTTGTCATGATTTTTACAAATTGTGTAATTGAATTGGTCTTGATGCTAATGTAGTCTATATTACTGTAACCGCGTAGTGGTGTGAGAATATCCACTAGCCCATATCATCCCGTAGGTTTTGTTAGAGGCGATAGGGGGGGGGGGGACAAATGAGGAGATGGGCAACAGTGTCTTTTAATAACGACTAAAAATAAATAAACTGCGGTTGTCAACACCGTGTTTTATACGTGGTAGAGCCACGCTGCGGCTATATTATGGTTGCAGCACGAATGGATCGGCGCGACCGGTGAAGGACCACGCTCTCACTTAATACTGCTGTGTTTCCTATACTTAGCGTAGAGATCCGGAAACCCTTTTTACTGAAAAGGAAGCATTCCATTTTAGTCCTCAGGGGTGACAACGCATCTACGTTTTGATTCTCAATCGAAGATAAATGTAGATGTCTATGGGCCACAGCATCCACTTACCATCAGGTGGACTGTGTGCTCGTTTGTAATCCTTATTCTATTAAAATACCCTTGCTAAGCGTGGCAACTATGGCAAACATACCTATAAGCCAATCTGTGGTGGAGGCTTATGTTCAGCAGTGAACTTTAATAGGCTGTAGCGATAACGGTTATGCCATTGGATGCTATTAAACTATAGACGTCGTATTGCTTTATGTCTGTTTCGAACTCGCACGACATTAATTGCCCGAAGTTACGGCCAATAAACTCCCATTTAAATAAACTAATCAGTTGTAACGATTTTTGAATATAGAACTGGTATCGTTCGCCGTAATCCTTTGAGTGGCACTCGAAGTGGCAAGGGATGATACAGTTTGTGTATTGTGTCGATAATTTATTGTCACAGAGCGTTCGATGAACGGCTCATACTTTATAAATGTTCATAGGGTTGCAATGTTTTATTATTGAAGTTTGAATTTTTGTGATTTCTATGTTGTTTAATGTGACACGATAAAGAAATAAAAAAGGTCAAAATGAAATAAGGTTAATGAAAACTAAAAATTCATTCACTTAAGCATAAAATAAGACATTCCCCTTTCACAGCAACTTGAAAAGGTCAAAAGTAAATATAATATAGATCCTCGATTAGAACTCCAAATTTATAGATTCGCTCTCACACTGAGGACTAAGACGAAAAATTATTGGGGATGGGCCGAATATGGATTTCTCCGAATACGAATATTCGACCGAAAGTTCGGTAAAACTGTTACCGAACCGAATATTCGGCCGAACTTTCGGCAGCATCACGTCTGCACCTTTATAACCAATTTATGTCGAAACTTGTGTACGTAAAGCGCGCGGGATTAGTGCTGCACCTTGCCCCTCACTCATCATCTAGTTACGATCAAATGGCGGGCACATGCTTATGTTTTGACTATTTCTGTAAGAGAAAAGTATTTGGTTGTGTTATTCTTAGTGAAAATTGATATTTATATGATAAAAATGAGTGGCAGGATATCTAGAGGAAAGTAACTAAATGTGGCCTAGTGCTTTAATATGGGCTAGTGAAAATTCTAGAAAACAAATAACTAAAAGGCGCTGCAAACGAATATCTCCTATTGCATTCATTAGCCCCAACACCGCAATCACTCTATCTCGTGAGTTCTGCGAGAGGTGATGATAAGGCAAGACGTTGTTGCTTCACCGCTCTCAAAAAATTAAGTAAGATGAGTAAAAACATGTTATTTAATCAATTATAATTATGACTAAATAGTGTAACTATATCTTTTATTTGTAGAATATAAGTTTAATTTCATGTCTATTGGTAGTTTAATTGTTAGTAATGTATGACTTATGAAGTACAAATTCAACATTATTTCATTCAAGAATTTTGAATATGGGCTATGACTATGGTCCTAAATATGGGCTGGCCCATATTTAGGTACCAGTACTTGGGTAGTTGGAAATTAGTTTCTAAAGGTAGTTTACTAGTTTTTTTTTCTAAACGACACCGACGTAATCAAAAGAACCAAGTAAAAATTGGGATGAAGAACAAATAGTTAAAGTAATAAAAGTGGTTCACGAGAAGACAACAAAATCATCATCCAATAATGAAAAACCACCGAACAACTATCCTAGATTGCCCCTTTTACGTAAGTCTTTGACTGCAATTCTTAATGAATACAGTTTGATGTTCACCAAAGCATCATTCTCAAGGTTCTAGATCTGAAACAGAAAATAAATCTCAATTTAGACCTTAAACCTTAACATCCGGATATGACACTCAAACAGAAGCATCTACTTCTATAAATAATGGCGAAACATCATCTTCCAGAAATGATCGCAATAGCTAGTATCTCCTTATGACATAAGTCCTGTATCAAACAATCAGAAAGATGTCTTAATAGGGGTAGAAAAGCCGCTGTGCTGTGGCTTCTGTTATAAATTCGTCATCCTATAAAAGAGACCTTGTTTTTAAAAAGAAATAGAAGAATATTGAAAAATAAAATAAAAATAAAGATAAGAAAGTTAAAGTAGAGAAAACAAAAACGTAGAAATAAGAAAAAAACAAGACAAGAAAACAACTAGTGACGATGAAGTGATTGACAGTGAAGGTGGAGAGGTTTTCCAGTTTTGTTCGGACTCTGAACCAGATATCATAATCGACAAAGAAGCTCCTCATTCTGCAGATGCATAATGTATGTTCTGCCAGCAAATTTTTTCAGAAAATTCAGGAGACTCTGGTTTAAATTCTTGATGTGTGGGTTCTTGGCACATAATGGCTGTGCTGGGCCAGAATTTGGTACTTGATATGGGACATTTGGATTTAAAATAATTCATTTCTTACTCTTACCAAAGTTAGTTATTGATCTAGATAAGCATTTATGCTTAAAATTTTCTTAAAAGATAATTAAGTTGCTATAGCCCATATTTGAGTACCTGTTCCATATTTAGTGCCAATTTTGCAATTTTGTTTAACGCTCAATTTTTATAGTATAGTTTAGTAATAAAAACATAGAACTGCTATTTTGCTGTTTAAAAATATATGTCTGAATATTATAACATTATACACATAAACATTTACATATAAAGTTGATTTTTAAATGGTTTTTAATTTTTGACCTCAAAACAAAATGGTAACCCATATTTAGTTACTCTCCTCTACTATTTGGACTTATTTTAGAGACCAAAGTAAAGTGAAATGTACTAATGTAATGTTTCTATGTTTGATTCCAAAAACATTTTATCAAGTTTTCTATTTGCTACAATTTGTAAAAAATCTACATTGCCTCAAAAACATAAAACTATACAAGCATATTTAACATTTAACCCATAAATAGAATATACTTTCAACAGTAAAAGACATGGCATTACTCAATTCGTACATTTCAATACAGTGGACACTATGAGTACCACTTTAACAAATGTTCAGTGATTTAGCCGAATATTCGGCCGAATACGAATATTCGATAAAGCTGTTGAATACCGAATATAAAATGAGTATTCGGCCCATCTCTAAATATAACAGGTCACCAACTCCCGACATTCACCATACGAAATACAGCCTATTAAAGTCCACTGCAAAACAATGCGTAATGCTGGTAATAATTAATTTTAAATTAAATTAATTAATTAATTAAAATCTATCGAAATTCAAATCATATCCACTCTACTTCTACAAACGGCAGTAAAATAATAAATTTAGTGGGCATCTTTGATCTTGTCGCTTCGCAGAGTCACACACAGGCTTAACGGCCAAGAGCAGTAACTGTTCAAAAAAATTCGAACGTTGAATTCAAAATTTTGTTTTTATTTTTTTATAAAATATCAGTGACATAGGCTTCTACTCCGTTCACATGTTACACCCTATATTTTCCAGACGGTAAAAAAGGTCAGCCAGTATATATTGTGAAAGCTTTGCCCTCCGCGGTATATTCGACTCATACTGCAAATAGTAAAGTGCACCTTATCTATGCCAGGCTCCAGTTGCTAATTTGTCTTATTCATATTTTTAATAATATCTCGATACTATCTCGATTTACTCGACTATTATCTCCTGGTTATAGCAGACCACCAAATAGAGATTTTTTTTATTATAATGTACCTACCAACATAATATGGAACGTACGCCAAAGTTTCTAGTAACGTAACCACACCAGTCAAATAACTATACGTTCAAAAAGCCAACTTTCATATAAAAGACGTTTTAAATAAAATGAGATATTCACAGCCGTTGGATGTGCAACTTATGACTGTGTAAGTTCAGAAACCACTCTAAGAAGTCGGGGAAAACTTTTACCAACAATATATTTGTTTGTGAGCATACTGTTCTTTGTGTGAAGTGCAATGAATAGGAGATAGCGTTGCTTATAGCGTATTGCAGTTTTCGTTGTTAATAAGCAGATTCTTTAAATAATTTTAGAATATTGTGAATATTAATGAATCTACTATTAAGTCTTTAAAAAGGAAAAAAAAAGGTACAAACGTCACAAAAGTTTCAAAAACATTTCGGCTTAAAAAAGGTTGTATAGATCTATAAATAGATACATAAAAGTTACAGCCTATATACGTCCCACTGCCGGGCACAGGCCTCCCCTCATTTCTGAGAGGGTTTTAGGGCCAGGAAGTGTCTGCCACGCTGCGCCAATGCGTGTTGGCGAACTTCACATGTCTTCAAAATATTTTTTTCTTATTATTCAGACATGCAGGCTTCCTCACGATGTTTTCCTTCACCGCCGAGCACATGCTAAATCAGCACTTAAAATTGCATTTAACAATTTCATTGGTGCCGGCTGGGATCGAACCCGGGTTACTCGCGTTCTGTTATATTTACAGCGAGCGTTAACCATCTGAGCTACGACGGCTCTATATATACATACATGCCTGTAATTCCTGAGAGGGAAGGAAGAGTCCACAGAGCGACGCGGCTCGGACAACGATAAGCCAAAAATATGGGTTTGGATAGAAAATTGTTAATTTAAGTATCAAAAGCTAATTACCTAGCTAGACTTAATGAAAAATTTCTTAAGGTATTTTAAAACGTTGAATAACATCAGTTACTTTGAATCGCTTCCTTTCAAACATCTAGTTCGCGGCTTTAGCTCCTAAGAAAAGTAAACGAACAGGCATATTTTGTACAAAAAGTTCTAGTTGTCAAGTTTCCAGGAACTGTTTGTGCACTTTACCATATAACGTAAAAAAGTAAAGCATTTATTGTTAATACATTATTTTCTATATAATATAAGAAAGTTAAGCTTATATTCTTAAAACAATATTTATTACATGTAATTATTATATAATATCCTAGGTCTGGGAGATATAAGCGTACGTCTATGCAGAATTTTTTGATAGACGGTTTTGTAGGTCTAGCGATCGTAAGCTTGACTATCTCACTACACTCACCGTACCGAATTTTATTAATACCCTTCCAACCGTTCCAGCGCTTTTTTATAGAATAAGGGTGACAAGTGAGCACACAGCCCGCCTGATGGTAAGTGGATGTTGTGTTGTGGCTCATAGACATCTACAGATGTAGATGTCTATGAGTCCTGCTGCTTCACTGTCACATAGTTTTATTCTACGACCAAATGTTTGCTACGGACTTCCGTTAAACATTGTATTCAACTGTACACCCAACACATACCAACAACGTAAGAATTCCTCCATAATTCAAATATTTAATAGGGCCACCCAGATTGTCACTCAAAGGGGTAGGCAGAGACTACAGACTTATGTTTGGCACGATCCTTAATCCAGATGTGTTAACCTCTGAGGAATAAGATAGAATTCCTCCTATCCAGTAAAACGAGTCCTCGGTTCCCTACCCTCACCACTACCACTACACTATCTCAATATTTAAATTGCATGATTCGTTTATAAAAATGGAATATGAATTTTTCAGTATGTAGCGAAAGTTATTGGAAATATTATCGCATAGATTATACTTTTATACTTTTATACGTGGTAGAGCCACGATGCAGCTATATTATTATAGTTATAGCACGAATGGTCCATGAAAAAATGAAAATGTAGTTACGATTTGGTAGAACATGCATCCATCGACTCCATCCGTCTATGTTCAGCGGTAGGCTTCTGAATAAAGGTATCACATAAACTCACGCATGTTACCCAGAAAGGCAAGCAGAGATGGAAGTTCGCAGTCAATTAGATACGATACCGACTCATCTCACTAGCTTTTCCCACATGTATATACCTACGCAAACATAGTTATCGGTTAAGGGTACTCCTTGGCCCAGCTCCAATATATCAATAATTTGGTCGGTAAACTTTCGTCTAGGGCGTTCCTCACCGACACTGCCACTCAGTTCCGCAGCATCAATTTGCTTTGATTGTGGTGTAGCTACGCTTTTATTAAAAGAAATCAGACATTTATTAAATAACAGGACAAAGTTCTCAAGTTGGTAAAGTGTTTCTGTTTATGTAATTATTATTTTGTAAATTAAACATATCAACACTTTAAACAATCAATTTGCGGTCTTACAATCAAGCGGTTTTTTTTCTGTAGGTTTTTTTATTTTTCTGTCCGTACAAGTTTTAAGTCTGTACAGCAGTAAACAGTATTTCTTACGCTGCTAGTACAGTCAAAAACTGAAATATAATAATATCTGTCAAGAAATTTCTTAAGTATTTCACAAAAGATATACATATTCTTCAAAACAATATGGTTCTGGAAACGGTGGAAAAATTGTAAGCGAAACCTGCAGATATCCGCGAGAAAAATAGTCGTTAAAATAAAGGTCGCGTTCTTCTCAAAAATCGCGAGTTTTCCCTACTTTCCCGGGTGGCATTTGACAAAACAACCCTCTCCCACCCCCCGCATATGCGAGTAGCACATTATCTATCACGGGCTAAACTAAACTGGCATGGAGTCGCTTCACTGACAACGCGTTTATACTTGTATGTATGTTTTCAGAGATTCTGATAATATCAAAATTATTACTTTTCTGGTGATTGCCATAAATGACTTGCCTGGTAAGCGCTTTGGTATTAGCGGTCATAACGTTATAAATTCATACATTTTTCATGCATTTCCCAAAGTCAACTTTTACGGCATTCACGGAATTAAATGGGTTGAAATTTTTATAACAACACACAAATAACAACAAATATTTCTACATAATTTATTAAGTAGACCCAGACTGTTACCTAGAGGGGTAGGAAGAGACTACAGACTTCCATTTTGCACAATCCTAACATATTTCTCTCGTTTCTAAAAATTTTTACTTAATCAACAGTGATAAACGAGCGCACAGACTACTTGATAGCAAGCAGTCGAGGAATAATCTACTCGCTTTATTTTACCGGTATGAAGTGCGAATACATAGCATACCATTTTTTATTTTTTTGCCACACAGTGAAAAAAAAAACTCAACTCTACATATTTTTTGTGCTTGTTCCACGCCGTATGACACATGTGCGGCATAAAGCGAAGTATTGATCTAGTGTTCACTCCTTCCTTTCTTTTGTAAGATAGTGTGTAGACATACGTGTTACATTTATCCTTTATGAAGCCCGATACAGCATAATGATGTTCAACGAGGCAGGCTTTCGAGACGAAACTAAATGGGTTGGTGAGACAAATTGATACGTATCGATTTAAGACTACACATTTATTAAATTAGATTTATTATATATATTATACGGATAATGGTGAAAACGACTATGAACAGCCGCAATGCCATAGGAATTACAGGTGTGTAGCAGACCTTTTAATAAGGACTGGGTTCTTCTCTTAAAAGTCCCATAATCTTATCACATGACATAATGAAAGCGTAGTTAGCTTAGCTTGAACGTGGTAACTAAAGCGCTCGCCGTGAACTATACAGCGAACAAACCGGTTTGATCCTTGACTGTTATGAAAATCATCGTAAGAAATCAGTGTGTCTGAAAAAAAATTTGAGGACATATTAAGTCTGCCAACACGCACTGGAGTAACCTTTACCTTTACCTAGTTTATTATTGCATATAAAATACAGACAACTAAATAAGAATGTAAAGAAAAAAAATGAAAATATGTCTTTAATTCGAATTGAAAATTAAACTGTGGGTGTACACCGTGTACAGAGCTATGTATGAGGAAGGTCGGTTTCAACTTCCAGTCCGGAACCTTTTTTGAGTCTTAACAATTCCTCAGAGCACTCTCCGTAGTAAATTCGATAAATTACGCAAAGAGATGCAACATCTCTTCGAAGTGCCAGTGAGTTAAGCCGATCGGAAAGAGCTCGGTAGCCGACGATTCGAACGGCTCTGCGTTGAATGCGATCAAATGGAAGGTGTTGGCACTGGGAAGCCCTAGCCTTGTAAAGTAGCAGGCTGTATGCCAGCATAAAATACTGTCCTGCTCCACTGCGAGCCTATACTGTCATTGCTAGGCCCAAGTCGCCTCAAATTTCTGAGAGCTATTAGACAACTGAGCTGCAACAGTGTGAAAGACATCACATGTCCCAGAAATAATTTTAACTTCCCAGTGGGAAGTTATTGTAATGGGGCTGATTTTGCAAATTGGAAATTTTAACGTACCTCCACGTTTCAAGATTTTTAGAGCCGAATAGTATAGTTTTTAAGAGGATGTCCGTGTGTGCACGTGTACGTATACATGTATTTATGTATGTCCGGATTAAATTTTCGCCTCATGTATCTCGAGAACAAAGAGTAATATTGACATGAGACCAGTTTCATTTAACGCATAATTATGTAACTTAGACCTCATTAAATTTTGAGCAAAATTGGTCAAGTTGTTTTATGTGCCGAATGAAAAATTGTATAAAATATTAAAACATATGATTTTTATTCTTTCCACTGGGAAGTTAGTCGTGTGAATAAAAAAGGAAAAGATTACTCATCCCTGAAGTGATTTTGTCATTTTTAATAAACAAATTTATAAAGTAATAAAATGTACCGACTGTATACCATTGCGGGTACATGCTAAGTTCCATATGCTGGGTTAGTATTTCGCCAATATTCATCAGATTCAATCATGTGTACAAAATACGAATAACATTTCAATTACTCTACGTTGCACTGTGCGCCAAGAATATTACATCAAAGTTGGCTCACAGAGATAGCCACAAACTGCACGATGAGACCAATAAACGCCTTGTCATCTCGCTCTGATTGATCTTTATTTTATGCAGCAAACTATTGTCTATCCCTCTCGTACATTATGGAGCATTGCCAGCAAATAAATTCACCAGATGTGGTGCGGAAAATGTGTTGTTTCCGTTATTATTTGAATAAAATGCGTTGATTTTAAGTAGCATAAAGGGGAAAGTGATTTTTCCCAAATGTCTTACCTTATCCACATACCCTTTAAATTTTTACCTAGCTTTTTATTTTTTTATGTCCGTTTGGGTCGAATGTGAGAGCAAGGTTCTTTCCCCGTCAAGCAGACCCATTCGTGCTAAAGCTATAAAATACCAGCAGCGTAGTTCTTCCACGATACAACACTCACGACCTCATTCATAAGACCAATATCAATTTAGGAAATGCTTAAAGTTGCTTTTTCTCTTTTCCGTAGATAAGAATAAAAACACAGAAGTAATATAAATAATTAATGCTTAATTTAAGTAAGTGATAACTGATAACATAGGCCGTTTGTATTTAAAAACGTTCTCGAATCTATTTACAGAAAGAAATAAATATTTGGGTAGTATAAGAATAACTAAAACACTTACATTTAAAATAAACGTATAGAATTCCAGGTTCAATTTTTATTAGTGTGTAAGGCAAATCATATTCAACAACCTTTACGGACTCATGATTCTACAAACAATTCAATTATAGTTATTTGCTGGCTGGCATAAAGTTTTTAAACTGTTATTATCATAAAGTATTTTATGAATTATTTAAATCATCTTCAATACCGTTTTCTGTACTTTTTACTATAGTTTATAATAATAATCATTGTAAGCCAATTTATGCAGGAAGAGAGAATGTTTGAAATCATATAAATTTAATAAAATAACAATTTAAATCCAGACCAAATTTCGGTCTGAAAAAATCTGCGCAGGACAGGATTATAGTACACAAGTGTGTACGTAAGCACGGGTGCACTTTCTCTACTTTCCCTCTCATACTCGAGACTCGAGAGACTCAAAAACTCAATAATTAGTTTTTTGGCCCGACCCGGGATTCAAACCCAGGACCTCATGATCAGCAATCGCACTAATACAACCACTAGATCAACGAGGCAGTCAAACTACTAACTAACTAACTATGATATCGGGACATTGAACATCTCAGTTACGACCATGGAAGTCGTAAAGCAATTAAAAATTTGTTAATTAAACGTGAAAAATTCCGTGAATCATTATTAGAAAAACCCATCAACTGCTTTTTACCAGACCCGGGATTCGAATCCCTCATGACCGGTAACCGCGTTAACGACCACTAGACCAAAGATACAGTCAAGTAAAGCAAATAACCATCAACATATTAATACTTGCAGCGTAAGAAGCTATTATTATTAGCTCTTTTTCAATTATACATTTCACACGATACAATAGATATGTTAAAATCGTGGTTTAAGGCCATAATATATCCTCCTAAATTTGAGAAGGGGCCAGATAGAAAAGGGGATTATCACTTTGAAAAGAAGAAAATATTCAATACGTAAAAAAAACCCTATATAACCTTTTCTCGAATATACGAACTAAAAAGAGCATAGGCGTCATAGTAACATAAAGACGATACTGATTGACCTACCTACATCAAAACAGCACTGAAAACGTTGTACTGTTTTTAAATCATTGAAGAAGTTCAAAGAGGCAGAAATATTGGTAAGTTTACAAAGTACATGCTGTCTGCAATTCCCCTGACAAACCTAAAAGAATTAGGTTTCTAAGATTTTCATATACATATATTAAACAGGAATGCCACTGGTTTGTTTAATACAGTGGAAATAACTCAGCTATTGTGTAAGGAAATTCGTTACTAGCGCATAATATACGGCGACCGGCTAGGCGTGCGGTTGACAGCCCGGTAAAGGATTTATGAACGTTTCCCTTTACGCCTTGGAAGAAAAATATATAAGTCGGCAACACAATAACCCTGTGGTTTAGAAGCTAAATGGAAATATTTTTCTACATATTTTCTTTTGACTAGATGATAGAACTCCTTTCAGTCTACGAATCTAGGTATTTAAAGGTGTTATTTGCCAGGTTCTAGGCAGCCAGCAGATTGTATTGCTATTTTCCAGTCGATGGTTATAAAGAACCAATATAATTGCGGGATGTGAGTCCTTAAATCTTAGTTCTAAAGGGTGACAATGCATCTGTAAACTTGTTTTTTGGAATGCAGGTAACCTGGGTCATTTTAGCCACTTACCATCAGGTGGGCTCTCAGCTCGTTTGACACTTCAATTTTATGAAAGAAAAGTATAGAATATTTCTTAATAATATAAAGTTACTTGTAAGATATTTGTCTAGTTCGACATTTTCATCATCACACACGGCCTTTTAGAACTGCTGACCTTTACAACCTAGACCTTTCAAAGATACGCTAACTGGTTTTTTATAGGATAGGGTGACAAAGGAGTACACAGTCCACTTCATGGTAAGGTATTGCTGTGGCCCATAGACATCTACATCTATCCCCGATTACGAAACAAAATGCAGATGCGTTGTCACCCTTGAGGACTAAGATGGAATGCCTCGTTTCCAGTGAAAAGGATCTCCGGTTCTCTCCACTCACCACGCGAAACACAGCAGCATTAAGTTACGATTTTACGCTGTTATTCTGTGAGATCGTGGTCTTTCCCCGGTCGAGCCGACACATTCGTGCTACAACTATACTACTAATATAACTGCAGCATGGCTCTACCACGTATAAAAGTAAGTGTTAAATGAAAGATTTGACTCATTCTTCTCACTGCGACCAGGTAAGTTATTGAGAACCGAGCCGACAGTCTTTTAATGATAATTTATTCTTGATAGAGCTGTAGCCAAATGCTGTTGTTAGTCTGAGCTTCTGCTACTATCTCTTAGCACCAAATTCAGAAGTTATTATGTGAACACTGTTTTATTCTTTTGGTTTTTTGAAGTCCGCTTCTACTTTTTATATGATATAAACCGCGTTTAACATATTGAAGGTATTCGTTAAATGTTTAATTAATTAATTTCGTTAGATGTCTTATTTAAAGGTGTATATAATATTTTATGATAATATAAAAATGCGTCCACACCGTAAATTAATATAATATAATCGAATTAATTCTAAATTGTTTTTAATTTATTTTCTGTTCATTCTTCTTATCACACTTACTTCAAGTGTGAGTCTTAATGTGATTAAAAAAATGGCAATGATACAAATCCTTCACTTTAATCTAATGATAAACGTAATATTGGATGTGTATTTTCTTCTTTATTTATAGAACACCCGGAGTCCATCATGAGTTTTGTTATTTTTTTATTGTTATTTTTATTAATGAGCTGATTCCTATAACTAAAAAAGAAAATTATGCCTGCGCGTACCCGTCAACTAGCATTGACATGAAACAAATATTGAAAGGCGTATTTGAATATTAAAAGCTTTATTGTTAGTCAAATTCGCAAGCAGATGCGTGCAATCCCCACCATCACACATTACAGCACGCAGCTAATTGAAACCCATTTGCATTACAATGCCCACACTGCATACCACGTTGGTAATACAACGCTATTTCCGCTAGTAAGTTATAAAATAAATTGTCCATAAAACTTAAATTATAACTGGTCCGTATATTCGTTGTCCGTTAAAAGCTATAAAAAATTACTTAAAGATGTAATTCATGTAAATAGTTATGATTAACACCGGTGGTAGCTCAGATCTAAGTGCTTGTCGTAAAATTTACAGTAAAGGAACGACCCGGGTTCGATTCCCGCTAGTCGTTGCGTCGTGAAAGTGAGCATCGTGTGAAAACCTGTGTGGACGAGGAATAAAATATTTTATAACAAGTGAAGTCCGCCAGCACGCACTGTAGCAGCACGAACAACTAATCGCGTCGTTACCTTCTCAGATATGAGAAGAGGCCTGTGCACTATGGTGGAACGTATATAGGCTGTCATGAACGTAGAGCTATTAATTATAGCTACCGATTATTCAAAGTTGTCGATGTGGTTAAAATCATGCACATGGGGTCGACGAACTTTATTTTTTTATAGAATAAGGGTGACTAACGAGCAAAGAATCCATCTGATGGTAAATGGATGCTGTGTGTGTGTGTGTGTGCGCGCGCGCGCGTGTGTGTGTGTGTGTGTGTGTGTGTGTGTGTGTGTGTTTGAATAGACATCTAAATTTATCCTCAACTAAGAATCAAAATGCAGATGACTTGTCACCACTGAGGACTAAGATAAAATGCCTCGTTTCCGGAGAGAAGCGTCTCCGATTGTCTACAGTCACCATTACAAAATAATAAAATGATATTTTACACTGATATTCTGACAGTCTTGCAACAACCATAATATAGCATAATATAGCAGGGTGGTTTTACGAATTATAAAAACTTACCTAACCCTCGAATAAAGTTAATATTATCCTTTATGATACGATCCTTTGTGATGTTTCTCTTTAAAATTAATGCACATCGGTGAAAATTCGACAAGGCAGACGTTGTATGAATATCTAACCGATTAATGACGAAAGGGCCTTAGATCAACACAGTATTAAGTGTAACATATTCAGTACAAACTACAGTTTATGAGTACATATAATGTGTCATTTGCTGTCCTAGGGGCAATCAAACGTGATGAATTTTCTAAAGGAATAGTATTCGAACCTGTTCATCGCCGCTGAAGACTGAGGGCTGGTTATTTTATCATCTCAAGGTTGTGTACCTACCTAGCCTATTTTTATGTATGAGGGAATATATTTTTTTATATGATAGGGTGACAAACGAGCACACAGTCCACCTGATGGTAAGTGATTTCTGTGGCCCATAGACAACTACATCTATCCTAGATTACTCAGTCAGTGTTCGGTTCTCTACGCTTACCATACGAAACACAGCAGCAGCATTAAGCTACTATTTTACGCTGGTATTCTGTAAGAGCGTGGCCCTACCCCGGTCGAGCCGACCCATTCGTGCTATAACCATATTACTAATATAACTGCAGCATGGTTCTACCACGTAAAAAAAATCTATCTAATGATCTAATCTAACAAAGAATAAATAAATAAATTTAAGTAGGAAATGAAGTCAGCGTTCTTGAAAATACACTGCAAGGAATACAACTTTATGATTGTTTTAGTATTTAATTTTTATGGTTTAGTTAGTAATTTATTTTTATGGTTGTTTTAGTACTTTCTTTTGTAATATATATCGTGTACTAGCGATCCGCCCCGGTTTCGCGCGGGTGATTTCTGGATCTCGACAACAGCGCCACCTAGACGACGACGACTCTCCACTCAGACGCACACAAAAAATTTATCATAATCGTTTGAGCCGTTTTCAAGTTACAGTGAAACTAACGAACAGCAGTTGATTTTTATATATAGAGATTATTATATACCTACGATACCCGCGCCACCTGTGGTAAATTAATGGTAATATGACTATAACCCTTACGCAAGTACCAGCAATAAGTTGACAAAGTTTTGCCCACATTCTGATGAACGATATGGCGATACGAACATACAAACATTAATATTTATATTTTAGAATATTCACAACAACTTTATACCACATTTTTATTGAAACTCTCGTGATTTCAAACTAACTTTTCATTGAGCTGGAGACTAGAAAATTTGAATATAGAGAATAAGACTATGAAAACACGTGATATATTAAAAAAATATATTATTTAAAAAAAAATACCTGTTGAGTAATAAAATTTTAAAAAAAATATATTAGAAAATACGATGTGTAAAGGCACAAAAACTTCTGTGCTTATTTTAATATTCTACATATACTTACGAGTACATATTCCTATCAATCTCTCGAGCTTTACCCAAAGATAAAACATATAGGGTTATTTCCTGCAACAAGGATACCGATAGCGCACTGACGTAACTCCGAGGCCGAATGATCGATTACACATCCCCTAGAAAGGATGTTTTGAAGATAAATGTCCCAGCTATTTATTTATCATACCTTTAAGTATGTCTTTGCTTGCAAGAATATTGAGTTAAAGCAGAAATATATATTACAACATAAAAATAATACAATTCTGGAATTGTGTAAATTTATAGACCTACAAAACTTTGTAGAAATTTGTTTATGTAATGATATCTTTATTCGCAAACTTTTTTTTACTCCCGGCTTTTCGAGAGCTTTACAGCACCCATGATTACGGGGGAGACTGATATGTTTGACGTCCCAATGTCATAGTTAGCCTTCTTTTTAATAATAATAATAATAATAATAATCTTTATTTCAGACAAGAGTCCATAAATTGGTTAGTAACATAACATTATTATAGTGTCGTTGATTAGTTAATTTGCTTAAAAATCTAAGAAAAGAAAAAAAATCATACATTTTAACAACAATATCAGTAATTACTAAAACTTACTTATATTAAAAAAAAATACATTTTATTATAATTACTTAAATTTACATTTTAATTCTTATGCATGTGAATGCGGATCCAGTGTCTTAAAAGCGCAGAGTCCCACCTATCGGCTAAGGCGGTTAAGATGCTATTAGAAGAGTCTCTAATACGAAAAAGAGGCGAGGCGCATCTCTTTCGCACTATAGCGTAAAAGTCATCGATACGTGCCTCCGCGAACATAGTAGATGCACTACAGTGACGAGCTAGTCCCATCAAAATCCTAAACGCATTGTTATATTGCACGCGCAGTGCACTATACGTCCGCTGCGTGTAACCAACCCACATGCTACACGTATAAAAAGTTTGACAGAATGCTTTGAAAAGCATTATTTTAACCTGTCTAGAGGACTTGGCGAATCTGCGAGTCAGCATGTTGCAACGTACTGCCAGTGCTCTGCGTTCTCTCTCAATATCACAGTCATCGCTCATGTTTTCAGTGAGCCAGTGCCCCAGGTACTTAAACTGAGGTACTCTTTTTATAACTGACCCACACAAAATTACAGGCGGTAAGTTAGCTCCTCTCTTAGCGTCTGCCCCAAAAATCATTAGCTCACTCTTTTTTGTGTTGTATATAAGCCCATGAGTACTAGCATATGATTCACTAATTTTCACTAATTTTCTCAGTGCTCTGTTCGATGGGCTCAACAACACCATATCGTCCGCGTAACTTATGTTATTTATATTGACTCCGTCTATTGAACACCCAATACCAGTGCTGTTGAGCTCAGCGATCAACCCATTAATATATAAATTAAATAAGGTAGGAGAGCTTAATCCGCCCTGCCTTACCCCACACTAATCCGTATTCATCTGACATACCTGTGCCCCATCTAACGTAATTCGTTTGATGTGAGTACCAAAATCGGAACATAGTGATAATCTCTTCAGGTATGTCAGTCTCTTCTCGCAGCTTTCGCTATAATACCCTATAAGACACTAAATCGAATGCTTTGGATAAATCCAAGAAGCATGCATACACAGGGGTTCTTCTGGTCGTGTTGTACTTGACCGTCTGCTTGAGACAGAAAATTGCACTCTCTGTTGATAGTTTTTGTAGAAAACCAAATTGTGCATCATGCAAGGAGATATGTTTCTGCAACGTTTTTTAACCTTCAGTTTTTGAATATTAATTTTTGGTCCGATCTACGCAGAACGAGCTTACAGTATCTTCAAGTCTTGCAGTGGTATGCTTGAGTTTGGATTTAATTTTGTTAAAGAAAGAAGAAATAATACAGCTTAACTAATGGTATCAATCACTACCACCCATGAATATTTGCAACACTAAAAGCTGGTAAAGTTGCCAGTTGTTAGAAAAGAGTAGGCACTATTCTTTAAGCTCCTGAATTTCTTATTAATTCGACTAGATCGCTTAACGAACAGTTACCAAACCAACATAACATGTGAAAATTAGTAATTTTGGTCGATACATATACGAGTACATTTTGCTAATATCTCGATTACAGCACCACCTATCGAATCCTTGCATAGCTATGAATTATCGTTTTGACATAAGAAATATATTGAGTGAATATACTAGTAGAGACTCTGAAACAATTACAATAAAATAAATAAAGATGTTGTGCGTTTTCTGTTCTAATCAAAGTGATTCAAAGTGAGTGATGAGCGTGCAGCAGGGCGGCGCGTTTCATATGCATGACAAACGCACGGCTTCGTATTAAAGTGTCGGAGTACAGAGGCCTATGTTCGGCAGTGGACTTGTAATAGCCTCTAAAGACTCTTCTAAAAATGTATGATAATCACGTTACAGAGTATAAGGTCTCAGCGAAAAGCGTTATATTTGGAGCCGCTAAAATGTATACTAATCAAACGTTACAGCACGAATACGTCAGCTCGACTTGGCAAGAAACACGCTCTCACTGAATACCAGCGTAAAATAAAAGTTTAATGCTGCTGTGATTCATATGGTTAGTGTAATGAACCGGATGTCCCATTTTACTGGTGACGAAGCATTCAATCTTAATCCTTAAGTGTGAAATGCGGCCTCACGCTATATTTGCCGCAAATTGCTCTCCACTAATGTTTTAAGCTTTAAGGCCGTTATAGAGACAATCTTTTTTATTGTCACATACTATAGCCTAGATTTAAATTATGACATTGTGGAGTTTGAGCTCTAACTCTAGATTGTCTTAGAATAGCGGAGTAAACGTTCTAAACGGCACCTGGCCGAGTTGTATGGGAATCATGCCGCCGTGTTATACGCTCCTCTACAATCTTTTGGTTCCTTCTGAGACATTATTTGTTCATGTGCATTTTCGCTGACATCTAAGCTAAATAAATATAAGGCTGTTTTCATTTTCATGATATAACTAAAAACGTTACCCAATAAAATAATCCCATAGAATAGAATGATTTTTATTCAGTATAGATATTATTATCTAGTACGTAATGGATGTTATTTTTTATTTACCACTGGTTCAGAAAATATCTGTCCTGGAAAGAACCAACCACAAAAGCCAGCGGGCTTTTTTTTTAAATAATATTCTATCACATTACAATAATTTCGAATCGTTTTTAAAGAATTTTAATAGAACCAGCATGGCGGCAATTACCTCATTCCCAGGGGTTATTTTCGTTCGTGTATTTCTTGATATTATAACAACCACTTTTGTGTAATTTTTCTTTATTAAAACTTTAAAACTATTTTATTGAAAAACTTTGAACATTTAGAACTATATTATTATCAGCAAGCCAACAGTTGAGAGAAAGAAGCTACTCGTACTGAAAAAATAGATTAACTAAAAATAACTAATAATAATTTATATTATCTGTGTATTTTATTCTTAAATGATTAAAACATTTACGATATTAATATACAATTTGCGTAATTATTGTTAGGTAAAATGACATTTGAAAATATAAGGGTTTCATGCTCTTTATGGGCACTACTACATATCAAAGGTTTTTTTCTAAACTAGTAATAAAAGAAAGATAAGCAAGACTATTTTAATAAAAACCGCGACTGGATAAAAAACCTAGTAATACCCATTATACAAATCTAAGAGAGCTTTATTATAAGTTTTGATAATTAAAGCGCGAATGGTCGCTAACCAACTTTAAATTGTTATGGATTGTAAGTGATTATTCAAAATGAAAAAAGCCTTAAGAAACCTAAATATGATTTTTAAATACTTAATCAACGATACCCCACTTGTCATAGTTAGTCGACTTTCATTTTATCCTTTTAAGCAATGTGGCATCTAGTTGTCGAAATTTGATTACTGTCATGTTTTTAGTGACACTAACAAGATTAAGACAAATCATTTAAAGGAAGCATCGACAAAATCGGCCCACGCGTTTGGTCTCTAGAGTGCCACAAAAGAACATGCATACATACATAATATACATACATAATATATAAACACTCACGCCTGTTACCCAGAGGAGTAGGCAGAGGCTACAGACTTGCATTCGGCACGATCCTGACACATCTCTCTCAGCTCCTCTACATATATATACCTACGGTTACATGCTCGTCGATTAAGGGTACACTTAATTTGGCCAATTTCAATATATCACCTCTATATTCACTTCTGCTAAATAAATTTGCTTTGTGACTTTTTCCTTATTTATTCTTTCTATATGACCAAACCACCGAAGCATTCCTTTCTTAATCCTGGTCACAGCATCATCTTGCAAACCACAGTCTTCTTTTATCACACGATTTCTCACCATGTCACTCAGATTCAGCCCTAACATACTCCTTAGCGACTGCATTTCTACTGCATTTATTCTACTCTCGTGCTTCTTCTGCCACACCCAACTTTCAATACCATAGGTTAAAGTAGGTACTAACACATCATTGTGAATTGCCACATGTGCCTTTTTCTGACACATTTTTTCACTATAGAGTGTAGAGCCCCATTTACTTTATTTCCTGCGTTCCCTCGTCGTTCTATTTCCTTATCATATCTCCCATCCCTGCCGAATATACATCCAAAATACACAAACTCATCTTCTTACTTGACCAACTCCCCTTCTATTCTTATTTCACATATCGTTTTACTTTCTTGTCCTTCAAAAACCCCCACCAAGTCCTACTTGCGTTCACTTTCATACCCCTTTCTTTTAATGACCTGTTGATTAATGTAACCATCATTTGCAACTCGGACGCCGACGACGCAAAAATAACTTGATCGTCGACGTACAAAAGGCATTTGATGGCTAACTCACCAATTCTTGCTCCGCATTCTTCAGCATTCAAATTTTCCAAACAACTGTCCATAAATAGGTTGAACAGCCACGGGGAAGCCACACAGCGCTATCTGACACTTTTATGGATGCCAAATCATCCGAGTAGACCTCGTTGATCCTAACACAAGCACTAGAGTCCATATAAAGAGACTTTAATGCCTGTATCAACCAAGCGCTCAATCCAAATGAATTCAGTGTTTGCCATAATACATCGCAATTTGGACGAAAAACTTTCGCCTAGGGCGTCCCTTACCGACTCTGACTTCTGCAATACATAAATTTATTGTTATTTTATTAAATTTGCTGTGTCACTCTTTGCTCATTCATTCTTTCTACATGATCAAACCACCAAAGCATCCCTTAATCCTCGTCACATCATCTTGCATACCACACTCTTCTCTTATCACACAATTTCTCACCCTGACACTCAGATTTTTACTGCGTTTATTCTATTCTCGTGCTTCTTCTGCCACACCCAACTTTCACAACCATACGTTAAAGTAGGGACTAATACAGCACTGTGAATTACCATACATGCCTTTTTTGATACATTATGACTTTCCACAATAGAGTGTAGAGCCCCTTTATTTTATTTCCTGCGTTCACTCGTCGTTCTATATCTTTATCATATCTCCCATCACTGCCGAATACATATCCAAAATATACAAACTCATCTACTTGCTCGACCAATTCTACATAATATATATGCTGGTAAACATATTACCCCCCGCAGTCGGGTAAAGAAAACGCATTTGCTATGATTATTATATAGATTATAGTTTTAAAAAAGAGTTATTTTATTCTATTCTGTTCTATTCTTTACCTTTCTATTCTTCCGCGTCCAAAGAAGGCCGGTGGAGGATTACCCACTGAAAATGAGATGAAATGCTTCACTGCTTGTAAATAATTCCGCTTCGAGCTTTTTATTATATAATGGAATTCGTTAATCACCCTTATGATAAGCATTTGTCCATAAACCAAATGAGTATAAAATAGAAAACATTTTAACCGACTTCAAAAAATGAGGAGGTAATCAATTCAAAATATTTTATATTTCTTAGATATTTTAGAAAGTTTTCATAAGTCCTGGACATCTGCTGACCGCCGCCATCACGCGCTGGAGTGGCGTAACGCAATTATAACCCACTCACGAAAGAAATGGGGCCTATGCCAGGCAGCGGGAAATATATAGGCTGTGACTCTAGTTTACTTAGTTATGCCAGTTTCGTCACTATGATTTTCTTCACCGCGAGGAAGTGGTAAAATTTAAAATTAAAAAAAATTTGCAATTCACAATTTCATACGTACCAGGAAGATCAAATCGAGGTTTGCTTGCGCACTATAAAATTTATCTCGATCGTTTATTCCCTAAGCTTCCTTATAAAATATCAACTCTCTAATCCCTTAGCAAATCTGATACATTTATTATCCGACGTAAATTTGAGCCTTTAATATCGTCCAACGCAAAACCGACACAAAATCAAAATCTCGAGACATTCCAATAATCCTTTACTTAGTAGGTACTCCTCCCATGTCATCTCAAGATTAAATTCTTCAACAATATAACTACTGTACGCAGAAAATATTTCACATGCGGACCGCCTTTTTAATATCGTATGTTGTGGCAGCCTTTTTATACCGAATATAAAATATACAATTTCAGCACAGCGCCAGTGACATTGTGTGTACCATCCATCTTTTCGGGTTTAATATTTCGGCTCCCTCTAACGCGTTTCGCCGTCTCGCTCTAGCGGATTTGTAGTTCCCCCCTTTAAGGGGGTGAAAGAAAGACTCGTTTGGAGCAGTCAACTCTTTGCGCATTTTTCATTCGGAATACGTAGGATATGAAGAAATGTATCGCGTACTCAAGCGTGTTATGATTTTTCTTGTTCTATTTTTGAGTGTTAGTATGGGGTAGCGATGTTATGAAATTCTGTAGCGATGCTAAGATTAGAAGTGCCTTTGAAACGAGATATCACTGTTTAATAAAACGTATACTTTATTTTTAAATAAAAATTTCTTATGGTCTAAGTGCTATTCTTTTCAAATTCCATATATTCATGTAAGACAATACGTTGAGATAAATTAAAAATACCTACGAGTTTTTACTTTTTTTTAAATCTGAGATTAGATAGGTGATGACCAAAATATAACTTTATTTATTTAAAGTTGGTTGCGGGTGCCCATTGCCTATATTAAACACTTGGTCAACATCAGGTGGATTAGAAGTTTGTGAGTCTGAGAATTTTATAGAAAATACTTCCAAACGAGGGGGGCAGCCACAGCCTCTGACTGCTGGTTACTTGTCATGGGGTCGAGTTCAAATGGATTCAACTTTGGTGCAGAAACCGTTTAGTTTTCGGGTTGGTTAGATTTTGTGTACACCCATGTCTGTTTACTGTATTAGGCTTTTTTAATGAGGAAACGCATACGTGTACCATCGAAATATATTACTAGCGTATAGAACAGACACCCCGAACCAAAAGTTTGCTTCATTTTGGTATGAGTTAGAACTAAAGTTCGCTGCAGCGCTAAAATGTTACGTCGTCTAACCAAACTATTAAAACATGCAGCGCTAGTTTGCATTAGGGATTAGTTTTCTCGCGACCAAAACGTCATAAGTGCCAGAAATTTCATAGCGCTTACGCGTATCGTTCAACGTAGTGTACAACAAGTCGCTCTCATAGATTTTACATTTTGCCCGATTCTCGTGAGCATTGTACAACTCGAAAAACTTTAAATCAAAGAGTTTTAAACGTTTTAATGTATACTTACCGATGAAATGTTAAACCATCAGTTTTTTTATGATCCTGAGTGTTTACTGCAGTCTTTAAGAACACAACCAGGCATTTTGATGTTGTTATTTACGCGAACACGACTCGTCTGTGCGGGCGTTGGACACTCAATAAACAGTTGCGGTACGGAGTACCGCAATTTCATGCAAGGCGTTGTCTTCTCTATACGTAGTAGTAATTACCTAAATGACACATACTCGCCTTGCGGGAGCAAGGACGGTTTATGTCGGACTCGCATCAAGTAAAATCTCATAGTGTTCCACGCCACATATTGGCAGGGCCACGGAAATGCTTTCACATACATCCGCTGTCTCACTGCCAGCCCCTTATCGGGACAGAGGGCACTTCTCTTCCCCCTTCTCCTTCTCCGTTAAGGCACACCAGTAGCGCAAGACGCGCCTTCCTTCACAGGATTTATATACATCCAAACAACAGACAACCACGACTCCAATACGCGGAGGCCATGGAGTCAGGAAAAAACGAGCATTCGGAAGCAGTGGCTTTCCTGACTCCACCGGTAGATTTGGTCTGGCGAGTCTTTTAAAAGTTTTCAGATCTAGTCGAAAAAAGGTTCTCGAGTGGCAGCCTCGTACCGGTAGGCGAAGTGTAGGGCGACCCCCCATTAGATGGAGTGACGACCTACATAACAAACAGCAAGTCGATGGATGCAGATGGCTCAGGACCGTGCTTTGTGGCATACCTTGCCTATGTTCCGGCCTATGTTCAGCAGTGGACTTGTGAAGGACTGTAATGATGATGATGATGATGAAGATGAAGATCTTGTCGCCGTGGTCTAAACTGTTAAGGATATTCATCTATATTAATATCATAATACAGATGAACTTAAAAAATGGAGAGGGACAGAGCTCAAACACACATTTGAAGTTTCATTTACAGTAAGAAAATAAAATTCACTGTTCACTGTAATAGGAATTCACGTAGAAGATACAAAATCTCTAAATTCTAGCAGCGAACTAACGCTGTGTCTAACAAACTCTTTATTCAGCTGCACCCATCCTTAACAATCGCCGCTTATTCCAGTCACAATTCAGTTATATTTGCTAAAGAGCCAGTCGAATCTACCGAGTGAGGTTTAAAAAGTCCCTTCGACTTTGGATTCGGGATTCCGGTCACGTGAGTTGGTGGAGCGTTTTGTACGTGCGACCGCCATCTTGCGTCAACCAATGGTACTATAATATGGCTAACATGGTTTGTGTCTGAAACGGTTTACGTGCAGGCGTGCTCTGTAACTATGTAGAGTCGTTTGATTCGTGCCGGAACGTAACGTTATTATATGTGCTGCACACGCAGCGTTAGATGTAAACGAAACAGTATTGAATGAAGCCTCTGTAAAGTTTTTACTAATTTATTTTAAGTAGAAATATGTGTAAAATACGAGCAATATACCGAATAGATGATATGTAGTTGATGTAGTCTATGGTCACCTTCATTAATGCAGATATGTTTTTGTTCTTAAAAAATAAGATTGATCGCGTGGTTACCGGTAAAAAGTGACTGATTCTCTACACTCAGCATACAAAACATAGCAACATTTTGCTGCTATTTACGCAAGTGTACTGTAAGAGCACGGAATTTGACGACTCCGTGGCGCAGTGGCTTAGCAATGAGTGCATAGAAGAATCGCAAATATTGATCCGGATCTGGATGTTTGTCCTTGTGCAATTTATGTTTGTAAACTGCCCCCACGATACGGGAGAAACTCCTAGTGTAGGAGTAACATTTTTTTTTAAAAAGCATGTTCCTTTCTCCGGTGGAGCCAACACACTCATACTGCAGCCATCAAATATCTGGTGCGTGGCTCTACCACATAAAGACAAAAATAAACTATTTAGAGGCTAGGCACACGCCTTAAATTTAGTAGAACACGTGGCCAAAATTAATAAATGTAGTGAGAGGGACTAACACAGACGGATTCCTTGGCACAAAAGAAGACGTACACCTAAGTAATAATGATTTAACTGCATATAGCTACAACTGGCGGAAAGATCCGTGGATAACCCCAATACTTCATTTCGTCGCTCGAGCACTGACTATCAAAAGGTCAGAAAGACTTTGCCTCCTACAGACCTGGCAGCATACCGTCCCGTATATGACAAAAAAAATTAATAACCTTATTTACTTTGATCAGGTTACAATAGAAAAACGTCTGATTTAGTCATTAAAATTGAATGCAAGTATTAATGTTTATAATCCCAGTACCAGATTTCTTTAGCGCTAGGAAGGTACTGGGATCGCTATTCAACCTTCGAAATATCCCTATAATGCGATAGTTCTATGTCTATCTGTGGGCCGCCACAGAAGAAGAAAGAATAATAGCTACCAATTATAACAATTTTCAACAGAGTTCAAGAAACGGGAAGGTTCTAAATTCGTGTGTTTCCCTGATTTCCGGAAACGGCATAATTTACTTTTTTAAATTAATAAGCAATACTGTAGTGATGACTCCATATAAAGTTGAAGATAAAATTTACTTTCTATGAATGAAAATAGGGGGTAAAGATTTTAATGCCATTATACATTTAATGTGTGTTTGATGTGTGTGTTTAATGTGTAAGAGCCGTGGTAGCTCAGTGGTTAACGCTCGCTGTAAATATAACAGAACGCGAGTAACCCGGGTTCGATCCCCGCCGGCACCAATGAAATTGTTAATTGCAATTTTAAGTGCTGATTTACCACGTGCTCGGCGGTGAAGGCAAACATCGTGAGGAAACCTGCATGTCTGAGGAATAAGAAAAAAAATATTTCGAAGACATGTGAAGTTCGTCAACACGCATTTGGGCAGCGCGGCGGACACTTCCTTGCCCTAAACCCTCTCAGAAATGAGGGGAGGCCTGAGCCCAGCAGTGGGACGTATATAGGCTGTAACTTTACTTTCCTTTTTTTATATATTTAATGTGGTAAAGCCATGCTGCAGCTATGTTGCGGTTACAGCATGAATAGGTCGGCTCGACCGGGGTAGGGCCACGCTTTCACGGAATACTACCGTAAAATTGCAACTCATTGTTTTGTATGGTAATAATAGACAACCGGAGACGTTGTTTGCTAGAAACGAGGCCTTTCATCTTAGTCCTAAGGAGTGATAACGCATTTTCGTTTTGATTCTTAACCGAGGATAGATCTAGATGTCTATGGGCCACAGCGTTCACTTACCATCGGGTGGACTTTGTGCTCATTCGTCACCGTAGATGACACCGTAGTTGTTACAATAAATTTGTTATACTTCTTTGACCATAAAAAATGCAATTCATACCATAACTAAAAATACCTAATCTTTATAAAGTAGCTTCTGAAATCGGGTCTTTATTTAAAATAATGTCCTCCAGACCGAATTTCGGCCATGGCGACCTGCCTCGCTACAACGGCGCAGGACAGGATTATAGTACCCAAGTGTATGCGCAAGCACAGGTGCACTCTCTATTCCCTCACTCTCATAATCCGATGGGACGTTAAACCGACACGACCGGAGAGAGATCAGGCGCAGGACCAACGGCTTTACGTGCTTTCCGAGGCACGGGTTTGAGACACCGCCAACTTCCTGACTCCGGGCAGCTACTGAAAATTTCTTGACAGAAAAACTCAATAATTGACTTTTTTGGCCCGATCCGGGATTCGAACCCAGGATCTCATGATCAGCAGTCGCACTACTACAACCGCTAGACTAACAAGGCATTAATTTAAAATATATGGCAGTTTTTTAAAATATAGATAAGTTAGCAAACGAGACCCAGTTATAATTGTAATAATAAAAAAATTGTAATATAGAGTGATATATGGACAGAGCTTATAATGCTATTCGATGAAGAATTAATTTTCCTTTTACTTAATTGCATTGAATAAAAAAGAAAAGTTTATTTCATTCACAAGGTTTGTCTTAAATATAGAACGTAAATTGACTCATTCTTTTAAGTTCATTTGCACCTATATCAGAAGAAGCTACTCTTCCGTATCACATTTGTGGTACTTACGAGTATCAATAAAGAATTAAAATTGTTTACTTAGTTCATTAGAATTAATTGAATACGAGATTTTATTAAGCATTACTTTACGACATGGTATTTATAATGTACATGTTGTTATAACATAACATGTTAGCGCAGGGGCTACTGGCTACGCTTTTGGTCGCGTCACTGCGTCCGCAGGCTCAAACCCCGCACGGAACATGTGATTATATGGCATATCCTTGTACAATTTATGTATGTAAATCGCCTATACCATGGAGGAGAAAATCCTTTCTTTTTTTTAAATACAATAATATATGTATACGTCTATCTATTGTAAACTGATCAAAGCAAACAAAGTTATTTATTTATTTTGTTATATACGAGATGGTATACTGTCACATCTGTAGAGGCAGTCTTTCTGACCTTTTCATACTTAACGCTCGAGCGTCGAAATTAAGTATTAAGGGTACCTATGACTGTATAAAACGTAAAAATAGAATATCCTAATTAAACAAGGAATTTTAAACGTGATTAAATTTGTAAAAGTTAGTTTAATATTATAAGCAAATAACAGTAAATAAACAGAAATAAATAATAATTAGAAATAACGAAGACACGTCTTGTTGGATATAATTAACTTTAAATTCCTTTAAGTTAATACTATAAACTATTGCACAATAATATTTTAACGCATGTATACACGATTGCACATAAAAATAATTACTATATTTTTTTTAAGAAAGCGTGAAAAAAAAACTTAAAAATATTACTCGAATTCTGATATTCCTTTGGCAGTACGAAGCGACGTCCTCGCTATGTAAATATACCCTCAGTAAAATACAAAGGACGCCTCAGAATAGGTAATGCGGTAGGTAAAGAAAACATCGAATTTCCATGCGATTCGGTTCCCCATCTACATGACTGGCGGACTCGCCCGTTATATTATTCCAATAAGCCCGGATAAAGTTAAGATGTATTGCTTATGATTGTTTGTGTATCAGATGTTTTGATTAAGTAGCTGTGTGAACCGAATATGACTGGTTTTGAAGAAAATTCATATCAATATTTCATTGATTTACATTTTTTTGCTAGTAAACGAAATATTCCATTAAATACAAACTAAATTCTTTATATATCGATTTCATGAACTATGCATTGGACTACAATTTTTGAGGGACGTCCATGAGTAACGATGGATTTTGGTATGCTGATGATGATGATGTACAATGATGATGATGATGTGTAATTTATTTTTATCTTAAAATATTAATAAATTTTACATTGATCAAAAACCAATTAATTAAATTATTAGTATTTCACCAAAATGTAATTGTCATTAAGTTCGTATGGAATTCCGTAGTTTTTCTTCATTCTTACTACTTGAATACTAAAGCTACGAGTGCCTACGATAGAAAATTTTATAGTTTACGGAATTAAGTATAAGAAATGTAATTTAATTATTTTATTTAGTAAAACATTTAATATAATCCATACGCAAACAAACAAAATTCTTTAACATTTTATCTTCACACACACGCATATAAAAATAATGAAATATGAACTACCGAGATCTGACTACACTTGAGACACCCGATCTTCAGATGGGATGGGGAAAATCGTTTCTACGGAAAAAGAATCCCATCCATCAACAAAGAAAATAACGATTCGCTCGTGCCTCAGACAAATGATTGACAGTGAGCGAAGAAAGGAATAAAAATAAGGGAAAAAAAAGAAATGATTCCTTATTCAAATTTTCACGGCGTTCGATTTTTCCTTTGTCGCGTCTACGTTCCGTTTTGTTTCCATTTGTAATTTGTCGGTTTGCTCTTTTCAGAGCAACGGAACGTTTCTGTTGAAGCGTGACAGTCTTTGACAAGTTTATTTTATTGGTTTATTAAAGACCTTTGTTATCGGAAGATCGTGACACAATGTTTAAGGGAAGACTGCCTAGAGTAAGTCGTAGAATTTTGGATTCGAACGGGCTACGAGTATATGCAAATACTCTTGAAACAATAGTTGTTAATTTTTGATTACTAACCAGCCGTTTATTTATTTGACTTCCAGCTTGGGCTGAAGATGATTAGAGCTTATTGATGTACTATTAATATAGGCAAAACAAACGTAAACTGATTTATGCTATATTCTAGGTTTGGAGTTTTATATACTTATAATAAATTAATATTCAAGAATTATAATAACGGCGAACGTTTTCTGAAGTCGTAAATGTCACTTTCAATTGACTACTGTGTTATGATAATCTATTTAAGCTATGACGTAGAAGCTTAAAATATGAACATTTCATTCAATTTAAGAAAAAAAAGTGTGAAATTCATCTCCATGACCTACCCTTGATCAGCTGTTTTAGTCGAAGGAACACAAACGCGTGCGTTTCAGTTTAAACTCTCTGACCTTGTTAGCTAATTCAGCCCCCACACCCCAACATAATTTGCGCTTAGCGTAAAACTGATTACCTCCTCTCAACCAGTAGACGATTTCATCCCTCTCGCACATCAGTCCTCTCCTTTCCTCCCATTCATGAAACGTTTAATTATACCGCCTTGGAACGGCGTTATGCGAAAGTGAAAGTGGGAAAGTTTGATTGGACTTTTCCCGGCAAAAGCGTACTGCTCCATTTGCAGAAGAAAAGTATGTCACAATGTCACAACATGATTATAAAACTTGTTAAATACTGTCAGCGTATTTTAGAACATCGATATAATTTCAAAGACGTTTCTATGAAACGATTTTCATTTAATGTACAACTACAAAATAATGATTCATTTCTATTAGCAACGATTTTATAAATATGAACTGTTTTAACTATAGATAAATTGTTGCACAGTTAACTGTCCACTATTACACGTAGTTAGCTGTTGTATAAACATAGAATCGGCATAGAGTCGATATATTAAATATCGACAATTTATTACTATTAAATCCCCGTAACCTACAAGTGTGTATACGAATATGGATGTGAAATAAGCGAGAGTGGTGTACCAGGATCGTGCCAATGCTCTGCCTTTTAAAGAGTAAGGGAGACAATTAAGCACACAGTCCACCTGATGGTAAATGGCTCTGGCACATTGGGAGTTATATGGGATAAAAAACCAAAATGCACATTTGTTATCACCCTTGAGGACTAAGATGGAATGCCGCGTTACCATACATAATATTAAACATAGCAGCTGCTTACGCTGGTATTCTTTGAGAGCGTCGTCTTCCCCTGGTCGAGCTGACTTATTCGTGCTACAATCATAGTATAGCTGCAGCGTGACTCTACCACGTGTTCGTGTTTTGAGAATAAAAGGCTAAGTTAATTACATACTGTAAAGTATTCTATAGTCTAAAGTTTGTTGCAGATAATATAGCGACGTGACGGGCTCAAGAGTTTACCATTTTTAGCGATAGTCACTTTAATATTATTAAATATAAGTATGGTGCTGATAATGAAGACAACTCACCAGTTTTCTGCAATTACCGGCAATGAGTCCGTAGTCGTCATAAATATTCATTATCAATTATTTATACGTGCATAACACCGTCACGACGTTTTACTTGGCCACTTATTCCGTCTCTCGTTTTATTAAATACGCCACGAATTTTGCGAGCGAACTCCGTAATACTCATTTGTCCTCTCGCTCTTTATCTCGTACAACCTTAATTTTAAATGTGAGCCGCGAATGTTGAGGCAGGTCCGGGTCTATTAGACCCCGGGCGTAATGAGTCTGAGTCAATAGGGGGAAACGGGGAGGGAATTAAAGAGGCGCTAAACAGCAAATTTTGGGGTAACTGGGTCACTTGTTGATTTAAATTTCTTTGAGGCAACGTGTGAATTCAACACCATGTTGTTAACTACTACAGTCGGTCTATATTTCTAATTTCTTATCAATGTATTACATTAGTACATTAGTACATTTTATTAAGATTGCTTTCATTTAAGGGAATTATTTTTAACATCATTCTATCTAATACCAACCACATATTATGTAAGAAATAAGGATATAAAATAGAATTAGATCATTAACCATTATCGGTTTCACCACCATGTCAGTCAGCCCCTTCCTCAAAGAATACCACATAACGCGGTCCTGATCCATCGAATTTATGCATCTCTTACAAGGTTTTCCCCCATTCTAATACATAATATATAGTATAATATAATATATGAAATTATAATAAACAATATTCAATGTAATTATTATATTACACTGCAATATTATATTAATTTAAACCCCAAATCGGGATATATACATACCTTTTTCCTGTGGGTCGCAGGACAGGATATTAGAACCGATGTATGTCCTGTAGGTAAAATTTAATATAATGTAGCGTATACTTATCTTACCGGTATAAGGCTGCCAGTCAAGGATCTTCCTTCCTCTTCAGTTGTCAGTTCTACAAGCTATATCAGTCCGGTCCGGTTGCTACTTCAGCTTACTGCGTGACATATGGATCTGAGATGATTGATATTACCATGTCATTTAACAAAACAAATTTATCATTTTAAATTACAAAAATCTAAATTTCAGTCGATGTAAAAAGCAATAAAAATTGTAACAAATGTAATATAGGTTAATATCGTGACTAGATACTATTCGGCCGCATTGCCAATATCTACGATACGTATACGACGCGGAAAATAATGGAGTTTATAAAAAGTTTAACTTACAATCATTTCAAATTAGTTAAATCATTTCCTGAGGAAACAATTTTCATAACTGCCCAAAAACCCATATTGTTAATTAAAAATAAAAAAGTTTAAACGTTTTAGTAAAGGTTAGGGATGAAATATCAGTTTATTATAATAGTGTTTGTAATTCATAAATTTTTCTACCATACTAGACATAGGTTTTAATCATTAGTTAGTAACTTTTTATTTTTTTTTATTTTTTATAGAGGGTGGAAACCAGCATACAACTCACCTGATTGTATATATCGACAACCGCCTGTGAATAACAGCAACACCAGGGGTATTACAGCTGCGTTTCCGGCATTTAAGAAAGGAGTAAGCAAGATTCTTGAAGGTCTCTAAGTCATATCGGTCTCTAAGTCTCGGTCGTGCTAGACTGAAAACTCCCAATAAATTGCACAGTGGTGGACAGCTGAGCATCCAGATGCTGTTGATGGTACCATGAGCTTTGTCGTGATGTTCGATGGTGGAATTTGGTGTTCGGAAGTAATCGGAGTAATCCTCTTAGCACCCATGCAACAGGATGCAACATCTTTTCGCAGCGCCGGTGAATCGAGCTGACCAAAAAGAACCTGGTTTTCAACGACTAGGGCCGCTCTTCGCTGGATGCGAGTTCTTCCAACAATAATGAAATAGAAACAACAATACAAAAGCATTAGAATACGAAAGTAAATTTTGACAGGGCACAAAAAATTTATAACAGCTCAAAGGGGATATCGTACGGTCACGAAATCACGGAACGCCGGTTCGAACCCAAATGTCTCCGGTCCTGACTCTTTTTTCCTTTTTTAGCAAGTTCCTTCCTTTCTGAGAAAATATATTATTTGGAGCCCTTTTTTAGTATATTTTTTTTTAAAACACGAAAAATAATGATCGAGAAAATCGAAAAATTTTATTCATATTTCATCATGTATGTAAATTGTATCCAAATATAATTTACAAAAACCACGATTTCCAAAAAAAATACCGTCGTCCAGATACTATATAAAGACATGCTAAGCAAACTGTAATTAAACTTACGAATAGTATTAATTTATTATATTATAATTATAAATTATTTTCTATCAGTTAAGAAAGAAAAAACTATTTGAAATTAATTAAAAAAATATTAGTACATGGATTAGTCTCTTTTTACAATGGTATATCTATAAATCTTTAAGTTGACACGAGATAATCCTTTTAAAGCCGCATCCTCCTAACAGTGACCTTATTAGGACGGATCCAGGAGCGCCCCGAGTTGAATTATTCTGTAATATATACATCAGGAATAACGACGACTGTATACATTTATATGTATATTACACGTGCTACTTTCTAAATCCTTCACAGTGAAACGAGATGGGACAGGGAGGCATCATTCCCCAAAAGGAGAAAGGGGTGGCACGGGGGGGTACACCCGGCCCTCACCTATAGGATGTCTCCACGTTTGTGAGGCCCCACGCTGAAGGAAGGGTTACCTTGGGAGCGGAATAGAAAATAGTACATAATAAAAATTCAAAATATACCCCATTCCTTGGAGGCACCAATTTCTCGGAATACCCGAAGGGTACGCCAGCATTTTCGTTTTCTTTAGAATTTATTTTTCTTGGTCTTCAGCGTTTAGTGATCACGTATGATTGTGGTGCGTGTATTCAGACATGATCTACATAATATGTTAGTATACGTGTAATGAATTAAAAGATGAAACTCTCTTAAAATTTACTTATAATATATTTTATCTGTTTAATTCACTTAATTACAATGTTTTAGATCAATTAAAAGTAAATTTAAAAAAATCTTGCTCATCATCATTAAAAGACATTTTTATACGTGGTAGAGCCATGACTTACGGATCAGAGACGTGGTCCTTCACTGCTAGCCGTATGAGGACACTCAAGGTCGCTCAGCGAGCTCTGGAGAGGGCTATGCTCGGAGTTTTTCTGCGTGATAGACTCAGAAATGACGATATCCGCAGTAAAACCAGAGTTACCGACATAGCCCAACATATTAGTAAGCTGAAGTTGCAATGGGCCGGCCATATAGCTCGAAGAACCGATAACCGATGGGGAAGAAAGGTTCTCGAGTGGCAGCCTCGTACCGGTAGGCGTAGTGTAGGTGATCCCCCACTAGATGGAGAGACGACCTGGTAAGACATGCAGGAAGTCGATGGATGCAGGTGGCTCAGGACCGTGCTTTGTGGCATTACTTGGGGGAGGCCTATGTTCAGCAGTGGACTTTTAAAGGGCTGTAATGATGATAATGATGATGTGAGCCATGCTCCAGTTATATTAGTAGTTATAGCACGACTGGGTCGGCTCGACCGGGAAAGAACCACGCTCTTACAGAATACCAGCGTAGAACAGTGGCTTAATGCTGCTGTGTTTCGTACGATGAGTGTAAAGAACCGGAGACCATTTTTACTTGAAACGAGGCATTCCATCTTAGTCCTTACGGGTGACAACGCATCTGCATTTTGATTCGTAATCGAGGATAAATATAGAAGTCTATGGGCCACAGCATCCACTTACCATCAGGTGGACTGTGTGCTCGTTTTTCATCCCATCCCATAAAAAATAATTTTAAAAAATGTAAAAGACTACTGTTGTCAAATTTTTGTTGTTTTTAATTTTTTTATAGAAGAGGGGGCAAACGAGCCTGCGGCTCACCTGATGTTAAGTGACTGCCGCCACCCATGATCAACCGCAACACCAGGGGAATTGTAGGTGCGTTGCCGGCCCTTTAGAAAGGAGTAAGCTCTTTTCTTGAAGGTCCCCAGGTCGTATCGGCCCGGAAAAATCGCCGGTGGTAAACTATTCCACAGAGAGGTTGTACGCGGAAGAAAACTCCTTTTAAAACGTACTATGGTGGACCGCCAAGCATCCAGATGGTGTGGATTGTATCTGGACGTTTGCCGCGTAGTGCGTTCACGAAATTTGGCGGCTGGGATTAATCCGAACAATTCCTCAGAGCACTCTCCATGGTATATGCGAAATAAAATGCCAAGAGATGCAACATCTCTTCGCAGTGCCAGTGAATCAAGCCGATCGGAAAGCACTCGGTCGTCGACGATTCGAGCGGCTCTGCGCTGGATGCGGTCAAGTGGAAGGAGCTGGGTACTGGGGAGCCCCAGCCCAGAGATGGGAACAGTATTCCATGTGCGGCCGAACCTGCGCCTTGTAAAGTTGCAGGCGGTGTGCCGGCATAAAATACTGTCCCGCTCTGCTGAGCACGCCAAGCTGTTTAGAGGCCAATTTGGCCTTCTCTTCTAAGTGACTACGAAAGTGCACGTGACTCGATATGTCAACGCCGAGGATTCCGATACTGGCTGAGGCAACAAGGGGAGTGCCTTGAAACTGAGGAGATACGACAAAGGAGTTCTTTTTAGCGGTTAACGCGCAAACTTGTGTCTTCTGGGAGTTAAACTGGACTAGATTTAGTCGCCCCCAATCCAAGACTCTGTTCAGCAAAGACTCGACTTCAGACACAAGTTTGTCCCGGCACTCGGAGACATTTTCCCGAGAAATATTGGCTCGGCCGGTGTAAAGAGCATCACTAGTGCTGTCATCTGCATAGCAATTAATGTTACGGGTTTGCAACATATCATTGATATGCAGAAGAAACAGCGTTGGCGATAGCACGCAGCCTTGTGGAACACCAGCATTAATAGGCTTGCAATCGGAGCACGCACCGTCTATAACGACCTTGATGCTCCGATCTGCAAGAAAGCTGGTGATCCAATCGAACAATTTCTCGGGAAGCCCATAGGAAGGGAGCTTCAAAAGAAGCGCTTTGTGCCAAACCCGATCGAAGGCCTTCGCAATGTCCAAACTAACGGCCAATGCCTCCCTCTTGGACTCTACTGCCTCCGCCCATGTATGAATTAGGTAGACCAGAAGATCACCAGCTGACCTACCACGGCGAAAACCAAATTGGCGATCACTAATCAGCTGGTGATCCTCAAGGTACCTCAAGAGCTGGCAGTTTACAATGGACTCCATTGTTTTAGAGAACAAGGAGGTGATGGCGATAGGCCGGTGGTTGGACAGGTCTGAGCGATCGCCTTTTTTACGAATCGGGTGGACGAAAGCCGTCTTCCATGATTTTGGGACTACGACTAGGGAGTAGGAGTACTGGAAAAGACGCGTTAGAACCGGTGCCAACTCTGGAGCACACTTCCTTAGTACAATTGGGGGGATTCCGTCAGGCCCACTCGACTTGTGGATGTCCAGGGAGAGGAGTGCTTTGCGAACCGAGCGCTGTGTGAACTGCACTTCCTGCATGGACAACTCACACCGCGGGATGGTCGGCGGCGTACTCCCCCGTCATCGAGAGTCGAGTTGGACGCAAAGAAAGAGCCTAGAAGATCGGCTTTCTCCTTTGCGGTATGGGCCAGTGAGTCGTCCACCCTGTGCAGAGATGGAAGAGATGGCTGACAGAAATTCCCCTGGACAGCCTTGGCGACAGACCAGAATGCACGGGTTCCAGAATGAAGGCGAACTAGTTTCTCGCCAATTCTGCCCATGTGCTCTGACTTTGCCTTGGTAATGACTCTTTTGAATGACCTAGAGGCGGAATTATATTTCTTTTTTATGGCGCTGGTGTTTACATCCCGGGACGCTGATGCATCAGCCCAGGCTCAGTAGCACTCCTGCTTATAGCATGATGCTATTTTACAGGAGCGACCAAACCATGGCTGAGATTTGCCTCCAATGGGCACCACAAAGGAAAGAATAAAAAGTTCCATACCCTGAAGTACCACATCAGCGACAGAATCCGCAACAACGTTGGGATCGTCCGGCGAGAAGCAAACCCGCCCCCAAGGGTAGGATGCAAAGAAAGACCGCATCCTATCCCAATCGGCTGACCTATAGTGCCAAACACGGCGGCAGCCTGCAGAGTGCAACTGCGATTTCAGCGTGAGTGGCACCACACTCCGGACAAGACAATGGTCCGAGGAGCCTAAAGGGGCTTCGACGGAAATCTGATATCCGTCCGGGTGAGACGTCAGCAGAAGGTCCAACAGGGAAGGTGCATGATCCTTCACATCTGGAATCTACGTAGGCAAAGTAACCAGTTGTGTCAGACCATATGCCAAGGCAAAATCATGAACAGATCTCCCCGCATGATCGGTTAAACGTGACGTGTTTTAATTAGATTTTAGCATGTTTCAATCTTTTATATTACTTTGTTCTAAAAACTGAATTATTTCTTTATACACATAAGTAATAATTATTTCTTTTTAGTTTAATGGATAAGAAAACCAGTTTAACTGTAGGCTGTGATGCGTTCTATAATGTACGAGTATATTAGTTCTGAGAGGCAACAATGCGTTGAGTCTTTTTTATTTGGGGTTTGTGTGTATTGGGGGTACCCATGGGCTGCAGTACTCACAATCCGGTCGACTATCAGATTTTCTTCACTCTAATTTAATTTTTAAAAAAACTTGTTTCTCGTACTTGTGAATATTAACAATAGTCGAGAAATGGGCTCAACCAATGATATTAAATTCACATTTCCTAACTCTAAAAAGGTATTTTTATTTTTTATTTTATCGAAATGTGCGACATTAACTTTTTTTTAGACTTTTCTTTAGACCGTGCAAAATCGATTCGCGAAATTTTGTTGCAATCGATTCAGGTATTCTGAAAGTTAGCTTAAACACAGACAGACAAAATTTTTACTAATGGCTATATATAAGTTTTTATTACGTGCAAACAACCCCCTTAGCTCAACAAAAGGCAGTTATTTCGACATTACTGACAGATATTTCATTTTTTATTTAAATGATATATAGATATGTCTATAAGACACAAAATATACTTTACTTTATGACAGAACTGTGAAAAGAATACTACCATTGCACTTGTTTGTCGCCCTAACTATATTAAAACGATTTACGAAAAAATAAATGATTGGAAAAAACTATTTTTATACTTAATATCTCCGTTATTCTTACAGTTAATATAACTGTATTGTATACATTTTGCTACAAGACTCATCACAAATCGTCCGTGACTTGTTTTATATAAACTTTTAGTATTCAAACCACACCTCACTCTCACATTGCGTAAGAAAACGTAAAATAAAATGAAACCTGTCACGTTATTTAGAATGGATATTTATTTTGTCATATTTCTATAACATGAAAAATTTAACTGAGATATATTTTTATAAATAACTAAATATGTTCGAGCATCAAATTTACGAGAAAATCAACGTGCCATAATAAACAGAATAAGGAAATTGTGGTTTGATCTAACATCCTTCGCGTCAGGTACGGACTCGGAAAGAAATTCCATTTCGAAACGAAAAATCCATTCAATACAATATATCACACGGTTCTAAGCCCGTTAGGAGTGAAAAGGGAGGGCTATATGTGGCGTCATGTGCGAGGGACAGAAATGAAAATCAAATGTCCCTACGAAATGGAACGTAAGAAGATTGAATAGAAGTCACAGTGATGCTGTACGGGTTACCTTTACACACAGCGACGACGCAGACATGGCATAGTGTGTTAAGGGGAAACTGCTTAACAAAAAACTTTGTTATGAATTTCTAACACTTCATCAGTTCATATATTGAAATGAAAATACAGAGCACAGACTAGAGACTACCACAGTAGCGAAGGTGCGTATTTACGTTTTTATACCAGGTATTTATCATAATACTCACAAAACTTCAAAGTATTTAAATATTCTCGCTCTGTCGACACTCGACCCGATTCTGCTCCTTATTTATATTCTGTTACGGATCATATATTCTAAAACAAAATATTATACAGTGTTTTTTTTTTATAATAACACTCATTAAAACTTATAGACTAACCGTATGGAGACAAGCTAATTTATTTATTTCTATTCAATATATTATGTACAATTATAACAATCCGGTTTTAATTAATATTATGAGAATTTTTGGATTTATGTAACGATGTGTCGTATATGTTGTTTGCAATTTATATAATATATTTGCAACTGCCTCGTTAGTCTTGTGGTCGATAGTGCAATTGCTGATTAGAGCTGCCGGCTTAGAGTCCTCGGTCGGACCAAACCGGTTATCAGGTTTTTCGGGGTGAGCCTCGAAAAGCATGTCCTATCAGATAATTAAAGGAATAGAGAGCGCACGTGTGCTTTTCACACACTTGGGCACTATAATCCTGTCCTGCGCCGATGGCCAGTCTCCGTTGAGGCTGGCCGCCGTGACTGAAATTGAATATAAAGGTCAATATGTAATAAGCATTTAATATTTTAAGAGATTGCATAATTTTAAAATAAAAACGTACTTAATTGTAAAAATAAATGCATACGGTCGCAGTATTATATAGCTTTAAAAGGCGTTCAATTATTCGCAATGCACTCATTCAGTTTAAAATCCGTGCAAACTCATGGACTTAGCGTACGCAATAAATTCCGCAGGATGCTGGAAAACTGAATTCAATCACCGCCGGCTCTAATGAAATTGTAATTAAACCGTAAAGTGCTAGCAAACAGTCATGTCTGCCAGAAGTATTTTGAAGAAATCTGATCAGTGAAAAAAGTGACTTTCAATAAGTATTGTTATAATCTACATTGAATAAAAAAGTTTCTGTTTCTGTTTCTGAAGACTGCTAAGATGAATCAGGGCATCTCGGCTGTGTTTTACCTATAAACTATCTTAGGGGAAGATACCTGTGATGTTTGTTTATACAAACATCACAGGTATCTTCCCCCAAGATAGTAAAGTTAAATAAAAAAAACGTTACAAATTATGATGTAACGTTTTTTTTTTATTTATTTGGGACAACAAACAATAGTATAAAGTATTATAAAGAATAAAAGTTTAAATTAGAAATTCAATAGATCATTGTACAATCAACTACGTTATCCACATAGAATACTATAATACATACATAATAGAGCGTGGGAGTGGGCGGAGCCCGTGTAGCCACTAAAATTCCTCTAACACGTCAATTCACCCGTATAAACCCCGTATAAACCCGCATGCAAATTATTTAGAAAATGCCAAATTGCACGCTATTTACAAATAAATATTTATTAAAATCCGTCTGTCAACACAGCGAATCGGATTTGTAGTAGTGATTAACTGGTTATACGACGTAATTGCTTGTATGTGTGCTCCCGGCGACGCCTATCCTCGTACAAAATAAGATTGACAGCCACTCTATTGTGTATTATAGTATTCTATGATTATCCACGTATTATAAGTTTATTTTAATTTATTGTATAATTTCCCTCCGAACTCTCCAAACCTACATTGTAGGATCTAATGCGTAATAGATTTAATGCGCTGCAGCTATATTATAGTTGCTGCATGATCGGCTCGACCGGGTAAAGACCATACTCGCAGGGAATACCAGTTACGCGTGTAATATTAACAGAATGCTGCTGTTTTACCAAAAGATTTTTTTATTGGTAACGATCGAGGTATTATAGTTAGCGCGCTGTTGTGACAACGCATCTGCATTTTGATTCTAAATCGAAGGTAGATGTAGTTGATTATGGGCCATAGCATCCACTTACCATCAGGCATGGAATTACTCTAAGCCATCAGGTGTGTCCATCTGTTATGAGTAAATGAATATTTAAAACTAAAATCTCACCCAGTTTTTCCAAAGTGCCATTTACCGGTAATTGTTGTGTTATCTGTTTAATAATTGATCATAAAACACCAATGAATAATAAAGTATTCACAAAATTACTCTTTAAAACTTCTCAAAATTAAATCAAATCAAAATCCATCAATCCGCATAGCGTATTATTTTAACAGAATAAAACAGTAAAGTTACAACCTAGATATGTACCACTGCTGGGCACAGGCCTCCTCTCACTTCTGAAAGGGTTTTAGGGCAAGGAAGTGTCCGCCGCGGTGCCTCACTACGTTTTGGCGAACTTCACATGTCTTCGAAATATTGTTTTATTTCTCAGACATTCAGGTTTCCTCACATCCTCATCCTCAATCAGGATATTTTCCTCCGTCGAGTACGTGGTAAATCAGCACTTAATAATGCAATCAACAATTTCATTGGAGACGGGGGATCGAACCCAGGTTCGATCGTGCTCGCATACTGTGAGACTTACAGCGAGCACTAAGCCTATAAATAAGAATTAAAAAATCCCCAAAAATTATTAAATTTAATCAATACACCTTATATATTTACGCAAATATACCAAATATACAGTATAGTAAATATGAATATCGACATTTTCCGTTTCGTATTCCATTCATATTACTAATTTCAACTTTGTGCTTGTATAGTCTTGCGTATTTTAAAAATACGTTGAAGAAGCATTTCCCCTTAACACACTACAATGTGTGCGGCTAAGTACACCAATACGTGGAAAATTTCAGATCAGCCGTAAAGAAATCACACGCACACATACAAGAAGAAAGGCTTAGATCACACACTCAAACGTAGTACCGTGTCTGTATATAACAATCTTGTTAGGTGGTATTCGTGTGTGTGATATCGCGATAGTGCCCTTGGGTACCCACACAAATTCACATTTATTTTCTTGCATTTGTTATATATGTAGAATATTTTAATATTGTACTCAGAGCAATGTATAGGGTTATAGAGCTTGCGACTATATGTCTTATTATGTTTATATAATACCGATTCTTATATCAAATAGTAATCTTACCAGACATAATTTTATACGCAAAAACTGAAGTAAGAAATTATATTTGCTGTATTTTGTAAAAATCTAAATTAATTTAATTCAATCTAAATATTTAATTGCGTAGACATATTGGAAAGCAAGCGACCCTAAGGCTTGTCCGTCAAATACCCTATCAGAAGCAAGTTTTCATTTTTTTTTACTTACTATAAGTTAGTACTTTACCACAATCCCAGCTGGTGGTAAGTGATGATGTAGCCCCGAGATGGTAAATCGCATTGTCCTAGCGTAACAAATCTTGCCTTGAATTAAATTTAGTTCAGTATTATCTGTGCAAATTACAAGTTTTATATCCGGCATGTTTAAAGCTATTGCATGACTTGACTAAAACATAATATAACATAAATATTCACGCCTGTCACTCAGAGGGGTAGGTAGAGACTACAGACTGCGTCTAGTTGTCGTCATATTGAACTTTGATTACCGTCATGTTTTTAGTGATACTAACAAGATTAGGACAAATCAATTGAAGTAAGAATTGACAAAATCGGCCCACGCGTTTGGTCTCTAGAGTGCACAAAAGAACATGCATACATACATAATATAGGTACAGTACCTGGATGGCCGAGCTTTGCTCGGTTTTTTTTTAAATCGTGTGTTTTGGAAATTATATTTAGATACAAATTACACACTGATGAAATATGAATAACATTTTTTGATCTTACCGACATAATTGAAAAAAGTGAATTTTTTATTTGAATAGAAAATCATGAGTGCAATTAGTTTCATTAAAATTTTTGTATTTTTGAAAAAAATTAAAAAAAGGGCTTGAAATAATAGATTTTCTCAAAAAAGAAGGAAAGAAGTCGAACCGAAGAGAGCGAATCAGCGTACTACGATTAAGGACCGATTTATTGGCACCGAAACCCCCTGGACACCAGATGAGTAGGCTGAGGCTACAGACTTCCATTTGTCACGATGCTGACACACCTCTCTCGCCTCCTCCACATCCATATACCTAAGTATACATGCTCGGCGGTTAAGGGTACTCCAAATTTGGCCCGTTTTCAATATATCGCCAATTTGGTCGATAAACTTTCGCCTAAGACGTTCCTTTCCGACTTTGCCGTTCACTTCTACAACATAAATTTTCTTTGTCACTCTTTCCTCATTCATTCTTTCCACATGACCAAACCACCGAAGCATTCCTTTCTTAATCCTGATCACAACATTATCTTGCAAACCAAACTCTTCTCTTATCACATAGTTTCTCACCCTGTTATTCAAATTTAGCCCTAATATGAGTAAACGTTAACGACCGCACTAAAAATATCGTATAAAAGAGGAAATTAACATTTATGTCAATCGAAATACTTTTTACGGGTTATTGAAACGAAACTATTTTAATACAAATTGTATGGAAATATTAGGAATAGATAAATACATTAATGAAATTCTAAAGTTAAGAGTTTTTTTTTAAATAAAATAAAATTGACAAACAAACTTAAAGACAACCTAATGGTAAATGGTTACTGCAGTCTGTGGACGCCACCTGCAGTCAATTTCGAACAAAGAAAGCTACAGTTTTTTTTTTAAAAATAGAATAAGATGACAAACGAGCACACAAGCCATCTGATGGTAAGTAGATGCTGTGGCCCATAGACATATATACTTTTGTCTACGATTAAGAATCAAAACGCAGAAGCGTCACCATCCGTTTCCAGTAAAAAAGGGTCTCCGGATCTCGTACACTAACCATATGAAACACAGCAGTATTAAGCTGCTATTTTACGCTGGTATTTCCGGTCGAGCTGACCCATTGGTGCTACAACCATAATATAGCTGCAACATGAATCTACCGTGTGTAAAAGTTGCGTTGTCACCTCTAAGAACTAAGATAAGATACCCCACAGCCTGTAGTTATACTGACTCTTTATGTCCCCCAGTCCCAAACACAGCAATCCGAGCCCTGATCTTTTGCAGGAGAAATACGTAAGAGTGTAGCAGCTACCCAGACGAACTTTTAGGCAGAAAGATAGTTCCATCACCTAATGAAAGTATAACAGCCACCTGTGCCACAGCGTCAGCTTTAAGCCATGTTTCTGAGAGTTTTTCAGTGCAATAAAACGTCTACATCGCATGCGTGTTGGTGGACGTCACATGTTTTCGAGTGTGAACGTGGTATAAACGTGGTAGAACCAGACTGCAGCAGTTATGGTTGTAGCACGAATTGGTCGGCTTGACCGGGTAAGTACCACGCTCACACAGAAACCAGCGTGAAATAGCAGCTTAACGCTGCTGTGTTTCGTATGGTGAGTGTAGAGAACCGGAGACCCCTTTTACTGGAAACACAGCATTTCATCTTAGTCCTCTAGGGAGACAACGCGTATGCATTTTAATTCCTAATCGAGGATAAATATCGATGTCTATGGGCCACAGCGTTAACTTACCATCAGGTGGATTGTAAGTTCGTTTCTCATACTTATTCTACAAAAAAAAATTACTCACGATGTTCTACCGCAGAGTACGGTGTGAATCAGCACTAACGTTTGAATCGAATTCTATTTACACTGGCAAGGATTGAAATTGGGTTGCAAAAATCTTTAAAAAAAAATTGAACTTAAAATTTAAAATTGAAAAGTTTTGAGACATTACTTACAGTAGCAAATTTAAGGTATTAACATTATGATGCAGTAATTTACAAATTACGGATAGCCTAACCAATTCACTAAAAGTATAACATTATGATGTAGTAATTTACAAATTACAGGTAACCTAGCCAATTCACTAAAAGTATAACATTATGATGTAGTAATTTACAAATTACGGGTAACCTAGCCAATTCACTAAAAGTATAACATTATGATGTAGTAATTTACAAATTACGGGTAACCTAGCCAATTGACTAAATGTATAACATTATGATGTAGTAATTTACAAATTACGGGTAACCTAGCCAATTCACATAAAAGTATAACATTATGATGTAGTAATTTACAAATTACGGGTAAACTAGCCAATTCACTAAAAGTATAACATTATGATGCAGTAATTTACAAATTACGGATAGCCTAGCCAATTCACTAAAAGACAAGCAATTTTTGTGACAGAAACCGCAAGGAACATAGGTAAATATTAAAGGTCGTATCCAAGTTCACTATGAGTCCAGAGTCCAGACCGAATTTCGGTCACGGCGGTCAGTCTCGACGGAAACCAGCTATTTGCGCAGTACAGGATTATACCTAGTGCCAAACAGTATGCGTAAGCACTAAGCACACGTGCACTCTCTATTACTTCATTTTCATAGTCCGATAGGATGGTAATCCTACACGACCGAAGACAGCTCAGGCGCAGGACCAACGGCTTAACGTGTTTTTTTGAGGGATGGGGGTGAAACACCGCCAGCTTCCTGACTTCATCTGCTACTGAGAATTTCTTGGAAGAAAAACCGAATAGCTGATATTGGCCCGACCGGAATTCGACCCAGGACCTCATAATCAGGAATGCGCTTACTACCACTATAGACTAACGAGGTAGTCATGAATGCAATATGCTAATTTTAGCTTAGCTTCCATACATTCCTGGCATAGGCCTCCCCAACAAATATCCCTGTAAGAGTGACAGTACGCGTAAACAGTAATGATAATAATATTTTGACAAACTTTTTTTAACATGGTAATAAATTATTTCACCTAATTACGGTATAACGAAAATAGGCGTAAAACGATTAATTATTACCTATATCTGTATTACATATACTATCTAGATTTCTTTTTAATGAGTTTTATGTGTTGCCAGTTACATAACCTGTTCGTAGTTATGGAATGGCTTTTTTATATAGAATAAGGGTAACAAACGGGCATACAGTCTACCTGATGGAAAGTGGAAGCTGTGGCCCATAGAAATCTACATTTGTCTTCGATTAGGAATCTGATCTGAGGACTAAGATGGAATGCTTCGTTTTCAGTAAAAAAGGGTCTCCTGACCTCTACAGTCATCATACGAAATACAGCAGTTTTAAGCTGCTATTTCACGATGGTATTTTGTAAGAGCGTGGTCCTCCCCGGTCGAGCCGACCCATTCGTGCTACAACCATAATATAGCTGCAACGTGGCTCTACCACGTATGTAAAAAGATACACGAAGCCAGATAACAAATAATTTTGAATCCGTAATTCGTTGAGAAATATGAAGATATTGTTAGTTGAAAATGATCATTAAATAACACCGCCGGAGACCCAAACTGTCAATAACCGGCCAAGGGAATGACGGCCCATGGGTTAAAAACTACCTATCCGTATCAATAATAAGCCCACTGTTTACTCCCGTTTTTATAACAATATAGACGACCACGTTCACTCAGCGTAAATTAGCAGTATATTGATGAGGTAGTTCGTATAGTGAGTGACTAGAACTGGTCACCCTGTTAACCCAGTATTCCATCTTAGTTGTTTCCTCAAACTATAAAATCTTCATTTTTTGGCCCAAACATTCAGATATGGTAGAACTCAAAAAAATTTTTGCCGGTTCCTTACTCACAAACGAAATAAAAGTTTTGTTAAAATAAATACATCAAATTTCTTTTTACGCACGCGTCTAATGGTACCTACTGACGGTACGTCCATTACTCCAAATTGAGTGGTAATCGTCCAAGATCGTTCCGTGAATAGTAAAAACATATTCCATTTGGATGGACTTCATCCAGCTCTGGATTTCCAAATGGATTGAAATCCATGCGTCTAGTCCAAATGGACGTCGTCCGCGGCCGTCCGTCAATGTCAAAAACGTGCGCCACGCCAAATGGACGCAGTCCGAATCGTCAGTTAATGGGCGAACCGGCGTCCATTTTTTGGATGTTATTGCGCCAGTTAATATTTTTGTGTTGATGGTAATACATGTGTACTTGTTTGTCACCCAACAAACGAGTACACAGTCCACATGATGTTAAGTTGATACTGTAGCCCATAGACTGAATCTGTCATCGAATAAGAATCAAAATGTTGTTTATTGCATTAGCACCCCCGTAGAACTATGTGGAGTGCCTCGTTTCCAGTAAAAATATTATCCGGTTCTTTACACTCAGCATACGAAACGCAGCAGATTTAAGCTGCCAATTTATGCTATTTCGTGAGATCGTGGTCCTTCTTCGTTCGAGCCGACCCATTTGTGCTACATCCATAATATAGATGCAACGTTGCTCTACCACGTATAGTTATAATGAAAAATATCCTCTATATGTTGATTTCTTTAATTTCAACCTCAGTCAATGAAATTGCTCCACCAAAATATATACCATATCTAGAACTGGAGTGACAATCTAGCACACAGTCCACCTGGTGGTGGATGCTGTGGCCCATAGACATTTACATGTATCCTTAATTGAGAATCAAAATATAGATGCGTTGTCACCTTTGAAGACTACGATAGATTGTCCCGTTTAGGTTTTTGTCTTATTATTAACACAAGTGTGCTGCCGCCGGTAAAGTATTATTATCCATATTATTATTTATTTCCATTCCGTACGACTGCCAAGTTCGAAGTGACGCTATGCGTCCAAATGGAAGTATCGTCAATGGTACCGTATGTGGATACATTTTTATTTGGAGTGCATCCATTTGGAAGTCTACTAAATGGACGTATCGTCGGTGGGTACCTTAAGTGTCAGTAAAATCTATGTTTCACTATAAATAACAAATGACTTGTACATATTATAATACTCACAAAGACATATCATCCCACGGGTTAGTAAAATCCCTTTTTATGGACGCACAGCACGGAAGTCCATGGTTAAACGTAAATGCTAAATGTTCCGACTTAATACCAACCTCGTTCTATTGTTAGATATGATCAAGTGGACTTGAGTAAGTACTTGGCTAAATGAAAAGTTTAGTAAACTAATATTTGCCGTTCGTTTGCAGGTTACAAATCGAACTTTGGAAATGTAATCAAGTTCAGTGGTGCGGTTTTTACAGGACCTCAATATATTTCTTTTAAGCGAGCTCTCGATAAAAATTGTGTCCAAAGACTCCGTTGCTCACTCTTTTACTTAAATTTAAAATTTTAAAAATATACCCTAATTTCTTAATCTATCTTTCGACCTCAAATCAAGTCAAAAATCATAAATGAGAGTTCTGTATTAAGATTTTCTATTACTTTGTAATAGTTTTAATGTAGTAATTCTGTCACTGTTTGGTTATTTATTTCTTTTTAGTTTTTGGATCAAATAATAAATTTAAACGCTTAACGTACGTATGAGCTCACTTAATAAATATCCGTACCTAGATGTCTTGTTGGAATTTACCTTAATTATGAAACTTAGAAAGGTCTGGAAACAATGATATGATATATTTTTCGTGTAATAATCTATAGAATATTGTACTCTATCTTGTACTAAATTCGGCATAAGTAAATTTATCATAAGAAATTTGCTACTACTAATAAGTATTACAATTACTGAATCAAATGGCTATTATATTTCATCAACTATTTTACGACGACGTACGAGTACCTGTTCAAGTAAACTGATGCAAGTGAACAGAGTACAACGATGTCCTGTCGTGTTTAAGATACATTTAGCTGCGTATGTTTCGTGAGCGTTCATGTGATATGTAAATCAGTTACGTAATACTTTCTGATTTGTGTACTGTCTGAGATTTGAAGTATTATGTAAAAGCAGGCGACTTATACGTCAGCATTTAATCGGATTTGTAGCTATTTTTTGTATATTCTTAGACTGAGAAATGCGCTTAAAGCTGAACGTACATTTGTCAGCACCGTACGCGACGCACACGCCCTATGCGCCGCATAATTATTAATTACTGATGACCTGGCTCATTGGCACGTACACGTCCTACGCGCCGTACGCAAATCATTTGTATTGACAACAACTTTTGCAGTTTTTTCCAACCACTGGTGTGAAACGGTACAGTGACATTGATCTCTCGAAATTGGCCGGATCGTTATGGAAAAATTTGTTATAACAGCCTGCTTACTGGCAGAGGAAGAAGAAAATAAAATTCGAAGAAAGAAAAGATTCAGGAGTCACAATATTAATTTAAAAGGGCAGTTGTATGGAGAATATTACAATTTATTTAAAGACTTATAAGATGTTGATGAACGACTTTTCAGATATTTACATTTGATAAATGGATCGTCTTATACATGTCTTGTCTGACGACTCATTGTTGCCTACACAGCAAAAGTAAGTATTCCTGAAATTAAGTAAAAACATATTTCGAAAAGTGTAAGTGGGTTAATGGTGGAGTAATCATTTTTCCTTCACTGTGAGGGTAGTTCAAACCACTAGTTTTATTGTAAAATTCACTAAGTTGGCAACATAAGGCAACACTAAATATCAGCATGCGCCGAACGTGCCGCATTGTACGACGTCATCAGCATGCCTCCTTCAATATTCGGATACTTACCGAATTTTATAAAATACTGCATGTACGGTACGACTACAATGTGCGAGGTTTCATATGATTTCTTACAACGAATTCTAAAATGCGTCGCGTACGGCGCGCACGGTACTGACAAATGTTCCTTTTAGCTTAAAGTCTAGCTGATGTAACTTGGTAATGCAGCCCATAAACATGTTCCCAAACAAGGAATTACGCAGATGCGTCGTCACGCAGTGGGCTAACAACCACATTTTTCATTATTGCTATTGAGTTGTAATTGGAAAAATTCTGATCTACCTGCTTTCATTAAATAATTGAATGTTTTAGGGTAAAAAAGTAATCACCCAACAATGCACAAATTGACAGAATTTAAGTGCTGGTGAAATGAAGATTAATGGAATTAACAAAAATGGAACATGTCTGGCGTTACCAGTTTCCAGTTCTCTACACTCACCATACAAAACACAACGCTATTCTGCTGTTTCACACTGATGTTCTTTGATAGTCTGATCCTACCCCGATCTAGCCGTTCCATTAGTGCTGTAGCTAGCAACCGTTTCTCTGCAGTCTGTTGTATAACCAATAATATTGTAATTGTTAATTGATAATTAACTGATTATACGGGTGGTAAACGACCTCCGCCATTACATCTGATTTAATAGACGCCTAAGAACATCGATTCCTGTCAAGGATGATACGGAAGGATATATAAATTTAAAAAAAACAACCTTATTTTAATATAGAAGAATACTGGATACCACCACATGCTTGGGATCCTGTAATTAATAAAATTAAAGTTAAACCCAAGCTACCAACTTCAAAAAGTAATAATTAAAAAGGTGCAGATACTCCGGGTTGACTTCGACGTCGGGACGTCAATCACCATAGTCCCCGGTAATCGTTATGCAAATCCTGATTTAGCTCGTGCTTTACAGTACAAGTAAATATCGTGAGGAAATCTACTTTTCTGAGGAATAAATTATTTCGAGGTCATGTGCGCATGCGTTAGAGCAGCGCGGAGGAATTGCTCCAAATTCACAGAAATTAGAAAAAGCCTGTCGCAGTGGTACGTTAGAGGCTGTAATTTTACTTTTATATACGACTATCATTAACAACAATTTGTAGTGTGCGTTAAACTCTACTGCCAATAACGTCTAAAAATTTTGCTATAAAGCTTCTCCGACAAATTTCTATATGCCACTAACAAAACGTGCTACGTAGTTTATACAACAACAAAGTGGTGACACAATAAGAAAGTTTCGAAGTCCCGAACAAAACAGATTCACTCTCGGACACGTTCGCGTGTTGCGGCAAGTGCTGCGACGATACTGCGGACTTTAACCTTGAAATCTCAACCGAGGGTGCTGAGGATTAATTTCGTTTTCCACAGAACAAGTTACGGGCAAAGTTTTGTTTGTACAGCGGAGTTTGTGAACATACTTCGTAATGCTATATTAAGATTATAATATACGTATTTTTTTAATAATAGTAAAGTGACAAATGAGCTAATAGATGCAGACGTGATTTTAAGTTTGCATTGCAAACAATTTCAAACAAGGAAGACCTTGATTGCGTTGTTACATCTAAGGACTAAGATAGGAAGTCATACAGACTGTAATTATACCGGCTTTACATTATTTTTAATTTGGAACAGGGCCATATTCAGTACTAGGGTCTAGGTTTTTTGTATTTCTGAACCAAGCGTAAGGAATTTAATAAACAACTTTAGGTCGTCGTACTTTAGGGACTGAGGAGGATACTTCACTTCAAGCTTTAATTTTATAGAATGTAAGCAAACCGTGTTCGATCAGAAACTATTAATTGAAATTTTAAAGACTGATTTTCAAATCTTTCCTTGGGAATGAATGCATTGGAAATGCTTCGGTGGTTTGGTCATGTGGAAATGTATGAGGAAAGAGTGACAAAGAAAATTTATGTTGCAGAAGTGAATGGCAGAGTTGGAAAGGGACGCCCTAAGCGAAAATTTACCGACCAAATTAGTGATTTATTAAAAACGGGCCAAATTAGGAGTACCCTTAACCGACGAGCATGTATGCGTAGGTATATGGATATGAAGGAGGCGAGAGAGGTGTGTCAGGATCGTACCAAATGGAAGTCTGTAGTCTCTGCCTACCCCTCTGGGTGACAGGCGTTATGTGTTTATGTGATATGTGATATTTTACCATCTTTTTAGCCACACGTATAACATGTGGTTAGATATAATTTTATTAGATAGGGATAATTTGATAAGAGACATTCAACTGGAAAAGTTTCTTACTAGTTAGAAAAGTATTCACCAATTCTATTTGGGATTCAATTCTTACAATTATTGTGCTTAGAAACGTTGCTTTTGTTATCATATCACACCGGGGCTCGCATTTCCTGACCATCAATTCACAATGAAAGTTTAGATATCTGCGATCGTTTGAACGGGAAGTCCGACCGAGAACAAAATTTATTTCAACACGGCAAAGCTTCAAAATTTATAGGTTGGGCTCGGGTTTAGGCTTGGGATTAAACAGAAGCAACTTAGGGCGAAAACTTAATTAGCCGTGTGATACATAGCTTGTTATGTATTGGCAAGATAATTAAAATTATATCTTTGGCAATGCCAGGAACTGAGGAGTCAAATAAATATATAGAGCTGAAACGATATTCTATGTCATAATTCTCTATGCATTCAGTACTTGCAACTTGCAAGACTTTGCCGAAATAATTAAAAAAAAAACTAATCACAGAAATGATAACTCTGTCAGCGTTTAAACGAATATCTCGTAGCCTGGAACGCTCCAGCTACAAATGGGGTGGGACGATCTAAGCAAAGCGTCTGCCAAGAATTAGATGCGGGAAGCCGACGATTTGGCAAAGCTGTACGCTTTCGCGAGGCCACAGCGTATATAATATACGATGAGTGGGTAATGTCCATCAGTGGACTGCCGCAGCCTGAGGATGATGATGATAAAGATATAGAAAACTACCGTTGAGGTAACAGCCTATCAAAAGTCCATTGCTAAACAGAGCCCTCCCCATAAATTGCCTCATAGAGGGGACAGTTGCCATAGTTGCCACGATTGGGAATCAATTTTTTATTTTAAAATTTGTATTAGGAATACGCTGTTGCTTATCCTTCCGCCTATACCATCAACTCCTACAATACCCACAAAACGAGGTAGTGGATCTCACGCCGTCAATACACAGTCAATAGAAGTAAAAGCACAGTTAAACTAATAGTTGGTTAAAGTAGAAAACTCCTAATCTATATCAGATAATCCTATTAATAATAAGTAGCATGTAGCAGCCGTGAAAGCATTTAACGGTGAAATTTCGTTGGCTGATTTTATAATATAATAATTGTAAATAATAAAACAGTGTTGTTTTAATCTCAGTATCTCTTCTAAATCACCTTCAAATCCCGACTCAACATTCCATTGAATAATACTTTCGTCAAATTACTACAGTAGACAACGGTACCTAGTACGCTACCATTTTATAGATGTCGTAACACTACAACAAATACTAAAGCAATGTAATTGAAAAACGAAAGATACGGACGCCATAAAACGTACTGCTGCAGCAAGAAGCAAACACTCGAATATTTTACAGCAATCAATATGAGATCGCAACATTTCAGCGATATTGCATTCGCTTGCCAAGATCGCGAGTTTTCGACGGTATGCGATATTTTTGCCGCGTTAACGAGTGCCTGGAACATGTTTACGATGTTGGCACGACGCGACGACGGGACGACGGCGATTCGCACCCCTGTCGACGTAGATAATATCAATTTTAGTTTTCAATTCCTTAATGGGTGATTCGTTACATTTATTCTGTGCAATAATATCGACTTTGTAGTGTGAATTGTACGTTCATGAATTTTTTGTATAAAATCATGATATTTTACAAGTTTTATTTACATTCGCGTGCAGTAATACTAAAGTAACAGTAACACTTACTAACGAAACAAGATTCTTTACTGAACGGTTACTCAAATAGGTACTCAAATCATTTTATCTATTATTTTATTATTGGTAGGTATTTTCTTCTAAGTTGGTCCAGTGGTTATAGTAGTGCGACTGCTGATCATGATGTCCTGGGTTCGAATACCGGTTCCAGCCAAAAAAGTCAGTTATTGAGATTTTCCATCAAGAAATTCTCAGTAGCTGCCCGCAGTCAGGAAGTTGACGGTGTCTCATCCCTCGGATAGCTGTAAAGCCTGATCTCTCTCCAGTCGTGACGGTTTACCATCCCCATCGGATTATGAGATTGAGGGAACAGGAGCGCACCTGGGCTTGCGCATACACTTGGGCACTATAACCATAATCCTGTCCTGCGCCGATGGTTAGTCTTCGTTGAGGCTGGCCGCCCTGACCGAAATTCGACCTAGAAGTATCATTATTATTTTGCTTCAACGTACTTTGCCGCGTTCTTTTCTTGTCTTCTCTTTTCTTCTCTTTTAAAATATAAGGAACTGGTGGGTTCTCTTGCGCCACCAGCAACTGTTAAAAGATATTTAGAATATAATACAATAGCAAAGGCAAAACAAATAAGAATGTGAGGTTACCTCTAGGTAGGGCTACTTTACTGTCTGGAGACCGTGTGTGTAGAATACTAGAAACTTACTTATTTTTCCGCCAAGCAACAGTGGTCTGATCTGAAAGACATAGAGAAGGCTGTGAGGCATTCCGTTTTAGACCTTAGAGATTACAAAGTATCTGTTGCCTTCTTTGCATGAGCTTGGTTGCAAGGGTCCACGGACTGCAGTTTCTTTACAACAGGTGGGCTGTAAGTCCGTGTGTCAATTAAAATTAAAAATATTACGGCCATTTTAAACGTCTTCGATCAACTTTAATTAAATTTCATTGCATAAGTGAGAAACAAGAAGACAAAAAGCTTGGGAAAAGTCACGGATTATTTTTCAGTCCAGTCAAAATCTAAATTGTTCACCCCCCCTCCCCACACCAACACCCCCCCAAAAAAAAAAAAAAACTTAAGTAAATGAATTATATAAAAACCAAAAACAAACATAAAAAAAAAAAAAAAAAAAAAAAAAAAAAAAAAAAAAAAAAAAAAAAAAAAAAAAAAAAAAAAAAAAAAAAAAAAAAAAAAAAAAAAAAAAAAAAAAATAAAAAAAAAAAAAAAAAAAAAAAAAATTTCACACATGTTCAATGTGGTAGTTCCAGTAAAACTTTGAGTCCAAGTCATAAGGCCAAGGTATTTTTGTGTGGTCACAACTTCGATTGTAGGGCTTTGGCTAGTTCCTAGTTGATGGAGGCAGCCGTGATTATGAGCAGTTAATGGTTTTGGAGTAGGATACCTCATATATGGAGATTTGATAATCATGAGTTTGGTTTCATAGGCATTTAACACTAGACCAACGTCATGGCACCATCGTATCAACATGTCTAAATCGGCCTGGAGAACATTACACGCATTTGAGATATCCTTACCCGAAACAAGAAGACACGTATCATCTGCGAATTGGTAACAGGAACTGTGTTTCAGACAGTTATTCATCTCGTTGACATACGATAAAAAGTGCAACGGGCCAAGTACTGATCCTCGGGCCGTGCCTTCTGTCACATTCTTAGGGTCACTGAACGCGTTATTTAATTTAACCGTAAATGTACGATTTTGGAGGTAATTTCTACACCAATTAAGTAACGGACCCCGGATACCACAATCATCCAGTTTATGGATTAAGAGTTAATGTTGCAGCGTGTCGAAGGCACGAGAAAAATCAATAAACAAGGCCAGAACACATTTTTAGGGTTCAAATTCTCGTTTACCTCATCTGTAAACTTTACATAGAAGGTCCGTAGTACTTTTACCTGCTTGAAATCCGTACTGGTTTTTGTTTATGACATCGTGCTTGCGGTAAAAATTATGAATCTGCTCACAGATAGCTTTTTCAACTATTTTATCAATATTAGAAAGCAGAGTGATTGGTCGATAGTTGAAGTAATCATCGTGTTTGCCCTTTTTTGAAAACAGGTCTCACACAGCCTATTTTGAGGTCGTCGGGATATTCTCCAGACGCAAGACTGCAGTTAATAAAATTGGCAATGGGTAAGGATATATGTTTATCAACCATAATGATTTCTTAAATTGCAAGACCAACAAACTGTAAGTTTGTTTTGCGTAAATCGGACCAAAAATTAATATTCAAAAACTGAAGGTAGCCGGGCTAACAATGACATTGGGACGTCAAACATCTCAGTCCCCTCGTGACCATGGTTGCTGTAAAGCACCCGAAACGTCGGGAATTAAAAATAAGTAAAATCAGTTAAATAAACGCGATAGAATCCGTAAATTTAGTTTTATTCAATGTTTATCAACCATTTTAGATCGGCTACTCTAATACCGTCAAGTCCAGGAGCCTTATGTGAGTTCAGTCTCTTAATAATTTATTCTGAGAAACTTTTTTGAACAAAATACTTGAATCCACCGGTCTCCGATAAGTTAGTGGATTGTTTAATTTTAAGCTGCATTGAGGAACAATGTCTTTAACTGCCTTTTCAAAACTGTTTGCGAAGTTGTTAGCTATCGCTTTGGTGGTAAGGCCCTGTCCGTCAAAAGCTTTCAGTATTGCCTCGTTAATGGATAATGTTACCCGTTCTAACATCTGGTTAATGATTTTATAAACTTTTTTTGTATCTTTAAAGTTATTATGTATTTCATTACGATAGTGTGTATTTCGTTTTGATTCTATTAGTTTATTGAGTTTATTTCTAGTTTTATTATATTCTAGTCTTATTTTAGGATCAAAAGAACTATTTTTCCAAAGCTTAAATCCCTTTTTTCACATAGTCGGGTAACTTTACCATTGATCCAAGGGGCTATAGGCAGATTCCTACGATTTTTAGAATACTTAACAGACCTACTAATAGTCGCAGTCTTTATAGCTGTTAGGAACGATTTTTTTATAAATGAAAGTATATCATTTGACGAACTCATGTTATTTGTCTGTTTCCAATCTGTAATACTCACCGCATTACTAAAAATGGTATGATCAAAAGTAGTTTTTTGTGTTACTTTCTGCACGCGTCGTGTAGGTGGCGAGTCGTCAAGACACGTAAACACTATGCCCCGATGGTCAGCCAATGCAATGTCCAACACAGCTGAGAACGGATCTGATGTGGGGAACCTCGCAAATATGTGATCATTTCAAGATTCAGTGACTTTTTTTTTGTTTAAATTCTAGTATAGTTTGAATCCGCGCTCGCTGAGTGTTTGCAAATAAGTGTCCCTGTAAGATGAAATGGTTTTTAAGTCAATGTTGGAATCGCCGATTAGTAAGAGGTTTTTATTAGCGTCGTAGTTTGAGATATACCTGCCAAGCTCCTTTACAAACAAATCCTTGTCTCTTTTTGGAGGTTTATAAATTGCACATACAACTACATCTATGTTCGGGGTCAGTTTTAAGATACCCGTTATGTTTTCGAACATGATACTTTTATATGGTATTAGTGTAAACTTGAGATGGTTTTTGACATAAGCAATGATACCGCCTCCCCGTTCCGCCGATCGCAATCGGTAGTACATATTATAACCCGGTAAATTAAAAAGGTTAACAATCATATCTGTTACACCAACTTCGGTTAGAATAATCAAGTCTAAGGGGTATTTAGAACTATGAATAACTTGTTGAAGCTTCGTAAAATTCTTTATGAGTGATCGTATATTAAAATATAAACTTGTAAGTAATGCATGACGTTTTTTCGGTAATTGTTGAAAATAGTTATTTATATCGTTACAGTTACCAAATTCTTTAATGTTTATGGTCATAATAAAGTTTGAAGAGTAGTAAGTAATATTAGTAGGTATATTCAACCAATAGTAAACAATCTATGCCAATTTAAATTCAGAACGTTATCCGTAACATGTCGATCTATCCGTCCACTTTAAGGGCCTTCTGTCTATTTACTAAGTCATTTAGTACGGCTAAAAAGTGCTGCGTTTGACATTTACTGGCATTGTATCTTTTTTTTATTCCATTGCGTGCTATGGATAAATGCCAGGTAATTTGTTAATAGCGGCCAGTACGAGCATAATGTTGTTTAACGGTTTGATTTCATTAATACACGAATATTCAAAGAATCGATTACTCATATTTGGCACGCAACGTAGTATCTATAGCAAACTACAGTAAGTTGTACTTAATGTTACAGTGCAGTATTGGCGTAAACACATAGATACCCATTTGACGTCATATTTTTGTGTAAATGCTAGTAGATGTTATTAACTTCACTAATATTCCCTTTAACCACTCCTGGTAAGGTTAAAATGCTTGTGTTAGGAGTGATTCACGACAACAATCGAATGGCAGATTTGGACTCACGACCTTTGAGTTCACGGTCCTCACCCTGCCTTTAGCTTAATGTCCCTTAAGAAAACTTCATCGTTTAGTGCCAACGTAAGGGAATCCGTCACCCCATATCACGCTGTATGTGTCCGGCGTAGGTGTGAGATGGACATTACACACAAACTTTGTTTATTCAATGTTCATTTTAAGACTTTAATCAATTTTTGTGCCAAATCCGAATGTTCGAGTGCAATCCATATTGCAGATTGCGATAAAATGCCAAACCGGGTTTTATCAAAATCTATATATTAGCAGTATAGTTGTAGAACGAATGGGTCGGCTCGACTGGAGAAGGACCACGCTCTCGCAGAATACCAGCGTAAAGTAGTAGCTTAATGCTGCTGTGTTTCGTATGGTGAGTGTAGAGAACCGGAGACCCCTTTTACTGGAAACGATGCATTCCATCTTAGTCCTCACGGGTGACAACGCATCTGCATTTTGATTTGTAATCGAGGATAGATGAAGATGTCTATGGGCCGCAGCAACCACTTACCATCAGGTGGACTGTGTGCTCGTTTGTCACCCTATCCTATAAAAAAGTACTATGTTAATTATTTTAAAGTAAAAAAAGTAAAGTTGTTCAAATCTCATTTCATAAAATTAATTTAGGGTTACTGTATCGCATCCGAGTCATTCTTGCTGCAACAATGATGTAGAGGCAACGTGGCTGCATCACCATAAATGAAATATAGACACACATACAGTAGACACTATGATATAAAACGATATAATATTTTCAATTATCAAAATACTTCAAATGGGGTTGTGGTCAAATACTGGCTTATAATTAGAAAAAATATAACTCACGACCTTACTTATTCTGTGGTATTTATCTCTCTACACCTGTCTCTTTCTATTATCATTAAGTTAAAAGAGAAGGATTACCCTAAATTGACGTTGATTTTTATGAGTAATAGCCTTAATTGGAAAATAATGTCCTTAATGTGAAAATAGCCACAAGTAAATAATCATTCTAAGTGACGCGATTTCCGGAGCCACATGGCGTCGGCGCCAATTACGGTCGCAGAATTTATCTAAAGAATAAACTTCGCCTACCGTGTGGCCGTTTTTGCCATTGTCCAGATAATTTATAATTGTACAGTTTTCATTGTTTGTTGAATGTTGCATTCTTTGTGTTGCGCCGGACTCCTTGTTAGGACAGTTAATGAACCGGTGGCATTTGAGTTATACCAGTGATTTAAGTCCGCAATTACTTTAGAATGTTTTAATCATTATCGTTAGAAAATATGAAACTGATACGGGGAAATGGATTGGAGTTGTACAACTATTACTTCTAATTAAACTTTTAGTTCTTTAGTATTCCAGACTGGTACGTTTTCGCTGATTTTATTTTAGATAGATATTAAATACTCACAAATTGTATGATATAAGGTTCAATGCTGCTGTGCTTCGTATAGTGTGCCAAGAGAACCGAAGATCCATTTTATAGAATATAGAGGGCCATAGCACACTCACCATCAAGTAAACTGTTTGGTCGTTTGTCGCCCTTATATAAATAAATTCTACACAACCGTGAGTATGTGAAAGCGGTAGAAACACGCACTTCTTAATTTTGTGCGGGCTTATGAAGCAGAAAAAGTACAGCACAAAAACTGTAAAATTGTATTTCTATATTTTTTTACGTAGAATAAAAAATCCTTTTTACTTTTCATAGTATACTGGCTGCTATCCGGCGTATTGCAGCCGCAGAAGATATAACTGTGAAAATATCGTTTTAAATTTGTTAGAGTTATATTGTTTAATTAGAAATGACTATAAATTAATTGTAATTAAATGATATATAACTTTCAAATAAATTTGAACGCCTATAAGCTTCGCGCAAGGGCAAGCAATGATTTGACAACGTTTTACAGCAATCTGATGAACGGTTTGTCAGCGCATAAATAACGAACAAACAAACATTAATTTTTATAAATTAGATTTTAATTATTGGTCATGTAGTGGCGGCGTAAGCGAATCCACTACCTCATATTATCCCGTGGGTGTCGTAGGAGGCGACATTGGGAAATGACACGTGACAACTCAAATAATAAGAAACTGCGTTTGCCAATCTGCCTGCCAAGCGTGGCAACTATGAGCTGTAAGCTGCTGTCGTCTGCATGGGCTTTCTGCCCAGCAGGTACATCAGGCCTCGGGGTATGCCCCCTTTACCAGGACATCCCTCACAGCACACTACGGTGTGCCGATCCTGGGCGCCTTTGATGTTAAAAGGCGTTGTAATGTAAATAACGACTTTTCGTCGTAGTCGGGTAATTTTTCAAAAAAAGGTGGTTGTCTCAATAATTGTGTTTAACACAATTCAAAGTCTTACTGCGGCATCGTGGGATTTACTCGACTCTCTAATCTATATAGGGAGGAGTTCTCTTGGATAGGGTCGCCCGTCCGGGGGCCGTGAGTGCAACGTAGCAAAGCCGTTTAGGGTTTCATGTGGCCCGTTGTCGGCGCGGTCGAACATACCGCGCGCCAGCCGGACCACGAATTCTTCTAGGCTCTCTATCATTAGGTTGGCCGCTATGACGTCATTCCGGACGCAGCGACCCGCATCGACTATGGTTTGTAGTGACAAGTTCTGCTGGGCCTGTAGTCGCCGCTTCTGTTGATCGCTCAGGAGCCCATACCAGGCCGGAGCAGCGTATGTTAGCAGGGGTCTTATATACATTTTATAGATGGTCAACTTCGACTTTGTCGGTAACTTGGATACCAGGATAGGACGGTGCATCGCCCGCGCACATCGAGCTTTGCGGACGACAAAGTCGACGTGCGCAGTCATGCGCAACATCCTGTCAATCCGGCATCCAAGGTAGGTCACGGCCTTCTCATATGCGATCTCCTGGCCTGTGAGGGTTAGCGGTGGTGGTCACAGGCCAGGAATCCAGAAATCTATTTCTGAAGCAGCGAGTGAGCAGAGCGGTCGTCTTGCTAACATTGACGGCCATCCTCCACTCATCCAGCCATGGTGGCAGCAAGTCCAGCAGACGTTGAATCCTGGCAGGGGCGATATGGGCTCTTCTGGACGAGGTGAAGTAGGCGCTGTCATTAGCAAATATCACCAGCTCGACGTCGTCCTCCCATTCGTGCAGATGCCCTGCCAGGGTGGGGATGTCCTTGGTGTAAGCCGCGTACAGGACTGGAGACAGACTGCTGCCCTGTGGTACACCAGCTGTTATGTGTTTTATTCCGGACTCGGCGTCCTCTACACAGACGTAGAACCTCCTCTCTTTGAGGAAAGACGCCACTAGCCGCAATATAGCAGGAGGGACACTGGTCTAATCTTCTAATTTATAGAGTAGTCCTGGGTGCCACACCCTTTCGAACGCCTTCTCGATATCGAGAAAGACGCCCAACGATGTGCGGCCGCGGTTGTGCTCGGCCGCAAGCAGGTGCAGCACTCTGGTCAGCTGTGTTGCTGTTGAGTGGTCCCTCCTGAATCCATGCTGCTCCGCCTGAAGTTGCATGCACGGGCGGAGACGTCTGAGCAGTATTCTTTCAAACAGTTTAGCTATATGCGGTAGCAGCGTGATCGGCCTGTAGCTGGCAGTTCTACGCCTGTCCTTCCCGGATTTCGGCAAGACGATGTTTTTGCCTTTCTTCCAGTCCTCCGGGGGCAACTATGCATTTGGCATAGTTGCATAGTGGCTCATATTTGATGAGATAGAAAGCCTATAGGAGGCTATGAGGCTCTCTATCGGGGAGTCATATATTCAGCAGTGGTCTTCTTAAAACCGCAATGACGATGGTGATGATTATATATATATAAAAAAAAAAAACTCTAAATAGAGTGACGACCTGGTAAGAGATGCAGAAATTCGTTGAATACAAATGGCTAAGGACCGTAGCATTACTTGAGGGAGACCTATGTTCAGAAGTGGGTTTGTGATCGGCTTGTGGCCGTGGAAGGAAATGGGGAGATCTCCCGCCGGGCAAGGTGTTCTGCCCGGGGAGTGGCCAACACTCCGTGTGATAGTTCGGAGAAGTTCTATATATACTGTTTATGATTCGGAATGTTGATAGCGCGATTTAGGCTTCGGTGTGTTTTCGCTTGTGGCGCGACGACAGCGCCGCTACATCAGCTGTAATGATGATGATGTTGATAATGACATCATCATTTCACGATGATGTCATTATCAACATTTCGTATATCACGACTTTTAATTGTGAATTAAAAGTTCACGTATACTAGAATAAAAAACGTGGTACTCATTTTTTTATAGGAGAGGGAGTAAACGAGCATAGGCGGCTCACCTAATTGTAAGTAATCACCGCCGCCTGTGAACAACTGCAACACCAGGGGAATTTTAGATGCGTTGCCAGCCTTTTAAAAAGGAGTAGGCTCTTTTTTTGAAGATCCCTAAGTCATGTCGGTCCAGAAAAGTCTGGTGGTAGTCGATTCCACAAGGAAGCTGTGTGGGGAAGAAAACTTCTTTTCATTCGTTCAGTGGTGGACCGCCAGTCATCTAGATGGTATGAATGGTATCGGGAGTATTATCGCGATGTGCGATGCTGAAATCATGCGGTTGGAATTACTCCGAACAATTCCTCAGAGCATTCCCCCTTGGTAAATACGATAAAAACTCTTCGCATTGCCAGTGACTCGAGCCAATCGGAAACAGCTTGGTCGACGATTAGAACAGCTCTGCGATGGATGCGATACAAATGGAAGGAGCTGGCACTGGCGAACCCCAGCCCAGAGATAGGAACAGTATGCCATGTGCGGCTGAACTTATGTCTTGAAAATTTGCAAGCGGTTTGCCGGCATGAAATACTGTCCTGTTCTGCTGAGTACGCCAAGCTTTTTAGAGACCAATTTGGTCTTCTCTTCCAAGTGACCACGAAACTGCACGTCACTTGATATGTCGACGCCGAGGATTCCGATACTCGCTGAGGCAACAAGGGAGTGCTTTTAAACCGAGGAGATACGACGAAGGGATTATTTTTAACGGTAAACGCGCAAACTTGTGTCTTCTGGGGATTGAACTGGACTAGATTTAGTCGCCCCCAGTCCGAGACTATTTTCAACAAAGTATCGACTTCAGACACAAGTTTATCCCGGTACTCAACGATGTTTTCACGAGAAATAATTGATTTCAGACAAAAAGATACTGAGAATCCAGCTAGATTTATTGACGCCGCTTAAATACTTAATTACCCCGCAAACACTAAAGCGACTTGGCTGATTCCTTCAACAAAAACTTGGATATAACAATAAGCCATTTGTCCGTGATGAGTTTCGCATATCAAGAATATGTCGTCATTAAATAAGGAAGACGGCTTCGTTGTTGATTCACCATCGGGTTTTATAGACATGCCACAACCTTAATTAAACTTGTGATTCCTAAGTAAATAATAAAATGCCAATTACCGCGTTATTAACGTTACTTTACTACAAACCGATTCTTAGCACTAGCGTTAAAAGTTGTTTTAAACATGTTTTTTTTAAGTTACATACGAGCAAAACACTAACATAATACGTGACTCCTGCAACCTATGGATATTCTGCAACTTACTTCTGACAAAATGGCCATAGACGCGGAGTTGCCGTGCTTAAGCTAATAAAGACATATGTACATATACGTACGTCACACCTGTTATCCCCGAAAGGTTAATCTTACTATATGACTATCACTTACCGTTTGAAACAGAGAATAATTTAGCTTGGTCGGATAAAGAATTGGATTAGAAATGGTGGCTCATCGAGCTTTTACCGTCAATGTGCACAGTACTAATAACGAAAACCCGCTAATATCGTTATAACGTTATATTATTCGGTTAATTGGAAGTTTTTAGTATTAATGGGAAAATATTTGAAAATAATTGCATACGCAAGTAGGTAGAATATTTATTTTTTAAAATAACATTTATTACTAGCGACCCGCTGTGGCTTCTCCTGAGCGGGATCAATTACTGTGGCATTGTTTAGATAACTGGGTGAGGTCGTGGATTTCACTACTTAGCAACAGAGAGTAACATAGACACTTCTATGTTACGGTAACATAACGCGATATCATATATAACGCGATTAAAACTTTTAGAGAGAGGTTGATATTTTTTATAAGGTTGCTATGCCAAAAAAAGCATATTTAATAAATTACAACATTCACAAACCTATACAAAAGTAAAATGTTGCGAAACATACAATCCACGTCACCAGTGAAATCAAAGCTACATAGAAGTAACGTTAAGGGGACATATAACCTCAAATGGCTTAGCAAGATCCTCCGTTATGGCGAAAGTATTGCAGAATTAATTTTTAAATAACATAAATAAACATAAACACTCACGCCTGTCACCCATCTCTTATTACACAATTTCTTACCCTGTCGTTCAGATTCAGCCCTAACATACTCCTTAACGACCACATTTCTAATGCGTTGATTCTACTCTCGTGGTTCTTCTCCCACACCCAACTTTCACTACCATACGTTAAAGTAAGGACCAACACAGCATTATGAATTGCCATACGTGCTTTTTTTGACACATTTTGACTCTTCACAATAGAGTGCAGGGCCCCATTTACTCTATTTCCCGCATTCACTCGTCGTTCTATATCCTTATTATATCTCCCATCCCTGCTAAATACGCAGCCCAAAAATATACAAACTCATCTACTTGCTCAATCAACTCCCCTTCTATTCTTATTTCACAAATCGTTTTACTTTCTTCTCTTTCAAAAACCATAACCTTCGTCTTACTTGCGTTCACTTTCATACCCTCTTTTTTAATGATCTGTTCATTAATGTAACCATCATTTGCAACTCGGCCGCCGACTACGCAAGGATAACTTGATCATCGGCGTACAAAAGGCATTTGACGGTTAACTCACCCATTCTTAAACCGCATTCTTCAACTTTCAAAAACCGTAATAAAAATAAGAAGCGACTGGGTTGGCGTTAAGAAACAGGCATAAATATGATAAACCTAATGAAATATGTATCTAACGACCTATCTACTTACAGTATTCGTGATTACAAACGTGTCGGTACATAGCATACGACGAGTGGGGAAGTGGGGGCGAAATTAGAATTTGAGCTGACTTACTATATCCCCTTAAAGCGCGATTTTTCAAAATTATAAGTAGACATAACTTGACATCGAGATGAATTTTAAACATAGTCACGTAATGTGTGCACTTATTATTTAATCGTGCATAATAATATATAAGATGTGTACAATAAAAACTGATATTTACCTTTGAAATCGCCAAAAGTCACTATTAAAATTCACTGTCCAAAAACACGCGTGCACCTTTGACAGACTCCAGATACGACAAGATGGCGTCTTTTCATTTTTTAATGCGCTGCCTGTATACTTAGGTGTTGCAAATGCGATTACAAAACACTACCAAACTGTTTTCAATGCTTTTTTAAGGGAATACTTTGGTAACATACAAAGTAGTAGCAAAAATATTTAACAGAAGTTTAAATAGTAATAAATCTATAAAAAATGCGGTTTTGGGGACACGAAGAGCAGGATGTAGTAGCTTGACATTGAAATAATCCAGATAGTCACAAATGTATTAAATGTTCATTTGCAAAATTACAAAAAATGTAAGTTTTGTAGTGTAAGTGGCAAAAAGACGTCATGTTTTTCATTAAATTTGGGAGTCTGGACAAATTTAACTCGTTGTAATTTTTTATGTATATAAAATTTACATAATTATACGAATATGGTGTTTAAGAGTGGAGTTTAAGAGATAGGTATATAACCTAATTAAAATACCTTCATTACAATTTACCCACTATGTTTTTTTTTTATAAGCAATGAATATATGAGAATATTTTTTCTTCAAAAATTGGTAAAATCTACGGCCTTACCCAACTATTGAAGACCGTTTATTATATCTCATCAATATTTCTATTTTAATAAAATCTCAAATGTTTTCGGATAAAATTTAGTCTAAGTCTCTCCTGGTATTGCACTTTATTTGTTTGTGAAGTTTTATTACGATCGGTTCAGCCATTCTGAAGATCATTTCGAACAAACGAAAATTTTAAAAATCAAGTCTCAATGGCATGTTAATATTTTATACAAAAATATTGATAAGCAAAATAAACAATAATTGTGAATAAAACTTAAAAATCGTCGTAACTCACAAATTAACAAAACCGAACTGAATTTTTTTTGTAGTTTATGGGAATATGTTACCACTTACCATTGATTCCAATGACAAGCTGGACTGAAGTTATAGAACGTACCGAAAAACGCATATCGCAACGTATTTTTTTTGCTGTCTTTACCGGCGGGTGTGAGTATAGACGACATTGTGCGAGTGAAAGGTGAATATATGTGACACCATTTTCAATCCCATTCTTTAACCGTACGGGTAGTGTTTGTTTCTTGCTTTCTAATCTGCACCTATTTTTTCTCTTTTCTATTCATAAAAGGTAGCTTGATCTCTGCGACAGCTGTCAGTAAAAATCACGCCTATGAAGTCCCGAATTTCTTAGTAGTACAGAGTGAGCATGCCGACCTAAATAGTGTGTGCCCATAAAGTATGACATTGACAGGTACTGTCTGTACTACTAAGAAATTCAGGACTTCATAGGCGTGATTTTTACTGACAGCTGTCGCAGAGATCAAGCTATATTTTATGAACTATAGTCCTATATACTTACTACTTAATTATGTAGTAAATAAATACATTTTAACGCAAACATGGCACTGTCTCTCTAAACACTTAAATAAATAATAATACCATGATTGTACTTTACGTACAGTTTCAAAATATTGTTATTTCTTTTCAAATGACTTGTTGAAATGTTTGAAATTAATCTAATGTTTCAACGTAAAAGTTTTTAATACTACCTATATTTGGACAATATTGATGAGTGTTATTCCTTATTGCAATCAAGTGTTAAAAAATCACCACGGCTTTTATTATTTAAAATTGGTGACAGGAAGATGCTGCATCCCATCTAACGTTTCAGCTTCCCTCTATTGCCTCCTACGACAAGTATATAGATTGTTTTTGTTTCGTGTTAATGATTAAGGACATTCAATCACATTAGTTAATAAGTTACTAGTATAACCTAAGCGACAGTAGCCTAATGGCAGGGCGCGGACCGCGAACTCAAAAAGGTCGTGGGTTCGAATCCACCATTCGACTACTGGCGTGAACCACTCGTAACACAAGCAATTTAAGCTTACACCAGTGGTAAAGGGGAATATTAGTAATTTTTATAGCATTGTTGATATTCTTTAAAAAAAAAAGAAAGAAAAAAAAAGAAAGAACTTTTATAAAAAGGGGCTTCTAATCTTTTCTATATACCACTATGTCTTTATCACCAATGATTTAGTATCGATTTCGGAACATGAAATTATTTTAGCTCTTTGTTGTGTATTAACTTTTTTTAGTTTTTTGTAGTTGTCGTTTACTTTTAATTAAAAGTTGGTTTTTCGCTATAGCCCCTGAAGGTCAGTATTTTTTTATTGTATTGTGTGGGCATGGGGTATGTGTTTAAATATTACTATAAACAAACATACCCCCGTCTTTAGTCTAAACGGCTAAACTGTTATCGTATTGCGAGAATGTCGTAAGATTCGTCATTATATTTGGAGTAATAGAGGCTACATTTAATGTTTACTTCCACAAAACGCCTGCAGCTATTTATGGGCGACAAGTAGTCACATACCACACGCCATCACGCACCCGCTTACTGTTCCTCTATATAGCATTGGGTGACAAACGAGCATACAGTCCACCTGATGATAAGTGGATGCTGTGACCCACAGACAGCCACATTTATCCTCAATTAAGAATCAATATGAAAATGCGTTGTCACCTCTGAGGACTAAGATGAAATGCCTCGATTCCAGTAAAAAGAGTCTCCGATTGTCTACACTCACCATACGAAACACTGCAGCATTACGCTGCTATTTTACGCTGTATTCTGTGAGAGCGTGGTCCCGGCCCTGACCCAATCGTGCTACCACTATAATAGAGCTGTAGCGTGGCTCTACCACGTACACATACAAAACTATAGCCAATCACATCAAATACAGGTATTGGACTCCACCAAAAGCACCCACGTCTTAAAGAGATATAAGTTACTGTTTTACAGATGGCTCGGTAAGAGATCGACGGCAGCGTGTTCGAATACCCCATGAAACAAGTATTTGTAACTTTGTATGGTCTACAATAAATAATTATTCCGTGCCTTCATGTTTGTCCACGTGTAATTTAATTATGTAAAATTCCTCCACAATAGAGAATATTCTTATTGCGTGGACTACTTTCTAATTTTTAACTTTGAAGTGAAGTACAAGTCGTATTTATACCATAGTGGTAATATGTAGTCATTTTTTTGTATAAAATTGAAAGTGAAAAATGAGCAAACAGTTCAAATGATGGTAAGTGACTACTGGCTTATGGATATCTACAACCAACTTCGATCAAAGAAGGCTACTAATTCGTTGTCACATTTGAAGACCAGGATGAGATATCTCTCAGCCTGTATTATATTGGCTCTCCATATCCGTCAAACCGGAACACAGCTCATAGGGTGATACCGACCCCCACGGACCTCTAGACAGACAAGTGGTATAACAAAAAAATTGTGCAATCAACTTCAATATAATAAAAATGAGAACATCATCAATGTATTCGAAGTCGATTAAACACTCGTTATTAAAAATAACTCAAAAACTACTGGTCAGATCTTGTTTAAATTTGGGACCACACGAGAAGCAACAGCTTTCAAATAAAAAAACCGGCCAAGAGCGTGTCGGGCCACGCTCAGTTTAGGGTTCCGTAGTTTCCCGTCCGTCACAATAAGTGTTCCCACTTATGAGTTTAAAGGTGGGATCCATTATGTTCGCGCTCCAGCAGCGCTCCGCGCTCCTGCAACTGCTCCCGGTAGTGGGTACTGTTGTTTCCATCCAAGTTCAAAATAATTTTCCTAGAAATTCCTAATAAAGTTCTACTTTTCAGATTTTTTTCATATTTTTTAAACTTATGGTTCAAAAGTTAGAGGGGGGGGGGGGGACACATTGTTCTTTACTTTTGGAGCGATTATTTCAGAAATTATTGACATTATCAAAAAATGATTTTAGTAAACCCCTATTCATTTTTAAATACCTTTCCAACAATATATCACACGTTCTTCAAACTTTCAATATACTGAAACGCACTGATAGTATCTAATAAAATATACTTAAATCTTAAAATTAATAAATATATACTGGATATTGCGTTATGAAAATTTAGTATAATGCCGATCCTATACCTACTTTTTTATATCTTTGTAAACTTACACTGTGTACTAATTTATCGCAATGTCCTTCTTTCAAAGTAAATACTTAAAGTCGTTTAAGCGAGCAGTGAGTAAGGCGTAATTGCCAATTTACATTTGAAAGTGTTCTTCATTAGATGTGTAAACTGCATTTAGCGAGATAAAATTAATTGTTAGTTAGTACCTGGAAATAATTTTGCAACAATGTTGCAATTTGCCAAATTGTTTAGTACTTATAGTCGTATTTTAGACTTAAGCGAATTATGTGCGCTAATTAGTAATTACGATTATTGTTGCCACGACACCACGTCAATTGTTGAAATGGTTGGCTTAATCTAAATAAAGTTTTTCGAATTTAATCGCGTATGTTAACTTATTTTTTTATAACATTGGGTGACAAACGAACACACAATCCACCTGATAATAAGTGGATGGTGTAGTCCATAGAGATCCATATTTATCCTCAATTTAGAATCAAAATGCAAATGTGTTGTCACCCCTAAGGACTAAGATGGAATGCCTCGATTCCAAAAAGGGTCACCGGTTCTCTACACTCACCATACGAAAGACTGTAACATTACGCTGCTATTTTACGCTGGTATTCAATTGATTATTTTAAATTCCCGACGTTTCAAGTACTTTACAGTACTCATGGTCACGGAGGGACTGAGGTGTTTGACGTCTCAATGTCATAATTAATCACGGCTACCCTTTAAAATTATTATATTAATTTTTATCTTATGTACGCAGTATGAACTTATGGTATCTTGAAGTCTTACAGATGTATATTTGGTTTCGGATTTAATTTAATTAATTATAATTATACCAAGCAGATGGTAGCACCCAGCTATCTTCTCTAATGAAATTAGGATGTTTTTTCATTTTAATAGCCTTGGGAATCATCTTTGGAAGGAATCGATGTTCTTAAGCGTTAATTTGTGGTCTATCAATTTGATGTAGCGATCCTTTACGTGTTCACAGATAGCTTGACATTTAAACATTTTGAATGTGATACAGTTAGCTAAATAATATAATATATTATTACACTAAAACGTTTCGAGTTTATCGAGTTTGTTAATTACTCGTATGCCCGCTCACACATAATTGGAATTGCGCGGCATCCCAATCGCTTCATATCGCTCCCAGAAAAGAGAGTATACCTATAAACCCGTATTATTGCCCGTATGTAGGTCAATTTAAGTTATATTGTATAATTCGTTTCCTTGTCAAAGCATAACAGTCAGTCAGTCACAACAGTGCTTGACATGGAATCTCTTAATGTACTCGTAGTTTGAATTCTGCTTTGTGAATGTTTTTCCTTGTGCAATCTATGTATTTAAACCATCTCCAAGATAAATTAAAATTAAAAATATACTGTGCTTAAATGTGAAACACTAATATATTTTCTTCAACAAAATAAAAAAAGTATCAGTTACACAATAAAGCTCTTCAAAATTTAATTTTAAAAGCAACCCTCCACTGATTTCACTTTCACCGCAACCTGCGTGACCTTTAAAAAAACTACATTAGTTCTACACCACCTGAGATTTCAACAAAGGGATGTTTTACGAGTTTTTGTAATCTTGATTGTCAGTTAACCCTTTCATTTGGGGCAGGAAATCTTCGGGGTCGTTTAACCACCTGCGTAGAAAGTGAATCCGATGGGTCGCATCGCAGCAATCTGTGCCGGAAAGTATTTTATTAAAGGAATAATGGGTCTTGAATTAACTGGATGGGAACTTTCATCTCTTGTCCACTTATTGCATAACACGAAAATGATATATGAAAAAAATAGTACAGTAGTAAATAGTAGTAGTAATAGACATAGTACACGACCAACCCGGGTTCGATCCCCGACGGCTCCAATTAAATTGTTAATTGCAATTTTAAGTGCTGATTTACTACGTGCTTGGCAGTGAAGGAAAACATCGTGAGGAAACCTGCATGTCTGAGAAATAATTAAAAATATTTCGAAGACGTGAAGTTAGACATTCTTGCCCAAAAACCTATATAGGTTGTAACTTTACTTTATTTTACTTTTTTTCTCTAGTAAGAGCAGTGGTAGCTTAGGGGCTGAGTTGTAAATTTCACAGTACGCGTACAACTCGGGTTTGATCCCCGCCGGAACTCATAAAACAATTGTTAATTACAATTTTAAGTGCTGATTTATCACGTACATGGTAGTAAAGTAAAACTTCGTGAGGGAACTTACAGTAACTACTAAAGTAAACTTACTTAAGTGATAGGAGATCGTTGAATGGACTTAAAAAGACTTACTTTTCTTCCTTTAATCTAGTATTCGATCGAGCCCATCCATAACCCAAAAAATAGAATTGTCTTAAAATTAAATTCACTCAATTTAATATAAAAATGTCTTTTAACATCCTGCAACGGCGAATAGACCTCATCCTCTTATTAATGAATAGTTGATGATTCTGCCACACTACTTTTTTACTCTTAAATAAGTGCTCTAAACAATGAACGGCAGTAGTTAACTTTAAGTAAACTTATTAAGATAACCAATTAAACTTCCGCTTAATAGACGATGTTTAATGACGCTTAGGTTATTAATCGTGAATATACGGAAAAAACTAGACGATCTATAACCTTATTTAAACCCTAAATTACCCATTATTAAACACGAGCGATTAAACTTTTCTGTAACAATTAAAAACAGAATTACGTTTAGATTGCTGTGATTCCGTTAACTTCAGAATAATGCGATTTTATCTTAATAAAAAAACAAAAGGACGGATAATTAGTCAAAACAAAAACATTCCTGTTTTACAATCTTTACGACGACGTAGTGTAACAAGAAATATTCACACGCATATTAAATAGACTACGCTCAAACCCCTGAGTTAGCAACAATAATGGGAATACATTTTTTATTACATCCATTGTGACAGACGTTCATCGGAGCACCTGAGAGTATTTCAATGCTGCATTGTGATTTCGTGACTACATGATTTATATTTGCATACGGTTTGTATAAGTTCGTTAGCTCCTCGAAGGGTCCGATTGAATCGAGAAACGAAATTGATTGAGAAAGATCGATTGTTAAAAAAATTCGCACTGGTCGTTTCGGACCGCCCGTAAGCGTTAAAGGGTTATGTAATAATTTAAATCTCTTAACGACCGCAGTTGAATCAATTATAACGTGTGAAATAAATTACAAAACATAAAATAAATTAATTATAATTTTTCACAGGAAAATAAAAATAATGAATTTCGATTTTTTTTTAAAATAAAACTGAGGTGAAAAACGAACTTACAGCCTACTTTATGGTAAGTGGCTACTGCAGTCCGTGTACATCCGCAACCAATTTCAAACAAAGAATGTTATATGTGCGTTTTCATATGTGACATCTAACACGGAATTCCTCACAACTTATTTATATTATTCTTAACTGGAGATTTAAACTCTTAATCAATAAAACAAAAGTTTAAAGTTAAATATTTTTACAAGATCAAAATAATATAAAGATGGGAATCATAGTTGTTTGACGGATATTAACAAAATTGTGGACGTTGTTTTCACCGAGTAAAAATTACTCTCAAAGTGTGTCCACCACAAGTGAAAAATTTAATAATATCGGATTGAATGAATTGCAACAAAATACTATTATAATATGGTTACAAAATCATGAAAAAACGTAGAATTTCAGAATTTAACTATAGCTCACGAAAACAAATTTTATTACAAGTGTTACGTAATTATTAATTATTTATACTTTTGAAAGTGTTATTATATATTTGAATAAGGTTTATAATAGAATATATCATATATATATATATATATATATATATATATATATATATATATATATATATATATATATATACAATATGTAACATAATTAACGCACTTTGAGAAAGTAGTTGTTCAGAATCATTTACAGAATCGATTCCTATCATTTTTAATATAGGTAATTTTTTATCCCAAAAATAATTAAAACTACGTAAATTACAGTCACACTAAATCTGTACAGTCAAAACAAACTGAAATGGACCGTAACTTAAGGCAATAAGACTTTTAAGAGTGCAGTTTTATTTGTATTATTTACGTTCGTGGATTTGTACTGTGACCACAATTACATTCTTCCGGAATTAGTATAACTAATTTCATAAATAATCAGTGCACAAAAATGTTTAACTAAAAATTCAGTGTATGTATTATGATTATAACATAATATACTAATTGGGGTGTCTGAGGGTGTGCGTTAATTATGTTACATATTGTATATATATATTTCATATTTCGTCAAATAAAACAGCCTGAACAGTAGAGATTTTAAATCACCTGGATTTAAAATCTCTTTCTCGTTTTTTAAGTCACATCCAAGTTCAATAGTTCATTTTGTTATGCAAAACTAAATCTGTAACCCAATATGCAAATTTTACCCATTGCGATGCAAATTTGGTTTTTTTTTTCGAATGGCACATTGTTGAAAACGATGTTTACAACAATGTGCCGTTCGGTGTCGCGAGGGTTAGATTTTTGGATCGGATCAATACGGCTATTGATTTTTCGAGTGATTTATTGGCTTAAAAGGCTGGTACAAATTTAAAAAACTATAAGCTTTCGTTGTATTGTTGCTAGGGAAAAAATTATTTTACGTTGGTACACATGTACTTTAAAATCCACGTTTTATTAATAAATTTTAGTAACAAAATGCAAAAATTAATTGATGATTTCCAATGACGACTATGATGTTTCCTGTCTGACTGATTTACATATTTTATATGAATCGACATATTTTATTATTTGTATCAAAAAAAATTCACTACCTTTCTATCGAACAATAACAATCGCGAGAATTATAATCTTATATATACAGCAGTATGCATGGTGCAGTGTGATAAGCAGACAAAACTCAACGTTATCATTTACTACAGCGCCTTAATTAAATAATTATATATGTTTTGGGAATAATTTTGACTTGTGAAGAATATCTCATATTTAAACCAGCAATAATTCTAAAAAAATATACATTGAAATTAAGCCGTGGCAGCTCAGATTAGCGCTCTCTTTAAATTTCACATTACGCGAGCAACCCGGGTTTGATCCCCACTGGCACCAATGAAATTGTTAATTGCAGTTTTAAATGCTAATTTACCACTTGCTCGGCGGTGAACGAAGAAACATTGTGAGGAAAATTCAAACATAAAAACATTTCTGCATATCTGAGAAATAAGAAAAATAGTATTTCGAAGAATGTGAAGTTCGCCAACACTCATTGGGGCAGCGCGGCGGACACTATCTTGCCCTAAAACCCTCACAGAAATGAAAGGGGCCCTGTGTCCTGCAGTGGGACGTATATAGGCTGTAACTTTAATTTTATACATTATAATAAACGGTGTGGTGGCCGTGTAAGAATATTCATGTTCCCATATCGGCTCAGAGGGAAACTGAAGCAGGAGTCAAAATAATAAACAAGCCGAAGAGGTCAACCCGAATGCTGAGCGTGACGACTATGGCAAACACTCTTCATCATTCTATGCCTATGGCGAGTAATGGTCTATTGATGGATATGGATATATTTTTAATAGAGTTCAAAATATTTATTCGTACCTATATACTGGTGAACTTTTTTAACTTCTGGGAAAAAATAGGGTATAGTGAACGGAGTAGAAGCCTAAGCCCTGATATTTTTCAAAAAATAAAAACATTTTTTTAATTAAATAAATTAATTAATTAAAATCTATCGAAATTCAAATCATATCCACCCTAGCCTGTGATCCTGTGAAGTGACAAGGTCAAAGATGCCTACTAAATTTATTGTTTTATTGTCCTTCATAATGTAGAGTGGATTTGAGATATGGTAGCTTATAGTACGTTTTATTGAAAGCTCGCTTCAAGGTGTAGCCTAGCCTACCTTGTCTGTGACTCCTCTGAGATACGGTAGTACAGCAGGCACACGCTCGACTGTGGCCAGCTTTACTCGTTCACTGTGATATTGACGGTATAAAAAGTCATCCGGTATATATGTGTATGCTAATAAGAAATAAACTCTGTTAATAATTATAAGTTAAATGCAGTAAAAAGTGCTCAGCACTTAATTGTATGCTATGAATAAAAAGGATAATTTCCTGGTTGACCGCCCCTTACTCTAATGCCTACATTTGCCAGTTTTACCCCAAAACGTTTGGTTCCATCCCACATCCTTTGTTGCGTTCCCCTATCTCTGGCATAGAGGGGCCAACGGCTATTCCATTTTTTATCGCTTACAATTACGTGTGTAGGATATACGTTCGTGACAAAACTTGAATGATATTAAAATATTCAAGAATAATTAAAACAGGCAACTTTTAAATATTTTCTATGAGTCAACTTTTTTTTTCTCTCTCACTAATAAGAAAAGGCAAATATGTTTATAAATTTTATGTTTGGCCGTAGGTACAACAACGGCATATATAAATATTTATGCAAGCTAAAGTAGTAGTGTCATCGTAGTGGAGGAAGGCTTTTTAGAATCAAGAGTAGATTGTATGTTGTCACAGATTATACATGTTATAAGTAGATTTTGTCACATTTATTGTATTAAGTGTCTAAATTATTTGCGCGCCATTTCTATTATATTTTAGCAGATTTTAGATTTTTTTCGATACTTGGAATGATACATGATAACATTATGGGTCGGCTCGACCGGGAAAGGACCAAGCTCTCACAGAATACTAATATTTCTGGATTCATTCTAAATCCAGGATGAATGTAGATGTCTATGGGCCACAGCATCCACTTACCATCGGGTGGACTGTGTTCTTGTTTGTCACCCTTATTCTATAAAAAAAAAACTACCACCTTTTGAATAATTCCTGCCGCCAATCAGCACTGTATCCAATATTTTGTTACCGTTTGAAGTTATAAGAGTCAGTGGTATTATAGACAGTGAAGGTTTTTTTTTAAGTTGTAGCTTGAATCCCCATCCAATACACTGTTCGAGAAGATTGAAAAGGCTTTTGTTAAGTTAATTTAGTGTATATTACAATCTTCCGCTATATCAACACTAACCATCAGTTAGTATATTATTAAAGCAGCGGGTTATAATATAAAAAAATTCCATTTGGTATCATTTGGAATATTGCTCGTTTATCACTCTGTACAACGAAAACGTTTGAAGTAGCTTCTATGAGTTTAAAAATGTAATAGGTGTAAAGTTAAACGAGTTTGTGTGTGTATGTATTGTATATATATATATATAATATATATATATATATATATATATATATATATATATATATATATATATATATATAAGTATATCATCATTATCATCATCATTACAGCCCTTCACAAGTCCACTGCTGAACATAGGCCTCCCCTAAGGTATGCCACAAAGCATGGTCCTGAGCCACCTGCATCCATCGACTTCCTGCATGTCATACCAGGTCGTCACTTCATCTAGGTATGGTGCTGTGGGACATTTAAAATCGTAGGCTATTTGTATACCAGTTTTGAAACATTAATAGTGGTTACAAGAAGATGTTTTTAATATTTATTTACCTCGAATTGTTCGTTGCCAGTTGAAAATGCGTGGCGTCATCCGACGTGCGCTTGACAGTGAACGGGCGGGGCTCAATTAGTTAGCAGTTTTATTTTATTTTTCGTTGTGTGTAATATTAGCATTTAGTATATAAAAGTGTACAGGTTTATAGTAGTTTTATATGAAAGTTTCGAATATAACTAAAACTATTATTGTTTGTTCTCCTACTGTCTGTAAATGTCAAAAAGGCGACTCAGGCAACTTACTTGACCAGGAATCAAAACGTGTCGGTGTAACATTTCAATAAAATCAAAAGCAGCTGAGATACAATGAGGTACGGATGGGAATTTTAACGCACCAAAGCAATTTTGTTGCCAAAATGTCGGCAGAACTGGTAATCTAACTTGGGACCTATTGACTGGGTAATTCGACCACGTGGTCGTCGAAAAGTATATGGACTAAAAATATATTTTATGTTCTTAGTTTTTTTTTTTCAATTAACATAATTAAGTTTAAAATGCTTAAAACATTCTAAAAATTTCATATATTTAGAATATTCAAAACATAAGTGTTTTAATAGTAACATCCTTACATAATATGTAAACAATAACATAATGTAAATAAGACGTTTTTTTTTTCATTACAACGTTGGCTAATAAAAAAATATTAAAACACGTAGCGTGATTCGCGTGGGAAACTCAATTTAAAAAAAATCTTTATAATGTTTGTTCTACCAGATTTAATTTAAGAACTGACTACATTTAGGATAGTTTTGACACATAAGATAGGTTTACTGATAAAGTAAAGAGAACTGTCTCATATCCCTTACTCCTACATTTAAAAATCGTTTCGTTCCTTGTAACTATCCGTCTATCAGTTTTATTTTATACGAAGAGCATAAAAATACAAGTTAGTATTACAAATAACTGGACAAACAACGCTGTAAAACAGGATGTAAGGGAAAACGAAAACTTTTTTAAATATGGGAACAACGGCTTGAACTAACGGTAATTAACGATTCAAATAGGATTTAAAATTCTTTAGAAAATGGCTATTACCTCATTTTCTGGATAATTTAGGAATTAACTTTAGGCAGTTTCTAAGTAGTTACGTAAGTATTTGTAAATTTTCTAACTATAGATTACTCTAACTTATGTATTAGGTAACTATATACCGACAGGTAGTAATAAAGTAAAAATAGTTAACAATAGAAAGAGATATCTTTCTATTGTTATTTAGTGAAAAGCGAGAAAGTAGATTTTAGCATATCTTAAACTGACGTTAATTATTATAAGTTATAAATAAATATATATATATATATATATATATATATATATATATATATATATATATATATATATATATATATATATATATATATAAACAATATATAATGTATATAATTTTGAGCAATGACACGTAGTAGCAAAAACATTAACTAATATTTTATAAAATACTTTCCAATAAATCAAACTATACATAAAAGAAAGCACGAACTGGGAATTAGTATGAAAAACGTAAATTAACAATAAGCCAATTTTCCAAAATTATTAGATTGGTATTGAAAAAACTCACATTTTCCGCCATCACCCCATAATTTATAATTGTATCGCATGAACCAAAAAATTGCCGTGCGACTACTCCAAATGACCCCATAGACGACCCCACCCCAAAGAAACGCAACGCCCATCGATTTACTTATAGAGGGGATGTGACAGCCCCCGATAGTTTCGTGGGGTGACAGCTGGAACGTTTCTTATAAGTTTTTTTGTGACCCGGTCTAAAACTTCTTAGGTACGAGCCAGGGGTGCATTCGGTTTATTTATAAATAAAGATTTAATATTTTTGTTGACGCATGCCTGTAACGTTTCGAATTAGTATTATCTACAAAAAATATAAGATAGGCCTTAATAAACTCAAGATTGAATAAAAAAAATATAAATCCGACTTCTAAAGTTTTAGCATCAATTTGAGAAAGAAGTTAATGGGTATATATTTTTATTCTTTTTGAGTTTTGAAATAGATTTTTTATAAGTTTATATTTTTACCGTTTTAGTGGACTAAGAAATACGGGCATCACACATTTAAGGTAACAAAAACAAAGACCTCGTCTTAATAGTTACATTAAACTTCAACCCTAGGGGTTTTTCACCCTTAGGAGTGAATGTATTTCTAAAAATTTATATAGAACAAACTCTGAAGTAATAAATTTAATATAAGACGAGCGATTGCTCTTCTTATATTAAATTTCAGTGAGTGATGATTTCATACATTTTTTTATGGAAATGGAAACGAACGAGCATGACCACCGTCGCTCATGAACATTTGCAACACCAGGAGAATTGCAGGCGAGTTAGCCTTTTAGAAAGGAGTGGGCTCTTTTCTTTAAAGTTTGTAAAAAATGAAGGAGGAAAATCCGACAGTAAATTTCTCAGTATGGTCGTGCGAGACAGAAAATTCCGCCTAAAACGCACGCAGTGAGCCGCCAGCCATAGAGATGATGAGGATGGAATTTGAAATTCTATCTCAGTGTACGATGGTGGAATTCAGCAGTTGAAATTAATTCGAACAACTCCTCCAAGCACTGTCCATGTTATATGCGGTAGAAGATGAAAACAGATGCACTGTCTCTTTGCAAGACCAGTGGATTAAGCCGATCGGAAAGAACTACGTCTTCGACGATTCGGACCGCTTAGTCAGATGAAAAAATAGACATGGTATGAATATAATCATAAAGTCCTTTTCGAGCCACCTTAGTAGCATAATATGGCTGAAGTAATGAGTTGGTTCGACCGGAAACAGACAACACTAGTGATAGACCAAATTTGAATAGCAGCAATATTATCTTAAATTTACGCGAACACTACACATTGAATAAAACTATTATTTACGGATTTTATCGCGTTTAATTACTTTAATTTATTTTTATTATTATCCCAACGTTTCGGGTGCTTTACAGCACCCATGGTCATTGGGGGGGGACTGAGATGTTTGACGTCCCAATGTCATAGTTAGTCCGGCTACCTTCAGTTTTTTTAATATTAATTTTTGGTCTGATTTACGCAAAACGAGCTTATAGTCTTGCAGTGGTATGCTTGGGTTTGGGTTTAATTTTGTTAATTATAGGATCCCAAGCAGATGGTAGCACCCAACCATCTTCTCTATTGAAATTTGGATGTTTTTTAATTTCAATAGCCTCGCGTATCATCCTTGGTAGGAATCGGTGTTTTTTGCGAGAATTTGTGGTTTATCAAATCTAATGTAATGGTGGGGACGATCTTGAAATTGTTCGCAGACTGCAGACTTCCCGTAGCGTCGGTGCTTCACATCAGCTATGTGTTCCTTCACGCGGGTTTTTATAGATCTCTTTGTTTGACCTATTGAACAAATATCTAAATACGACCCTTCTTTTGATTCTAGTTATATTAATAAGAATTACTTTAATTCAGATCATTTCAAATCAAAAGGCCAAATAAAACTTTAAATTATAGAGTATTTTAATAAATTAATTAACAAAATAGAATAGTGATGTAGCTCAGTGGCACATGTCTTACGTTTTATAGCACACAAACAACCCCAGTTACCTCTTATTTGCCGTGATTATTTCAACCTTTGACCTTTCGCGGGTCCTTATAGGTTATAGTAGTCCTTATAGGTAGGGGAGCGGGGGGCACGTTGTTACAGGGGTAAGAAGTTACACGCGTTTTTTACCGTGATTTTAAACTCTTTGATAGATATAATTGGACTCATTTGTTTTCTTATAACATCGTGCATTAGATAAAAACAATCAGTGACCCGCCAAGCGCTCAGCTGCTAGGTTGTGTGCGTGTGTCCCGATTTCAACCAAGTAAGTAAAAAAATCCTTTACGAAATTTTTGATTCCTGATGACTATATTTTTTATTTTGTCAAAATTTTTAACCTTGAACGTTCATAATATATCTACCTTTAATTTACAATATTGTTTTATTCTACTATCGATATCCATTAATAATGACTTCAATTTATATTAAAAAACGTGCCATGGGGCAAGTAGTTACAATTGTTTGGGGTAAGTTGTTACATGTAACAACTTACCCTAAAAATATTACCATATCTGGTATTGTACCATTCGTTTTCTTATTTTAAAAATTCTACACATTCTTTGTTTTTTCCAGAATGAGAAACTATAAAAGAAAAACAGAAAGAGGTTGTACCTCTTCCTCTCCCTCTAGTAGAGAACTTTATGAATCTGCTGCAGCAGAAGTACTGCAGAATAAAACGAGCATTTGGAAAGCAAGCGAGATGTTTAATTTGAGTCCGATGTCCTTATCCAGGTATGTCAGAAAAACCAAAAACAACGAAAGTTGTTCATTGGGTTACGTTAAACCTAAATTGGTATTCTCAGAAGAAACAGAACATAAATTAGCTTCTTATCTCTCAAAATCCTATCTACTCAAAAGTTCAGAAATATATTTTGGTTTACTACCAACAGAATTACGCAAACTAGTTTATCAAAGTGCTCTAAAATTCGATTTAAAAAATATTCCCCCCAGCTGGCATAAAAATAATATGGCTGGGCCGGACTGGTTTAAAAGTTTTATGGATAGAAATCCAGATCTCTATGAACACCAGAAGCTACATCTTTGAGTAGAGCAACACCGTTCAACAAAACCAACGTTAAAGATTTTTTTGACAAACTGCAAGGCTTGTTCCAAAAATATGAATTCACTGCTTCAAGAATATGGAACGTTAACGAAACAGGTGTCACGACGGTACAGAAGTCTAAAAAAATAGTTGCTGCCCGGGGTCAAAAACAGGTCGGTGCGATCACATCTGCCGAAAGAGGGACACTTATTACTCTTGCGTGTGCCATAAATGCTGCTGGGAATTCAGTTCCGCCGATGTTCGTGTTTCCCAGAATGAGATACACGGATCTTTTTGTTCGTACTGGACAGTAGATGCGATTGGAGCGGGCAATTCTTCGGGATGGATGACAGAAGTAGAATTTTTAAAATTTATGGATTATTTCATTCACTATGTCAAGCCTTGTGCTGAACAGCCCGTTCTGCTCTTTTTGGATAACCACAGCTCGCATGTAAATTTTCATGTCGTTGAGAAAGCCAAAATAAACAATATAATCATGCTGTCATTTCTACAGCACTGCTCTCACAATTTACAACCATTAGATGTAGGAGTTTATGGTACTTTTGAAAACCACCTTAATCGAACACAGACAGCCTGGATGTATAATCATCCAGGAAAAACCATGACGATTCATGATCTTCCTGCCGTGGTGAAAGATTCACTGCCTTTGGCCCTAAATCCTGCAAATATCATGAGTGGATTCAGAAGAGTTTATTAAAATAACTAATTAAGAAGTAAAAGTGAATAATTTAATTACTACAAGTTGTTATTTGCAGACTAAGTCTGTGTTTTTATATAAGATTTAAAAATGTTCCTGCCAAAGTGATTTTCTACAATTTTTTTTAAATAATTACCATAGTAGATATTATAATTACTCATAAATGTTAGAAGACTGTATAAAGTGATCTCTATTGTTTATATCGTCAAAACGATATAAACAATAGAGATCACTTTATACAGTATTTCAAAAAATACTAATAAAAAATATGTATCACTGATGATTTTGTTTATTTATCTACCGTAACATCGTGCCCCGATGATGTAACAACTAGCCCCAATTTCGGGGTAAGATGTTACAATCTACTTGTTTAGTTAAATTCTCCATTATGAAAAAATTACATAAATTTTAATAATTTTTCAGTCATATTTTAATAGCTAAATAGACATACTAACATTACAAGAAATCAAATGTATAATTTATTTGATAGCTTTTGTCATATTAACAACTATCTAAAAATTGTAACAACGTGCCCCCCGCTCCCCTACGATACATAATATTTTATTTTATTTACAAAGTCACAAATTGATATAAAATATTTATTTTTTAATTTACTAAATCTTCACCCGTACATTACACATTCCTCTTATACCGTCGTATCACACAAATAACTTTATTGCATTTTATACATAGGAAAGTATTACTTAATAATATTTAAGGAAAGCAATTCGTTCGTTTTATAGCACACAAACAACCCCAGTTACCTCTTATTTGCCGTGATTATTTCAACTTTTGACCTTTCGCAGGTCCTTATAGGTTATAGTAGTCCTTATAGGTACGATACATAATATTTTTTTTATTTACAAAGTCACAAATTGATATAAAATATTTATTTTTTAATTTACTAAATCGTCACCCGTACATTACACATTCCTCTTATACCGTCGTATCGTTCACACAAATAACTTTATTGCATTTTATACATAGGAAAGTATTACTTAAGAATATTTAAGGAAAGCAATTCGTTCGTTTTATAGCACACAAACAACCCCAGTTACCTCTTATTTGCCGTGATTATTTCAACTTTTGACCTTTCGCAGGTCCTTATAGGTTATAGTAGTCCTTATAGGTACTATACATAATATTTTATTTATTTACAAAGTCACAAATTGATATAAAATATTTATTTTTTAATTTACTAAATCGTCACCCGTACATTACACATTCCTCTTATACCGTCGTATCGTTCACACAAATAACTTTATTGCATTTTATACATAGGAAAGTATTACTTAAGAATATTTAAGGAAAGCAATTCGTTCGTTTTATAGCACACAAACAACCCCAGTTACCTCTTATTTGCCGTGATTATTTCAACCTCTGACCTTTCGCAGGTCCTTATAGGTTATAGTAGTCCTTATAGGTACGATACATAATATTTTTTTTTATTTACAAAGTCACAAATTGATATAAAATATTTATTTTTTAATTTACTAAATCGTCACCCGTACATTACACATTCCTCTTATACCGTCGTATCGTTCACACAAATAACTTTATTGCATTTTATACATAGGAAAGTATTACTTAAGAATATTTAAGGAAAGCAATTCGTTCGTTTTATAGCACACAAACAACCCCAGTTACCTCTTATTTGCCGTGATTATTTCAACCTTTGACCTTTCGCAGGTCCTTATAGGTTATAGTAGTCCTTATAGGTACGATACATAATATTTTTTTTTATTTACAAAGTCACAAATTGATATAAAATATTTATTTTTTAATTTACTAAATCGTCACCCGTACATTACACATTCCTCTTATACCGTCGTATCGTTCACACAAATAACTTTATTGCATTTTATACATAGGAAAGTATTACTTAATAATATTTAAGGAAAGCAATTCATTTCTATACTAGATAAATATAAATTAATCTGGTAAATAAAAAAAATGTATTCAAAAATCATAACGAATATTCTAAAAATAGAACTCTACCAATTTGTGAGAGACTCGGTAGAGGAGTAAATCGCCCACATTGGCAGTTTTAGTACCTGTCTTCTACCGTATCCACTTTATACCGTTGACAATGACACCTTAATAATCCACTATCCAAAGCAAGGCAATTTTTAAAATTTCCCTTAATCCTCTAAATTCTCCTTTTTAAATAAATATAGACTAGAATACTTTATTTAGCTTTCTGCAGCACTATCAAAATATTAATATTAGATTTATAACTACATCTACGTATGTACATGATACTACAGTAGCGAACGAGACCATTAAAACTGTAATAAAACCGCTGCGTAAAAAGGTTTACTGAAAAGAGAAAAAATTATACCCTATCTCACTTTCACAATTAAGACAAATCTAACGTCACCTGATATGTTAAGCCCCATCAAGTCGTTACAGGCTATATAGCATGCGAAAGAAATAGACATACACACATAAATACATACACACGAATAACATTATCCTCTTTCCGGGGCCGTCGGATAAAAAGCTCACAATACATCGTACCTACTGCTGCAGTACCGCCGCAGCGTAGTTTCAGTTAGAACCAGGAAATGAGGGTCGCGAAACAAGAGTTTTCATCGTATGTTCATAATGTGTTAATGGGAAAAAAATACGTATAAAAATGATACTGCATAATTCTTATAAGAAATTATAATCATTTAGTTCTTATACAATTATTGTCCAAGTGGTCTTTTCAGCTTCATCAAAAAGACTCGGGAACAGATGGCCAATGACCTCATGATTTCAAATATTATACATCATCTCCAATGTAGAATAACATTTCATATCAAACAGGAAAGGGAAACGTTTTCGAGTGGCAGCCTCATACCGGTAAGCGAAGTATAGGTCGGTCCTCACTAGATGGAGTGACGACCTGGTAAAACATGTAGGAATTGCCTATGTTCAGTAGTGGACTTGTTAAGGGCTGTAATGATGATAATAATGTCCTCCAGACCGAATTTCGGCCACGGCGGCCTGCCTCAACGGAGACTAGCCATCGGCGCAGGACAGGATTATAGTGCCCAAGTGTGCAAGCATGCGCAAGCACAGGTGCACTCTCTATTCCCTCACTCTCATAATCCGATGGGACGGTAAACCGACACGACCGGAGAGAGATCAGGCGCAGAACCAAAGCTTTACGTGCTTTCCGAGGCACGGGGGTGAGACACCGCCAACTTCCTGACTCCGGGCAACTACTGAGAATTTCTTGACGGAAAAACTAAATAATAATTTTTTGGCCCGACCCGGGATTCGAACCTAGGACCTCATGATCAACAGTTTCACTACTACAACCACTAGACCAACGAAGCAAAAAATAATAATAATAAAACATGAGAAAATAGGAAACAATATCGAAATAAAATAACAACTCAAAAAAATTAAATACTGCGATTGTCTACCCAACTATGGTAAATGTAGCCGCTATGATGCTATGAGAATCCTAGACGACCTATGTTCTGCAGTTAACGTTTTAAAGATTGAAATGAATATAATTATGAATGAAATCAAAATATAAAAGAATGTGCTGTAAATTTCGATTTATTCGTTACTACTATTATTTTTTCCGATAAGAGTATAATTATGTTATATCTTACTTGATAAATCTATTTCGGTACTATTTGATCCGATAGGATTTAAATTATACTTTTCAATGTCGAAATATAATTCTACCTGCGGTTATATGTTAAAAATATACTTCATAATGATTTCTTATATTTACGCGAACACTACACATGATTAAAACTACTTTTACGGATTTTATCGCGTTTATAACGTCGGGAATTAAAAATAAAAGTAATTAAAATCTAAAATAAACGCGATAAAATCCGTAAAAGTAGTTTTAATCAAATATACTTCATTATAATTATATTTTGAGTTTGAAAATTTGGTTTAAGAATTTTCTTTTACACAAATTTTCCATATGATTACGAATAATAATAATTTAATAATTTTAATAAAGATTATATTCTAGCCTTCAATGACGATAAATAAAATATGTTTCTTATTTTATTTGTAATATTTATTATTAATGTAATTCTAAATCAACCTAATGAATCATCATAGGCTTACACAATTATGCACTCGATGTGTTTATCAAATGGACGTATATATTAACATTAAAGTTACTGAATCAATTTACAATTAAAGGCATACAGGAAAAACCCGTCACTCTGTAGTGGTAAACCAAATGATTCACCTGCCTGACCTTACATTATTCATATCAAAACAGAACGTTTGAAGTTATTAATTCTATCTATTACCTACATAATATTATTAACACAATAAAATAGGAGAGAGGTGGAAAACAATGACGTTTATACTAATTAAATTTCAAATTTATTTAAACGACTTTTAATTTATTGATAAAACATGTCCTCGTATCTGTCTCCAATTTTAAGATTAAATAAAATAGTTACATTTAAAACTTTGCTTGTTACAGGAATTTACTAAACCAGTGTAATCAGCGCCATCTGCCAGCGAAACAGTGAGTACTCGGTTGAACATCATATTTTAGCAACAAGTAACTCCATCTATACAAGGAAAGGCGAAATTCAAACTTGTGTACTTGGCTTAACGATGGAGCACTTTTGTGTTTCCACTATTTTTACTCCCTGTTGTAAAGATTTACGGTGGTAAGAAGTTTAACAATTGCTCATTTATTGCTCTAGACACATGCCGAAATAATTTGTTACATCTCAAGGCTAAAACAAAAAAAAAACAATAAGTAATTATAAATAATGATCAATACAATCCAGAGAAGAAAATATTTTACTGTCTCTGCTTTCGTTGTGTCCAACAGTGGACAGAATGGTATCAACAATCTGCGTGTTGAATTATTTATTGCGATGCTTACGTGACGGAATTTAAGTCTGTAAAACCATATTATGATCCTTAATAAATTCAACACAACATAAATGCTACTAAACAATGCCAAAAAATTATGTAGGTACCTATGTGTCTTCGATTAATTTAAGATTTTTCTTATCGATAAATCCGAGTAGATGTACAAGTATTAATCGAAGATATATATAGATAGATTATATCCATCCAAAACCTTAGATAATTAGGCTAGTTGATTATCTGAAGTTAAAGTTTTTTTATAGAATAAGGATACTAAACGAGCACATTCTACCTGATGATGGGTGCAGTGGCCCACAGACACTTACATCCATCCTCGATTAAGAATTAAAATGCAGATGATTGTTACCCCTGAGATCTAAGATAAAATGCCTTGTTTCCTATACAAAAGGGTAAGTATCTTGTCTCTACACTCACCATGCGTAACACAGCAGCATTAAGCTGCTTTTCATTCTGGTATTCTGTGAAAGCGTGGTCCTACGCCGGTCGAGCCAACCCATTCGTACTACAACCATAATATAGCTGCAGCGTTGCTGAACCGCTTATTTTCCGTCTTCATTAAATCATTATCCTTTTCCTCATTTACAATAACAAGTCTATTGTATTGTTGTAATCGAGCACAATGAGATGAATAGCAGTTGTCTTTCAAAGCAATCAATTTACATAAACGTCTAGCAGGTCAAGTTTTTTGAAACGACCGGGGAATTCCACAGAATCCAGTTTTGTCACGCCAAGTAATGAGAATAATTATTACTCTGTAAGCACGCTATAACATTATAAAACTAGCTGAAGCCTTTGACACAACGGACAACGCATCTCGTGCAAAGCTCTGCGTCAGTTATACTCGACACGTGCAAAAACCTGTATTAGAAAATGTATGCATCACTTCTTTTATGGTTCAATACGAGTATAAACTTATTTGCCTTACATATTTATGCAGATAATTTATCTTACAATGTTTCCTACAATAATAATAAAATAAATCTATGTTAGCACACAACTTGCTTCGACTAAAATCCAAATAAATTAAAATATTTTTCTATTAGCTTTAAATATAATAGATTTTTTTTATTTTTGTTGGTCTGGCTCATTCATTGTCCGTTGAGCTAGGTCATAGTGTTCTTAAAAATTAAGTTTAGTTAAGTCAAGAGTATCACTCCATTTTATAATGAGTGTCATAAGAGACTACTGTGGGAAGTATTTTATTTTTATCTACTTTATTTTTATTTTTATTCAATTGGAAAATAATAATCATATCATATCATCATAAACACTCACGCCTGTCACCCATAGGGGTAGGCAGAGCCTACAGACTTCCATTTGGCGCGATCCTGACACACCTCTCTCGCCTCTTCCACATCCATATACCTACGCATACATGCTGGTCGGTTAACGGTAGTCTTAATTTGGCTCATTTTTAATAAAACGATAATTTGGTCGATAAACTTTCCGACTCTTCCATTCACTTCTGCAACATATATTTGCTTTGTCACTCTTTCCTCATTCATTCTTTCTACTTGGCCAAACCACCGAAGCATTCCTTTCTTAATCCTGGTCACAACATCATCTTGCAAACCACACTCTTCTCTTATTACACAATTTCTTACCCTGTCACTCAGATTCAGCCCTAACATACTCCTTAACGACCGCATTTCTACTGCGTTCATTCTACTCTCGTGCTTCTTCTGCCACACCCAACTTTCACTAACATACGTTAAAGTAGGGTCCAACACAGCACTGTGAATTGCCATACGTGCCTTTTTCGACACATTTTGACTCTCCACAATAGAGTGCAGGGCCCCATTTATTCTATTTCCCGCATTCACTCGTCGTTCTATATCCTTATCCTATCTCCCATCCCTGCTGAATACGCAGCCCAAATATACAAACTCGTCTACTTGCTCGATCAACTCCCCTTCTATTCTTATTTCACAAATCGTTTTACTTTCTTCTCTTTCAAAAACCATAACCTTCGTCTTACTTGCGTTCACTTTCATACCCCTTTCTTTTAATGATCTGTTCATTAATGTAACCATCATTTGCAACTCGGCCGCCGACGACGCAAGTATAACTTGATCATCGGCGTACAAAAGGCATTTGACGGTTAACTCACCCATTCTTAATCCGCATTCTTCAACTTTCAAATTTTGCAAACAACTGTCCATAAATAGGTTGAACAGCCACGGGGAAGCTACACAGCCCTGTCTGACACCTTTATGGATGTCAAACCAGTCCGAGTAAACCCCGTTGATCCTAACACAAGCACTAGAGTCCCTATAAAGGGACTCCAATGCCCGTTTAATTAAATAGGCGGTAAAAAAAATCACTTTCCTATTCATATCGCACAGATAATTCATCCTCTCATATTTAGATGTAGCAGATAAGAAAAAAGAAATGTACGCACAACATTTATTTCTATTTGTAATATAATTCTTAATGTCGACAGAAATAGCTGACTCTTCGCCGTCGACAAATTGTACATTTAAAGCAATACATAAATGTATACATACTTGACCTTTGTCTTTCTTATTTCCACGCAGTTGAGGTAGTAAATTCGCTACTTGTCCATAAGTTACGAAAATAATATAATATGTAACTTATCAAATTGTTAATACTATAAGACATAAAATATTTTAAAAAAATACGAAAAATAATTTAACTATTTTCATAATAAAAAACGCTAAATATAAGCGGAACACAAGAGATTTTGAAGTCCGATAATTTTTGCCTGAGAGATCAAATTAATTATTGACTCTTATTTTATCAAAATACCGGCCAATTTCATAATATAGGCTTAAAAAGGCATCATAAAATTAAATCAGAATAATTTTAAACTTACATTAATTTATTTTGTCCCTACTACGGTGACGGATGCTCTATAGATCTCCATTATATTCCAGATTGCAGTTTCATTCCTTCAATTAATTTCCTTATACGCCTTATAGCAGATCGAGTTGTGCTGAGTAATTTTCAGTAATAGCCTTCCTTTTGAAACGGCCAACGTAACTAATGTAGTTATTACTAAATATTTTGTTAGTATATATTTCCATTATTATGCGCTATAAATTTCGCAGCGCCCTCGCTATAGGTACGTTTCATTTGGAATCAACTTCACAGAACTTAAAATTTTATTTGTTAATTTATTAACACAGTTCACTTGATATAATAGTATTTATACCTTGATTTAATAATTAAAAAATGTTGTTTTAATCATATTCTACTGTTTCTATCACGTGAAGAGTTTCCAGGAGTTGCTTGCTCCAGCCGTCAAAATTCACCATCGTACACTGGGATATAATACTAAATTTGGAATGCGTCCATACACGACCATTGTGTAATTTACGCTCTCTAGCAGTTTATGTGGACTAATTTACTTTAGGAATCTTAAAGAAAAGAAACTAGTCATCAATTAATTAATTAATAAAGAAAAAAAAAAAACAACTTTTTTTTTTTTAGATATTTGGTCCACAAAAGAAATTCCCTTTTTAAAAAAAAAAAAAAATAAAAGTTTTTAGCTTTTCTGTCTTCATTCTATCAAAGGTTACTGCATTATATAGGCCTTTTTATAGATTGCCTCATAAGTATGGGGGGAGGCATATTTTTCACAAGCTTTTTCGAGGAGCCATGTTAGATCAGCGGTTAAGTGCTCGCTGTAAATTTTACAGTACGCGATCAAGCAGGTTTCTATTTCCGCCGGCACCGATGGAAGTGTTAATTGAAATTTTGACGACATATAAACTCACCAACACGCATTGGGACAGCGCAGCGGACACATCCTTGCCCTAAAAAATCCTCTCAAAAATACTTAGAATACCTATTTTTATTAAGATGTTCTTAATTACAAGTCTGAGGGATTTTTGATTCCAAATGATCTAATTATGTACGTAGTAGAGTCACAATACAACATATTATGGCTGCAGCATCGACTGGATAAGGATCACGCTCACGCAGAATGTTAGTTCGTATCGGAAGTTCAGTTCATACAGGAAGTGACTGGAACCGAACACATAGACAATTCTTTATTTTCATTTTTTTTAGCACAAATGTAAACTATTGTCATAACGGCGTTCTCTAGCTAACCTTTTGAACCGGAGACCCTTTTTAATGGTAACGAAGCATTCAATCTTAGTCTTCAGGGGAGACAGCGCATTTTGTATCTTAATCGAGACAAATTGTGTCTATGCTTATTTGTTTGTCGCTACTATTTCTATAAATAATTAAACTATATAAACTCATATACTTAATTGTTGAAACTGCCTTACCCTTAAGTTCCTAGATTACCATTTCTCATTTGAATAATTCATTGCGCGTGTTACGTTTTAAATTTGCCTTCCGCCGACCCTTCGCCATCAAATGACGGCCACTATCTCTAAAGCTTGAATCTGGTTATCTCATCAATCACCCTGTCAATTCGCGAGCCGGCCAGCAGACCACATGCAAGCTGTGTATTATATACCGCTTAGACCGTTTATACACTGTGTGTGTGTCGGGATCATCAACATTAAATGACCGGCTTGATCAGTATCAGAATGAGGTCTACTTATAAAAATATTCACGTGACTTTGAGGACTTATTTGCATGATTTAATTGTCTTGTTACGATTTTAGATAAGAATTGTAGGAATGAACAAAATAAACAACAAACAATAAAAAAATTGACAACTCTGACGCTTTAACCCGCCAATTCGAAACCCGTACAGAAAAGCTATTTGTATGGCCTACGAATATTTTTTCTGGATCTAAATATTTGTCTATGTTAAATTTATGTATTATAAAACACCTTCAATTATTTGTGTGAAATAAATTACTTAATGTAACATTTAAAGTAAATAGGTAGGTTAATTAGGAATATAAGACACATTGACGTGAGTGAAGGCGGCATTGAAAAGCGGATTATTTAAAAGGAATAGAAATAGTCCATTTGTTTTCAAACGTCAGCTAGAGAAATATTGATATTTACTTTAGTTTAGATTTAGAATGTAAATGCAAAGTAAATTATTATTTAAATTATTTATTATTTATATAAGTATATAAAAATGTATTACTACTTTCTACGACTATTTTATCGCGTTTATTTTTACTTTTTATTTTTAATTCCCGACGTTTCGGGCGCTTTCCAGCACCCATGGTCACGGGGGACTGAGATGACTGACGTCCCGATGTCATTGTTAAACCCGGAGTACCTTCAGCTTTTTTAATTATTGTTTATGGTCCGATCTATGCAAAATGAACTGACTATGTCCTGAGGTCTTGCAGTGGTATGCTTGGGTTTAGTTTTAATTTTATTGATTATAGGATCCCAAGCAGATGGTAGTACCCAGCCTCCTTCTCTATTGAAATTAGGATGTTTTTTAATTTCAATAGCCTCACGTATCATCCTTGGTAGGAATCGGTGTTCTTTCGCGAGGATTTGTGGTCTATCAAATCTGATGTAATGGTTGGGGCCGTCTAGGATATGATCACAAACTGCAGACTTGTCTTGACTTTGTCAACATATTGCTTGCACTTCCATGAAGGTTACAGGCATAGTTGGACCCGGTAGGTGGCGCTGTTGTAGTATCCATATATCACCCGTGCGAAGCCGGGGCAGATCGCTAGTTACTTATAAGATTGTTGTAACTATAATTTGGAGGGAAATGTGTATAGTAATTTTAATGGTTAAAAAGATCACAAAATCCGGTAATAAAAACTCTCAATGCTACACAACCATCATAAATATTTTATGAATGAGTAAATTTTAAATATTTATAACATAATGTGTAAAGTGTTATTTTTTTTATAAGATAGGGTGGCAAACGAGCACGCAGTCCACCTGATAAGTGGTTGCTGTGGCCCATAGACATCTACATCTATCCTCGATTACGAATTAAAATGCAGATGTGTTGTCACCCGTGAAGACTAAGACGGAATGCCTCGTTTCCAGTAAAAGGGTCTCCGGTTTTCTACACTCACCATTCGAAACACAGCAGCATTAAGCTACTATTTTACGCTGGTATTCTGTGAGAGTATAATCCTTCCCCGGTCGAGCCGACCCATTCGTGCTACAAATATACTACTAATATAACTGCAGCATGTCTTCAGCATGCAGCATATAAATATACATCCATATTCAAAGATCAAATAAACACTGTTTAATGTACTTACATGTTTGTTTTTCTACATTGCTACACGTATAATGCTGCATATACAGCATAACAATCGCGTTATAATAGCTTAATAAATAGAGTATACCTAAAGACAGTAAGCCTCTTGCTTCTTTTTGTACTAATGAAGTTAAAAAATAAATAAACAAAAACGTTTAATGTAATAAAAATTGATTTTTAATAGGATAGGGTGTCAAACGAGCACACGGTCCACCTGATGGTAAATGGTTGCTGTGGCCCATAGACATATCCTCAATTACGATTCAAAATGCAGATGCGTTGTTACCCGTGAGCACTCAGCAGCGTTAAGCTGCTATTTGACGCTGGTATTCTGTGAGAGCGTAGTCCTTCACCAGTCGGGCCAACCCATAGTGCTACAACTATGCTACTAATATAGCTGCAACCTTTGTCTACCACGTATAAAACTAAGATGGAATGCCTCACAAAAAAGAGTTGATCTAAAACCAATGCGCAGCTATATGCAACTCAAACATAATTCAAAGTTCTCCAGTCATCTAATGAACTGGAAGTCTCAACAAATAGCTGAAACGATTCCAATGCGTTTAATTTTTGCTGATCCATCATCATTATACTACTCACCATACGCTCCTTTGCACTCTCTGCCAAGGCAGTAGAGTTTATATTCTAATAAAAATGTGTAAGCAAGTGATTAAAGTGGTACATAGAATTCCAACCTGGCCGTTTTAAAATGATTTAAATAGTCTACAATTTCTTGCAGATATGAAACATGACTCGAGTCAAATAGAAACTCGAAGACATTCTTTAATAAACGACTGAGCGTTACTGATGATACTATCGGAAAGAAAACTGGTAAATAATTATAACCTGTTGGCTCAGCCTTGAAACTGTAATCATTATGTTTTGAAAATATATCAATTTCTAGTCATTCTATTAAAGTTTGTTGAACATAGGCCTCCCCATGAATAGGCTCACAATGGGGATTTCCCCCAACTAGATGAAGTGACGACCTGATAAGACATGCAGGAAGTCGATGGGTGCAGGTGCAGGTAGCTCAGGACCGTGCTTTGTGGCGTTCCTTGGGGGAGGCCTGTGTTCAGCAGTGGACTTGTGAAGGCCTGTGATGATGATGAAGCTCTTTGCTATATAAAGAGGTAATGGATTGTTGATATAGGGGGTAATGAATTATTGTACACACCACTACACGCCAATTAAGTTACGTCTGTCTATTTAATAATTATAAAGATTTAATTTTATAAAACATTTAAAGAAAATCTGATATTTAAATTATAACGTTTACTTCCTTTTCTGTCCAACATATGGGATTTTCATCTGGATAAACAACTCCCTACCTCATTCTATGAGCTGATGTTAGTAGGTCTATATATATATATATATATATATATATACAATATATATATATATATATATATATATATATATATATATATATATATATATGGTAGAGCCATGCTGCAGCTATATTGTGGTCGTAGCACGAATGAGTCGGCTCGACCGGGGAAGGACCACGCTCTCACAGAATACCAGCTTAAAATAGCAGCTTAATGTTGCTGTGTTTAGTATGGTGAGTGTAGAGAACCGTGGAACTTTTTTACTGGAAACTAGGCATTCAATCTTAGTCCTCAGTGCTGGCAACGCATCTGTATTTTGATTCTTAATTGAAAATAAATGTAGATGTCTATAGGGCACAGCATCTACTTACCATCAGGTGGACTGTTTGCTCGTTTGTCACCCTTATACTACAAAAAAAGACATTCCCATCATTAGTTTTAAAAGTAATAATAGTGTCAACGACCTTCAACTACGACAAAATAATGAGTGTTATAAGACACTCACAATGACTATAAAATTGAAATCTAAGTAGTGGAATAACTTCTTTATCTAGGAGTTCGTCGAGGTAAATATAACAAAAACCCACCAAAAAAAAAAAACAATACGAAAAAAAAAACAAAAAAATAAAAATTATAAATAAAGGAAAAAAAAAACAAAAAAAATTACCAAATAAAAAAGGAAACGAAGCCAAAAAAAAAAAAAAAATAGGACTTGTAATGCTTTGTTCCGATCTGAAAGGTAAAGAGGCCTAGTACAAGATGGCAAGAGGTGACAACTTATCTGTCTTGGTTTGAAACTGGTGAACCGTACTCGTAAGCTTGTTTTTCACTTCAGTTTCTTTAAAACATAAAAAATATAAAACTTACCAACAACATACATGGCATACGTGGTAGAGCCATGCTCCAGTAATATTAGTAGCATAAGGTACGTGAGGGTAGTATGGTTAAGCTTTGTCACCCTATAAAACCAAAACTAGGAGAAAGGCAGATACAATAACATGTAATCGTATACTATAACTAATATATTGAGAAAAAATAGCAAACAAGCTTTCGCAATAATTAGGAACACTTCGAAAAATCTACTTAAAAAAACTGACTACACACCAGGCGTCGATAAAGCAGCGCCCTTTTGACCTTTTATTATTTGATTGCCTGATGAAGAGCCATCGTATCACAAAGCAATCTATGCAGACAAGGTTATAGTTTTTGAGTTATAAGAAAGTGACCATGTTTACCGGATGACCAGATAACCCTCACGTACTATAGTTGTAGCGCGAATGGGTCGGCTCGACCGGGGAAGGGCCACCCTCTCACAGAATACCAGCGTAAAACGGTAGGTTAATGCTGCTGTATTTCGTATGTTGTGTGTAGAGTACCGGAGACCCTTTTTACTGGAAACGAGACATTCCACCTTAGTCCTCACGGGTGACAACGCATCTGCATTTTTATTCGTAATCGAGGATATATTTAAATGTCTATGGGCCACAGCAACCACCTACCATCAGGTGGACTGTGTGCTCGTTTGTAACCCTATCCTATAAAAAAAAGCATGTCAACAACGACGTTGTGATTGGAAATGGTGTAAATAAGGAAGACGTGCCATTACAACTAATTGTAAGAGGATGTTGCGGCCAATGAAAACCTACATCTATGCTCGAATAAGAATCAAATTTTAAATGCGTTATCACTCCTGAAGACTAAAATGAAATCGTTACCGGGAAATTGCCTCGTTGCTAGTAAACATAGGAATTTGTCGAAATTACCAACATATAGGGAATATTAGAGAAATGCGAGTTTCCTTAGCCTCATTGTCTGAATACCGTACAACAATAATTTTATATTGCAATCCCTTGAACACTCCGCTCTCTCGAGCACGTAATGTAGCTGATAACTCGATAACTTCAATCAGTGATATCATACATTCGATCTATTCGAAGCAAATTGAGTTGAGCAGGTCATAGTAACTCGTTAATGTCATTCGGAGGTTTATTACACGATTGTAAAAATAAAAAAGTTACAACCTGTATTAGTCTCACCGCTGAGCAGTCTCTCATTTCACAAGTCTTTACATCATGCCTCCAAAATATTTGTTTTATTTTTATGTCTGACATGCATCTTCGCGTTGTATTCCTTCACCGCCGAACAAGTAGAAAATCAACTATTAAAATTACAAGTAACAATTTCATTGATGCTGACGGGGTTTCAACTCAGGTAATGGAAATGAAGTAAAAGATACAGATTTTTACGTGGTAGAACCGTTGTTGTGGTTAGAATAGTTGTAGTACGAACGGGGCGGCTCGATCGGGGAAGGACCACGCTCTCACAGAGTACCAGCGTAAATTAGCAGCTTAACACTACTGTGTTTTGTATGGTGAGTGTAGAAAACTGGAGACTTTTTTAATGTAAAAGAGGCATTCCATCTTTGTCCTCACGGGTGACAACGCATCTGCATTTTGATTCGGGATCGAGGATAGATGTAGATGTCTATGGGCTACAGCAACCACTTACCATCAGGCGGACTGTGTGCTCATCTATCACCCCTATCCTATAAAGAGATGGGCAGCAGCATCTTCCTGATAATACCTCAAAATAGTAAAAATATTAAAACCGCGGTTCCCGTCCCGCTTTAAATCCTGACTGAGGTATACTGACTATACTGAGGTAGACTGAGACATATTCAGGAGAAGACCGATGATAGGATGTAATCATAGTGGCATAGGGAAACTATATCTTATCAAAGCTTTAACCTCTGAAGATGTTTTATTAAGGTGGTGTTAGCCTGTGTTAACATAACCATTACAATACCCAAAATTACCTAATTACCTTTAAATTAATTTAAGGGATTTTATTACGTACGTTTAAGTTGATTATTTATTAACTAAATTTTAATTCCCGATATTCGTAATCTTTTAATCAAATGCATTCATGTTACTTTAAGAAATAGTTATGAAAAACAAAAAATATTGCAAGTCGAGTACGCATTTTACGTATTATAGAGTATGAATAGGGTTTGGGTCCCGGGACGTCTCGTGTCTTGAAGTTCCGGGACTTTTCGTAATTTTAATTGTCTCGAGTCCCGGGACTTTCGGGTCGAGAATCGAGACGAGACAAGATTATCGAAAATGTTATGTTATCATTTTCATTTTCAAATAGTTGAAGGAGCCTAGCGCCATCTGTTAGTTAAATTACAAAAGGAGTTTCAGTTGTTTGAAGCAACCGGAAAACGTACAGAAAATTTGGAAGTACTGTATAAAACGAGGTTGTGTGTTCTCCTTGTCCGTTGGCATTATTACAAAAATCAGTAACAAATTGTCGAACAAAACTGTTGACGTTCTGATTTTTTTAAAGCCTATTTTATTAAACAGCAAAGAAGTCTAATTAATGTGTTAGTTGATTATTTGAAAGTCTGATTAATAAGTCTGTTTTATTATTTTTATTTAGATTATTTAATTATGAAACGAATCTGAATTAACAATGTTGTTATAACGACCAATGATTAGATTCTAGAATTACTAGATAATAGTAAAGTTATTAAGAATTAGTATGATTTTTAACTAGGTTCGTTTTATAACCATAACATTTAACTGCTTAAAAGTGAATCTGTGTCTGATTAAAAGAAACGAATAATGCAATTATTAAGACTGAAATGACGTTAAAGTTATTAAAATAAATTATATTTTTCTTAATAACATTAATAAATGTTGATTTTTACAAAAAATTGCCTTTTTCAATAAGTTTCACCAGAAATTTACTCAATTAAAATTCTTCAAAAAAGGCTCATTTCTCTTAAATTTTTTTTCTTAAAAGTCGAAGTCCCGGTGATTCCCGGGACTTTGATAATAGACTGTCTCGTGTCCCGGTACTTAAAAATTGTCGGGAATTCCCAAACCCTAGTATGAATGTTATAATTTTCGTGCTCAGTTTCTTGTCAAATTAAAACATTTATAAGTAGTAAGTTTAACTATATATAAACTCGGTGACAGCATTTGATTACTTACTGGGCGTGCTAAGCCTATTTAAAATGCTAATAGCACGTCATTCAAACGAAAAGGACTTACAATGATCACCGAAGTATTTGCTTGCATTTAATCATTTACATTGGACACCTTGGATTTTAAATGACAATCAAACGAATTGATACTCTGACCAAGTTTCCTGTAGAATTTCAAAACGATTCGGCCAATGCTTGAACACCCAATTAACAGATAAATGCGTATCCGCTGAACGCGATACTGACGCCAGTAATAGCAACAATGTACTTTATTACCAATTAAATGTCGGTGCTTTAAGTCACGAACAATTTATTGTTTATCCAAAGTTTATTGCCAAATACAAAAAAGTATTTGGAATTTATTTGACAAAGTATCTTCATGTCAATGTCATATTCGGTTCAAGTGACAAGACCTACGGGGTTATTTTGAAATAACGGGCCAAATTTGCAGAGAAGACTCAGCATAAGTAATATAGGCAAATGGTGAAAGAAAATTAATAAAAAAATCTCAAACATTCTCTCCTTTTTATTTTTTAAATTCAAAATTCGTGATAATTCATTATTTTAACTGATTTTACTGCGCACGCACACAATCGTAAGGGTCGATCGGTAGGCAAAAACGTTTTTGCCCAAAAATCACATTCAATTTGGAATAATATCAAAATAAAAGTGGAAACCTTATTTATTCGTATTTCCAAAAACTGCAATAATGGTATATCATTATCTATATATTTGAGCACAAAGCATGGTCCTGAGCCACCTGCATCCATTGATTCCCTACATATTTCATCAGATCGTCACTCTATTTCGTGGAGGGCGGCCCAACTCTGCGCTTTCTATACTCGTACAGCAGGAGCTCACCGCCTGAGAACTTTTAATATTATTGTTAGCAAATATATTAAAGCTTGATTCTTGATAGAAATTAAGAAATTCAAGATGTTACAAGTTAAATATGTTATGTATTTCACAGTACGCGAGCAACCCGGGTTCGAGCCTGCCTACACCAATGTAATTGTTAATTGTAATTTTATGTGCTGAATTATCACGTGCTCGGCGGTGAAGGAATAAATCGTGAGGAATAAATCGGACAAAAAAATTCTGAGACATTTAATGTTCGCCAACAAGCATCAGGGCAGCGCAGCGGACACTTCCTTGCCCTAAAACCCCCTCAGAAATGAGGGGAGGCCTATGTCCAGTAGTGTTTTATTTATAGGATAGGGTGACAAACTAGCACACAGTCCACCTGATGGTAAGTGGTTGCTGCGGCCCATAGACATCTACACCTATCCTCGATTACGAAACAAAATGCAGATGCGTTATCACCCGTGAGGACTAAGATGGAATGCCTCGTTTCTAGTAAAAAGGGTCTCCGGTTCTCTACACTCACCATACGAAACACTGCAGCATTAAGCTACTATTTGACGCTGGTATTCTGTGAGAGCGTGGTCTTTCCCCGGTCAAGCCGACCCATTCGTGCTACAATTATACTAAGTCTATTTTGCTTCAAATTTAATATAAGATCATTCCTGAAGTAAAGTATTTAAATATTAACCATTTAACTCGGTTCAGACATTTCCGAGAAATCTGTGAACATATGCGAATATAGAACACGTCTTTTTTGAACTCGGTCAAAAATACTAATCCAGGAGATGGGTTGACTACACTAAGCCTACAAAAATTCTGTCTGAATTACAAATACCTTCATTATTGAAGAATACCTATTATTGTTAATGTAGGTATCGGGTGAGATATAGCCAGTGTAAAAGACTGCTCCCGAGTCTAAGATGATGATTATTGGAATACCTTTCTTACGATAATTTGATGAATTTCATTAATGTTATAAAATAAGGTAAATTTTGTAGAACGATCATTCCATTTTTAAATTTATGAAGTCTCACATCGGATAAATCTAATCTTGAATTGAACGCAGACGCAGTTGAACAATAATTCCTGCTTGGTCCATTACGCATTCAGTTAGCACAACCGGTTGTTAATAAAGATATTGTTTGAATAAGAAATGCACAGCGCCGCATGCATCACAATCGCGTGGACAGTTATTGCGAATTTGAAGGCTTGTCAACTCTTTTTGCATGACCGTGAAATAAATGATTATGACTCGACTTTGAACAATATTTATTATACAGATCTTCTTACTTATACAGATGAGAATATTTATGTAATTTTAGTTTTCTCCTTGTGTTCTTCTATTTGATGTAATTTTGGTCCTGAATTCGTATGCCGGTTCTGGTCAAAATCAGTTATTGGGTTTTTTGTCTGTCAACAAATTGTCAGCAGCAACCAAGAGTCAGAAAGGTGGCGATGTTTCGCCCGTACCTCTGAAAACACTTTAAGCTGTTGTTCCTACACCGATTTCTCTGTCATTCTCTGACTGTCTCTGAATGACTGTCTAATGTCGGATTGTCATCCCATGGGCTTATTAGTATGAGGGAGTAGATACTTGCACTCTGTGCTTGCGCACACACCCGTGCGTCTTTAATCCTGTTCTGCGCAGACAGCTAGTCTCCGTTCAGACTAGTCGGCCTAGGGGACATTAAAAGTCCACTGTTTGACACTGGCCTTCACCGTTGTATGAAAGATTTGTGTAAATCGTCACGTCACGTCAACTGGTGCTGTGGTCATACTTTTTATGTATACCTATAACTAAAATGTAAATATAAAATATCATATTTATATTGGACTGAGTTCGTTGTATAAATAACAATGCGTTGAAGTAAACACAGAAAAACGTGATTAAAAGTAAAAAGAGAAGTTGAAAGCCGAATGATTTTAGAATGGAATAAGTAAGGTAGGTAAGGTAGATAAATCTTCATTACTTGGGATCCTATAATTAACAAAATTAAACCCAAACCCAAGCATATCACTGCAAGACTTTAAGATAACATAAGCTCGTTCTGATCGGAGCAAAAATTAATATTCAAAAACTGAAGGTAGCCGGGCTAACTATGACATTGGGACGTCAAACATCTCAGTCCCCCTCCCCTGATGGTACTGTAAAGCACCCGAATGGTCGGGAATTAAAAAATAAGTTAAAATAGTTAATCAAACGCAACAAAATCCGTAAATATAGTTTTATTCGATGTGTTTGCGTAAATTTAAGAAATACGTTATTGTTACTGTTGATGAAGCCCTAAATTCCAGTGTATTAAATAGTATTCAGAACATTCCAAGCTAGTGGTAAAACGACACACTTTTTGATGTTATCTGTAATAGGAGATCTCACCGCTTTCGTTGTCAACAAATGCATTAATGCTTCCGGAGTGGAAGATTTAACTAGTATCAAGATTAAATCAAAGCTAGACGTGCAATGGAAACATATCGCTCTTTATAAAGACGATTAAGTATGCAACGTGTTTCCATTCGCGTCGAGGCTCCGCATCGCATATTTGTACATACGCAGTCGCTGCACATTTCCGCATGCAGCCGCCTGAATATATATAGGCTAAGTAACACTTTACGGCTTGCTGATGTTAAATAGCTAATGTGCGAGTGTATCTGAATGACATAAATAATTTTATTCCGCTTAATTGTCCGAGCTAAGCGATAGGTGTACTATTTCTTCGGTCTTTTTTCAGCAATAATTATTCAAAATTCATATTAAAGCGACTTCTAAGCATTGAATAACTTTAATTGATAAAATGACAGATACCGTCAACTCATGATCATCTATATATACAAATATATATATATATATCTTAATATATATAAATTACTTGTCACGTTGATTGTCCGCGATGAATCTTTAAATTCGCAAAAAAAACTATTCTATCTCTCAATTTGCACCAAACTGCACATGGTGTGCAACTTTGATTAAAATCGGTTAAGTAGTTTAGGAGTCCATCGCGGACAAACAACGTGACACGTAATTTATATATATTAAGATATATAATTCTTCTGTTCGTGTATATGTGACTGAAATAAAACTGAAAACGGCTGGACCGATTTTGATGAAATTTTGTGTGTGTGTCATTAAGTTGAGAATGGTTTAGAGTCACAATCGTATCCTGTAAGTGGCATTGTTGTCGAGTTCCATAAATCACCCGGGGGGTTCGCCAGAATAATTAATAAAATGATATATTACTCCAAATGCCTCTGCAGATCTTCTCATTGCATCATCTTGCATCTCATGCACCTGCATTCTATCAATGTCGGCCAAAAATTGCACGTGACAAACCATGACATGTTTGATTTATGTAGTGAGTTACCTCTTACTTGGAAATGCTTCTGTTTTGCCTAGAACTCTGCACTTACATTTTGAGATTTTAAATTACTGCTCAGGGATGACAACGCGTTTTTGTAACCTTCTTTGTTTACAGTCGGTTACAGGTGTCCACTACCACTAAGTCACTAAGTTTTTAATTCCATAAAAATAGATCGAAAAATTTAATATTTTATAAAATATTTATTTTTGCACTAAGACAAAAAATATAAGTATTAATTAAATTACTATATATATTAATATAAATCAATACATAATAATATAATTATTTTTAAGGAAAATTCTAAAGCTCATAAACCTGCCTAACTAACACGGTATCTTTATGGATTTAGCCGCAGGCAATGTAGTTATTTTATAATGATTTCTCGATACAAATGAGCTGTGACAAAAGGGTATTGTAAAATTATGTAGGTGTCTAGGTCTTATGGCCATAACTGATTGGAAAACGAATAAACGGCATTGGCTCAAAGTACCGCTGCCTGTGTGGGCGCTGGCTTTACACATTTTATATAGTTTTGAAATCTCGTTGAATGACTTGTGTTAGTGTTTCAACCTATTTGTTACGAAACTGGTAACATTTTGAAATAAAAATAAGTCAAGTACGTGTTAGTTCATGCGTAACGAATGATTTAGCTGTACAGGAAAAAAACTTTCTGATATTTGAATTTTTTCTAACGTTGGAATTTAGCAATAGTCGTCATAACTTTATTTGAAGAAAAAAACGCATTATTTTTATTTCCTTTAGATTCTTAGCTGTGACTTTGTTCCCGTTAAACCATTAAGATGAGATACAATTAATTAAACCGGACCACCGATTTCAATCACGAACTACATAAATTTTACTTTGAAGGAATCAAGAATATAAGAGTTAAATTCGTTCGAAAATACTTTTTAACACTAAAATAGACTAATACAAAATTTATTTGTAAGGTGGAAATTTAAAAATCACATATAAGCAACAATTTTAATAACTTTTAGAGATTTCAATTTACAGCCAGTGAAGGGAACTTCTAGTCTAAAATCGAAATAAAAGTGCAATAAAACTACTTTATGACTGTGTTTAACAAATATTAATCTGTCACAAAATTGCGTTAAACGATGATAGAAGATGTTCAATTTATAAGCCATATAATATATCTAGGTAATAATATGATTGAATGAAGTGTCATCAAAAGGCAACAACAATACGTTGCTATTTTTTCTTTCTTTTTAAACCAACTACCGCGGCGTTCTTCAAAATGCACTATCTGGCATTCATTTATTGAAAGATTTTCCAATACTCATCTAACTCAAGTAATGAGTATTGATAAGCGTAATATATGTAATAGTGACATCAAAAATAAAAAACACCGAATCGTGGTTATGGCATCCAATCGCGGAGACTAGCCAACTGCGAAGGACAGGATTATAGTGCACGAGTGTGTGTGTGTTAACTGTTAACACGCACAAGCACAAGTGCTCTCTCTATTCCCTCATTCTCATTATCCGATGGCTTGACAATCCAACACGACCTGAAAGAGGTGCAGGACTAAGGGTTTTATATGTTTTATAGGCACGGACGTGAAACCCTGCTTACTTTTTTACTCCGGGCTGAAAATTTCTTTAAAAAAAATCTAGTAACTGACTTTATGGGTCGACTCGGAATTTCAAATTTGGAACCATATAACCAGCTGTCGCGCTTACGACCATTAGACAGAAGGACCATTAGGAGAAAATGAGAGAGATAAAGAGTCAATAAGAAAATATAAATGCGTTGTCGTCACATGATATAATAAGACGGCATGTTATTGTAATATTTACATTTTTTTCTATTCATCAATCTTTTCTTTTCCACGTTTTATGTTTCCGTGTACATTTCCTCGTTTCCAATATTTATAATCCTCGTGTCTGTACTTAACCGATAATTCCGATGCATATGCAGTCAATGCACGACTATGTATAATACTCCGCTCACGATGTCTGATTTGCACCATTATTGCATTGCTCATATCGTTTAGCGATCGTCAAGCTCTTCAAATACTTATTTTACCTCTTATTTCCTTTGATCTAACAACAATTGTTCATCAGAAATCAGTTCCACGATTGCAGAGTTAACTTTGCATTGGTCCGTGTAGGTACATTACGAGTTGCATTAATGACATTCCAGTATTGTGTTGACGAGCGCTCGGAGCTCAGTCACTTCTCAAGGTTATTATGAACAAGCAACGAATGTATTTAAAGTATAATTAAGTACTATTTGACGTGTATCGGCCTGTTTTTGAGGTTACAATTTAGCTCGCATACAGCAATATACTCGCGAGAAACCCTTTCGGCTTTTTAATGTTGTAGTTTTGAGAAATCTCTGCTATGTAGGTCGATGGAAGTTGATAAACTAGTTTTATTTTTCTTTACATCTTCTACGTCAGGGTATCTTAGTAAAAAGTCAATGTAAAGTGAAGTAAAGTAAAGTTACAGCCTATATACTTCCCACTGCTGGGCTCAGGCCTCCCCTCGTTTCTGAGAGGGTTTTAGGGCAAGGAAGTGTCCGCCGCGCTGCCCAAATGCGTGTTGACGAACTTCACATGTCTTCGAAATATTTTTTTTCTTATTCCTCAGACATGCAGGTTTCCTCACGATGTTTTCCTTCACCACCGAGCACGTGGTAAATCAGCACTTAAAATTGCAATTAACAATTTCATTGGTGCCGGCGGGGATCGAACCCGGGTTACTCGCGTTCTGTTATATTTACAGCGAGCGTTAACCACTGAGCTACCACGGCTCATGAAAAGTCAATGAACTCATTAAAATAATTATCATAATAAGTCGATGATACAAGCTTCAACCCCGATAGTTATAAAATATGTAGCAACTACTAAATTATATCGCATTTATTGAAAGTCAAATTAAATTTACCAATGTTTCGATAAACAGTCCTGTCTTGGTAAGAACCAATAAGAATGTGGTAGAGCCACGCTGCAGTTATATTAATTGTATAGTTGTAGCACGGATGGGTCGACTCGACCGGGGAAGGACCACGCTCTCATAGAATACCAGCGTAAAATAACAGCTTAATACTGCTGTGTTTCGGATAGTGAGCGTCGAGATCCGGAGGCCCTTTTTTACTGGAAACGAGGCATTCCATCTTAGTACTCAGGGGTGATAATAAAATAATAATAATAATGATAACGCATCTGCGTTTTGATTCTATGTCTATGGGCCACAGCATCCACGTATCATCAGGTGGACTGTGTGCTCCTTTGTCACCCTTATCCTATAAAAGAAAAAAAAAAACAAACCAACGGGATTATAACAAAGCTAGTTTTTTTAACACTTTTACAAGTTATTCTAAAAATAGCTTGATAGTATCAATCTCCTTTCTAGAACCTACTTATTATTAGCTGACTTCAAAAATGCAGCCAAACCTCAATTTAGTTGCATAAATTTATGTTTTTATGTATATTACGCGATTTCTTCCACAATTGTGAAACGATAAAAGTAACGTAAAGTAAAGTTACAGCCTACATACGTACCACTGCTGGGCACAGGCCTCCCCTCATTTCTGAGAGGGTTTCAGGGCAAGGAAGTGTCCGCCGCGCTGCCCCAATGCGTGTTGACGAACTTCACATGTCTTCGTAATATTTTTTTTCTTATTCCTCAGACATGCAGGTTTCCTCACGATATTTACCTTCACCGCCGAGCACGGTGGTAAGTCAGCACATAAAATTACCATTAAACAATTTCATTGGTGCCGGTGGGGATCGAACCCGGTTTACTCGCGTTCTGTTATATTTACAGCGAGCGTTAACCATCTGAGCTACCACGGCTCTATATTTTATTGAATACGTTATATTTCAGGGCTAGTATAAGTTTGGAGAAAAATAGTTTAGTAAAGTTTTTGAGTTAACAGTTGTTCCTGTTGTTTTTGAGATTGTTTTATCTCATATACCATTCAATGGAGTCAAATTCAAGCAATTAATTTAAAGTTTCCAAGAACTAAAAATTATAAACCCGACTTCTGAAGCTTAATTTTCATTCATAAATTATTTTATTATTATAAGTTTTTACTATTTTTTATTAAATTTAATTTTCATCCATTATTTATTTACTGAAATTGTAATATATATAATCCTTCTCGAATGTTCAAACACTAAAACAAATTGTTAAAAGCTTATAAAATAATTAGATCCATTAGATACATGAATAGCAGCATTGTTACTATGCCAGATCTCAAACAGATCCACCACGCTTTTACGAGCCGTCGCTTTGACCTTATTCACTAGAACAGTGGTTATTTTGAGCTGGGTGCTAAATTAATTTGACCTCAATTAATGTAGTGTTACAGAGTTAATTACAAGTGGTAGATACAGGCTATGCCTTGTTATGAGCGAGTATGTTACAATTTACAGTGCAATACAGCATGCCCAAAGCTGAATGCTAATTTATGCTAAATACTGCTATAATAAATTTATATTGTTACGATTTTTAAGGATAAAAAATAAAAGAATCTTGACTTCAACTTTTTTAAGAGTCTGTTGCAAGTATTTAACCCTATACATATTGCTGCGAAAATAACTGTGCTTTTATTATCCGTATCGGTTTAAAGGTAATTGGATCAAGACAGTTCCGGACTTGAAGACTTTCAAAGCACTGTCAAGGATGACAACGCTAAGTGCGCTGGCTTTATTAATGTAGGCAAAATATTCAGAAAGGCTGCAGTCATACCCAACGATTATGTACTATATGCCTGTAGTGGCCATTCATAGTTATGATGTGGGCCGGAAATATTGAAATAGAGAGGACACAGTAAAATTTTTCAGTACTTACGTCTTACCCATGAGTTCTTAAAAGTAACACATTGCACATTCAAAACATGCACTGCATTGCACTTTACTCAAAACAAAATTTATTCATATGTTTAAAAGACAAAAAACCGTATAAATACACAGGGGCTTGTATAACACAGCAAAAAAAAAACAATTAGTTGCCTAATGTAACTTCCAAGTTACGCTCCTACGCCCAAGACGGAAAAAAATCTAATTATTTTATAGGAAGTATCGTTCTGATTCATTTACTATCACGCTAATGCTTTGCGCGGGAAAACTAAGGACGGAAGGCATATTATCGAATGTACTTAACGGTCATGCCTCTACTAATACGGACTAAATTAAATGTATTCACGTCCTCAAAATCATAATATGCAAAAAGTTAAAGTTACAGCTTATGGACGTCCTACTGCTGGACGCAGGCCTCCTCTCATTTCTGAGAGGGTTTTAGGACAAGGAAATGTCCACCGCGCTACCCGAATGCGTGTTGGCGAACTTCACATGTCTTTGAAATATTTTTTCTTATTTCTCAGACAGGTTTTCCTGCACCGCCGAGCACGTAATAAATCATCACTTAAAATTTCAATTAACAATTTAATCCCAGAAGCAAATAAAAAAATTTTTTTAATTAAATTTATTCAGTCTTTTACTTTTGACTAGATTTTATAACAAACTTGAAACTATTTAGGTTGTTATAAAATTTTTAATACAGTTTTATAACATGTATAAATTTTACTCGGCACAAGGTTTAGCGCCCTAACTACCGTGAACGTTTTCGGTTTGAAATCTCGGTTAAAACCAATAGCAGTTTATGGCTTTAGGAGTATCGTAATTGCATCAATATCTTTGTGTTTATATTACCCTTTCAGACAGAACCTATATAATTATTTATCTTCCGTAACTGGCAACTTTTATTTTTATCTGGTAGTGCAACATTATCCTTCATTCGTGTCGACGTTGCGTCGGAAAGTAGCATGTGAGTTACGTAATTAATTGTTTAGCAATGAATCATCAGATATTCACCGGGTTCTAGGATTTATTTTTTGCCTAGAAGGTAGCCTGAGTAAGTACCACTCAGCTATTTACTTCTGCCGTCAAGCAACGGTGCGTGCGCTGCTGATGTTTAAGTCTGAAAGATATAGAATTATAGAGAGCTGTTATAATATGGTTGTAGTGCGAATGGGTCGGCTTCCGGGGAAGGGCAACGCTCTCACAGAATATCAGCGTAAAATAGCTGCTTAATACTGCTGTGTTTCGTATGGTAAGTGTAGAGATCCGTTATTACTGGAAACGAGGCATTCCATCTTAGTCCTCAGGTAGTGTTGCCAGGTGTCCCGATTTACGCGGGACGTCCCGATTTTCAAGGGTCTGGTGACACGTCCCGATTCATCCTTGATCGGGACGCGAAATATTCTGATTTTCACTAACCTTCTTAGTCTGTACTTTAATCCATAATTTTGACAGCAAAAATGATTACATCTGTTAGCAACTACTATATTTAAAATATTTTTACTACGACATTTTCTCACCAGTCGAAAAAAAACACAAAAGTTTTAAACAGAATTATATTAAAATGGGCGATTTTAAAAATTCAGAGACTGCAAAAAAAACAAATAGTTCATAAATGTTTTGATTGCCCTAAAACGAAAAATCATAAACGAAGAAAATGCAGTTTTTACGATGTTTGGACGAAAAGTTATTCGTTCATGAGATTTTACCCTAATAATAATTATAAAGCACAAAAAGGCTACAAAACCTGTATTTTGTAGCCATTGTAGCTGTCCCGATTTGAAAACCAAATTCCCGATTATTTTTACCTTCCGTCCCGAAATTTTACTTGCTAGACCTGGCAACACTATCCTCAGGTGTAAAAACGCATCCGCAATTTGATTCTTAATCAAGGTTAAATGTAGATGTCTATGAGCATCCACTTACCATCAAGCAGACTGTGTGCTCGTTTGTCACCTTTAAAAAATCCATTGCCTCTGTAGCTTTCTTTGTTGAATGTAAGTTACTGGAGGACTTGGGCTGCCTGTAACTACTATTCAGGTGGACTATTGGCTCGCTTGTCACTTAAATTTTAGAAAGATTACTAAAAACTATTCCATCAAAGTATCTCATTGTTAAATACAGTATGACTTCTTGGTTTCATTTGACATCTCAGGTAGAATACTATATCGCCATCTATAAATTCTGCTACTAGAATAACAGGATAAAACTATGTAAATTTTTCCCTCTTTGCGATCCCAGATCATTCGTTATTATCTAAGCTATTTGACTTGCATTCACCGAGCGCTATCGCTGTCTACGGATCCGTCATACCTAGATAGAAAGCTGCAATGTTAGATTTACAACTTGTATGCTAGGATGGACGTATCTTATCGACGGTCTTATCACAATGTTCCCTCTGACGGTCTGTAGTTCTTGGAACACAAGATGTTTGGATAATTTGCCTTATAACTTTCGCAATGTTTGCATGCTTTTTCAATATTCAAATATTAAAGTTATAATTTATCGAGTTCTACGTAACGACGGCCGCTATTCCATCGCGTGTCCATTATTCCATCCTAATCAGATTCAATATTTATAAAAACATTATTTATGGTCAAATGGGCATCCTAGACGTGACTTAGAAAATAATGAACAAAATTATCATGACTTTTTTTAAAGAATAAGAATCGAATTCTTATACTTTATAAAAAAAAGTCATGATAATTTTAAAGCACTGACGATATTGATGATAATTTTAAAGCGCAAACATCTTAAATCGGGCAAGTAAAAAGTTGTTATAAACGGTGATAGAATTAAAAAGTTTAAATTAAACGCGAGAAAATCCGTAAAATTATTTTCATTTAATGTGTAGTATTGGAGTAAACATAACAAATCATTATGTGAACCGGTAAAAACTGATAATAGCAAATACAATTCGCCGATTAGAAAATCGCAAGGCCAAGCGCGCAAGATCAAATCTTACGTGTCAAATTATTAACAAAAAAGGGCATTCAAGGATGCGTCAAAAACAGGCATGCGTTAAAAAGTTGTAACGAACGGTGAAGGAATTAAAAAGTTAAAAATAAACGCGATAAAATTCGTAAATTTACTTCCATTTAATAAGCACACTGTCTACCTGATTGTAAATGGATGCTGTGTGCATATAATTGAATAAAAACATCCAATTACGCATGTAGATAGTACTGAAGCCTACACACCAGCGTTACTCGTGGGCAGTAATGGCACAGTACGTAGCGATAGCTGCTTGTCCAGAGGCCGGCTAATGAATTCTTTTAATAATTCCTCAGATTTCAATTATGATATACGTGCACGCATGTTAATAGTCTCAGTCCAGTACCGATCAAGATTCGAATCTTGCCTCTCGAATCTGCGTTTACGTCTTTATTAAAACAGGTTTATGAAAATTTACTATTATTTGAAAATTGATATATATATAATAATGATAATATGCTCCATTCTTATATTCGATTTCGAGAAGATAATTGCAGATATCTAGGAGCTGGTGAAATGGAAAAAAAAACATATATTTCAATTTAAACTTTTAAAGTCATAATAAGAAAGTGAGAGAAATAATAAATATCCCATAATGACTGGGGTGTCAAAAATATATTATAATGGCTGTAATTAGACCCCTCGTTTTGTCCCCAGGATACTATAAGAGTCGATACTATAGGAAATGCTAAAGCTTTAATAGTGTCCGACAGATGGCGGTAAGACCATCTTTTTACGCCAGCAATAAAATTACCATATCGACAAATCTACTGCGATCGTCAATTCACCGTCAAATTTGATGATGAAAAAGATACAGGAGAAGAAGAGGCTTTACCTTCCTTCATCAGTGAAATTATTTCTTTCAAGATCAAAACAAACACACCCAAGATTGTATACCATGGCTGGCAATAGCTACTTAAGTATTGGGGATACGGATATCTGCTCGTTTGTCACGTTAGCGTTACTGTTATAGCCTATTAAAGTCCACTGCTGAATACAGCCCTCCCCCATAGGCTGCCTCATGGGGGGAGGATATTTGCTATAGTTGCTGCTCTTTGCAAGCGGTTTGGCAACCTAAGTTTTGATTCCTATTTTTAGACGTTATTAAGAAGACACTGCTGAAAATCTCCTGCTTTGCTTCCCTTTATCTTCTCTTACGACACCCACGGGATGATATGGAGTAGTGGATACTCTTACACCGCCACAATACGGTAAGTCATGGCTTAGAAATTATGTTGGATGTAGCAGAAAGAGGAGTTTATTTTGGATAAAAAAATCTAAATTTTTTTTTGTACCAACTCAATCCAGATAGTCAAGAGTTATTAAAATAACATTAGAGAATCTCCCGTGACCATGGGTGCTAGAAAGCACCCGAAATGTCGAGTGCTTTCCTTTTTTTTAAATGACTGCATTGAACGCAATCAAATCCGTAAAAGTAGTTAAATAACATTAGAGCTTAGAAATGTTGAAAAACATGCATAATAAGGTATGATGATCTTAATGAATGGATCACAGACATTAAATTATAGTATTGTCACAGGTTAAGAAACATCTGCAAAATTTCAGATAATTCAGACGTTTGCAGAATGGGCTTTTTTTTATAGAATAAGTGTGACAAATGAGCACACAGTCCACCTGATGGTAAGTGGATGCTGTGGCCCATAAAAAGCTACATTTAACCTTGATTAAGAATCAAAGTGCAGATGCGTTGTCACCCCTGAGCACTAAGATGGAATGCCTCGTTTCCAATAAAACGGCTCTCCGGTTCTCTACACTCACCATACGCAACACAGCAGCATTAAGCTAATATTTTACGCTGGTATTCTGTGAGAGCGTGGTCCTTACCCGGTCGATCAAGCGATCATATCATGGTAGCATGTTTTTATGACCTGATGGCAAGTTGATGCAGTGGCCCAGAGACATTTACATTTGAATCAAAATGAAAATGCGTTGTCACTCCTAAGGACTGACATGGAATACCTCGTTTGCAGTAAAAAGGGTCTCCGGTTCTCTATGCTCACCATACGAAACATAGCAGCATTAAGCTGTTATTTTACGCTGATGTTCTACGAGAGCGTGGTCCTTAACCGGTCGAGCCGACCCATTCATGCTTCAACCACAATACAGCTGCAGCACGGCTCTACCACGTATAAATTAGATAGAAACTAAATTAGGTACAAACTGAGTTACAAAATTCCATTACATTCATGTATAGAGGTCAAACTAAAGCGTGTAAAAAGACATTCCGTCGCTTACTATTCTAAACTACAGAATAACGTACGCCCACGTTATTCTGCTACTTCTTTAATGTTTTGTGTGCTGTGAACGATTCCTTTTTTATATAATAAGGGTGACAAATGAGCGCACAGTCTACCTAATAGTAAGTGATTACTGTGCGCCATAGACATCTACATTTATACTCGATTAGGAATCGAAATGCAGATGCGTTGTCACCCCTGAGGACTAAGATGGAATGCCTCGTTTCCAGTAAAAAGTCTTAAGCTAATTTTTCGCTGGTATTCTGTGAGAGCGTGGTCAACCTCGTGCCGACCCATATTACAACTAACGTAGCTCTTCGACTCATTTGAGTCCACTCTCTGAGTAAGGTATGCGCCGTTTATATTCATTTTATAGAAGTGGTGGCTCAGCGGACAGCGCTCGCCGAAAATTTCAGATACACGAGCGACTCAAGTTCAATTCCCGTCAGCACCAATGGATTTGTTAATTACAAGTTTAAGTTTGGAGAAAGGGAAACAGCGCAAGCGAACAAGACATGTGAACTTCACCAACACGTACTGGAATAGCGCGGAGTACTAACTCCACCAAAGCCTTGAAAAAATTGGAGGCCTGTGGACAGTGGATGAAAGACTGTATTTTTGCCCCCTTTTCCAAAAAAAAAAATATTTCACTTTTTTACTTCCATTATATAAATATGCAGAATTTTCATAATTATAAACATTTTGGCAGGAGAGTTTATTGTTGCCTTACGGATTCATACTCCTTATGTAAGAGTCGCTGAAACTTAATTCGTCGAAACTTTTCGACCTTTGTTCTGCGCAAATTGCTGACTGTATATTGTATTAAGGCTGATAAGATTAAATGAGATTAAGATGATGATACACTAAAGCTAAATGATCAAAAAAAAAATATTAATAATCAAGTATTTTATTGAATAAAACTATTTATACGGATTTTATCGCGTTTAATTAGCTTATTTTTAATTCCCGACGTTTCGTTACATTGGTCCCTCCTCGGTCGAGCCGACCCATTCTTGCTACAACTATAATATAGCTCCAGCATGGCTCCTAATATCACGAATTACGGCTATTTACCTAATATCACGACACGAAGAGAGATCAGGCACAAGACCAACGGCTTTTTATGCTTTCCCAGGCACATGAGTGAAACACTGCCAACCTCCTTACTTAGGGCAGCTAATAAAAATTAATTGACAGCAAACCAATAAATGATTTTCGCCCGACACTGAATTCGAATCCGGGATCACAATATCCGCATTGGCGCTTATGACCATAAGGCCAATGAGGTAGTCTGACCGTTAAACTACACGGTTGTTAAAAGATACGTTTTACAATATAATCTATAATATTAGTTATCATTTGAATTACCACTTACTGGTTCGAAATAGAGACATAAAGCCGTGAGGCCAAAACGACCTTTTCTCCTTACAGCGACATAGTAATTAGGGTTAACTGTTTTATAACTACAGACAACTACTTTAATGGGTGTACGTATGCCCACACAAGTTTATCAAGCTTTTTGTGTCAGCGGTTGATGTTGGAAGGTAAACCCACGTTGCGGAATAATTCAGTATCTTTGGATTTAAATTGTTGGCTTCGTTGACTTGTTATATTGTAAACTATTCTTGGATCATTTGTATGGATAATTGAAACGATTTATGTGTGTTTAATACTCGTAATTCAACCTGTATTTCGTTTGTGTAGCTTTTAGGATTCAGAAGGTTAGTTGGTCCATTATCGTTATATATTATGTTCCAATATGGAACAAAATATGTATTCTGTATCAGACATAAACCTCCTCCAATTAAGGATTTGTACCAAAATCGTACCAAATGACTCGCACTTTAAACTTCGCTTTCTGAAACTGTTCCGAGAATAGTAGAAATAAGTTAATATTAAGTACGTAACTCAGAAGACTTACGTGTTTAATTTTAACTTACTATTAGCTATAGACGTTTCGAGTGATCTTGCACCCATGGTCACAAGGGTTCTGATGAGTCTGACCTTCAGATATTATCATGGTTAACCGGAGTTACTTTCATATTGTACTATACCATGTATGGTTGCGGTGGTATCCTTAGTTTTGGATTTAATTTTATTGATAAGAATTGTCCGTGAAAATATTTTTAGTCAATGTAATGTTATTTTATGCCATCTGCGAAATTGTACTAATTCCTTAGTTGACATCCACTAGACGGAAATAGTAGTTAAATTACTTTTAACGATCCACACAATAATATTTCATAAAAATAATTTCCTGAATATGTTCTTTCAACAATAAAATAACTTTTGGATTTAATAAGTTCTAAAAATGCTTTGTATAGCCTTCTGAGTAAATGCCAATCGTTTACCTATCTTTGCCGCTACGTGACAGTAGATCTACTACTGTTTTTGACGAGTTAAGAAGCCAGTGATAATTATAGGCCTAGATCTTAGTTTTAGGGGTATCGATCGCTACATCTCTCATCTTGGGTCTTCCTCGCTTGAAGTTGTTTACAAATGTCCTTTGGCTATAGAAGCCTCTTACTACAAGGTAGGCTGATAATTCGATTGCCACAATGTTGTAGAAAATACGGTGTTTGCGATGAATTCTATAAAGTAGTTTATAGATATGTTATCACATTTCTTTAAGTGTTGGTTGAAATTATAGTGCAAATATTTCAAACAAGGGTTTCAACATTGATTTTATTATAAGTTTCACTTAAGAGTATCTTATAATAATATTGACACGCGATTTTCATCAAATTGACACAGCGTCGCGAGTTTCTTTTTTTATCCAAATTCATATATCCAAGGGATCAGCGCAGTATGTCCTCTTTTTCCATTTTCTTCTATCAACCGTCATCTTACAACTAACTCTTTTCTTAGCTACGTATATCATTTTTCACACGGTCCGTCAATATTTTCTTAGACCTGCTTAGACCTCCCACTTATATCCACACAACATTCATCTAAAAGTGGATGGATATACGGATGGTTAGCGTCGCGCACTTCCGAGAAATAAAATAATTACAGATCGTCAGGTACTTATACCTTAATAGACGAATAGCTTTTTATTCGTCGCGGCAAAAAGCTTCAGCCAATTAAGGTTGCCAGTGTTGCAGCGAGTCGTAGTGGGGCCAAAGGAAGTAATAATTTACATTTTATGTTCTTGTGGTCCGCAAACACGCGGAATCGAGCCAATGTGGTGCTTTTTACGTGATCCAAGTTAAAAGTTGACGCGGCTCTCGAGCCGTTATGAAGTTTGTTCTTGGTAACAGTTTCCGAGATTTGCACGCAGCGATAGAATCCGGAAAGTCTTGTAACTCGCTACCGACCGTTGTTTTACCTTCAGTTTGTCAGTTGCTGCGCATGTTTACACAACATAACCTGTTTATTTGTTTTAAATACATTTTGTATTAACTTATTACCGTGTAGTGGAGGTGTAAGACTATCTTTTTTTTATAGGAGAAGGGTGACAAACGAGCACACAGTCCACCTGATGGTAAGTGGATGCTGTGACCCATAGACATCATATTGTCACCCTTGAGTTTACCTACTTTGGCCATTATTCTGTGAGAGCGTGGTCCTTCCCCGGTCGGGCCGACCCATTCATGCTACAACTATTATATAGCTGCAGCAGGCTCTACCAGGTACAAAACCCATACTACCTCATGTTATCCCGTGGGTGTCGTAGGAGGCGACAGAGGGAAACAAATCAGGAGATGACCTGGTAGGTAATGGTAACTGTAACGGTAACGGTAACGATAATCTTATTATGACTGTAGCACGAACGGATCGGCTCTATTGGAGACGTACCTACCGCACCTTCAAATAATAGCACGCTTGGTTTCATGTAGTTTGTACCGGATACCGGTAACCGGAGAATCGGTAACGGTGACGAGTGATTTACTTAGAACAATGATATGTTCTCGTTAAAAACGCAGCTGCACTTAGATTCTTAGTCGAGGATACTGAAACAGAAACATTTTTATTCAATATAGATTAAAAATAATACTTATTGAAAGTCATTTTTTTAATTTACCACTGGTTCGGAAAAAAACTTCTATCCTGGGAAGAACTAGCAAGAAACCCAGCGAGACAATTTTTTTTAAATAACAGCTTACAATCAACATACATGTTACAATTAACAACAAAAAACAAATTAGAAATAGCTTGGTAGCGATCACCCTTCCCGGGTGTTATTATCATCCGTAAATTCCTTAATATTATAATAAACCTTTTTATACAAACTTAGTTTAATAACATTTTTGAACTTTGTGCAAGTCAAATTTTGTATATTTTCTAGGATTTTGATGTAAAAGCGTATACATTGCTCCAATAACAAATTACTGAATCGGTAGAGTCAAGTAACTGGTACTACTAGCTCGTGTCTGTTACTAGTATTTACAGAAAGAACATCACTTATTTTGTAAAACTAGTTTTATTATTGTGTAGATACATTACATTTTAATAAATATATTGAGAGGCCAAAGTTAATATATTAATTTCCTCAAATTTAGTTTGATTTAGGTGTAGGTGTTCATGCTATATAGCACACACTTATCATCCGGCGGGTTGTACGCTCAATTGTTACCTTCAAATATATTTAAAAGAAAAAACAGAAAATCTAAATTTTCACCCCTCTGAATTTCGCTTCACTAAGTTATAGTTTGAAAAATGGTGGTTTGTAAAACTAGTTTTCAACAATTTTATCGTACAAACATCAACATACCATCTAGATATTAAAAATTTAAACCAAATAAAAAACACAAAAACAAAACAAATGACATTGCCAAGGTAGATTTTGCTGGTATTTCAGGAGCTGCCAAAATCTTACCTCCCAATTGAGTTATGATGAACTCTGAAGTCATTATGGAATGCAGTGTGTGGTCACCCTTAGCTGTAAACCAACAAACGATGAACGGCTTATCTCTACAAAACCGGGCACTTTTCAATACCCATTAGCCACAATGTGAATTTCGGGAATGTCTGTCTGTAAGCCGATTATTTGAATTGCAATTTACAAGATATCTTATCTAGATTTTTATATGACATAAAATGCTAATAACGCAATACTTTATAGAGAATATTTTTATTCAGTGTATATAGTAATTGAAGTGTAAACTATTGAAGAGTTATTTTACTGCTACATCGGAAAAATTATTTTTGAAGTGAAAGCTTCTTTAGCACAACGCCGTACACTTTTTTGTAATGGGTAAAAAAATGTTAAACTCGCGTCAGGACACGTGACCTGATCGAAAATTCGTAGGATGGATGGAGAGTAGACACATAAATTGTCATCTTTGTGTACGATAGCGCAATAAATAAATATAGTATTCTATCACATAAATGATAGTACTTTTATACTTATAATTAAAGCAATTCGTGCAAAATTATTACCTAACCATTCCAATATATCAAAAATTCACAACTTTAATATTCAAGCTCAATTCGTTTTTTATTTTATCCATAATTAATTTGATATCGTATCCAAAACTTGTGACTTAGTCTTTAAAGATTACGTCAAATTTGATTTATCGACTCATAATGCATTTAAAAAAAGTTAGTTCTTTTTATTATAGCAGCTTTTATAAAGAGGCCATATGCCATATAAGGCCATATGCTTGGCAAGTGGTTTGGCTACCGCTGTTATCAGAAAGGCGCTTCTCCCCATCTTTTGGCTCAGTTTCCCTTTACCGACTCGTGATAATATCATTGGGTAATGGATGTTCTCACTATGCCTCTAGACGATCAGTTACGGTACTATTTTATTAAAAGGAGAAGAAAAGAAAAAAGAAAAGAAAAAAAAGAAGTATAGACCCGGAGACCCGTAAACCTCAGGGGAACGCATCCGTTTAGATTCTTAATCTAGGTTAAATGTAGATGTCTATGGGCCACAGCATCCACTTACCATCAGGTGAACTATGTGCTCGTTTGTCATCCTTATTCTATAAACAATAAAGAGGTTATCCAGAGATCAGCGAAAGAACAAAAGCAACAGACATAGCCTAGCGGATCTGTAAGCTGAAGTGGCAATAGCTTGAAGAACCGACAACCAAGTGGAAAGAGAGGTTCTCAGGTGGCAATCTCGCACTGGAAAGCGCAGTGGATGATATCCCCCCCCACTTGATGTACTGTCGCCTTTTTTAAAACAGGCAGGCACGTCATGCAGGTGGTTGCCGTATTTTGTGGCAGTCGAGGGTTTTAGGTCTATGTTCAACAGTGGCTGTAGTGGTAATCCTCTTTATCGTCAATAGATTAACAACACTAAGAGCCTAGAAATATGTTTAACTAAAGACTAATATATCACAGAGTATTACTTAATGCATATGAAAGTATACTATGCGGTAATTATAACAAAAAACAATTTTTATGATTTTTGTCTGTCTGTCTGTTTATTCCGGCTAATCTCCAAAATGGCTGAACCGATTTTGACGGGAATTACACAAGCAGATAGCTAATCTCATAAGGAGTAAGCTAGGCTAATTTTATTTTAGAAAAACATTTAGGGTTCCGCGCAAAAAAATCAAAACCCTTGAATTCCAACCGTAATAAATTTCAATAGAGAAGATGGCTGGGTGTTTGCTTGGGGTCTTATAAATAATAAAATAAAATTCCAACCCAAGCAAACAACTGCAAGAATTCAAGATATAAGTTCATACTGCGTAGATCAAAAGATAAGAACTAGAAGAAAGATAAGAAAAGATAGAGAACAAAAATTAATAATTTTACTGTGGAGGTAGCCGTGGTTAACTATGACATTTGGACGTCGAACACCTTAGTCCCCCCCCCCCCAGTGACAATGGACGATGTAAAGTGCTCGAAACGTGGGGTATATAAAATAAGTTAAATACGCGATAAAGTCTCTAAAACTAATTTTACTTAAATGTCCACGTAAATATAAAAAAAATCATTGTGAATGAATTTTTATACTTTCGATAAAGCTTTGTGAATAATTTCATATTTCATCATCATATCATTTCGTATACATAATTTCATTTCACTTCACTTCATCTTACTGATGCAGAGACTATGTTGTCAGTTACTCTGTATAGTTCAGACCCGTTCGATTCACTGATAGAAGATTAAACTTAAGTATTAATTGTTATAAACAATAATATGATAAAATGCCTTTGTGCCAAAATTCGTAAAAATTTCTTTGGAGCGCAATCGATTTAAACTAAGGCTTTTGTGATTTCTTAAAATAATAATAAAATAAAATTTGCAATAAAACAATGTCAGTAAACTTACTTTTAAATAAACTTTATTTTAACGGGCGTGTAATACGGCTTGGAATCTTGACGGAGAACAATTTGTAATTCAATTTGTTTATAAGCGACGAACTAAAGTATTATGTGACCATTAATATTAAAGAGCAAAAGGCGCCAGCTACTAGCTTTGTTTCTATAAGAAATCATCCGTCTTATTACAAAAGTTTGGTTTATTGGTAGTATCCGGTTTAAACTACGGCTTAAGAAGAGTCCTTCCAACTAGAGTCCCTTAGCCACGGCGCCAGTCTTCACGAAATTTGATTTTTTTTTTGTCAAATTCTATAATTTACATTATAATTCGCATATTTCCGCGGGACTTCTTTCTTGTTGTTTTACTCCTATAATTTAGAAAAAGGGTTGATATTATTATTTCATTTCCATTCCATTCCATTCCCCGTGTAGTGGAGGTGTAAGTTCTCCTGGCCAAACGGTGCAACTATGCTAAAATCCCCCCTAGGAGGCAATCTTCAAGGTAGGCCTATGTTCGGCAGTAGACTTTATAGGCAGTACCCAATTGTAGTAATGGATTTTCGACGTTAAAACGCCCCGCTGCAGCAATATTATGGCTCAAAAAAGGACAAAGTTCTATAATTAAAATTTTAGAAGCACCTACTAAGTGTACGAAATGCTGATTTAACTTCTTAAAACTCAAATTTTTTGTAAATGTCATCACTTGTTCGGAAGAATCGAGAAAGATACAAGCCAATAGAGAGTCGTGAAACATCGGTCTTTCGAGCTATTGAAATAACATGCATCAAAAGCTATCTAGTTTTAAATAAAATATATGCAGGACTAAGGACTACTCAAATGATATTTTGTTCTCACGACTCAAATATTGATAACAAAAGTTAACTCTTTGTTCAAATGTCACATAACTTGTAATATATTGAAACGCAAACGTCGGAAAAAGAACTCATTAAATGGGTTTCTTTAGCAATTTTTCTTTGGCTGCCTCAAGTTAATCCACTGCTCTCCCCGTCTGACCGGAATTCAGAGCCCCCTGCTGGCGAGCTCCGTATAATGGAGGAAATAAAATGCTAATTCATTGTAAAATCCTATTTAATTAAATTGTAAATACACATGAAACCCGCTTTTCTAGATAGTGGAGCCAGATTTATAATTGAAATACATTAACGTCTTTTATGTACACGGATTTAAAAAAATATATTTTCTTAACGGTTTATTTCTAAAAAATTGGCGCTTCGAGCGTGCGGTAAAACGATGTACTAAACTATTTTAGAAACAACCCCTTTCTCTCAGTGCTGCCACCCTAGAAGATAAATTCGAGCGTTAGAAATAAACCCCCTAAAATTTTATTACAAAAGTTCTACTACTGCCCGTTAGGAGGCGCTTATAAGACACGTCCCGAAGCATTCATTCAACAAAATGCGTTAGTGTGCGTGTTAGAGCGAGAACGCAAATTAAAATAAAAAAGGAGTAAGATAGACAACACTACGTGTACAAAGGCGTGGTTACGTGCATTTAACCGTTTTTTATCGCAAAAATGGCTGGAACTTTACAAGTTTGTGATTAGATCATACAGTCGCAACTACATTATAAGAAACGAGATTTGTGCTTTAATGTAGGTCCATAAGGTTGAAAATTGTTTATGCGTGTAAGGAACTTCGGTTTAAAGTTGCAATATTAGCGAAATAATTGGCGTCACCAGCGTCGCGGCGTCAATAGAGAGAGAAAGTATCAAGCACCTAGCGCTGTGTTAGAACGGGTTTTCCAAGCAACCGTTAGGTGGAGGGGAACGACGAATTGCCGTCCCCAATGCGCTAGACAAGGACGTAGCGAAAAAATGTTCGAAAAAAGCCATTTTCACAAAAGGTTTGCGTCGCGATAGAAATTACAGAAACATGGGCGCGGTTTAAAAAACACCAGGGGCGCTTGCGCGACGGTAAAAAGCCGGCGCGGAAGTAAAGGGGGAAAGAGACGTTAGTGAGCGTTATGTGTAGAGTTGCAGTGTCGCGGCGGGACGCGAGCGGCCACTACTCACGTACACCAACAAAAACAATAACCGCTAATTACTGCGAACAACTGAACACCGTTGTGCCAAAATGCTCTGTGACCGGTGATTCGGTAAAGCATTCAAAATCTCCGATGTGTGTTGTGTTTAATATTGAAAGTTCGGAGTGAAGACGCTGAAAGGTAAATATTACGGTTTCCCAAAATTGGGAACTATCGCAAAGTGAATACGGTGTTTATTGATTGGCGGTTATAAACTCTACACCGAATAATACGTTTTAATGCACAAGTTAAACTTAATTTAAACGAGTTTTCTCACCGACTCTTAATATCTGTCTTTCCTTCTGACTGAAACGCAAATAATAACGACGTGCCTAACTACCTGCTGAAATATGTATTAGTAAGCTTTGTATGCTAGCCGATTAATATATTTTGCCGAGATATAGGATCTATAGTTTATAAAATCACCTAGTTGTACATAGCCTCGTGTTTCTCTGTCTGTTATTACAAGTGAACTTCTGTCGGTTTATCTTTAAATAGAAAGTACCATTGTCAATATTATCTCAACAACGTGTCACAAATCGCACCTTCAACAATAATAAAAAGCGTTATCGGTGACGAATGTCACTGTTGAGTCTATCACACACGATAAACCTGATAGCAGGTGTCAGGTGAGAGATATTATTATCTAGCAATGTACATTTAAAAACCTTTAGAGGAATTTTAAGTTTAAAAAGATACCGTAAAACCCGTTCAAAACATTAAAAAAACTTAAAAATTCAGGTTGTTTATTAAAATAGTTCTATCTATATAATGAAGAATCATTGAAATAAAATTGTAAACAACTTACGTATAGTTTTTGCCCTCTTATGAAAATCTGAAGTTATAATTCGTTTGAAAAAGTCTTTGATTTCTAAAAAGATTGATATTGGCTGAACAAACCTTTTCTATAGCTACAAAAAGATCCCCAGTTTGGGAGAAGCCTAGGTTTATTGCCTATATTTCATTTTGTTGAATATATTGTCTGAAGCACAAGGCAAGGACTTATATTTTATCTCCTCGTTATATTGATTGACCGATGCTTTCTGAAATAATATATTCCGTATTATTTATCACACGCTGTGTTTAATTTTATTGACTTTCGGAATTAATTTATCCTACAACGTATATAATAAATTATGCACATTTAAATTGAGTTTTCTTCTTTCATAATATGTATAAGTAAATCATCAAAAGCTTCAACGTATTTTTACCAAATCTTGTCATCTAAATTTTAATTTGTGAATTTCAAAACACAGTAATAAAAAATAAACTGTAATATTTTGATACTTTCAATAATTTTTTTTAAGTATCCAAATCCATGCGATATCGATTTATTAATTTAAGTAATCTAAAATCAGACTAAAATCTAGGCAACGGATACTTCGATCAACCGCCATAAATCTCCAGAACTAATTTATGTGCCAAATACATTTAAGTCAATGCCAAATACGTATATTGTACAAAATGATAAAAAACGTGAAACAATGGCTATTGAAGTGTTGCACGAATTTAAACGTTTGGGGTAAATACCGCGTGTAGTATTTGGGAAATCAATTAGTACGCTTGGCTTAAGATCAGAACCAAGCTTTGTGGCAGTTAATGTTGAGGCTTAGGTACGCTTAACTGTAGATAAATGATAAACTATAATGATGAGGAAGAGTGATCCCAATTCGGATATCTTGTACTTCTACGAGTAATTGCATCATGCTTACTGATATATCATGTATAAGTACCATACGCAAAATTAGGTATAACGTTTTAAATTTTAAATGTATTATTCTTGCGTTTATGTAATCTCGGAGTTTATTAGTGATAGAGACATTATCTCCAACTTTTAAAAGAAAGTCAACAAACGTTGACTGAATGGCAAGTGAAGTTTTACTGGACTGAAATACACTACATGTTATTACTGGTCAATGTGGTATAATTTTCTCTAATTATTCTTATAAGAATTTCACAGAAAATTTCCGTATATAATGTCACTAGGTAGAAAAAAAACTTGATTTATTTCTGTAATAGACTTTATATAAAAAGCCAAAACGGAGCCTAATAATATAAATCAGTCAAAGTTGTAACACCTGTGTGGACTTGGCGTCATTAAATATAAATCACGATTCTCTAAACTAGTCGTGACTTAGGATCAAATTTAGGAATGTGTTTTTAATATGTGCATAATTTAAATCAGACTGACATTTACCGAATATTTTAGATGATATATCCAATAGAGTGAGTGGATGGGGAACAGTTTTTTCAAAAAAGATATAAGTATCAAGTATCTTCTTCTGCCTGATAGAGAGGCATGATATGCATTAGAAAATTCTTGAAATTACCAACAACTTTAATAGACATAATTATTTATTACTTACTATTTGCTCTGTCAGACTGATGTATTGTTTTATCTAAAAGTACCTACCTACCTAATCATTTATATTGTCTAACAGTTATAGAATCACTAAGAGTGATATATTTTATACCTTTCGTGTTAAACGTCTAACTTATTCCAACTCTTCTACGAATTTTAGTCCCCATTGACAAGCTACTTGGATCAAAAAAGTAAAAAAAAAAAAACTACACCGTATTTTGCTTTAGAGTACCTAGTTGTTAAATCGTTGAATTAGATAAATAAGAACATGCAATGGCAGATTTACTGTGAAGGATCTGAAATAACACGCTATTAGTGTTCGTCTAAATTTAACAAATCCAGTTCGTGATTTTCTATTAATTATTAATTTCATCGGTTCTACTTAACATGTACACGTTACGTAGAACACGTATCCATGTCGCAGTTTTGTGCATCAGATTCAAAATGCAAGACGAAGAGTTGATGATAGTGGCTCATTTATTTGAATTTCAAGGCACGACACTACTCGTTCGCGCGTACTTACTACCTACAAATACTGTGACACTATGATGACACTGACTTTAATAATCCGCTACGCAACTGACATCTACCTAATGCTAGTGCATAACGCTCTGGACTGGACACGCACGCATCATGCGTTTACTGCTCAACTACCGAACCGATAAAATGTCATCCTTTTCTTTCACTCTGAGATATATGTTCTGTCTCGCTCTACATATACGAGCTACCATTTTTGCTGCGGTATTTACTTCGTTTATATGTCCAGCACGTAGGAGCTAGATTTGCGTGGCGGGTATTCAAAATAGAAGCGTTTGTAATGTATGGGAGCTGTACGTGTGTATGTGTGAGTGTGAGAGCTAGCAGCCCTCCCCCGCGTCGCCCCCGCCCGAGCAAGCCGACGCCAACCGAGCAAGTGGCGCGCGTTTACACAATCCGTTGGCTTGGCACGGGTAATGCTTGTGTCGCGTTGCACCCTTCTCGTGACGACGACTGACGCGCGATCACGTATTGTCACTTGTTTTTCTTTTTTATAACTAACAGCATACGGACTTCAACGTGCCTTTCGCGGTTTTACGGTACATAAAATGATGCTATTTCAAAAATAACTGCATTCGATTTGCAAAAATCTAGTTAACCAAGAAAGTGTTTCGTACATTTGAGGATTTTTTTTTTTAGATAAAAAGTATATTTTTTCTACACATAGGTAGCATGTCAGTTTAAATTTCGAATTTAAATTATTTTATTTTTTTATTTTCTTGAAATTATAACTACGTGAAAACAGCGCAACTGTTAGTGAAGAATAGTGTACAGTGGTACGTATATTTGAGAAAAAAGAAAAAGCGCGCTGGACTTAGTTCGGAGTAAAATTATTAAATTAAATAAGCTTTTAGAAGAAATGTCAATACTCAATAATTATGGTGAGTGTTTCTTATTTCATTAAATAAATGCGTAAAATTAAAGGCATCGGATGTATTCTCAAACGTTATTGTCAATAAGTATTCAAATTAAGTGAGGAAGATAAATCATATTATTTTCACTAAAAATTTTAGGAACATAGTTCCTAATATTTTTACATTTTATTGGCACTTATTAGTAATGTCATATAATTTAATTTAAGAAACATGATGAGTATAGTTAATTAAAATAACTTACGATGGCCAAACCTTACTAAGTAGATATCGGTTCTTACGTGTAGTGCCACGCTGCAGCTATATTAGTTGTAGCACAAATTGGTCGACTCGACCGGGGAAGGACCACGCTCTCACAGAATACCAGCGTAAAATAGTAGCTCAATGCTTTTGTGTTTCGTATGGTGAGTGTGGAGAACCGCAGACCCTTTTTACTGGAAACAAAGCTTTCATCTTAGTCCTCTCGGGTGACTCGGGTGACGGGGAAATGGGGGATAGATGTAGATATCTATGGGCCACATCAACCATTTACCATTAGGTAGACTATTTCTCGTTTCACACACTTATCCTATAAAAAAATGAACACTAACGAAGTTAGGCAGTGTATACCGACGAACTTAAATACATTTAAAACCAGGTACCTACACAAATTTATACAACTTAGGTGACGCTAATGTAGATTATTAGTAACCATTCGTTTTTAAATTTATTTAAACACGTCGGCAATTATGTAAACATGTACCTAGGTAATTTTAAAAGCCCGCTTGGTAACAAAAATGCTGATAAGAAGTGCCTCGTATGTTTAAATATGTATAACTATTATTATCTTGTTGCTGTGATAACTGAGCCCTTATCGAGACAGTTGTAATGCTATAATTTTAAAGGTTGTATTGCGTTTATATTATTCATGAAATGTTTAAGATATGTCGACTTTGACTGTGTAATTTTTCTATGAAAAAATTTAAAAAAATCGAAATCTCTTATCGCTGCAACATGGCGTAATTATTTTTAATGATGTTGAAATGCTTAAATTACCTACGTCTTATAATATGTAAATTAATTTGAAATAGATTTTAACAGAAGATTTATCATATTATTATGCGTTCAAAATGTTTTTGCAACGGTTGCCTACGGTGTTAAATTGCCTCCAAAAGCCTAATGTGATTTTAGTGTGCTCGAGCAATTTACATAAACAATATAAATGCTAATTATAAAGATAACAAGTCAACGCCAGACATGTTTGTAATGTTTTGTTACTTGATATATTTTAATTGGATACACTTTTCACCTTATCTCAATCGCAGTTGCTATGTAAGATGAATACAGCCGTTCAGAAAAAAAAAAACAATACAATACAATATTATCATACATATTATATTAAAATCACACGAGCATGGAAAAGATTTAAAATTTATGGCATTACTACCAGTCGTAGTTATATATACCTACATGATTAAATCAATTAAATAGAGCGGCTGACATGGAACTATAATTTGTTTTAGCTATGAAATGCATTTGAAACTTGAAAATATCATGGTCGCAGGCAGTAAAGGAGTTCGTAGTAATTTTGTTTGAAACCTATGATTAACGGTCATCAACAACACGGCAAATGCTTAGTGTGACAGATAAAATTGCTATTTAAGGATTATAATCGAAGAGTCGATGAATCTTTTTAAATTTTTTAAGTCATTAGATAAATAGTTAAAGTTAGTATTTAACAGACTACTTATTACCTGTACAATATTAAGTAGTACTAACACAGGTCATATATTAAAGAATATCATAACTGCGTTTCTTTTTACAATTATTTATCTGTATAAATAAATAGTATAAAATTTATATTAAGTAGCATGCATCAACACCGTTTATGATTTTTTAATATGTATAAATGTCTGTATAATTTTAAACTTATAGAGAGATAGGTGCTGAGATAATGTTATCCTATTCAACTACGTACCTACCATTACGTTGTAATAAGAGCTAACTAATTATTTTTTTATTTATTTTTTTGAAAATACGAGAATGTATTAAGCAATAATGTCAACTGTGTTGATTTCAATGTTGTATGAATTCACGTTCCGGGACAGAGGAGATTGTGCGCCTGAATTCGTTCGACAACATATAGGCAATAGGGCCTAGTAAGAATTTTGTAATTGATTTTATTAATTCTTAGAACACAATCATCATCATTACTTCTAGATAGGTATGTTTGTTGTTGTATAATCGTAAAACGATCTAGATTTTATTAAAACTGAATACGATCTTTATAATTGTATATTATGTAAAATGTTTTTAAATAATCTGGATACAGTAGAAAATCATAAAATACAAAGCAATCGTGTATATGAATAATAAATAAAATGAATAACTATGGACCGAAAATGGAGCCCAGTGGTATGCCAGAACCTAAGACTTGGAACTCTAATTATGCAAATAAATCTAAAATATATGTTATTGTAAAATCTATCTTCTTAATTGCTTTCTCAATTTTGATTTAATTACGTAATATTTGATAAAACGTAGGTATTTTATTTACTGCAATGATTTAAGCAATAGTTATTTTACTTAGATAGAACCTCTGTATCAAGCTAAGTATAATATGAAGATTTTAATCGGCTGGTCGATGCTTGGACTAATAATTTAATCCAGCCCCGAGCGACAAGGGGATCGTTAGTCACAAAGTAAGGCCTGGATTCGATTCTCAAGCACTAATTATTATTTATGGGCCCTCTTATCATGCGCCCGAGGCACTAGGAAGTATTACGAAATGCTCAGGCATGTTCGGAACACTTCGGCAGTTAATTGCATTGACTTAAGATCAATCTTGGCTTAAATAAAGTTAGAAAGGCAGAATAGATATCAGAAACTCATCGATCAGTTTCATTGCCGTTCAATTATAGTGAAATGTAACATTAAATTAAAATTGCGAGTTAACGTAACAACCGACTTCGGATTTATTTTAACTCTGGCTCGAAATATCTAATAATCGCTCTTAAATACATAATGTAGTAGTTACTACAACGTTGCACATTCTTTATGACAACGATCAAGTAAGTTGGCACACCCACATAATGCGCTGCAAAATGTAAATAACGTTGTGTTTAATTCGTTGACGCTGTAACAAATTTAATCACGGTTGAATAACATTTAAAATTGCTCGTATCCTTGACATATTACCGCGTAAAGCTCTTTGGAGCATTGTGCGCTCGTATATTTTTGTTCAACGTTGACTAACCTTAGAGATTGACATTGATTGTCCTACAAAATTACTTATGTACAAGTATGTACGTATTTACTTGTTAAATCAACTATTTAAAGAAATCTTTTTAAATCTAACGTTCTGATATAACACTCTTAATTTTTCTTAGTCTGCCCAAACTAGTTCTTCCATCCCGGGATGATTTTCTATAATCGCCACACTAGCAGGCGGATTAGCGATTAGAGGATCAAATCTCATGCACCATGACGCTCGCCAGTTTTATAATTTTTACGTTCACCTTTCGGGACCATTGAGTTATACAACACATATATCAATGTTCGGGACCCATGAGATCTCTCCAGTAATTTGCAAGGGAATTATATGATGTATTTGTTTATGGCATCATTACACGACCTCATTAATACGACAACTGACATTGGTCAAAATAATAAGTAAAATAATAGCAGTTATATAGTATAGTTGTAGCATGAATGGGTCGGCTCGACCGGGAAAGCAACACGCTCTCACAGAATATTAGGGTAAAACAGTAGCTTAATGCTTGCTAAATCGTATGGTGAGTGTAAAGAACCGGAGACCCTTTTTACTGGAAACGAGGCATTCCATCTCAGTCCTCAGGGCGGGCAACGCATCTGCATTTTGATTCTTAATTTAAGATACTCCACAAGCCACAGCATCCACTTACCATCAGGTCGACTGTGTGCTCATTTGTCACCCTTAGTCTATAAAAAAATTCAACCAGGGCTAATTAACAGTTCTTTTGAAAAATGCTACACGCTTTTATATAAATAAAACAAAATTAATAACATATCATTTATCTTTTTAAACAATTATCAATTTTTGTTACCCATGAGGATTACATTAAAAATTATCGCAACGATAATTACCCACTGGGTGTTTCCCGCTTATTAATGGTTGATGATTTTTTTTATCCACAATCGGATCGCGCGGTATTAACTTGCGTGTTACCTTTTAATTTATCGTACTAATTCTGTTACCTAAACGCTTCATACATATTATTCATTCGGCACTTACATTTCGATCCATTTCACCGCTAAGGAGGCAAGTTCTGTGAAAGTTAACACGCCACGCTTGTTATGAGCTAGCTTGTGTTGCGAATCGTCTGATAGAATTTTAATTTAATATTATAAGTGTCTTTGATAGAGGATTTATTACACCTGGTAATAAATTATTATGTCGATACTCAGACTGCGTTACTGAGCGGTCTGTTTACCAGTCTAAAAACACAAAGTGTTCGTATTTTGCATATGTATTAGTTATATCAGGCATGGAAAAATAAAACGATTTAACTCCTTTATATTTGCTCTGAATTTATGATCTAAAATACTATCTTAAAAGAAAATTCGTTAGGAAAATTCGCAACTCATTGGTTGGATTATTTTGTGTGAATTTCTGAGCGGACTCATAATCAAATCCAGTACGAGCTAGTGATTATCATGCTTTGAATATTCATTAAATAGTGTTTTAATTATGATCATGATGATGATGATCATCTTAAAATATTTTAAATTCACATTAATTAGGTATATGCAACTAAACGTTTCGTGCCTACGATAATATTTGTTTATAATTATCTCGCAAGACAAGCAAAACTCAAAAATTAACTTTACTTAAATATACCGATAAATTCCTAAAAACTATATTATTTCATCAAAGACATACAAGCATATTGTTTATTAATATGTCTAAGTCTACGGCGCAGCGGAACGATACTTTTTCCTACTACAAGTGCATCAACATTCTTTATTTATAATATCAGCCTTTATTACCGACCTTTTTGATTTGTGACCACACCTTGTTTTCCTTACGAGCATCATCAATAGTAATGCGCGTAAATGAACCGTTAGCGATTTGACTCATTCGTAGCACTTTATCGTGGCAAAGACTACTATAACCACAAAATATCAAAAGATGTAACCAGTAATAACACAAATTGCTTGATTTCTGTATTATTGCCGATCTTGGGAATTGGTCATTATTTAGATACTTAGTACATAAAATGTACTGGTTTTACAAACCAGTGCGTGATGCCAATGATGAAAGTTGGGTCTAAAATGTGGTTCTTTATCGCGATTTATAAGGAAGCTTAAGCTCGTTCAGCGCGTTAGAGTAAGAGCCATGTGCAGAGTTTTTCTACGGGATAGAACTTCCTAGCATGTCTGCAGTTGAACCAGAGTGACCGACATAGCCAAGCATAGCATAGAATCTAACGAGAACATAGTCCATTTTTTTATACGTGGTAGAGCCATCCTGCAGCTATATTAATATTATTGTTGTATCACGAATAGGTCGACTCGACCGGGGAAGGACCAAGCTCTCACAGAATATCAGCGTAAAATTTTCTCGTTTGTCACTCTTATCCTATAAAAAATCTGATTTTAAATAGATACTGTGAGTCATAAACTAAAGAAAGAGTCACAAAATTACATCGTTACTCTTAATAAGATCAAAAAATAGCACCATAATCAAAGATCAAAACGAAATATCAAAAAATCTTTGTCCTGTAAACTTTGATTATATACAAGTATATAATCAAAGCCTGTAAACATGTAATGTAATGCCTATATTTTTTGCCTATATTTTAATGTAATGCCTGTTTTCAATTCGGTGTTTTTTTATTTATTTATTCGAATCCTTTACTTGAGTGCTATCCCACTTGCTGACCGAAGATGGTAAAGTGTACTCTTACGAGTACCTTAACAAAAGCCTATTCACCCTTGGCTATAAGTCACTCACATTACCTTACTTTCTACTATTTGTTATGAAGCATTATTTGTCTGTTGGACACTGAGATATTGACGTTAAGGTAATTTAAGGATAAGATTTATGCTATTTAATAGCATTTTCATGCAAATCTAATGGTCGCCACACACGGTCAGTTCAACTGATCATTCCAGCTGATCAGTTCAAACTAAAACTGTTGATATTTTTTAAAATATTAGATTTTCGATATATCTATAAATAAACTCCGATATTGATATGTTTATAATTATCAATATATCGAAATTTCAATATTTAAAAAAATGTCAACAGTTTTAGTTTGAACTGATCAGTTGGAATGATCAGTTGAACTTACCGTGTGTGGCGTCCATAAGAATTACAGTATTCCACAATCGTCCAAGATTCACTAATTCAAATTTAGCAAACTCCCTTAATGTTCAAATGTACGAATAATGTGTTTCTTGTAAAAATGTATACCTAAATACATTGTACTAAATAGATCTAACGTTATTTTGTACGAATGCGATTTATTTAATAGAGGCGTAGATTCTAAGACCAAAGGACACGAAGCCAAAACCCATATTTACACAGGTGTTAGTGCGTATAAACTAACAGTAATAACATAATACAATAATAATAAACCAAAAGTAGAGTAAGCTAGTGTTGTACAAACCAGTATGGGGAGTATTTTTTATTTAAGCGCAATATTAAGGTCAAAACTCTCATGTCAGCTTAGTTTGACGTTAATTATATTATCTATTACATCATATTCGTTTCTTTAGTTACGGCGGTGATGGTTTTTAATTTGTGGGACATCATTAATACATTCGAGCTTTTTTTTTGCTGTAATACTACCTATTTATTAGCTCTTATCTTAACCTAAACTAACCAGGGTAGGTCCTAATGGTAGGCGACTAGGTCTTTTTGATTAAAAAGGGGTTAAATTTGTAAAAAATACTTTTATTTGTAAGTAATTTTTTTTTATAAATGTGGTTAAACAAACATGGTTTAAAATTTATTAATTCTAAGTCCAAGTAATAATAGCGTCTATACTTAAGTAAAGATAAATAATAAGTGAGCGCCGAATGTTAAGACGTTTTAAACTATTTCATTACTTTTTTTTAATTTTGATTTACACATACCTAACATTATTGTTATAATATTGGCTAATTTCATCAAAATTAAAAAAAATATTTAAGCATTGTGCAAGAAAAATTAATGATTAACTAAAGTAAACAAAGTTTATGTCTGTGTACGTCCCACTGGGCACAGGCCTTCTCTCATTTCTGAGAGGATTCATGGGCAAGGAAATGTCCGCCGATATTGTATTAGTGTCTAGTGTCAAATTAATAAAATTGCAAACTATAACACTATTGTAACGAGGAAAACATGTTTGTTATATTCACTTTAGTGATATGAGTCATACGCGGTCATGGTCCGGAATAGAACGGAGACACTTAAAATTGTGTAGGGTGACCATCCTAATTAGTTTACTCATTTTATTATAGTAAAATATAATTAACTTTAAAAGAAGGTATTTTATTAATTTCATGGCTGCTGTGAATAAACTTTTAAATTTTTGTATAAAAATTTAAAAGTTGAATATGGTAACCCTACTTATCTCTGCCAAATCAAAATACTGTACGAAAATAAGCAACACCGATACGGAATATATTACACCAGCAAATCGTAACGTTTATCCGAGGGTCATTGATGTCAAATCAACCATCTTATAACTATTTTTGTAACGTATTAAATGTCAGTTACATATTATGTTAGACTACGCAATAAAAAGTAAAAAAGGCTTGTCTACATGAGCAATACTGATGGAATATATTATGACTGTGTAATATTTTATAAGCCGTGGCAAAGGCCGTATAATTTTGTCAGCATAACTATTTGACTGACTAAAAGCAAGGTTCCTATATAGTCACATCGATGTACTGTTTCCAAGGAGTTTTATATTATGATTCATCTACTTACATTTTATTGATCCAATTTTATTTCATTACTACATTATTAGTTTACAGCATCCATGATGCAGGATATTTTTCAATAGTTATTTAAAGGTTAAAATTAGAGTTGGGCCGATTAGCCGCCGACTAATCGGTGAAGCCGATTAATCGGCCTATTTGTAGTCACCGATTAGGCGGCTTTTTATTTTATTAATTTCAGCAAAGGTTTTTCGTGATTTTCTGCGTGGTAACTGTGGCTACAGTGATATCAGTAAAGCTTTAAATTTAAGAAAAGTATAGTTTCTCTCGCATCCGTAAACTCACGTCAGATTTACATGTAGGTAAATCAAATAAATAATAAAATAAGTAGGTTCAAAAATAACTTTTATTGAAAAATCAGTCTCACATATTTTAATGTTAATTATTCTGGACATAGGAACTTCGGTATAAAATGTATCTGAGATAGCTAATTAAAACTAAACAAAAACCTAACTACTTACTACTTTAATTCTACTTTTTAACTCTTTTAATGCAGAGTAGTGACACAACAAAATAAATTATTAATAATATTATTCTTAATAAACTTTTAAAAAAACAAATGTTTAAGTCTCTCCCTTTGCTTAACAAAAAAAACTTAATTCTTGAATAAAGTTTGTTAAACTACACGCATATAGATTTTTAAAAGACAAATAGAACATACTTGTTTCTGTACTTAAAACAAAAAAAAAAGTGTTATTGTTTTTGTACTAAAAATTAAATCAAATTGTTATTTTTCTGTACTTAAAATTACAATAACTTGTTTTTTTCCTGTAATGTTATTAAATGAAGAATCTATAATCATCTAATAATTTGTTAAAAAGAAATACTCAATTTGAAAAAGTATTGAAGGCTTTTCAGAAAATATTTAACTTATTAGTTATTTTGAACCAGTGGCAAATAGTGATTGATGCAAAAAGGTCAAAATCTCAGCCTTTTCTGGTCTAATTCGACTTCTTTTTGTTTCGTAGATACTAGATATTCCCTGCCTCAGAAAAAAGTCTCTCACTATACACAGAGTTGGCGGAGCAGCAAAGGAAAACTTTGGGTAAACGGGACATTTCTGGATATCTGGAAGAACACCATTTGAATTTATCATCGGATAGGGATCGGCCGGGCCGATTAATCGGCCAATTAATCGGCTAAACGGCCAAAGTACTAAGTAATCACTAAAGTAATCGGCCCAACTCTAGTTAAAATAGTGTAACCAAACAAAACGAATTTAGATATAAAGTATCAAAAGATAAGGTAATTAATATCTTTTTCTGCCAGTGACACTTTCGGAATAATAGAATGTGCAGATGGAAAAAAATTAAACAGTCCCAGTTTTCAAAGGAATATATTTCTGGATCGTGAGCCCTTTTTATTCGCCCACTTGTAAAGGTTAGATGTCAAACAATTTGACAGGTAATTAAATAAAGACATTCGAGTGCATTGTAAGCCAACATTAGTATTATTTATTACCTACCGACGTCAAGAATCTTCCTCGTTTCCTATCCAAGGGCGTTGCATGACACGTAATAAATGAAGTCTTTTGACCTTTTTTCGTTTTGTAAAATTTTATTGATTACATGTCTGTTGTTTTTTATTTCACAACAGGTTTTAATTAGTTTTATAGATTAATAATTAGTTAAGTGTAATTTTGTATCTTAATTATGAACTGTTCATCAGGAAAAACTAAATTACTATTATTTGTAATTACAATCTCATCGTTATGATTTTGATTAAAAATTGTATTAATTAAGATATTAAGTTTTAAAACCTTTAATATTGATTACATTCTTTGTTTTTTATTTCACAACAGTAATATAGAAATAATTAGTTAAGTGTAATTTTGTATCTTAATTATGAACTGTTCATCAGGAAAAACTAAATTACTATTATTTGTAATTACAATCTCATCGTTATGATTTTGATTTAAAAAATTGTGTATTAATTAAGATTATATTAAGTTTTTAAATAGAAAGCATTTCGATGATTTATAATATTTTTCTGTGTGTGTAATCCGTACGAACGTCTCAATACCGGCTGTCACAACATGTTTAACGTCATAAAGTATCGGGCAATTCATTACTGTCTTGAACACAATACAACTCAATAGAAATCCATAGCACACTGACAGAACACAAAGGTACAATCGCATTAAGTGTTATTCCTTGCGTTTTATTATCGTTTCGAAACTTGTAAAACTATTGTAATTTAATTTCCCATTCTTGTACTTTTGAGTGTTTGTGGTAAGCGGGCTCCTTACAGTTCGGTGCTTTATCTTTTTTTGTAATCCATTATTCTTTTTTTTAAACTATAATATGAAGAGGTTAGAATGTGTTATTTCTTTTAAGTTAATATTTGTATTAATATCATATTAACAATTTTCAAGTGTTTTAACATCTAAAGTTGATATTTGGATAAATAATGTTATGGCTACTTGAAACATATATAACTTTCTGGTAAAATATGCAGAAAGAAGATGGATGCAGATGCCTTGCAAAATTGCTTGATCTGCTTGATTGCATTGGTCTTTGTTCATCTGTAGTCATGTGATGGGCCGTAGATGATGATGATGATTATGATGATAAGAAACAACTTTTAATATTTAATAGATTTCGAATATTTTTAGACGTAAAAATTGGTAATGTAGGTACTATAATCTACTAGTGTTTGACCTTTGCTGCTAAGGGTATCATGTATGCAATCCTAGTGTTACAGTACCTGTGTAATCCATAGGATTACAGTAAACCTGTTCGTTAGACACGAATACGCGATGTGGCACCTAATGCCGTAGGTATTATAATGAATTAATTAGGAATAAAACCGTAAAAGTGCAAAACAATCGTGTAGTGGCTTGTAAGGGTATCCAATACCCCACATCGTCGCAGGAGGCGACAGATGGAAGAAAACCAGGAGATGGGCAGCAGCATCTTCGTAAAAACATCTAGAGAATTGCCAATCTTGGAAAATTTCCTCCAACGGCCCAATCCGGCAATCTATAAAGATGCCTATGTTCTGCCTGTGTGATGATTTTGAAAAAAATTAAAAATATTTTAAAAGGTCAGAATTGATAAAAATCATGGCAGCTGATCCACATATAAGTATTAGTAAAAGAAGAAGTTATATATAATATAATGTTGCAGCCTATTGATTTTCAAAATTTCCCCTTTTTTACACATAAAATATCTAACAAATTTAGTAATCTTCTTTCCTTTTTCAGTAATGCTGCGTGCATTTTGATAATTGTTGTATCTTCCTTACAGTCCGTTGAATACAAATAAAAAAAATATCCCACAATGAAAATTTCTCTTATGTCGAGGCGTTATTTGGGTGACACGAAAGCATTTTGTATCTAATTCGATGATAAATGTAGGTAGCTATGCTATGGTCACTTAACTCTATAACTTAAGTAAAACATTTAAAAAAACCCCAAATAAAAAGCAATTATCGTCTTCAAGCGACTGAACAGATTTTCTTGAAACATAGAGCTAAGAATACTCTCGATTAAGACACCGATAAACACACTGGCTATCTATTTATTTGATAACAAACTGCGAAAACGATTTCTAATCGGAGTAAATGCTAAAATGAAATAATTGCTAAACAAGAATCGTTAACAACATAGGTAACACTAATGTTAAAACATTTAGAAGTTGCCTACAGACTACACTTGTTGCATGATGATACATGGCCACTCGACATGAAACATTTACTAAAATCAATCCGCTGTCATACATGAAGAGAGAAATAATGCATGAAAAACATTGCCAACGCGATTACGGCACGGTACCGGCGAGTTAACCCTTGAAATGTTCGATGCAAATTCCTCGCATAAATAAATAATGCATGCGCCTCCTCCGCACGTAGATTATCTGTGAACGATAAGTGGAATTAGACAAAGATGGATGGCGACACGAGATTTGTTGACACCTTGCCGTGATAAAAATTTTAATAAGTCATACGTGTATGGCATTATTTATTTTCGTCGGTTCGTTGGTTGTTAATTGGATACCAAAACAGTTGCTGAATATTTACGAAATCTGGACTTACCACATTTTTATTTTTATCTGTGGGCCAAAAGGTGGCAAAAACGTGCCCCTTTACCATTTTATTTTAGAAGTAATAGCACTATGCCTAAAATTTAAATAGGATATCTGATTTTTATAATCATCCATGTTGGCATTATGTAATGTACTGTATGAAATAGATAATATTTATATACAGATTTGACATTATTTTTTTACTTCTCATCTTATTGTTAATACGTTTCTTTATCTCTACTAGCTTATAAAAGTGTTCGATTATAATATTTGCAGATGGTAAAAGGTAGGGAAGCCAAGGATCTACTGGCTTCGCAAAGCCTATTGACTTTTTCCTTGAAGACACCTACTTTGGTAACGAAGTTCACCGCACTACCTCAATATGTATTTCACAGATTTCTTATTCTTACCGAGCATTTTTAAATAACATGTTTATATATAATATATGAAACACAGCAGTATTAAGCTACTATTTTTCTGTGAGAGCGTGGTCCTACTCCGATCGAGCCGACCTATTCATGCTACAACTATAATATTATAGCTGCAGCGTAGCTATACCACGTGTAAAATTACAAGTAACAGTTCCGGACAGGCTACTGAGTAACTACCGTTTATAATATTTTCGAAAAGTAACCACATTTCTTTTTATATTAAAATTATTATGAATTATTCTCAATCTAAAAGATTCCTAACATTAATAATTTGTAATTCATTAAGGTCAGCTGGCAAGTATTGAAATTTGCCACTATATTTTTTTTTGTCTGTGTTTGCAATAAATACTTCCGTACTACTACATACTGTCGGATCAGGTTGACTCTGTCAACTTAATAAATATTTGGTATCCAATTGCTCAAAATAAATATAAGATATAAAATTTAATAATAAAATCACTTTAAAATTGTGTATTCTTTAAATTTTATAATAAATTATATTTTATCGACGTAATACGAAAGCTTGAAATCTACTTTTTCAAAGATTCGAAGTAAATAGCTTTAAATAATAATATGCTTCGCGTAATTCTTGTATTAAAAATGGGGTACCTACTTATCTACTCAATAAAAAAATTGAATAAAACGTTAATTTCCCTTAATTTTGTTTCAGGTGTATATATGATGGCAACTCCTTCGATGATGAAAACAAGGTAAATACTATTAATTACACTGAAAATATTAAAAGTCAAAAATTATTAGGTGTTATCGAATCACGTGATACCGTAATAAGAACACTATATTCATCACATCTTTGACCCGCGTGCGTAGCCGAATGGTATTTATTGTACACATAACTACGAGTACGTTGTGTGGAGCGAGTTCGAATCCCGCTGCCTGGGTATGGGTGGGCCTTATCGAAGCTACGTATTTCGCTCAGTGAATATCGTAGTCAAATAAAGGCCGATATCAACTCTGATCCCTAAACGGTCGCGGTTTAGACATTGTGTCTTCAACGTATTACCGACGGGACCTATATTTTTATTTAAATGAAAAAAAACGTGATTCTTAAAAATAAAAGCAAAAACATGGAATCTTTTTTCTTTTTAATTTTAACAATCGCTTATTTTGGCTATTTTTATCAATGTTTATTATGGAGGAAACATTTTTGTTAGTCCCTATTATAACAAATTAGTGACCAACTACATCATTGTTTTTTATTTTCACTTTAAATAGCTACTTTTTAATAAGGAATTTTTATCTATTTATATGTAAAGTAATTACTAGGTTGTTTCGAGGAATTATTGCTACGTAGCATAATAGTATTTCGATCTCCTTAACGCCGGATATAAAATATCCACGGGGACTATTTGCAGCATCAAAGGTGTGAGAGGTCTGGTAATGCGCAGAGATTGCAAATCCACCTGTCAAATATGATGATATATAGCCAAATCCTCCCTAGCTAAAGCGGACCATATTTATCATTGGACTATAAAGCGTGGCTCCACCGTATAAACGTGGTAGAGCCAGCAACGCTGCAGATCTATATTATGGTTTGTAGCACGGATGGGTTGGCTCGACTGGGGAATTGCCACGCTTTCACAGAATACCAGTGTTAAACAGCAGCTTAAGGCTGCAGTGGTTCGTATGGTGAGTGTAGAGAACTGAAGAGCTGTTTTATTGGAAACGAGGCCTTCCGTGTAAGTCCTCAGGGGTGACAACGCATCTGTATTTTGATTCTTAATCAAGGATAGATGTGTGTATGGACGACAGCATCCACTTACCATCAGGTGGACTGTGTGCTCGTTTGCAACACCTATTCTATAAAAAAAGAAGTAGCAAATTTAGGGTAAACTTTTTGAATTACTTCCAATATTCTTAATAAACTAGAATAAGTGATAATCAAATTGTTTTGCGAAATATTTTATCTGGTAAAATCTATAACCTTTCAAAATACACAATGACAAATGTTCCGTGTAATAAGTATGGATACTTCAAGGAGAAAGTTCTCGATAAACAAGTTGATCGATGACAAGGATAATGTAACAACCGTCCTCCAAATTATCGGTTGTCTCGATTAGATAACTACCTCGTTGAATTTCCTTTTTTAACCGACTTCAAAAAGAGGAGGTACTCAAATCGACTGTATGTTGTTTTCTATGTGTTACCTCAGAATATTTTTCTGAATGAACCGATTTTGATGATTCTGTTTTATTTGATAGCTGGTGCTTCTCTTGTGCTCCTATATAAATTTTATCAAGATATGTCCAGTAGTTTTTGAGTTATCCTTAATAACGCGTATTTAATTGACTTCGAATACATTGATGATGTTCTCATTTTATTTATATTGAAGTCGGTTGTACCTTATTTTGCCACTTGTTTACTTTTAGGATTTTAACATTCGCGCGTTTTATTCTGTTTGGGAATTTATTGTAATATTTATTTTCAACCAGCTCTTTATTCTTTTTTAATCAAAATAAGGCATTGCAATGTTAAAATTAATTGGAGTCAAATAATAGTAAGGATTAGGTACTTTATTTTGTTTAGTTTTCGTATTAAAATATTGTTACATATTTTCATCTTTTAAATTCAAAAATAGAAATAATAAACGACCGTAATAATTCATTTCTTAATGTAATGATTCATCGATTATCCTCATTTCGTTGTACATACAATACAGCCGGTCCTAACATCCCGAACCCTTTACCGCCATACGGTGTCTTTTAAAACCCCCGACTTTCACATCCTTCCTGTTTTAAATGTATTCATAACGCAACAAAAAAATTAATGCGTATCATTTGACGGTTTCTAGACAAAATATCGATATCTATTACAGGGGATAAAAATATTTTTTATCTGATTTCGAAAGTAGATCATTATACGTTTATAATCGATACTTTCTAATGCGTTGTATATGTTTTTATAGCATTGTAGTGGACTGAAAAAATTATCATACTTATTGTAAATTTTACTCAAATTGCGTGCTTTTGTAGAATCGTTCATCATGCATGCCTATGAAATTCCACTACTGAACATAGGTTACCGGTTTTTTTATTTTATAGTAGTTATTAAGTGGTAGACGCTGCTGCATCTATCACCAGGTTTTCCCTCTGGCACCTGTAAAAGGACATCCACGACATAATATGTGGTAGTGAATATGGTAACACTAGAACCATTATACGATCAACGGAGAGAATACTAGCGTGAAATCGCTGAATAATCCTGCTATGTTTCATAGAATGAGTGATAAGTAAGAAACGGTGACCCTTTTACTGTTATTGAGTTAGTAAATTAGGTCTTAGGTGTAGAAGCGTATCGAACGTATTGTTGCGCGCCTAAGTTGACGTCATGTACCCGGCACTAGCGCCATCTAGTGTCGGAGCTTTCCAGAAAATGACATCACTAATCTCAACCGACAGCGCATCTAGTATCGAAACGAAGAACTAAGCTTCTAGAAGCCCGACACTCGAACTTTCGGCGCCTAGTCGATTGGCGCGCGTATTTACTTGAATATTCTGGATGTTTCGGTGATAATGTGTATTTAAAGGCGCTGTAAGATGCGAACGGGGAAGTATTGAATTTGGCGAGACAAGCGAAGCTTCGGAGCGGAATAAAGTGAATTAGTGTGACTAATTATTAGTGTAAAGTGAATTAAAGTGTTAATTTTGGTAATTCAATCGGCAGTTTTTATTATCACGAACCCTAAGCTCGTAACAGTATTTTGATTCTTGATAGTTGCTAGAAGTCGTAGATGTGAATAGCACACAATATTCACTTACTGTCAGGTGGTGGTGTGTGTGCTCGTTTGTCATCATATATTCTGTAAAAAAACTTTATACAGGAAATTAAAATTTTATCTGTATTTGCAGCAATTTAAACTTTAATAACACATTGGTTGTGTTTTATTAAGTTTACGCATTTTGTACCTAATGTTCATTAGTAAAAGTGTGACTAACTTTTTAGTTGTTAATAATAATTAATAACAATTACATTACCTCATTAGAATTTTCGCAAATATTACATATTCCCCTAGCTTTATAAGCTGTTGTTTTGGTATATAGTCTAATAGAACAAAAACACTAGACTTAATCTCATAACTCTAGACTTTTCAAACGTTTCCTTTTCCGACTATTACGATGATTCTTTTATTTTTCTTACTCGGCAAATGTAGTGATATCGTGAGAGTAACTACACTTCCCCATATTGCTAGCCGTTGTTTAATTTTCAAACACTTTATAACTGTCCATTTGCTTATGATACGCGTTTCTTTTTTAGCAATATTTATATGTGTAAAATTTTATATGTGGTAAAGCCGTGCTGTAATTCTGACTGTGGCACGAACGTGAGTCGGCTCGACTCTTGGACCCACGCTCTCAAAGAATGCCAGCGTAAAAAAGTACCTTAATGCTGTGTTTTGTATGGTGAATGAAACCAGCGGCCGTTTCTACTAGAAATGAGGCATTCCATCTTAGTCCTCAAGGATGACGACGCATCTGAATTTTGATTTTTAATCGAGGATAGATGTAGATGTCAATGGGTCTACAGTATTTACTTACCATCAGATTGACTGTGTGCTCGTTTGTATTTATTATTGAATTACGCATAAATTTCTAAAAAAAAAAGAAATAATGGCGAACGTATATTAATGTTGAGTAACATAGTGCGTAATTGAAATCGTTTTGCAACTGCTTTTTTTATCTTTTTAAGTCAATGGCTAAATTACAATTAATTCGATAAAAGCTTCCGTCCGCCTAAATTTCTAGTACACCAAGCAGTCTTATAAAACCACGACAACAAAGTGCGCCATTGTTGCGATGTCCCTTATCTCCCATACAATGCCAAGCTACCGTGCTGTAAACGAAGCTCAAGCTCTTTGAATAAGGCATCCCATTGTCAATATTATAAATATTATGCTAATGCGATAATGGAGATTTTTGACTCCGGGCCTAAACGGCCAGGTGTCGCTTTGAAAGGGTTAATTCATGAGATTCAAATGTCTTGCGACCCTATTTTGAATGCGATCATTTATTAAGATTTGTTCCATTGTTTAGTCTCTTATTCCCATAGACGTGTACGCATCGTTAGTAATTTATGTGAGAAGACTAGTGATGACATATGTTTTTAAAATTCTATTGCGTTCACGACTTTTAGGACGTGAATGTTGTTGGTAGACGTTTGGTCGTAAATTTTGGTTTATTTTAGTTTATTACCTTCACGAACTTTTGTGGTTTTATTTTTATAATATAACGTTGAGATCAGCTTCGAGTAAACTGGCATTTATGTAAAACCAAAACCGTTAAAATTATAAACAAAAACCTAAATAGTCTTTCGGATTGAGTTTTTACGGATTTAAAAGTTACTGCTTATGTCAGGTAGGTAGAATAATTAATATTAGTTGTCAACATTGTCCTCTTAGAAGACTTACATATCTCTTCCTACAAATAGCGAATAACTGATTTAGTAGTAACGTATCTACATTTGAAGTTATTATTTTGTTTACTAAAATTAAATTAAATATAAAAGATCTTAGATTATTATCATCATCATTACAGCCCTTCACAAGTCCAATGCTGAACAAAGTCATCATCATCTCTTAAGGAATGTCACAAAGTACTGTCCTGAGTCACCTGCATCCATCGACTTCCTGCATGTCAAAAAATTCACTTTTATTACTTTAGTACCCCATAATATCATCCCGGAGTAAAAGACAACAGAGGCGTGATTCTGGTAATAACTCGAAACAATAAAAACGGTTGCCAACCCGCTTGCCAATCGTTGTAACTATGGCAAGTATCCTCCCAATGAGGCAATCTATGGGAACGACCTACGTTAGCTGTGAACTTTTGATAGACTGCTATGAACAATGAATTTAAAAATAAGTTTTTTTTTTTAATGAATAAAAATGTTATAGGCAAAGTTGTAGAACATCCCTATTCTTTTTGCGATAGTGCTAGCTCACTGTCAGACTTTTGCACTGAATTGGTTTATTTAATTCTTACATTTAAATCAATCAACTCTTAAGACACAAGTCAATTAAAGTTTTTGTCGGTGAGAATGAGAATGATGCTTAAAGTTATCAATAGAATGTCTTTCTTATGTTTTATAGCAACCAAATACGTCTATTATGTTCTATTAGTTTCATTAATTAATTGTCGATATTGAATAATAAGTGAACTTGCTGTGAAGTATATAATAGAGTTGAAATAAAGTATTAAATATTGTGTGTTTGTAAATGAGTTAATTTTATAAGTGCTCGTTCAAAAGTGACATTTTATTTTGTCGCTTATTCTGCGATAAGAATGGCAGCCGCTTCCGCTGCGTGACTGACGTATTTATAACATGAAATTATATAATTCTATGGTTGACGTCTCGGGTTCGAATCTGTATAATTTCGATGTTTTCATGTCGCGTTGCCGCACTGCCTACTAATTTCAGAACTTCGTGCCTAATCGAGATGCTTATCTAAATAACCCGTTTTAGAGTAATTTCTTGGTATAATGTCTTCAGAACGCTAATTACATCCCTTTATCGCCAATAAATTTTCTTTTGTCTCAAATTAAAAAATAAAAACAATTTTGTCTATTCAGTAATGGCAGAATTAACTGTTTGCATCCATTGTGACATAATAAACATGTCCTTAAATTGTGGAACTCCAGAGATTTTTGCAGAGATTTTCATCATACTTATTGCTTGATTCCTACAATTTAATTACTCCAAATTCCATCCTCATCGTCCCGATTATTAGCAAATCATATGCAGAGATTTTGATCAAATTTTTGAATCGTTTTTATTACTTGATTCTTATATTTTAGTGACTCCAAGTTCCATCTTCACCGTCCCAATTGTCTGCTCTACCACTCTTCGTCTCTACTACTCTACTAGGAATTTTCTCCCAGGCAAAATTAAATTGTGGAATTTAATGTCACGAGTGATTTTTTCGGATTGATATAATTGTTGTATTATGTTATATTATATACGGTCTTCCCAATAAAAAAACCTATTCCTACCAGAAACACACATTTACCTACGCTAAAAGAAGATGCTGCTATGTTTAGCATAACTGTAATTTAATCAGATTAAAAGACTCCAAAATTTAAAAAAAATTAGAAGTTCATAAACAGCGACGATAACTTACCATCTATAAAGCCGTATGCTCATTTACCTTTGTATTTTTTTATAGGACATGGTGACAAACCAGCACACAGTCCATCTGATGGTAAGTGGTTGCAGTGGCTCATATACCTCTACATCTATCCTCGATTACGAATCAAAATGCAGATGCGTGGTCACCCGTGAGGACTAAGATGGAATGCCTCTTTTCCAGTAAAAAGGGTCTCCGGTTCTCTACACACACCATACGAAACACAGCAGCATTACGCTACTATTTTACGCTGGTCTTCTGTGAGAGCGTGGTCGAGGCGACCCATTCGTGCTACAACAATACTGTTAATATAAATTTCTGTTCTTTAAAAATGAAATAAATTTTTGTATTCAATAATATATTTTTTACATACTGAACTCTTAAAGCTAAATATCGTACATTAATTATTCAATGTTAAAATTGTCGCAACCGTCACTGTTAATATATAAAAATATCATTTGTATTGTAAAGCAAACATGCACGTTATTTATCATCGAACTATATTACTCATGTAGTAGTAATACCTCAATGTTATTTATTTTAAATCTGTCACTTTGTTATATTCCATCCATTTATAATCTGCCGTTCTTTCATCGAGGTAGGTTTTAACTTCCACAATAAAAACTGCATATGATCTCGCATCTGTAAAAAGCGTTATACCATCCATCTAATGCAATATAATCTGAATTAATTCAGCTAGCTACACGCGCATTACCTTCTTATTAAAAGACTGGCAAGCAATAGTAATAATTTATATAGAAGAAATGGAGATATTGTTAGGCTGCATCAGGTATGGATCGTTTCGACTAGGGATGAACCATCCTCGCACAGAATACCAAAATAGTTTACTCCTGCTGTTTCGTATGGTGAGTGACAAGAATGGCATAAGTGGACTGTGCGCTTATTTATTATCCTTACTTCTAATAAAAATATAAAATGTGTATATTTATAACTATGGGAAATACCTTAAACGTCTTCTATCGTAACAGCAATAATTTAGTTCTTTTCAGTTTAAAATGTAATACGTATTTCCCATTTCCAGCCAGTTTTCGTTTTTTGGAATTACGTAGTTTGTTTTGAAACTAAATTAAACATTTTGCTCCAATTAAGAGATTCGTTATTTGAATTATAGGAATGTTCATATGTACACAAAGCGTATGTTATAAAGACAAACAGTACGTACACAGATGGCGGGCGGCCACAGCTGTTCTTTGACTATTCTTATGCAAAGCGATTCGGCATTGTACTGTGTAACTGGCTCGTGGTTGTAATCGTCGACTGCCTGGTGTTTATTGGACGGAAAACATCGGTATATCGCATTTTCGAATCGATTTCGTAAAAATTTAATGCAGCTCGTTTTCATATTTTAATACCATTTCACCAAAAAGTAACAGGCTGGATAATACAGATTTACAAAAAAAAAAACACAATGTTATTTCCTACTACTCTGTGTTCTTTAAGTGTTACAAAAAAAAAAATATGTACTACGTATTTCTTTATTACTTTTAAAATTAAATTTGTAGTGATGTTAATCAAATCACTAAATGTATGGTGACAGTTTTTGGCGGTGTTAACCTGTTAGCTCGCGAGGCCACGCGTAATATGACACTCCCGTTCGCTCGCGACCTTTTTGGCGGGAAAATTTGCAAATTAGCAAATTTTTTGCTATATTGCAAATTTTGCTATATTTTCACTTTGAGACAATATTTATGGATAAAACTTACAGGAATTCTTGTTGAATGTATAAACTATTGAATAAAATTATTTTGGTTGTTAGAAATTATAATAAAATTCATAAATTACCCTTTATAGCATAAGTAGTAGTATATACTTCACTTTTAGTGCCAAAATTACTACTAATTTGAATTCTACACTTTTGTTTTTGGAGAAATTTATATGAAAATGTTTGGAAACATGTATATTTTTATGTTTTATGTGTTTCCATTCGTTACTCATACCAAAATATTAAAATATTATAAAAATTAAAAAAAAAAAATAATATTTTATCTGTATGACATTTCGAACAATATTTCTAAAATATGTTTGTGTGAATTTGAAATAAATACAACGTCATGTTATTTGAAATATATACGAAAACTATTTTTACTTACATTTTACACTAAAAATAAATGAGAATTTGAAAAATAACACATTTATAACTCACCTGCCAAAACGGGCTTTCCGGAATTTGAAGTACTTTTGGCAATTTACTTTTCACTTTTTATACCACAAATTACATATCTACGTGTTTACTATATTACAAGGAATATAAAAAAGTATAATACTTTCGTTTTTAGTCCAGACACAAATATAAAATTCTATAAAAAAAGATGGAGCACCTTCAACAAAGTGACACGTGGAACGCCGGAAGTTCAGAGTGATTTCTTTTTTTTTTTTTCTAAGAAACATTGCCAGGTTATGGTTTAAAATAAAAGAGCATATCTTTGTCTTTGATACTATTATCTATTGCATAGTGTCTTTGGTTTTGTTTTAATTAAAAAAATTATTTTTCAAAGGGTAGTACTTGAAACATAACAAAATACCGGAATCTATATTTTCACTTTATTCTGCTGACAAAGAAGTGATATATTATGTCGTAACTTATTTGATTTGTGAGGTTGTTTTTTAAGGTGTTAAATCGAATTGGTTTCATATAAATTATTTTGGATTTCATGAGACGGATTTTAAAGAATAATATATTATTAACGTCGAGTAAATTCAAAAATTTAATAATTGATTTATTTTAATAGTTGACTAAAGATTAACAATATTAAAGTATTTGAATCTTAAAACAAATATTGATTGACGTATTTTTTATTATTTCGACCTTTTTAAATGTATTACGCATTTTTATAAAACGTATTTCATATTATTTAGTTAAGTCCTCCGTCTCATTCCTGGGCACAGGGCCCTTTTAATTCTTAGAGCAGCAATTAGCCCAGCACACTGGCCGACTTATATATCAAAAACAACACGACAGAACACTTTAAATACACAAGCAACAAGAAAGTTTTTACAAATGTTCCACATCTTCATTATCCATTCTTTACCAGCCTGGAAGCAGTGAAGCCCATACCGTTGTAGCAATTTATTTATTTATTGGATGTACACAACAGTTTATATTTACTTTTAAGTAACATAAATACCTATTATATACAAAATTTTGACCTGGAATACAAACTAAAAACGCGTACATACAGTTGTAACATGCATTAACGGATAGTTAACATATTTACGTACATATTTTACTTTAAAAAAAAAACAATTTATAAATTTAACAAGTTCTATAACAATTTAGTGAAAGTTTTAAATAATTAATGTGGAGTTGACTTGAAGTAGCGGAACAGTTGAGTGCGAAGCTTATTTAAATTATTGTCAAAGACATCAATGTCCTTACCTGACTGAAGATAACCATATCATTATAAAAGCGACACATTTGTGTGAAAGGATTGTAAAATATTAAAATTGATATGGGATAAAAGATTTGGGGAAACAATTTTATGTAAGCGAAGAATATCTTGTACATATAGCACATCTATTACGCAGTGATGAAACTCCAAATGTAAGTAGTCTCTACCGATAAGGCTGTAGCTTGCGACTTATTTTAAGCCTATAACTAACTATTTTAAGAGCTTTGTTTTGGATCTGTTCTAGACGCTTGGAGTGCGCTTCGTAAAATGGAGACCATACAACAGAACCATACTCGAGAGTACTTCTTATGAAAGCATAAAAGAAATGTATAAATGTGGATGGTTTTTTGAAATAGTTTACGTGGTAGAGCCATGATGCAATTATATTAGTAGTATAGTTGTAGCACGAATGGGTCGGCTCGACCGGGGAAGGACCACGCTCTCGCAGAATACCAGCGTGAAATAGTAGCTTAATGCTGCTGTATTTCGTATGGTGAGTGTAGAGAACCGGAGACCCTTTTTACTGGAAATGAGGCATTCCATCTCAGTCCTCACGGGTGACAACGCATCTGCATTTTGATTTGTAATGGAGGATAGATGTAGATGTCTATGGGCCGCAGCAACCACTTACCATCAGGTGGACTGTGTGCTCGTTTGTCACCCTATCCTATAAAAAAAAATATTTGGTTGTTCTGGTAATAAAACCGAATGTTTTGTATGACTTAGAAATAATGTGATCATAATGATTTCTGTAAGTAAATTCATTCCAGACGTCTCGCACGTTTAGTACTGCTCGTCATAACTCTGTGTGTTTAATTGCAACCTATCACTGCAATATATACCGCCATCTTTCAAAGCTATCCCAAACCTTACGTTACCCAGGAGCCGAAATGAGGTGATGGTGATGGATTTTTAACGCCGTCACCTTACCATACCGCATACCAACTACTTACAAGTTAGTGATCGTAACGTAAGGGTACATGTGTAAGGTAAATTTAAATAAGAAAACTGTAGAAGTTTGTGTAAAGAGCATATATATCTAACAAATGACAAAAATGTATATTTTTAAAATGTCTCCGTGTGTATTTGGTAAACCGAAAAGCTTTTAGACTGTAACGAATCTAACGAGGCATCCTATATTATACTAAGCGGTGACAACTCATCTACATTTTGATTCTTAATTGGGAGTAGATTTAGGTGTCTGTCATTCAGGTGTGGGCCACAGAATCACAAACCATCATGTGGATTGTGTGCTCGTTTGTCACCATTTAATATTTTTTCTATAAAATATATTAAAAATTCTTTAAAGTATCTTTAGTACATATAGAAAAATGGAGGGTTGTTTTTGCGCAAATCTAAAGACTTTATATTGGAAATATATTCCAATAATCAATTAATCGTGACGAGGCGAAGTAACTTGATCCGTAACCCTTACGTATAATTAACAATTATGCATCACTTTCCTTACTTGCACTAAATGCCACAAATTATTTTCAAGTCTTGGCAACTATTAAAAAAAGTATTAAAATATTATTATTGGTGCTTAACATTGGATGTAGCTTTATTTATTGTAAATATAATATCTATATTATTACAATACGAATTTCAAAACAGGTTAGATATAATTTATTTTTATTTTTATGTAAAACCGCGGAAAAAGCTTGTTGTAGCGACATGTGCGCATTAACAAAATTTAGCCATCACGCGTGACGTAATGCGCGAATCCATTAAACAGTTAACGTTAACAAACACTTGGGTGAAGAAACGGCGAGTTTATTACCGCCATAAATTATTTACGAGTGTTGGCGATTATTATGGAAACGAACCCATCTTCATTCCTCAAGACCGGCCGAAGTTTAAAGTTGATTGCACATTGTGGTAAGGAATTAAGTAACTTTTCAACAAATTTTAACCATACTATTTTAAATATAAATAAAAATTACATGACTATTAGTTCATATTTTCATATTTTGTTTTATAATTGAAGCGGTATAGATAACATTGCATATTTTAGGTAGGAAATGCAATGTAATCTATATATTTCATTTTTAGAAATCCATCATAGTTGATACCAACCTCTTTCCTTTGTCTGCCGCTGCGGCTAACACTCACTATTATTCCCCTTTTTATCTTTAAAAGAGTTACAACGACGGGTGATGTAACCACGGAGCCGTGTCTTTCTTTGACTGCTACCTCGTTTGCCTCTCTAATATTTTTTTAAGTAGAATATAACGAGAATAATCCCAGTAATCAAAATATTTTATATGCATCCTTTTCCCCACATTTCGTCACAGATTAAATAATATATTTCACATATAATAATCCTACTAGCCAAAATATTTTATATGCTCTCCCCACATTTCGCACAAAAAATTCTAAATCCTCCTATTTTATATGCTTTCATTTCGTCACATATTAAATAGTAGATTTCACATATAATAAATGCCACGTCATATTTTGAGACTAAACAATGCCTTTAATATGTACCAGTAGTTGGAGCTCGTTAGCAACCGTTTTATATACACATGTCACATTAAATTTGTTGTTCCGTGCACCTCGTCCTTTAATTTCGTCGCTTCCGCAATAAAATTTTATTGGTGATAATTAAACACAATCTGTGGGCCACCCGCGCTCGTGAACTATGATACACTTTCCTATTTTGTTTAATAATTTCCCTATTCTTCTAGCATATAGCCTGGATTTTACTATTCCTCTGGCATTTCCTTGCCCTGAAACCTTCAAAGAAATGAGAGGAAGCCTGTGTTCAGTTATAGAACGTATACAGGATGTAACTTTATTTATCTAGGTTAAATAAAAATAAAATAACAATAAGAATTTACTACATTTTGAAACTTCAAACTATAGTTCTCTTATGAACATTACATTAGCATCCATACGTATGGTAACTCATAAGTTATTTTTGTCATCCAGAGTTAAAATTAAACTAATTACTAAACCTTAAAGCACACAAAAGTTTAAAATGCAAACTTTAATGTGCAGTGTTAAAATGTTTAATACATTTACAGTTTAATACTGAAGACTATTCAACCTTAAACCAATTTCAATGATTTTTTTATACTAATTAAACCAAACACGTTTACATATTTACACGTTTCATACGTGGTATAGCCACGCTACAGCTATGTTATGGTTGTAGTACGAATGGCTCGGCTCGACCGGGTCCACGATCTCACAGAATAGCAGCGTAAAATAGCAGCTTGATGCTGCTGTGTTTTGTAGGTATAGTGAATGTAAAGAAGCGGAGACCCTTTTTACTGGATACGAGGCATTCCAACTTAGTCTTCAGAGATAACAACGCATTTGCATTTTGATTCTTAATCGAGAATAAATGTATGTATATGTCTATGGGCCACAGTATACAGTTACCGTCAGGTGGACTGTGTGCTCGTTTGTTACCCTTATTTTTTATAAAAAAAACACAGGTCTAAAACCTGACAATGACCGTATAGCGGCGTTGTAAGAGGCGAGAGAGGAAAACAAAATGAGTGGCAACATAATATTATATAAGTATAGATAAAAGCAATCAAAAATGTTTGGTTTGAAAGAACTGTATTATTAAACTTACTACTAGAAATCGTTTGAGAGGAAAAGGTACATGAGATAATAAAATGTAGTTACTTATAATAGCGAGCAACCCTCTTTCTAATTTATCATAGCGCAGGCGTGGCTGGCGAATGTCGGCGTGGACTAATCGCTTCCCCCGCTGATAGACGGGACGCCATCTTGGTTTTCCTTTTTTATTTTTTACAATCATCGTGCGCAAACGCAACTCGAATGTAAGCGCTAATTAAGTTTCCTTATTGGGAAGAACGTTAATAAACATTATCTCAGGCTCTAATTAAGTGTTGTCAGCTAGTCACAAAAATGGAATTTATTGCTTTTTTTTTGACTTTTCCCGGTATCGCTCTGATTAAAAGAACAATGATTAATCGGAGAAAATCAACTAAGAGAAACTTATTTCCACGGAAATATTAAATTGTTGCAGCTTTGTAAAATATAATAAAAATAATGACTGATGTAATATCGTAATCCAATCGTTATAATTAGGCATTTCTTAATAGGCCGCCATTTTATGATTTGGCCGTAGCACTTTGTATCTAATTTATGTTAATAAATATAAACACACGCGAATACGCGAGACTTTAATCTACTGTCGAATATCGATGATATTACTAGATAGGTGTTTTTATCTTTAATTTATTAACAGAAGTCAAACTTACAAATTATCGTCCAAATCATTAAAAGACGACATATTATCATGAAATGCCCTGGTAGATCAAATATTAATCTAACATAAATATTATTTGAAAGCAGTAAAAGGTGCCTAAGTTAGACATGATATTAAGATGTCAAATAGTTAGCACGTTCGCCTCGTGCAGTGACCAATCTTTATATTAAATGTTTTCTATACACCGGCTGTACTGGTTTAACGAGGGTTAGGGTGCCAATCCAAACACTATTTAATTTTTTTTCAAAGATTTTTTTTCACATATTCTTAATGATAAGTTTCTAATGCTTTGAGACTGCGTTGAGACTGGCCGCCGTGACCAAAATATGGATTATTCGTTACAATAAAATATTCGTACGGCGAACCATATTTCTTTTATTTATTATAGGAATATACCATACCCTTAAGAAGAATCTTCTTACAATGAGTGTTGTACATTATTATAACGCTAGCAAGACAGACGAAAAAAAAACAATGTGTGAAGAAAATCATAGCTCACCGGTTTTCGGACGAAATACATCAAGATTTCGATCTACCCGCGTGGTTGCTGGGACTCTACTATTCTATATTATTCGCGAGCGCGGCCGGCTTTCAGAAAGCCGTATATTTTTTTACCGCTAAGTTATTTTTCACGATGCTCAACGATAACCAGTATACAAATGGGACGCGTGCAAGCGCGTGCGTATCGTGTAGCGGCATCGCTTTGTCGCTTTGTGACTACGTGAGGGTATTTTTCAAGTACTAAATTAAAATACTAATTCTTAATTTATCTAAGATTCTTTGTAAATCTTTTAATACATAGAGCAACACGGGCCACAGGCGGATAATGTTGCTCTGTTTTAATGTTTTTCTTTAAGTTCTTGCGCGTCAGTTAGTGATCGTGTAACTTTTGAACGAATTAACCATTGAGGTCATATTCACATTAAAGGAGACAATCGTTTTTGGGCACCACTAGAAATTTTAACGTAATTTAATGGTTTTAACACATTAAAAAGATACTAATTTACTATAGTAAATTGGCTAAAGATTTTATGAAAATTTAACTGGAATCATGATAAATAATACGAGGGCGACAATGAAAGTTTTTAGAATTAGCCAATTGTATATGATATAATAAAAAAACAAGTTCACATTTTGAAAATGGAACTCTGCCAATATTATTGTGTATGTATTTTATTAATTTGTCATTTGTTTACGATTTGGCTACAAATTGAAAATTGTCTGTTTTGTTACGATTTCCGATGTCATTTAAGTCAAAAAGAAAGTTATGATAGACTTCGATTGGCCTTTCACGATAAAGCCCCATCTCGTGCCACTGTTTACAAACTGGATTAATAAGTTTATACGTGGTCGCACTAATCTCACCGATGATCTGCTTGAGGGACGGCCTTCTACGCCGACGGCTTATCAGCAGATTCGGACAAGCTTAAGCATCGGTATGAGTTAAGTGCATAAAATCCTCCTTGAAGATTTTGCGGTCAGGAAGCTTTGTGCCCGGTGGATACTACATAATTTGACAGAGACCCAAAAACACCGTCGTGTTGATTGGTGTCGTGAAATGGTTCAAAGATTTAACGGAAGTGACTCAAATGCTGTATTCGACATAGTTACGGCTGACGAAAGCTGGATTTATTGATATGATCCTGAAACTAAGAGACAGTCTGCTGTCCGGGTGTTCTTTCCAAAGAGTTGCCAACTAAACTAAAGTGAAGAGAGGTCGAAGCGTGAGGAAAAGGATGATGGCCTCGTTCTTCGGAAGGACAGTTCATTACGCAACAATTGGCTTAGAGGATCTAAAAACAGTTCGTACTGCAGAGTGGTACACTAATAATTGTTTGCCACATGTCTTGGAAAAAGTTCGGGAGAAAGGACCTCGCAGTGGTATCCTCCTTCACCACGACAACGCCTCGTCGCATACCGTCGAACAAACAATCGACTACTTGGTGACGTCAGACGTGGAATCACTAGGTCACGTGCCCTATAGCCCCGACCTTGCGATTTTTGTTTATTTCCGAAAATAAAAGAAAAACTTCGAGGAAACGTTTTATGGACTGCCGAGGAGGCAGTGGCTGCGTTTCGAAATGACGTCGAAGAGTGAGTTCGAATTTCATCGGATACATCATCATAGAGACGCTAAAGCATCGTTATAATATCCTCCATATTTTGGTCACGGCGGCCAGTCTCAACGCAGACTAGCCATCGGCGCAGAACAGGATTATAGTGCCCAAGTGTATGAGCAAGCATATGTGTACTCTCTATTCCCTCACTCTCGTAGTCCGATGGGACGATACACCGACACAACCGGAGAGAGATCAGGCGCAGGACCAACGGCCTTACGTGCTTTCCGCGGCACGGGGATGAGACACCTCTAAATTCCTGACTCCAGGCAGCAATTGAGAATTTCTGGATGGAAAGCTCAAAAACTGATACTTTTGGCCCGACTGGAGATTCGAAACCGGGATCTCATGATCAGCAGTCGCGGTACTGCAACCACTAGACCAACGAGGCAGTCATCGTTATGTAATATATAACTATTGACGACTCCTTAGAGCGGTGGCATAGTAGCGACGTTGAGGGTATAAAGTTTTGTATTACATGATAACAACAGTTAAAATATTTTTCCTATTCCAGATGTTTGTCTGTGTGCAATTTATGTTTTAAACTGCCTTCACTATACTGGAACATATGTTAGTACTATAGAACTATAGATAATGTAATAACCCTCTATTACATTATGTACGTTATATATTAATACGTTTTATAAATTTAAACAATAGATAAATAATGTTATCAAATTACTTAATCTAACATTTTTGTCATTTGTGCCCTGCTACTGATTGTGTACCCATTAAATTACATTCATTACATTGTATACACATTACGAACATAATCACCAAAAAATTTTAAGAATCCAAAAGGAAAAGAAATCCGCGGACTACCCAAAAAATAACTAACTATTAAAAACTTAAATCATAGATGATCGTAACCCCATCCGTGTGTCGAAAATACAAATCTTAAAAATGAATTCGGAACCCGTTCTATCTTCCAACCTGTTGTGGCTGCGGGGACATTTGGTTGGCGCTGCTCAAATTTATCTTTTACCTTTTTTTGTTCCAGTTTTGTAGGTAAAAAATGTAAATAATACGATCCTTTGAAATCCTCAGATACGAGTGGGTTAAAGGTTGACACACACCGAGTGTATTTTTAAGACACATACATTGATCACGACCATTTATTTTATCACACTTTTATTGTATTTTGAACAAGTTACAACGGTCACGGTTAGGAAAAATAAAACAACGTAAGTGCAGATTCAGTGACATATATAGTGATATTAACTGTATAAAATATAATAGAAAGTAGTAGTTAATAAATAAGTTATGGTCTATTATGCGTCAAGTTAAAAGTCAAGTTTAAAAAGTCATTAACTCAACGTTTCTTCAGTTAATCATATGAGTGTAATTCAGTCAACAGTTTATCAATTTAAATATACTAAATTCTAAATCCCGATACTCATTTTACGTTCATAGGAGTAATATAAAATATTTAAAGAAATACTTCTATAAAGATTGCCAGCCTTTATGTTTGTACTTTTATATAATATAATAAGATGTACCTACGTATATAGAAAACGCTATCTTCAAGTTTATAGTTGTGTTATGTTCATAAGAAGTTACACGATTGTAATGTTTTATAGTTGTCTTAAATATAACACAACATGTTTATTTCCAATAAACGGTCAATATATTCGGAGTACTTTTCTTTTGCGTACCTATATAATAAGCGACAGAAGCTATTCAGCACAGTTTTTGCAGCAATAACTTACGGCGCGTATTGGTGTATCCGCAGAATACACTTAGCCAACCGTTTTACTTTTTTTTCCCAACAAGTTTCCCTGACCACATTTGCAATGAAGAAATCAATTAACGTTGCTATTTCGAAATAATGCAATTAGTGCCTTTTTTGTTTCGCTATTTTTCACTGTCTATCGGGACACGCTTTCAAAGTTTTATAACACTATAAGAATACTTTGAACATGATCTTTGCATTATAATATATATATATATATATATATATATATATATATATATGTATTAGTGATGGGCCGAATATGGATTTCACCGAATACGAATATTCGGCCGAACATTATTCGGCAGGATTACCTCGGTACCTGACCAATTTATGTCGAAACTTGTTACGGTAAAGCGCGTGGGATTAGCGCCGGACCCTTCCCCTCGCTCCCCCCACACCTGACATGTTATTGCATTATCTAATACTGAGCAGATTGCCGGCATATGTTTATGATTTGAACATTTTTGGGACAAAAAGTGTTTCGTTGTGTTATTCTTAGTGAAAATTGATAATTATATGATGAAAATGAGTGGCAGGAGATCTACTACTTGGGCCTATTTTAGAGAAACTGCCGACGGTAATGTAATGTTTCTTTGTTTGATTCCAAACAAATTTTTGGAATCAAACAAAGAAATTGCTTTCTATTTGCTATAATTGGAAATAAATCTAAAGTGCCTCAAAAACATAACGCTATATCTACAAGTAGATTTAATTATTAATTACATAAAAATTATGAAAAACATGGCAATACTCAATTCGTACATTTCCATACAGTGGATACTTTGAGTACCACTTTAACGGATATTCGGTGATTTAGCCGAATATTCGGCCCATCTCTAATATATTATATTCATTTTTATAAGAAGTTGTAGATATCTAACAAAATAGGGAAAATATTAAGTTTGTTATTTTATGTTTCGAAGGATTTTATTAAAATTATTTTATTTTATGATAATTATTATATCGTAGGTACACCGAGTGCATTATAAAAATTATGCACTTGGTGTATCCTAAAACATGAACTCGATTGACAGGACCACTCGGGCAGAGAGAGGTTAAGCGCAGGTATTACCTTTGTAGTTTTTTCTCGTTTCATCGAAAATAGGTTATAACCTATTTATTTTTATTTCGAATTTTAAAATTGGGGAAGGATAAAGGTATTAGTGAGGTCAGTTACAGTTCAAAATACAAATTCTAAGGTAGTTTGGGATTAGTGTTAATTATTTTAAAAAACTCGCATTTATTTTTAAACGCAAACAGTTGACAACGAAAGAGTTTGATTTAATATTATATCTGGGAGATCTATACGCACCACGCACATATATGTATATAGCTTATGTCATGATATCTTTGAGTTATGATATACATATATGTGAGTGGTGTGTATATACCTAATATTTTAAATTTTCTCTTCGTCCACAAACAAGCCTTATTACTAAATAAATTAATTTTCTCTTTAATGTTTTCTTTTGTACTAGTTACTTTGGTCGCTTTTGCTTTGAAAATAATAATTGAGTCCTCTCGAAGGTTTTAAAGAAATTCCTTCCAATACTTCCTACCTGTTACGCCTACATATAAAGACGACAGCGTGCATCTTAAAACATTCTTGTGTAAAATGTCTTTTTTATTTGACACCTTTATGTTTGCCGTAATTGTATTTAAATTTTATCTTTATGCATAATTATCTAAAGGGAAAATTTCTGTTAAAAATGGCATTTCTTTTTTAATTTTGATGGAAACTGAACTTAAAAATACTAAGATATAATATCTTATATTTAGCACCACAGCACCTGTTCACGGGTGAGGGTTAACGTTAGGCAAAAAGCCTTCCTATTCACCCAAATATAAAATTAACAAAATAACAAACCGTGGGACGGTTCCCGCCGTATATGATTTTAAAACGTAACGGGACTGTTTATAAAAGTGTACAACGCGATGACAACGTGTTTATACAAGTCGTCAAACAAATATTATTCCCAGAAATAAAATAACCAGGACTAGAGAACTCAGTGGGAGAATTTTGTCTGCACTTAATATGTTTACTAAGTGGTTACGGACATAGTACGATGTTTCGTCATTATGAGTCAAAACGCGATTCAAAATCCTATTGTGTATTGCATATATATCATAAAGTAATTTAGGGCAAACTATAATACTATGATACTATGTAGGTAGGATTCCTTTTATACTATGTTACTAGATGGCCCCTCCTTTTCTGCTAGGATTGCCCAACAGTAATCCTAACTGACACTCGCCCTTATGACGAAATTTCTTAAGATTGTATGTAGCTTATTGGTAACTAGTTAAGTTGAAACAACGTTTACAGCTATGTAATTTATCTTTGAAAGAGGATAATGGGTCCAGAATAAAAATTAAACAATAAGATTGCTGCAATTCTCCACAATAACAGCGCTAATCAATTTGTAGAAGGCAGTTAAACTTAAATTGCAGATATGCTAAATTCATCAAATCCTCCATGAACCAGTCTGGCCACAACTTTGTATATCTACGCCAACACGTTTTCGTGTCTTATTTATAACAAAATAAAGAACAAAATACCATGAAATTTTACTGCATTTGTACCTAGATATCGATAGTCGGTAGAGACCGTATTTTACCAAATGATACCTTTCGAGAATTCCAACTCTGTTATGGTTTATAATTAGGAACAGGTTTTTCATCTTCTGATGATTTTTATCGAGGCTAACTAAATGGACTTGATATTTTAATTATTTGTATATACCTTAAAATGAATACGGAGACTGTTACCGTGCTTTTAACTTTGTATACTTATTTTATTTTAAATGTATAACATTTTTAAACGAAATTAAAAAAATCCTCCGATTGATAAATATTTGAAAATCTATGATTTACTGTGTAATTTTTTTACATCATTAAAAGTTTTTTTAATTAATAAAAATCGTGCGCATACATAATATATGTGACATATACAAATACATCACACTATACGTATGTATAGTGTGATGTATTTAATTATTATTATTATTATTTATTATAGTGTGATTATGTTATTGTACACATATGTATATACATATACTCTTTGGAGTTTTTCTATGACTAGGTGGCTACTCAGATATTTTAGTAGCCTTGCCTAAACTTTAGTTTTTATTAAAACATCAACAATTAAAAATACACATGTAGGTTTAAACAGTAATAAAGAACTTGAAGCAAAGATAAGGTGATAGTTACTAAGATATTAAGTACGTTACATCGTAAATCTTCCCTTAATTATTTTCAAAGTGCCGCCCCAATTAGCTTATCTCTTGGACGCCATTCCAAGTTATTAACTACATATTTACGATAAAATACCTATTTGGAAAATTCCAAACCTTTTAAGTTAAAATTCTAAAACGTCCCACATCTTAGTTATATTCAGAAGTTGATTAAACAAGTCTCAGATTTTTGTGTAACTGGCCACGATTGGCCGTTTCTTTTTCATCATAGTCACAATAGTTTATTTTTATACAATCGTCCATTGACTGAAGTAGCCGGTTTTTACTGTCGCCTTACTTAATCGATTCGAGGCGCATTTATCGAGACAATCGCTGTGACGCTCGCGTTCATTTATTTATAAAATTTCTGCATAAAAAATGGAGGACAGGCTTAACAAAGAGATAGGTCATGCAGGTCGTGGCGGGCGATGCACGTTGGTAAAAAATAACGCAAAATCATCGCGAGTGCAAAAACACGAATGAGTCACCTCCTTTATCAAGCGTTAATAAAGGAGATTTTGTAAAGACCGACGGACTTCGGATCTTTTGAACAGATGATCGTGCAAAACAAAATTAATACTTATACGACGAAGTGTAATTTGTTTCTTGAATTAATTTTGTTGCAATATTATTCGGAAATATAGTGTCATTTATAAAATTGCAAGGTTATAAAAGTATAGATAAAACGGATTTAGTGCCGTGTGGTGTGTGTGCATGACGCATAAATGAGCCTATTGCCTCATTTCATCCATTGAACGTTGTAAACGAAAGAAAACATACAAATCATAGGAAGCAAATAAACAGCGAAGATACCAGATACTACTACAATCAGACCGCCCAGCTTTTCTGTCACCAGCAGTGAGATGTTTTACAATTGGATGTGGATCATATCTTTGTACAACATTGTAGTTCATACCGAGTTAAAGTATGTTAATTTTTTTTTCATAACCAATTTTCGCGCCTCACAACGCTCGAGCGTGTGGGAGAGGTCTACTCTCGACATGCCGCTATGTGTTTTTGCAATATAAAATTATTCGTTTGTCTCCATTTAGAATAAAAAAGGATGTTTTGAAAACTAGATATATTAAATTATATAGTCAGCGTATTTTTTTATTAATCTGTTTAGTAATGGTCGTAGTGTTTACGTAATGAAATGAAATAAATCTGTCTGAATAACTTTCCATTTATCCTTAGGATAATCCCTATAGCTGGTTGTTGCCGACTCATAGCCGTTCAAAATATATATTTTTTCGTCAAAATGAAAAGAAAATTAAATGATAAAAAAATAAAAACACTCATGAGTCGTGCACTTTTGGCTTTTGCAAACTTTTTTAAAAACGCTACATTGTCCCAAATTACAATTATGCTCTATTGGAAATTATGGATATATTATTTAGATATATTACTCTCTTTAAACGTGGAACAAGTGTTTCTTATTCGGCAAAACCGTAATAAATATTGTTTGTATTTCATGAGTATTGTTGTAAAGTGTTTGTGACACCTTTAGATCTTTGCCCCGTCGACTTGAAATTAAAAAGTTATTATTTGCAACATCTTGTTTTCCATTTTCGAGATATTTCATAATTATATTTGGGAACGTAATATCATTGTTACTTTTTTTAATGGTTTTTTATAATTATATGTTACGTGTTGTGTATATATTTTTAAAATTTTACATTTAGGTAATAAATAATAACAGAAAACTAACTATTTAGGATTTAATAAACTTCACGAATTTGAATCCCAAGAGTTAAATTATAAATGTCAAAAATAGCGCAAAAACCTTTACTTTGATTCTGGTGATATTTTATTTAAGATTTAAACTTCACGGATTTAAATTCTAATAGTTTCCCAAAACCCATCTTTACTTTGATTCTAGTGATATTTTTATTATTGTAATTATAATGATGATATCACATACACAAAAGCTTAAAACACATACTTTACTACATACATAGAACATACTATCTGCCATGTTTGATTACAAATGGTAGGTAATAAAATATTTAGCCAAAGATAAACTGCCCGAAGTTGACCGTGGCAAGGTCGTGAGTGCTTTGAACTTGCAACAAAAACATTTGAATTTTGCACTCGCAGCGGCTGATTGATGGGGTTTCTTCTTATGACACACAATATTGATTTTCTTTGTTCTTTTTTTTTTTTGGAACGGGCACTTGTACAGGATGCATTCGGTTACGTCTTGACATTGGGGAAAGTTACTGAAATATTTTCGACTTGTTTACTATCCGCTTATCGCCGATTCTTTTGTTTCAGGTCTTTCAACTTCGCAACTGCCGGCAACTCGATGTGGTTAGTGAATTTATATCTGATTTATTTCTTTTAAATGTACCAAAAAGTAAGTACTTCGACTTCATGTGCTGATTATTTGATAGAGCCGTACCCAAATCGTCTTTATTACAAAAAACTTACCTTAGCCTTAGCTTAAAATGCTGCTGTGTTTCGTATGGTGGTGAATCTAGAGAACCGGAGACCCTTTTTACTGGAAACTAGGTATTCCATCTTAGTCCCCAAGGGCGGCAACGCATCTGTATTTTGATTCTTAATCAAGGGTAGATGTCATAGGCCACTGAATGAACTTACCATCAGGTGGATTGTGTGCTCGTTTGTCACACAAATGCTCGTAGTTTGTCAACCTTGAATGCTTAAACTATAATCCGTAGAATCAGTTTGACGATCTATAAACCCCTTTTTGTAATAAGCTAGATTGAGTTTAGCTATTTCTTAGTTACCCGTATCCGTCATTAGAAATGTATGAAAGTACAATAATTTAGGCTTAGGATATCGGAACGCCCTTCAGGCCTGTTACGCATACGCTATACGGGTCGCGGTAGATAGTGTTATTGTCTTTCTGTACGTCACGAGTGACTCACGCTATTGTAGAAGTACACAATGGAGTCTTTGTGCATTGTGCCTCAGGGACCTCGCTATTACGTATTCTCTAATGAGTAATTAGTTGAACTACAGTAGGTGTAAGTATGCGGCCACGAACGGCATGCAGCTAGATAAGTTTAAATTTTGTAGGTACAATATATTTTATATAAAAATTACATGTAACATTGTTTTGTCCGCGATCAACTCCTAAACTACTGAACTTATTTCAATGAAATTTTGTATAATATGTGTATTGCTTACTCCAATTTGAGAGATAGGACAAATTTTATCACGATAAGTGCCTCTCACTGTTTTTTATTGCGAAGTTAAGGATTTTTGAAGGACCAAGGGTCGTCGGAAAGGGCAGAACAAAGTCTGCCTGGGTAGTTAGTACATTTTAGAAAACATCTGTTTGAAGTATATTAAATTAATAACAGTTTTAAAATACTTTTACAAGGTAATTGCATATTTATCGGCGTATCATTATCATCATCGTCAGTATTACAACCCTTCACAACTCACGCCACAAACACGGTCCTGAGCCACCTGCATGCATGTCTTACCAGGTAGTCCAGCCTGTTAGGGTCTACCCGAATCTTCGTTTACCGGTATATTATAATATGGTCGACCTATTGGCACTTTAGCTTGCTGATCTGTTGGGCTGTGTCGGTTACTCTGGTTCTACTGCAGTTATCCTGTTTCAGAATTATATCACGTTGTATCTGTGTTTAACTCATACAAAAAGACAAACTTACAGGTTTTCATATGCATGCAGTATAGAATAGTAATTTTCCATGTGAACTGTGAACGTAATCTGAAAAATTAATGCCTTAGTTAAACGATACGAAGTTCCCTACAACGGCCGCGTCGGGTGGCGGACGGTAATTATTGCTGTTGACCGAATAGATAGAGATATGTTATGATGTGTAGCGTTATAAACACCTTATGAATCTTCTGTACATCACATAATGTAAGAATTAGGAATGTTAACGATACGCACTTCTGTCGATATGATACTCATATCGATAGATACTAATATAAAAATATCAGCGATACGGATATTGAATTTAAAAATAGGTAAAATAAGTCAAATAAAGTTGGGTTAGAAAATATTTAATAGATTTAATAATATTGTAACTGACAGATTTTCAAATTAGTAATTAAAAGTATTATTTTTAATTTTTATCCAAGAGTAGTTTTTGTTACATTTAAATCTCTTTTATACCTTTAAAGCTAGTGCAAATGATTTTTGAAGCAATTCTTTAATTAGATTTTATTTAATTATTCTTTAGTAAATCTATGGAGAAGCTTTATGTTCAGCTGTGCTCTTTTGATAGGCTGTTATCATAATGATAGTGACTACATAATAGTTCCAGTATAAATTATTTTTTTAATGTTTTCGTGGCAGTGGGGTATAATAAAACATCGCAATAGGAAATAAATTCTTCGTGACATTTATTTCGTGGCAGTTTTGAATAAGCTGAAATTAACCTACGGCTACGTCAAGAATTTGGCAACCTCATACTTACCTATTATAAGTTATATAGTTGCAGAAAAAAAATCCATCACGTGTGTCTTAAGAGTCGGTGATAAGAAATTCCAAAACGATTTTAAAAATGCCAAAATGATTTAATTGCGCCCAGATTGCGCGGATAGAGGACAGTGTAAAAACTAAACAATTACCATTATTAGATTAATTTAAATTCCTATGTTCAAAAAACTTCCACAAGGTTTTTGTGCAACAAACCGCTGCTTTAATGCCACTTAAAGCATCTATTTCGGCTTACAATACGTAAAAAAAACTATAAAGTCGTTTTTTTAACATCAAACTATATTGATCCACCGCGAAATAAGTTTTTTTGTGAACGAAGGCAATGTCGAATGGCACGCGTTCATAGGGGATCGCCCTCAAAATACTTCGTATACTATAACTAAGTACAAAGAGCAAAAAGGGTACGGCACAAATATAATAGATACGCCAAAACCCGATCCACCTAAAACTGTTGAATTGCATTCCAAATTTAAATCGGTCAATCGAATTTAGCCTCTGTGAGTTTAGTTCACGTAATATTTTGTAGCTTCGGCCCTATTTGGAGTCCCTGCGCACTTTCTAAAGCGGGGACTTGTAGGCGGGAAAAGTGGTCGTTCGTTTAGACACGTCAAAACAAATTAGCGGTTGGTATGTATGCGAATTTACGACTAGCGTTTATTGAGATAGCTTATAGCGGTTTTGGTGGGCGCAACAAGGATGGTCGAAATATCATATGAAATCTAAATTTATTACAGCAGTTTTTCCCTTTTAGGCGTTTTGATCGATGTGTGGATTATGAATAAGGAGTTTTAGGTTCCCGCGAATGTGATGTTAGTTTTATTGCTTATACATCTGCCTTAGTGATTATAATATATTTTTAAACCGTATTTTAAAGTAAAGATATATACACTTTAATACCTAATACCGTAAAACAATTGAGAAGTTCACATAAATTACACCTGGACAAACATGAAGAACCGAAACAATTATTTGTAAGCCATACAAATACTCGTATCCGAGATTTGAACCCGCAGCCCTGCAGCGCCACAGTCATACGCTTTTCCTTTGTGCAGAAATTACTATGACTTTTTTTTAATTATGTTTACGTGATTTAAATTTTTATGGTAAATTTTGAAGATTCGGTTTTTAAACAGATAAATTTCGTATTTCTATTATCGCTATTATGTACTACATAATAATAGCCCATATCAAATCAAATTGAAGAACTAAAACTAAATTGGCAACCGAAAATTCGAATTACGAAATTGCTCATAACTAATTCAAATATCGAGTGATGAGTCGAGTGGGTGGCGACATACGATGATGGGGTAAAAATTACCCCCGCGGGTAATCCGGAGCCCACACCCTATATGCAAGTTCTACGTGAGTGGTTGCTTGTGGAACATAAATATAAACACGCACACATTCACAAACAAGAGTGTGTGTCGGAGGGACTGATAATGGTGTATTTCCGTTGTCGAGTGAATCCCTGCAATGGGTGCTTTACCATTCAATTCTCAAAATGGAGGATGAGATTCATCGAAATTTTTAACATAGAGTTTATTACGTTGATAAATACTTCTTCTTAAATATATCACAAATATTACAATTTTAATAATATTTGGATATTTTGACGGAGATAAAATAGTTTTGTAATTAATTTTGGCCATTTCAATTATTCGGTGAAAGGAAAATTCTTGTTAATAGACTGCATTTATTGAAGTCGATTATTTTAAGAGATGAGTACCTATATTGTAATTTTTTAAATAATTGCTAAGTTGTTCTTCCAGTCAAATTATTTTGAATAAAGTTATTCAATAAGATGGCATCATTTATTTTAATGTTATTTGAGTCATGAGGTGACCAAATACTTCCCAGATTGTGTAAACATAAAAACCGCATGATCACACGGCAATAACCCTTAAAACACACAATGGCTTGAAAAAAATAAAGAAGCAAACAAACTGCACCCGTCGTCATCACACGTGGTTCACGAGGCATTTAATATTTTTATTGCACTCCATAAACATAAGGTATGGCAAACAAAATGGTCATTAAATCGCACCCGTTAAACACCTCCCCGCTGAAAATGGCTTTTTGGCTGCCGACAAGTAATGTTGGTAAGGTTGTAATTCAAAATAAAATAGTGCACAGAATATATATGAAAGACGTTGAGCTTTATAATAAATGCTTTTATAAAAGCAAGGGTGACAAGCACATCAGATGGTTAGTGGATGCTGTGGCCCATCCACACCGACATCTATCTCGATTGAGGATAAAATGCAGACGCGCTGTCACCCCTGAGGGCTAAGATGCAATGCCTAGTTACCGTTAAAAAGGGTTTTATTATAAATAATAATGAAAATAATTTATAAATATCCCAAATATTATAATAATAGTTTGAAGCTGAAAAGCGCACGAAGAATATATACAAAGGTGAATCAATAGAAATGTTTTTCTAAAGATTTTATTTTGTCTGTCTTGTTTTCAACATATATCCACTATATATATCAATTAAGCCACAGTGAGTCGGTTCGAGTGTATGAGTTTTGTATTTAAGTATGTGCATTCACGTCATATTTTGTCAAAGGACTTTAATTTGAACTACGAGTATATTTTAGCTGATTATAAATGAGAAGTAACTCCACTGTTTAGTTACTTTAATTCATGCCGGACATAATTAGCAAGTTATGGTTTGTGCTTACACCGTAATATATGACGGCGTGAAGATCATAATGAATATAAAAAGACATAGTTTATTTAACGCAATGTTTTAATTGCGCTCGTAACATTTGAATACGGGCCATGCGGATAATGTCGCAGCCGTAAACGCAAGCATGCGTGCATCCATTTTTGGCGGGAGTCAACATTTTCAACCGGCTAATGGCCCGTGTCTTTTACACAGAAAATACTTCTACTGATGTTTTACTTGTTTTAATAACGTAGCATACCTACTTTCATGACTTGCAATACTGGCAACTTGGATTTCGTCTTAAATTTAAAAATTAAATAAGTATTTACTAGAATAGTTTTTGTATTATTAAATAATTTATTATATTTAATTTAATCTCCTACGACCTATCATTTCGTACTGAACAAGATTGGTCGAGTTTCAAATATAAATTTTTCATCTATACTGCGCTAGTTCCTTGGACGATCACTGCAGCGCTTTAATAGTAAAAGCTAGCACTGGAAGTGCTCTTCGTTCTAAAACCAGCCCATTTTATAAAGCCCTGCCACAACCAAATTAAATCAATATAACGTTAATACGTTAAGAGGTCTATTTATAACGGCGACGTACACACTGGGCGTCAAATGCGTATTTATTGAACGTTCGCGGCGCTGCGTCAGGCGTAGACAATACAAAACTGCCTTCGTACACGCGAGCTTAGGCCCTGTCCACATTATCTCGGATTCCGATCCGACTGTCGTAAAGATAGGGGGTACGTAATTAACATTTTTTTTTGAAAAGAATGCGATTGGGGTTTTAATTTAACGGACTACAAAAATGTTTGAGTTGTGCCTTTGTGTTTTTTCGCCGTAGTTACTCGTAACTAGGTAAAGTGTAAATTCTGTGTCATAGTTAATTAGATCAACGATAATTACAACATTTTATCACCGTATAGTTGTGTAAGAATATCCACTACATAGACCCGTGGGTGCCAGTGGAAGCGACAGACGAAACTAAAACCAGGATATGGGCAACAGTGTTTTGCTAATAAAAACTAAAATTTAGCATATGAGTTCAATCTATCGGTCTATGTTCAAGCAGCAACGGTAACACTGACAATAATACTATAACTTATAGCACTTTATACGTGGTAGAGCCATTCTGCAGTTATATCAGAAGTATAGTTGCAGCACGAATGGGTCGGCTCGACCGGGGAAGGACCACGCTCTCACAGAATACCAGCGTGAAACAGTAGCTTAATGCTGCTGTGTTTCGTATGGTGAGTGTAGAGAACCGGAGACTCTTTTTACTGGAAACGAGGCATTCCATCTTAGTCCTCACGGGTGACAACGCATCTGTATTTTGATACGTAATCGAGGTTAGATGTAGATGTCTATGGGCCACAGCAACCACTTACTATTAGGTGACTGTTGATAGTCACCCACTTATATAAAAAATAAACACATATAGCACGAACATAACACGTTTGTAAAATAATTCCAAAGTTAAAACAGTGATAAACCTAATATTTCTAAATATTTTATAAATGTATGTCTCAATTATTTGTCTGTATCCTCAACGAAGTTACTGATTAGGGTTTTAACTTAATGGTAAATTTTAAAGTTATTCTGAAATGTGTGATGATAGTGAAGTGGTTGGTGTTCGCGTGGCAGTTAATATTATAATTAATAGTAAATACAGATAGTATAACGAAACAAGTTTTTAGAATTAAATTCGAAAATATGGAAATATGCAAATATTTGTAGTGTGTAACGCTGCTCATTGTCGTGGGCGTACCACAGAATATCGAAAGCGTGGAGTTTGAATTGAGCCGTTCATACATAAAGCACATATTTAGCTCGAATTAGCCTGGGGAATTTGATTTACAGCTCTCCATTTCATTCGCGTTCATGCAAACTTTCGTTTTTCAAATATAGTCATACTGGTAAATTACAGTGCGATACTCGACCTTTACCGTGTCTTTTGCTTTGCAAAACAGTTTGTTCCATATTTTATTTTTAGTATAAATACACTCTCCGGCACGGAAACTTGGCTACTCGTGAATTTGCTGATTATTTGCACTGAAACGTTTTTTTAACAGAAAATTAAGGGTAGATGCATTCAATAAGTGTCTCTAATGGTTTTAGAACATAGAAATTTAATGTTTACTTCACCGAAATTTTTCTTTTCAAGATAACATGTTTTCACTAAAATTAACATCTTTCCATTGTCACTTTAAAAACACTACAAAGTTAAAAATTAAGTCTGTTTCTTTATTGTCTATCAGTTTTAATATCGGGTGTTTCCTCCTCTAGCCCTGATAACCGCTTGCATTCGATCTGGCATGCTTTGAATGATGTTTCTGACATCAACTTGCGGTATGCTGTCCCAAGCGGCCAGCGCTGCATTTCGGAGCTCATTTAGAGTTTGTGGCGGTTTGGAGCTGGACTTTATCTTTCTTTTGAGCATACCCCATACATGCTCAATTGGATTTAAGTCCGGGCTACGAGCTGGCCACTGTAATTTTTGTATTCCAACCTCTTCCAGATATTCCTCTACACAATGTGCGACGTGCGGGCGTGCATTATCGTGCATGAGGAGGAATTCGTCGTGTCCAATGAATCCCGAATAAGGCATTACGTGCTCCTGAAGAACTTCCTCGATGTATCGAGTAGCTGTAAGCCGATTATCGACGATGACCAACTCTGTACGTGCGTCGGAACTTACACCTCCCCATACCATTATTGAGCCTCCATGGAAACTCACAGTTTGGGTGATGGTAATGGGTAGAAACCTCTCTCCTCTTTTTCTCCACACTCGTTCTCGACCGTCTGGAGCACGTAAAGCCCAAAAGCTCTAACCCATTGCTCGTGGGTCCAATTGACATGTTCTCTTGCGAACTGAAGTCGGGCTACTCGGTGCTGTCTGAGAAGTTCTGGACCTCGTGCTGGTCTACGAGCTTTTAAATTCACTTCCTCCATTCGTCTTCTCACCGTACGCTCACTAACATTAACGCCTCTTGCGATTTGGAGCCGCTGGCGTATCTCAACAGCGGTCAGGTAGCGGTTTCTCAAAATCTCCATAACAATAAAACGATCGTCCCGGGCCGATGTGCACCTTACGCCCCCACTGCCTGGCCTGCGGGTGTAGCGGCCTGTCTCCTGGTATCGTTTCAGTGAATACTGCATTGAGGACCGTGGTACGTTAAGCACAATAGCAACTTCACGCTGTGTCAGCCCTTGGTCAATTAATGCTACTGCTTGTGCAACTTGTGCTGGTGTTAATGGCATTTTTATTGGCTTTAAAGCACCTTTAGTTATTTAATTAAGACACAAGATCACAATAATTGAATAACCTTACAGTAAACTTTTCACAACACACAAATTTAAAATGTGAACTTAGTCGCTCAAATGACCCGATTCAACTAAAAATTAAAGAATTCGTCATGGTGCACTTAAACATAATGAATTACCCTCTTGAACTTGAGGGTAAACATTTTTTGACATACTTGCATAACAAACATTCATCAGAAACACTTAAAGCTTTTGCTATCGCGAGATAACCGCTTGGCCAAGTTTCCGTGCCGGTGAGTGTATATTCTAGATGATTATTCTCAATCAGTGGTGATAACGTCGATCAATTTTTCAACGAAACTATTGTTCATTATAGCAATTAATTGTTTGGTATTGTTGTTGTTTAACTTAGGTTTCAAGTTTCAATTATACAAGTAGGACTCTGTTTAGGTTGGAGTCATAAGTGTTTCTGTCTCCAACATAACAAAAGCTTACATTAGGCTCTGCTCTATAGTGTTATTGAAACCGATAATAGATATATTTATTATTTTTATTTATTTTCATTATCTTCTTGATCAACTTTTTGATAATCAGCTGTATAACATTGTCCTTTTCTATAGTAGGTCTAGGGGTTGGGTTGGCCGTAAGCAACGCATTTGGCAGCTAGGTAGTGTCTCTCATACTGTATCCTAGCCAACCTCTATTGCTCTCATATAACCATTACGTAGAAAACAAATTTGTTGAGATGAAAAAGTAAGTGATTTTGAGTTCGTACACTACATATTATTCGAGAGCCGTCGCTGTGGTCGAAAACTGCTCTTAGTAATTTTTTAAATCATCACGAGTTTAATTGAGTTAAGAAAAATAAAATGAACGAAAATTGCTTTAATATAGAAACCATTTAATAAAAAAAAATATATTATTTTACAGTTATTTTCTAATTTCACTTTGTCTTTGAAATCATTACCGCCCAACTGAAAACTCTTTAACCAGAGAACTCAGCTTTTATGAATGAAGCGGCGGCGAAACACGCCTTAAAACCTTCATCGGGTTATTTATCTACATCCCTTATCCATCTACATCTGCAACGGGGGTTCGAGTAAGCCAGAGATTTGCGAACTAATTTCAACTGCAAATCCCTAAAATGAGCGGGATTTGGTAACGCCCGCAACGCCTCGTCTGTACACACCTTTATGATTATTTTTCAAGATAATCACGGAGTCTTATTACCGTCTTCGAGGGCCGAATACTTCTATCCACTGCCACTGTTCTTTCCTTTCCAGTTGTGAAAATTATTAAGTAAACATTTGATCTTTTGCTTAAATAAATTTGATCTGGAAATAATACTTTTTTTCATTTAATCAATTTTGAGCAATATTGGCAATATGGGTCATGGCTTACGTGGTAGACCTACGCTACAGCTATATTATGATTGCAGCACGAATAGGTCTGCTCGACAGGGGTAGGACCACGCTCTCGCAGAATATCAGCGTAAAATAACAGCTTAATGCTGCTGTATTCGTATTGTGAGCATAGAGAACCGGAAACCTTTTTTACGCGAAACGAGGTATCCCATGTGAGTCCTTAGGAGTGACAACGCATTTGCATTTTGATTCAAATGTAAATGTCTATGGGCCACTGCATCAACTTGCCATCAGGTCATAAAAACATGGTACCATGATATGATCGCTTGATTTTAATTTTATAGTACACGCGCAAAGCAAGTTATTTTCCCATCAGCACCAATGAAATTGTTCGATTGTTAATTAAACACGTGATTAAACATTTAGCCGTAAAAGAAAACTTCGTAGAAAATCTGCATATCTGATAAATAAATAAATTCAATGACTCGTGTAATCGGTTACGCACTCCACTGCGCGGCGCTTAATTTCCTGCTCCAGACAGGCTTAACTTTTCAAGTCTGAAAGCCTGTATATTATTACCTGTGTATAGGCCTCATCACATTTCTGTGAGGAGGCCTATACACAGAGGGTTTTTTGACCACCCGGCGCCCTGGAACGCCCGCTGCGTTGGCAAACTTCACAATCATGTACTGGAATTTTTAATTTCTTTAAAAATGTACTATTATATGCATACTTATATTACATTGCTGCCGGCGTGGATTCAACTCGGGTGACTCGAGTTCCGAATACTTATCCCCTAAATCTAAACTATCACGGCTGCTTTCATGCGCTACTACTATCACTAATACTTATTTACTATCAAACTACTTTATACCTATCACATTTTGTTCCTTGGTAATTTTTAATTATTGTTATTTTTATATATATATATAATTCAATATTAGATTTTTAACAGACAAATTTTGTCTTGTTTTTCTTAATCGCGATTGCTTAATCGAATTTTGTTTTTAAGAACTCAGCAAGCTTATTGTTGATTTACACGTTTCGTAATTAAGTTGAATGTGAGGTCGTAAAATGTTATGGGTTTAATTTTTCTTCATTTACAAGCTCGGCGTGTTTATACAAATATTTTGTTTTAAGTATTATAATTACAGCTTATAAAGCATTCCATTTTAGTTCTCAAGGGTGACAATGCATCTACATTTTATCTCTTTTTTATAGAAAAGGGGTGACTAGGGTGGTAAGAGGCTGCTGTGGCCCATACATATATATTTACATATGTCCTCAATTAAGAATCAAAATGCAGATGCGTTGTTATCCCGGAGGACTAAGTTAAAATATCTCTGTTTTCAGTAAAAAGAATCTATCCGGTTCTCTACACTTACCATAAGAAACACAGCTGTTATTTTACGCTGGTATTCTGTGAGAGCGTGGTCGAGCTAACCCATTCGTGCTACAAACATAAAATAGGTGCAGCGTGGCTCTACCACGTTATTCTTAATCGAAGACATGTAGATGTCTAGGAACCACAGCATCCATTTGACCAGCGAACTTACCACTACAAGGTTGTCTCTCAAAAATAAATAATAATAATAATCCACAACTATCACACAACGCCATCTAGTCCCAAGCTAAGCAGAGCTTGTGTTATGGGTACTAGACAACTGATAAACATACTTATATATTTCTAAATACATAAATATTATAGATAAATTACACCCAGACACAGAACAAATGATCGTGCTCATCACACAAACATTTGTCCTGGGTGGGAATCGAACCCACGACCTCCGGCACAGCAGTCAGCAGCAGGGTCACTAACCACTAGACCAACAGGCCTGTCAATAATACTAAGTATATTACAATATCATATTATTTTTGACGTTTTTAATTGTCTTAAGTTATGTTTCAAAACAATAGTTTAAAGTATTTCAGACTCTATTAATTTGATAAAAAAAGCTTTTAACTTGACTTTTACATCGATGTGAAGATTTTTATGTTTGAAATTGATATATCGCAGCAATAAATTGTTAATATTAGCTGTAATATGCAATTATTATGACATTACAAGTATACACAGATATCATCTTTTAATCAACAGTGTTGGCGTTTAACAAGCCCCCGAGGCCGGTCGTTTTATTCTATAAAATTATAAAGTTCACGAAGATTTGTAAGAAATACCGCAGATCAAGTTATAGTGGGCGTGCTGATACCCCCCGCCGTCGAAATAATTATTAAGCGGGGTGAAAACTTGTCAGTTGCAACGTTACAGCTCATTAAAATTGAACTTTAAAGAACATGTGTGTACAATGCCTAAGGGCAAGTGCGTGAGTGTGTAGGTACCGAGTACGAAAACTTTAAAGGGTCCATCTCACTGTTTAGCAACAATTACCTAAGGGAAGCGCGTTTAACAACTGTTTATGCAACAATGTAATTACTTTATATTCTTTTATTTTAATGTTGCATTTTATGGTTACATACAGCCGTTATACGAGTTAGCAACACAACTTATAATATATAAGATTTCATTACTGGTTGGTCAGTAAGCACAATCATTAAAAATTATTTATTTTTTAATAATTAAATAAATGTAGCTATGCAGTAGTAACATAGATCCTTGACCAGCCGCGGATTATCCACTAGTAGATAAATAAGAAGAATAAAAGATGTCCAGTACTAATCCTTTCTTCGCTCGCGTTAATAGCAAGCAGAAAAATAATCTAAAAATTTGAATATATTACATACTCGTATTTCCCAAAAATATATAATGATACCAGTGATTCTATAATCTCAAGTAATTTCTAACACTTGCGTTTTAACAATTTAGCGGTCGTGCTTTTTTGCGCGAGTATATAATGTAGTTTTTTAAAGTAGAGGCCCTGCGCCCTCCTTTATGCCAAGGAGGGTCGCGTTCGTATACGGCTTAGAGATCTCTAGTCAGATCGTTAAGCCAATTCCTAAAAGGTTGGGTTTAGTGGGTAAAAGTCACGACATAACCACGAAGCCGGCTGCGTGGTATGCTATGAGCATTCCCAACCTCCCTCCCCCGCTTTCCGGAAGGTTGCCCATATTTGCTTCGAGCGCAAAAAAAAAAGTAGAGGCCGAGGACAATAATAATAAATGCTTCTGCACTTTCTACCGTTCATAATTTGAAACTTCTTATGCAAATCGCGGTAAAGGTTTCCCACGGAGCGTTTACAAAAATTACCATACCTCGAAGGGGTTGAAAACTTATCTGCTTACAGCGAATCCCGTCTTTTGGATAAAATATGCTAATTGTGGATACCCACGAAAATTAATTACAGGGGTTCCAGCCGGCAGCTGTTTTATTCAAATGATAATTTCGTTTTTAACGCGTCGAGTGAGAGAAATTGGGTGTGCTGCCCAAAATTCGTACATGTGTGCTTGTTGTTTGATTTTTCATTGCATTGTTTATTGTGTACATATTGCAATACGTTGTAAAGCTAAATAAAGCTGACTTACGTACTTTTATATTTTCTTTTATATCGAATTTTTTTTTTCGTTTGAATTATGTTTTATTTGTATAAGTTAAATTATTATTTGTGGTATTTTCTATATTTTCTGTTGGTAAACTAATGGTTAAAGACAGTGGAAGAGTGAATTAAATTGTTTTGGAGAGTTAAGGTGTATGCATAGCGTATATTATCATACAAATCCAGATCATCTCAAGACAATAGAAACAGATTGGGCCAGTATATAAATTAGTGGTTACTTCGTTTTCCGTATTTTTTATAAATATATTTTTATAGCATTGCGTGATAAACGAGCACACAGTCCATCTCATGGTAAGTGGATGCTGTGGCCCATAGACATCCACATTTATCCTCAATTAAGAATCAAAATGCAAATGCGTTGTCACCCCTGAGGACTTAGATGGAATGCCTCGAATCCAGTTAAAAGGGTCTCCGGTTCTCTACACTCTCCATACGAAACACACCAGCATTACGATGCTATTTTACGCTGTTATTCTGTGTTAAATATAGAAGAATTCACATCAAAAAGAAGACGGAAGAAAGAAGACAAGAACAAAGAAGCTCATCGAAATGGTGATTGCCACTAGCGAGGTATAGAGTTCCTACGTATGATCAAACTGTAGGAACTTCATACCGTGCTCTTGGGTTTGCCAAACTTCTGCGTATGCTGCAAGCAGAAGAATGTTATAAAACATGGGAAGAAATAATTCTGAATTATCATTTATTTTTCGTTAATTAATTAAATGAAATGTTATTGTATTTGAAGCTCTTTGACGTTAATCCACTATATGCTTGAAACGTTGATACTACAAATAGAAAGGATTTATTTACAATCGTCGTAGTCACAGTTCAATATAACATTACCCTGTGGTCACTGGTGATCAATAATAGTAATTTATTTAGTAAAAATTTGATGTAAAAAATTCTAATTTAATGCCAAATAACATTCTATCTAAGTCAACCAGTAAGCTAAGTATGGAAATATATTCATAGCTTTTAACCAAGTTAAAAAAGGAGTTTCTATATTATTCTAGGCGTATCTTTTTTATGATATTTCACTGATTTCTCGGAAACGGCCGAACCGATATATATAATTCTTTTTTTTTCTAAATAGGTTATATTCAGGGGTGGTTAAATATAAATTTGCTGAAAAAATTTACACACCAAAGTGTGGGAAATTAGAGAATGTAGTTCTTAATGTAAATATTAAGGGCGAATTATCGTCATAATTATTTTTTACCTTAGTCCACCTATACCATGTAAAAAAGTAAGATCTGACATCAACAACAAAATATAAATATAAATAGAATAATTTTCACATAGGTAATTGCTTCTTAATTCCGGACTTTCATTCTTCAAGACACGATGTCTTAGTTTTAACTTCAGCCGTTATTATTAGTACCTATTATTACTTCTTTTCATAATACCTATGTGCTGTTGTTATTATGTAGTCATATGAAGTGTGATATAAAAGTATGTACCTATAATTTTTATATTTACGTTAATGTTACTCTATAGATACACATATTTTATTAATGGTTTAAAAATAATGAAATTAAAACTACTTTTACCGAATATAACGCGCTTTTAATTTAAATAAAATAATAATATGTATTATTATTTTTATCTCCCATAGTCATGGGGAGACTATAGGGTTTAACGACTCATCATCATCATTATCATTATAGCCCTTCACAATTCCACTGTTAAATATAGGCATCCTGCAACGAACGTCACAAAGCACGGTCCTGAATGACCTGCATCTATCGACTTACTGAATATGTTGTTACCAGGTCGTACTGTTGAACATTGTATATTAATATAACTAAACAATGTATATTATCTACTTTGTTAATCTTAAACAACAAGAACATGTATATACCTACCGTATTCAAAAGTTACTTAATTTTTAAAGTTGCTTGTAATTCTGACAGTGCTAAAAGTATTTCATAGCGTATTATGAATTCGAAAGTACATTTGTTGTATATAGCGTACGACTTGGATTAGATTTTTTTCATCATCATCACCGACGTGTATGTTTTGGACATAATAGACCAATTTGCATTGGGTCATTATAATGCATCAAAACCCTCTTCATGCCATTCCAGCGTAGCCTACCTTTTTTTGAAGTTATTATTTTTCTCTTTAACGATACATCTCTTAAATTTGTCTATGGCAATTAGTGACTTATAAGTAGGTTTTGGAGGTGTTGTATTTATAGTCGACTTCAATTCAACTGTATATTATTTTTGCATGTATGTCACGCGATATTTTCGCTAATTGTGTGCCAACTATAACGATTCTTTTTTATTATATAGGCTATAAATTAAGGGCGGTCTCATTTAAAATTTAAAAAAAAAATCACAGCTCCAGTAAGAAGTAAGAGGATAAAATTTTGTGTAACTATTTATACGACATTCTAGTTCATATTCACAACCTTTAAGGTTGAGATATTACTTAGAACAGTGATAGGGGTCAAATAGTTAAACTTAAAAGGAATTAAAAACCATCTTCAGGAAATAAAAGGATTGAAAAAAAATTTCTACGTTATTTAATAGCTTTTAAAGTTGGTGCTAATCAACACAAAGTGTATCGAACAATTAAAGGAAAAAATTGTGAGCATCTACGGTAAACTTGCGCCAGTTGACTGGTGATCTAATTAGATTTAGATTATTTAAATTTTTTTCTTTATTTACCAAGTTAGGCGTGTGTTGGTGCGTGAAAAACTCTCCATATCATCACTTAGTGAAATTTGAGTTTGGCGTATTCAACCGTAACCTTTATATTTTACGTAGTAGAATCATCAGAATGGGTCAGTTTGACCGGGGAATAATCAAACTCTCACAGAATACCAGCGTAAAATAAAAACTTAATGCTGCAGTGTTTGGTATGGTGTGTGTAGAGAACCGGAGGACCTTTTCTCTGAAAACAAAGCATTCCATCTTAGTCCTCAGGGTGACACTGAATCTGAATTTTACTTACCATCAGGTGGACTGAGTTTTTTTTTTATAGAAGAGGGGGCAAACGAGTTCTCGTTTGTCACTTCTTTTCTATAACAACAATATAAAGTTTATTTTATATATCCCAATAAGAGGGCACAGTTCTCTTTATTTTTGAGAAAGTTTTAAGCGCAAGGAAAAGTTCACCGCCGCCTACTTATCGTTGTGTTGGCAGAATTCACTTGTCGTCAATTTCTTTTTTATTACACAGACATGTTTTCTCACGACGCTTTCTGCAATCCCCAATTCCCTGCACCCATGCAAAAAAGTGGCCGATTTAGCGAGTGACGAAAACAGTTACGCTACAAACAATTGAGTTTAGCGGTATCTTATTATTTCAAAACTGTACGATTACGATGAACGTTTCCACAAAGAGGTTGTAGGAGGAAGAAAACTCCTTGTAAAACGCACAGTGGGTAAACCGTCAAGTATCGTGAGTTTTATCGCGATGTGCGTTCGTGAAATTTGGCGGCTGGAATTAATCCGAACAATTCCTCAGAGCACCCACCGTGGTAGTTTAGGGTTGCCAGATAGATGGTCGAGATTCGTATGGATTCTCATACGAATTTTGAGTGATTTCTAGACACCCGACAAAACTCAAAATTTCCAGACAAAAAACTTCTCGGAAAGTTAACGTCAGGCCTTTGATTTAATAAAAGATGAGTTAGTTATTAAACTGAACTATGAAGTAAATTGTTTAAAATTTAAATTTTTTTCTCAAAATTGGTGGTCTCTAGTAAAGTCCAATGCGAAAACATGTGGCGACCTAAAATTAAGCGAACCTAGATTAGTAATGTGTCAACAATGTTAACAAAAACTTAATTAAAAAAAACCAACAACAATCCCACTTCCAAAATTTTTCTAAAGATTTTGTTCTTCCGATCTGGCAAACCCATGGTTAGATGCGATAGAAAGTGCAAAGGGATGTAACATGAAAAACGCAGCGTCAATGAATCGAGTCGATCAGAAAGAAATCGGTCGTCCACGATCTGACCATGTAGTTAAATGAAAGGAGCTGGCGCTAAAATGCCCCAGCCTAGAGTCGAGAACAGTATTCCATGTGAAGCCGAACTTGCGCCTTGTAAAGTTGCAAGCGGTGTGCCAGCATGAAATACTGTCCCGCTCTGCTAAGCACTCCAATCTTTTTAGAGGCTAATTTGGCCTTCCTTTCCAAGTGATCACAAAACTACACATCATTCGATATGTAGACACCGAGGATTCCAATGCTAACTGAAACAGCAAGGGGAGCACCCTGAATTTGAAAAGATACGACAAAGGGGTTCTTCAGCGGTAAACGCGCAAACCTCTATCTTCCGAGGCTTTGTTTAACAAAGAGTCGACTTCAGGCACAAGTATGTTCCGGTACTCGATGACGTGATCCTGTGCTGTCGTTTTTATAGGATAGGATGACAAACGAGCACACAATCCACCTGATAATAAGTGTTTGCTGTGGCCTATCTATCCTCGATTACGATTTAAAATACTGATGCGTTGGCACCCGTGAGAACTAAGATGGAATGCTTCGTTTCCAGTAGAAGGGGTCTCCAGTTCTCAACACTCACCATACGAAACACAGCGTTAATTTACGCTGGCATTCTGTGAGAGCGTGGTCCTTCCCCGGTCGAGCCGACCCATTCGTGCTACAACTGTACCTACTACTAATATAACTGCAGCATGGCTCTACTACGCATAAACCCGTTCTGATTTTTTGGATAGTTTAGCGATGTTATTGAAAAAAGTTAGCGGATACCCTATATTTTCGTGTAATAATGTGCAATAGACGCCGGTAGAGTACATAGATAATAGATATCGCTTTTCAACGACCCATACTGCGAGCGTAATATTATTTTGACTGAAGTAAGGCCAAACTCCTGGTGTCATAGTCGCTTTGACCTACTGTGAAGAGACAGCACGAGACGGCTTCGTAAAATTGAGCAGCGTTTGAGTGTTTGGGCATAGTCACTTATTTGTGCAAAATATATAAATGAATAACAAATATTCCATCAGAAGTATCAACAATATTCAAACAGTTATCAATGAATGACCTTGACGAGAAAATAAATAAATTCGGAAGCCTCTCTTAGAACAATGCAAACATTCCGCTCACTCACACAGAAAAATAATTTTACAGGTAATGACCTCACTAGATGGTCTAAGGTTGCTCGTAAACCGCGCATTTTTATGAGTGAAAAATATACGCGATATCCCCAATGAACAGAAGACTTTTTGTACTCACTTATTTTTCGTCTTGATTTCTTACTTCAGGTCAAATTCGTCTAAAAACAAAAACCATCCATCGATTACAACCAGGTTGCCAGATCGGGATTTTGGGGTTGTTATCGGGAGAAATAAATATTAAAAATAAAAAGTTTTTTTTTATTAAGAGACTACAAAAAGTACTTCAAACCTTTATGAGCCGTAGTAGCTCAGGTGGTTAACGCTCGCTGTAAATATAACAGAACACGAGAAAAAAAAAAAAAGTTAATTACACCCCCCCCCCAAAAGGAAACAATAGAAAAAAAAAAAAAAAAAAAAAACAGAGGTCTGTGCCCAGCTGTGGGGGGGAGATCATTTGAAATGTCGGGAGAATCCAGACGAATCCTGACCATCTGGCAACCCTACCGCCGCGCCGCTACATGTCCTAAACAAATGTTACTATTTTGTCTTATTTAAATTATTTGCTTTGAAACAGCACTGTAACTAGCGACTTATACATGGTAGAGTCATACTGCAGCTATATAGCTATATTATGGTTGTAGCACAAATGGATTAGGACTACGCTCTCACAGAATACCAAAGTAAAATAGCAGCTTCATGTTGCTGTGTTTCGTATTGTGAGTGATGAGAACCGGAGTCTTTTTTTACCGGAAACGAGGCATTCTACATTAGTCCTTAGGGGTTACAACGCATCTAAAAAGATTCTTAAAAGATCTTTTGATTCTTAATCGAGAATAAATGTAGATGTCTATGCGCCACAGCATCCACTTACCTTAAGCTGGACTATGTTCTCGTTTGTTACCCTTATTTACCCTTATACATTAAAAAAAAACTTCAATTTGTAACCAAAACTGTTTGCAAATTTTAACGCTCAGGGTAAGTCCTACCAACCTGACCCTGCTATGATAATGATATTATTTGATTGATTAATAGTAAATTCTACGTAGGAGATAGACGTAGAATTTTTACCAAAGATTTAAATCTTTAATTTTTACAACAGCACAAGTATACGCCTCAATGAAACACTAACTCTTTTCTACCTGTGCCTGATGCGATCGATAAGAGTAGCAAGTCCAGGACAGGGAGAATCATTAAATATATATCTCACGCATTTATGTCGGCCAACATGTTCATAAGTAACCGTCTCAGCGACAATTTCTTGGAAATTATAAATGATACATTCGATATCTTTGTATCTGACAAAACTAAACATGTAACATTGTAAAATGTAATTTCATTCATTTTTACTGTATAAGTTTTAGAGCCACGCGGCAACTATAATATATTATAACATAAACATAACATAAACACTCACGCCTGTCACCCAGAGGGATAGGCAGAGACTACAGACTTCCATTTGGCACGACCCTGACACACCTCTCTCGCCTCCTCCACATGCTCGTCGGTTAAGGGTACTCCTAGTTTACACACACATTTGGTCGATAAAATTTTGCCTAGCACATCCCTTACCGACTCTGCCGTTCACTTCTGCAAGATAAATTTGCTTTGTCACTCTTTCCTCATGACCAAACCACCGAAGCAATCCTTTCTTAATCCTGGTCACAACATCATCTTGCAAACCACACACCTCTCTTATCACACAACTTCTCATCCTGTCACTCGGATTCAGCCCTAACATACTCCTTAACAACCGCATTACACAGCGTTTATACTACTCTCGTGCTTCTTCTGCCACACCCAGCTTTCACTACCATACGTTAAAGTAGTGACCAACACAGCAGTGTGAATAGTCATACGTGCCTTTTTTGACACATTCTAACCTTCCACGATAGAGTGTAGGCCCCATTTACTCTATTTATATTAAAAAAATTAAATTTTTTTATAAGCATAAATGTAACACCTAACAGTAAAGTATACTCAACCAGGTGAGGACCATGCTCCCATAAAATACGAGCGTAAAATAGCAGCTTGCTGCTGCTTTGTTTAGAAAACCGGGGATAGATGTAGATATCTATGGGTATATAAAATGCGTAAATGATACACTAACTATTTTCGCTTAATCTATAAAAAAATTCTAGATCACTCACGGATCATTCAACATTTATGGCCGTGTCAATGTCACGTAAATTTTTCTCTAACTAAAACCGGAGGCCCAAATATTTTGTATTTTTGCACAAATATGTACTTTAGTCATTCAAATACGTCTGTCGAAAACAGTAGTGGAACATTTCAAAATGAGTAAATTTGAGATATCGAGCAATTAAAAATTAGAAATACTTATTTTTCCATTTAGCAAGTGTTATGAGAAAAAAGGATTGTTTTTAATGTTGTTATATTTTGGTTAGACTTTACATTTATGATTTCTATTAAATTCATTCATTTTTTATTATTTGTTTTTTAAGTATAAGTAAATATTTGAAATGTTCCACTACTGAATTAATTTATTGACTGCAAATATCCCTCTGATAATGGATTATTTTTGAATGTACCAGTACTGAATTAAAAAAAACTATGTATTTTTCTTAAATAATGACCTAAATAAAAATGAAATCTAGAGAACCTTAGTAAATAATTGCATTTTTAGAGAATAATAAATAAAACACTTTTATAGTTTTATAAATTTTTTTTTTATTTATAAGTAAAAATATATAAAAAAGGGAACAATTAGTCATCGTCAGCTCTATCTGAGGAAGCTGGCAATGTTTTATAATAATCCCAATAAACGCTTGGAATTACTTTACCATCACATAATGAAATCAAATCTTTCTTTTCAAGATTTGATATTCCACGACGAGTGCGATATTTATTTGTCAAAACTAATGTTTCGTCGGCTTGCCCCGCATTTTATGCCGAACATTGAATCATTTCATTGTACTGTCAGGTTGATAAGTATCCAGAAATAAATAACGAAAGGATTAGTAGCTTGCATAAATATTTTCTTGATATCATTCCACTCTACACGCTCTCCTTCTGCATTTATAAATTTTTCCCAAAGTGTGAAATTAGTTCTTTTAAATCAAAAATGTCTGAATAATCTAAATCATGAACTTGGTAGGGATTACCTTCCTTCTTAGCACATTGTATAATTGCCCTCCATTGGGATGGCACGAACACGGAACCATTTTTTAATATTCTGGATTTTTCTCTTTCAATAGTGGCATGAACGCTATCGCCCTCGTTCTGAGTGTGCCCGACAACAAAATATTTATGTGTTATAGATTTCACAACCAACATTTTTAAGGCATAATAGTATAATGAAAATAAATACTTATTCTTATTTTGTGCTGAGCAATTGTCGGTATAAAAATATAACATGTTTTCCATGACAAAACTCTTTGAAAAACTGTAAAATACAAGATCCTACCTCGTCACATCCTTTCCCACCCAAAGTTTCGTCCCATAAATAACAATGTCCAGATTTATTAACGATGTCATATACGGTACAATTAATTATAAACATTAAGGCGTCTCTTATAAAAAATAGCGAGTCATTATCCGTTGGAGTTTGAAGAACCGCTTGCATGTCATAACAACAAATAATCTTTTGTTTGTCAATTTTGCATGTTTCTATATCTATCCTCTTCTCTTCTCTGCAAACTCTTTTTCTGTAAGATGATCTTTATAACTCTTTTCCATTTCTTGTTTCAGTTCTGTTGTTGCATTATTGTAAGAACAGCAAAGAGAGCACTGATCCTTCTTTGGTACATGAAAAGCTATATTAAATTCAGTTCTAAAATGTTTTCATACGTTCCTTGTTTAGCTTCAGGCTTGCCTTCTTTATTACACCACTCTTTATATTGCCTGTACATCATACATAGATTTAAATCACCATCAAAATATAGTTTAGTTGATGATGCTCGACAGTAGTGCGATTCCTTAGTAGGATATGAGTTTATGTGTTCACGTACTCTATCCTTAACAAAGTCAGGTAATAGTTTACCTTTCTTGTTATGCTTACCTCTTAAGTCTTCTAAAACTATACCCGATGATGTTGTTTTCTTACATACCGTCTTTATAAATGAGTGCCCAATATCCAAAGTGTGCATAAAGAACTTTTTACATACCCTTATAATTATACCATCTACTGTTAAATGATAAGAGACTGAACTACTGAAAAAGATAGAGCATTATGTAGCGAATATTTCGGCTTTACTTCTTTCGTAGCATTTTTGACAAAATCTCGCTGTCTATTCAAATCACCTAATTATTGAATATTACTAATCTTTGCTGCTCATTAATCTTCAGTGTACTCTTCAACCGACATTTGTCTCCACAACCAGGTTTTAATTGTTTAGCATTAACTAATTTTCCTTTCGCAGTAGTGTTAAGCCATACCTGAATTTTTTAAACATTTCTTTTTATTTTTCTTCCATGCGTCTCTTTCTTGTCAACTTGGGTTGATGGTGACGACTCTCTGTTATTTAGTATATTATTTTCTTTATCTTCTCCTCCCCATAAAATTTCAATAAGCTCGCCACCTAAGCAAACAAAGACCTCGTATAAAGCTATTGCATAAATAATTTAGAACTATGAAATACACGTTGATGGGCAGTAAGCTAGTTTATTAAAATTGTATGAAAAATCATGCTTAGATTAGAAGCTTCATTTGCTGGCTCATGCTGGCTGGCTACGAACCTATCGTCTGTACAACTTTCCATATTTATTGCCTGCTCAACACCTTAAAAAAAATTCAAACAGTTAAATATACACACTATACCAAAACACAAAAATAATATATGCAGATAGGTACGTAGGTACCTCTATTATGTACTTAAATACATGAAGATAGATACGTACCTCGATTATGTACTTTATTCAGGGGCAAAGAATTCTCTTCAACATATTGCTGTATCTCACCAACTTCATTATTATTAGATATAAAAATAGTGCCTGGACATTTTTGCAGATTGTATTACTTTTGACAATACGTCTACCAAGTGCAGCATGCAGCGCGTAACTAAACAAACTCGCGCGAGACTCGAGCGTACTGGAACCGTATTGGAACATTTCGAAGTGTCCCAATATTGAATAATACTATATGCACAGAGTAGAAGTGGAACTTTTATTTTTAATCGACTTCTATGTGTAGTATGACTTATTCCGATACTGATATAGAATTGGCACTGAAATTGTAATGTAACACTCTTAAAAAGTTAAAAACCAAATTTTCAGAGATGTTCCACGACTGTTTTCGACCGACGTATAGCACTTGTGACTCGTCGTTAGGTAATCTGACTATTAAACCTCACAGACTTTATATAAAAATAACTAATGTAAATGTATGTATTATACGTATGATATTCAAGTTGCCTCTTCATAAACGTTTTTATGCATGAACTATCAACGCTTGGTGTGTATTTATGATGCCTATCTACCATATCTCTTTACAGTGCAACATTGTAGTCGTAATTGAACACTCAGTCAATCCGGACAGCACCTTGGTTTTGAAGTTGTTGTGGCTGAGAAGTCAATTACAAGACCACGTGCGTCCATTTAAAGGTTCAATTGATCTGCAACTTTAGTTATGATTATTTTTGTGAAGCAAATGGATTAATATGAAAAAATATGCAAGAGTTTTTACCTCTACATTTATTGACTTTCGGAATAAGCGAATGGCGTATGTGCCGAACTTTTTCCGAATTACATTTCACCATCGAGGGAGTAAAAAAGAGGTTTAGTTTCCACTTGACAATACATTATTTAGTCCTGTGGTTCTCGTATGCTTATTTTTTATTTTTTTAATAATAAAGTGTCCACGACAATAGGCGGATGGCAGATTAGAATCCACGACTTATATGTTTAGGCTACATCAAGATGTAGCAACTAGGAAAGTACTTCAGGCGGATTTGCGAATATATAATCCAACCTTCAAACTAGAGTAAAGGTAGAATTGCCAACCATTGCCTAGTTTTCGCCAGGTCTTCCTTTCGACTGGGTATATGGCCAGTTATCAGTTGCTTGCGCGTCCTTCGGGAATTCGCACAATAATAGAACAAGAGCTTGCAGAATAAACTTGGTTATTCCGTACCCGATATGGTTATAATTGGCTGCATGTGTTCATGGGCTCCAGTACCCACTTACTGTCAGATGGACTGTGAGTTTGTTTGACATTTCGTATACAAAAAAGTTACCATTGCCGAGTACAAAGACCTAATGTCAATATTAAAGGAGCATGTAGCTATAATTTACGTGGTAGAGCCACGCTGGAGCTACGTAACAGTTGTAGCTTTCGTATGATGAGTGTAGAGAACCGGAGCCACTTTTTACTGGAATCGAGGCATTCCATCTTATGCTTCAGGGGTGACAACGCATTTGCATTTTGAGGATACTAAGTGAAAGCTGTGAACCACAGCATCCACTCACTATCAGGTGAGCTGTATGCTCGTTTGTCATCCAATGCTATAAAAAGCATACAGTGGTCGAAATTTAAGATGACATAATATTCAGTTGGAGTAACAATAATAAATAATGTTCTCCAGATTTAATTTTTGGTCACAGAGGCCAACAGGTACTATGCATTTTGATTCTTAATCGAATATTGATGTAGATGTCAATGGGCCACAAAATCCATTTAACATCGGGTGGACTGTGTGCTCGTTTGTCACCCTTTCACCCTTATTCTATAAAAATAACCCTCAATATAAAAGTCAGTCATGGGACAGCAATCTGACGCGACTGCAGAGAGTTAAGGCGCGCGTGTTTTGGTACTACACCACCATTTCCTCACTCCGTGCTCCGTGATAATTTCTTAACAGAAAAATCCAAGAACTAATTTTGGCCCGGAACTACACAATCAGCCATCACATTTCTGACCACTAAATTAATGAGCACTTCGTTGAACTAAATTTATCAATTACAGTCAATAAAATTCACTGCTGAACAGCCTACTCCATTACTTCGTATGGATTTCGCTATAGTGGCCACACTTGGCAGGCGAATCATCAACCACAGTTTTCCATAACTTTCAGTTGCTACCAGGAAGATGCTGCTTCATGACTCTTATTTCACATCCGTCAGTCGCCTAGTACGACACCCACGAGATGTAATGGAGTTGTAGATATCCTTACACCACTAATTTACAGCAATACCATTTTTTAATATGATAATTAACTAAATGACATATTATAATAATGTAATCATTATAAATAGCCTTGTTTTACCAATTTAGTAAATTAAACAGAAGAATGATTACTGAAAGAAATAAAGTATGTTCACTTTATTTCTTTCTATAATCATTCGTTCACCGCTGAACACAAATTTATCTCACCCTTGATTTTACTTCATTATAACCCAATAATAAGAAACATAGATCGAGCCTTAACCAAATAACATCATATTATTATAAAAATAACAATAAAAAATCTCGGAATGAACACTCAACAGATATATGAAAAGTACAGGCCTCCGCCAGACTACATAGTAAAACAATGAATCAATGCACTACTCAGAATCACTCTCCCAATACGGTCACCGTGGGAGCAGTAGACCAAAGCCCTCCATCCATAAAGTCAAAATAGAAAGCGAAAACAATATTTAAATACATATCGCCACATTTAATGTAAGGTCTTTAATGTAAGTCGGAGACGGTCGCCAAGAAGAACTAGACCACGCCCTTAGATATATAAAATGGGACATTATAGGCTTAGCAGAAGTAAAAAAAGAAGGGACTAAAATTTTTGAATATGAACAATATATACTTATTCACACAGGAGTAAAGAGTGGTATAAATGGAGTCGGAAATTGTTATTAAAAGAAAATGGAGAGAAAACATATTTAACTATACAAGTATATCTGATAGAGTCGCACGTCTAGATATGAAGTTTGGTCAAAAAAATTTAACTTTAATCCAAGTTTATGCGCCTACATATAAGGCTAAAGAAAGTGAAATTCAACTCTTTTACTCAGAGATACTAAAAGCACTACAAAATTCATCAACATCTACAATGATAATGGGTGATTTTAATGCCAAAATTGGACAACCAACGCCCGAAGACAAAAGTAGTATGGGACTATGGGGATTGGGTGACAGAAACAAACGGGATGAGTTATTAATTCAGTTTTGCTTAGAGAATCAATTTTAAATAAGTAGTACATATTTCAAGAAAAAATCAAAGAATAGATGGACCCAATGGTAGAACGCGTAACGAAATTGACTTCATTCTTACAAGAGATATAAGAGAAATGACATCATCATCATCATCATTACAGCCCTTCACAAGTCCACTGCTGAACATAGGCCTCCCCCAAGTAATGCCACAAAGCACGGTCCTGAGCCACCTGCATCCATCGACTTCCTGCATGTCTTACCAGGTCGTCACTCCATCTAGTGGGGGGTCGCCCTACACTACGCCTACCGGTACGAGGCTGCCACTCGAGAACCTTTCTTCCCCATCGGTTATCGGTTCTTCGAGCTATATGGCCGGCCCATTGCCACTTCAGCTTACTAATCCGTTGGGCTATGTCGGTCACTCTGGTTTTACTGCGGATATCCTCATTTCTGAGTCTATCACGCAGAGAAACTCCGAGCATAGCCCTCTCCATAGCTCGCTGAGCGACCTTAAGCGTCCTCATACGGCAGAGAAATGACAAACCCAGAAATAATAAATACAAACTATCCATCAGACCATAGACTTGTACGTGGATGCGTCAACATTAAAACTAAAGTAAAAAAGAACAGGAAAAAATTTTGTGCTCCAAAAAGACAGTTAACACCAAGTGAAAATTAATTCCTCAAAGGGATGTTTACAGAGTTATTAACTAATAATAAAGGGAAAGAAACTTGCAAGAAAGCTACAGAAACCTGACTAATATAATAGAAGGATGTATAAAAAAGTTGCCAAAAATACGTAAAGAAAAAATTCAATTTTGTCCAGATATAAAAGAACTTATTACAGAAAGAACAAAACTTAAAAGTAAAGAAAAAAGACTAAAGAAGAAAAAAATATACTGTCCAAACTCTACCTCAAAATAAAAAAAAATATTAATAAAAAAATTAGAATACCACTTAAAAGTATTAGAAGAAGAGTTATTACATAAAGGCTCCACAAAAAATGCACAAAAACGACTCACTTTATCCAGAGTGGATTTCCTCACTAAAAGCAAATGATAACGGAAAAACTACAAATAGAGAACACCTTTTAAAAATAGCTACTGATTTTTATAAAAACATACAAAAGTCATAACGTGAAAAATAACATAACGGATGAATTAATAAATAATAGTTGTATTGTGGACATAAACGATCGTATTCCGCCACTAGTACCTTGCGAGATAAGTCTTGTCATAAAAAAAACTTAAAAGTGCAAAAAGTTCAGGAGAAGATAGTATTTCAAATGATGTTCTGAAACCGATAAAAGAACCCATCATACCAATATTAACAAATATTTTCAACGAAATACTCGACCTCAGTCAAATACCAGAAGGTTGGGCAAACTACTATCATATTATTGTACAAGAACTATAGACCTATATCCCTATTGCATACAATTTATAAACTTTTCACAAGTATATTACTTAACAGAATCAAACCCAAATTAGACTACATGCAACAGAGAGAACAAGCTGGTTTTCGTCCCAAATTCTCTACAATGAATCACATCTTTGTTTTGACTCAGATAATGGAAAGATATGAAGAACATAACAAAACTCTTTACTTTGCATTTATTGATTATTCAAAAGCTTTCGACTCTATTTACCACGACTCGCTTTGGTTGGCGTTGAAATCTCATGGAATACATAACCAATATATAAGAATACTGAAAGAAATTTATAGTCAAACTACAGCAACAATAAGAACGGAGAAACCAGGATAGCAATTAAAAATCGAGAGAGGGGTGAGAAAGGGGGACCCAATCTCACCTAATATATTTACTTGTTTATTAGAGTACATTTTCTCAAAACTTAACTGGGGCAAACGAGGCATTAATATTAACGGAGAAATTTTGAGTCATCTACGTTTTGCAGACGACATTATCATATTAAGCGAAAATCACGAAGACTATCAAGAAGATATATGGTTCAGTCTTTAGACATAGAAAGCAGAAAATGTGGCCTACAAATGAATCCAGATAAAACTTGTATATTGACAAATAGCACAAAAATGCCTGTACACGTTCAAAACCAACAAATTAGATATGTTAATGAATATATTTATCTTGGGCAAAATATTTCATTTCACAACTTAACAATGACGAAAGTTAATACAAGAATTAAATTAGCATGGAGCAAATATCGGTCACTAAAACATATTTTCAAGGCAAAAATACCAATTAAATTAAAAAAGTAAGCGTTGGATACTACTGTACTCCCGACTTTATTATATGGATGTCAAAACTGGGCTCTCACACGGAAAATAATATCTAAGCTAGAAGTTTTCCAACGAGCAACGGAACGCAGCATGCTTAACGTTAAACTAAGACATCGACATAGAAACAGTGATATAGGAAAAATAACAAATATCATAGACGCAGTCAAATTAGTGTGTCACCTGAAGTGGAGAGGGGCAGGACACGTGGCAAGAGTCAGTGATGAGAGATGGACTGAACGGGTGCTACATTGGTACCCGCGTGATGCGACGCGCTCGCGCGGCCGACCGCGGGCACGCTGGTGCGACGACATTGTAGAGGTGGCAGGAGCAACGTGGACGAGGCTAGCGGCAGACAGAACTTCATGGAAAAGGATGGAGGAGGCCTTCACCCGGAAATGGGTATCCCATAATTAAAAAATAATATAAATTATGATACTACTTTATGTGTATAGCCAAATTCAGTAGATTATTATTAACTTCAATTTTATTATTTTTAACTATATATTTTGTGACAAAAATCAAAATAAGTTGACAATTACTTGAGAATATAAATATTGATTGATTATTTACCCTAACATTATTTTTAAATAATCAAAAGTTAATTTTGTAAATTTAATTTAAACTTTTTATTTAAAATTGACACTGGCATTATCATGTCTTTTAATTAAAAAAAAAATTGCATGACTCATAATAATATTGTAATTGGTTTTAACTAATATCGACTGCTGTATGAAAATTGCTTCTCTCGTTCCCGAGGTATTATACCTTTTTCCAACGAAATCGGTTAAGTGTTTTAATTTTTAGACAGGAACTTACGAACTATTCTGCAAGTATTCAATATTGTGGCTTTCTGTAGTGATATTAAGATAAGTTTATGGATATCTAGCTCCTTTAAACTAGAAAAGAGTGAGTGAGGAATGACGCCAGTTGCTGATATTATAATAGGTACAGTTTTTACAGTTTTTACTTTCCACTGGGATTTTATTTCGATGGATAAATCAGTGTATTTGGCTATTTTTTCATTGTAGGTAGAGGTCAAATTGTGAGTGTTTGGTATAGCAATATCTATAGGATAAACTGATTCGTTTATTTTGTCATGTAGCGTAATATCTGGTCGATTATAATGCACGGTCTTATCAGTTAATATAGTTCTGTCCCAGTAGAGTTTGAATTCGCGAGAGTCAAGTATGATTTCTGGTTTGTATTTATAATATGCTATTTTTTCATCTATAAGTTTATATTTATATGCTAGATACTGATGAATGATGGCAGTTACTTGGTCGTGTCTATGATTATAGTCGGTCTGTGTAATTGAGCTGCAGGCACCAGTGATATGCTGAATGGTTTCTGAACTATTATGACAATGTCTGCAAAGGTCTGATTGTAGAGTGTGGTCTTTAATTATATGTTTCCTGTAGTTTAGTGTGTGTATAGTTTGGTCCTGAATTGCTAACATAAAGCCTTCCGTTTCAGGGAAGAGTTCTCCGCGCCTGAGCCACATGTTAGACGCTATCTTGTCTACGTTTGTGTTCATCAAGTCACGGCGGTGTCTTCCATGTAACGTCTTCTGCAACCAGCTGTTAATTTTATCCTGTGCAGAGACAATACTTTCGTTTTTCTGTTTTCTTTGATCTTTGAGGTTTAAAGGAGTAAGTTTAGTATCGGCTTGAACAACAACATATGAAGCGGACTATTATTGGCTTGTTGATGAAAGAAGTTTCGCATAGCTGAAATTTGAGAGTTATGAAGATTTTTTATATCAATCACACCTCTTCCACCTTCTACTTTAGGTAATGTGAGTCGTTCGCTACAGGATCTAGGGAGGTGTTTTCTGTATTTAGTCATAGTTTTATTGATGAGACGTTGCAGATTTAATAGGTTGCTTTTAGACCAATGAATTATACCGAATGAATAAGTTAAAATTGGGATGGCGAATGTGTTTACAGCTTTTATGGTGTTTCGTGCATTTAGATGTGTGTTAAGTATTCTATTTAGGCGTAATTTAAATTCTTTTTCTAAAGTTTTTTTAACGTGTTTTTGGTGAATATGTCGTGTCTGATTAAATCCTAGATATTTATTATTATTTATTATTATTATTATAACCCAATTATGTAACGACCGCCTACCAGGAATGCAGAATGCCTTCGAATGTCTTCTTTTTATGGTTCCGTACCTTGAAAGGAAAAAACAAAACCCTTTTTTTTTTTTTTTTTTTTTTTTTGATGATTGAAAATCATCTAATGACCCCTTTCGCTCTTGGTGGAGCGTAAGGGAGTGTCAGACTTTTACTGACTAAAAACCATCCGTGTTCCTTCAGTGCCCTTACGTTCCGGAGCCGCGGTATCTCTTTCGAACAACCCGCAGCCCCGGCAGGCGTCGGCCCTCGCGGGCCCCTTCACGCTGCTGACAGCTCTTTGAGGCGCGCGTGGAACAAAACGCGCCGTCGACACGGCCTGTCGTCATTAGACGGACGGACGACGAGCTACCCATTGCTCGCCGTCCACAGGCCCGCGCCTACGGTGGCCGGGGGCCACGACGTAGCCCCCGACGCCCGGGGCGTCTCCCGCGGCGGCCGGGGAGGAAAGCTGCTGCTCTCTCCTTCTCCCGCTCCGCCACCTCCTTCGCTAGCATTACTGCTTCGCAGAAGGTGGTGACGGCATCCCATTCCGTCTCGCTCCGGACCATGGCTTCGACCAGGGCCGGACGCGAGAGGTCGCCGCCGCCTATCGCCGCTACGAGGACCCGGCGGTGCTCCGCCCAAGCAGGGCACACCTCCACGGTGTGTTCCACCGTGTCCTCCGGTCCATCCTCGCAGTGGGAGCACCCGGGCGTTTCCTCCCGCCCGATTCGGTGCAGGAACCTCCCAAACACACCGTGTCCGGTGAGGACCTGCGTCAGGCGGAAGGTGAGGATGCCGTGGCGTCTCTCAAGCCACTCCTCAAAGAGGGGTCTTATCGCCGCTATAGTGGCGTGCCCAGCACGGGGTTGCGACAGTCGCTGTCTCCATGTCACCATGAGATCGTGCCGGAAGTCTGTCCGCTGCGCGACAACTTGCCGCGGCAGCGGGGTTTCCCCAAGGCATAGTGCCTCCGCACGCCATTCGTGCAGGCGCGCGAGGACTATCGCCTCCAGATCCCATGGCGGCAATCCGGCAAGGAGGCTCGCCGCCTCGCGGGAGATCGTGCGGTAGCCGCGAACCATTTTCACGGCTATCACCCTTTGGGGCGCGTTCAGGTGGTGGACGGCAAGCCGCGCCAAACCACGCGCCCACACCGGGGCCCCGTAAAGGGCCATGGACCGCACGATCCCCGCGTAGAGCCTCCGGCAGGAGGCGTTTGGCCCTCCCAGGTTCGGCAGGAGCCGCCTGAAGGCAGCCCCGGTCCGTTCCAGTTTGGGAGCCAAACGTCGGAAGTGCTCAACGAAGTTCCATCGGCCGTCGAGGACGAGTCCTAGGTACTTCAGCGTCGACTCGACGTCGATGGATACCCCTCCTACCATCACTGAGGATCCCGGTGGTGGCCTGTTCCGAGAACCATGGAAGTGCATGGCCTCGGACTTGTGCAGAGCCACCTCGAGACCCAGTTGCCGAATCCTCTCAACGACTATCGCAACCCCGCGTGTCATATTTTCCGCCGCCGCCTCGTACGACCCCCCTTGTGCCAGTACCAGCGTGTCGTCAGCGTAGCAAACTACGCTGACGCCGGTAGGGAGGTCGGCGCGCAGCACCCAGTCGTAACCGATGTTCCACAGAGGTGGCCCCAGAACCGAACCCTGTGGGACAGCGCACGACATCTCTCGCCGGTTCCACTCACCGTTGCGACCGGGGTAGATGACGGCCCTGTCCGTCAGGTAGTCCCCGACTATTCGACGGAGATAGGTCGGCACCCGGTGATACCGGAGTGCCTCCCTAATGCAGCTCCAGGGCATGGAGTTGAAGGCGTTGGCGATGTCGAGAGACACCGCCAAGACAACCCCCCCTCTGGCCACTGCATCCCCCGTCGTGAGGGCTCTCACGCGCATGATGGCGTCCACCGTAGAGCGCCTCTTGCGGAAACCAAACTGGTGTTCCGCAAGATCCGGCCCCGTCCCCGCAAGGTGCTCGGCGAGGCGGTTTGCAATGACTCTTTCAAAGAGCTTGCCCACCTCGTCGAGCAGCACCACGGGCCGGTATGCGGACGGAGAGTCCGCAGGGCGCCCTGGCTTCCGAATGAGGACCAGCTTCCCCGTCTTCCAACGAAGCGGGAATTGGCCTCTCTTCAAGCATGCGCTTAGGAGCCCCTCCAGTCGGGGCCCGAGAGCTTCCGAGGCCAGGACCCAGGCTTTGCCAGGCAAGCCATCGGGTCCTGGGGCGGTATTCCTGGCCTTGAGCCTACGTACCGCCACTCTCAGGTCTACCCCGGTCCCTTCCGGGATGTCGTCGTCGTCGTCCTGGTGGTCCGGCACCGCAGGTGGCGGAGCCATAGGCGGGGGCGGATGTTCCCGTCGCGCAGGGAACAGAGCGCTCACCACGTCCTCCACGAGCTGGGGCCGGAGACTTTGCGTCAGCGGGGGGCCCAGGTGCGGAGTTTATCCCGCACCATCTTGTAAGGGCGCCCCCCACGGATCTCTGTTGAGAGTCTCCAGCATCTCCTCACGGGCCCGATCCCGGGCCCGCAGGACAGTCTCCCGGAGGGCGTTCTTCGCCGCTCTGTATCCCTGGTACAGCTCCGCCTCAATGGCTGCCGCATTCGGTGGACGAATGCGGAGCCTGCGATGTCTGGTGTACAGGTGCCGCGCGGCGACACACGCCTCGCGCAGAGACGTCAGCTCACGCGACCACCAATACACCTGACGCCGGGCGCTTCCTGGCCGGACGCAGGGCATTGCCACGTCACATATCTCAGACATGGCCTCCTGGAACCACCCTGCCTCATCATTGACGTCGGCAGGCCTGTCCGGTGATGACACCCAGGCCTGCACGATCGAGGCTTCCAGGAGGAGCTCCCGGTCCAGCTGCTTTAGGGCCCAACGCGGACCACTCGGGGCCTGTTGGACTGGCGCGCTCGAGGGCTGGGTGGAGACATCAAACCGGATGTACCGGTGGTCGGAGTAGGTCTCCACCCCCTCCATGACACGCCAGTCAATGGCACGCGGCGACAGAGCGGGGCTAGCGAACGAGATGTCCACCACCGACTCGCCCCGCATCCGCACACACGTGGGGACAGAACCCCCGATTTAGAACGACCAGGCCTGTCTCCAGAGCCCAGTCTTCCACCATCCTACCCCGCACATCTGTACGACGAGAACCCCAAGCCAAGTTCTTGGCATTGAAGTCCCCGAGGACAAGTACGGGGAGGGGATAACTTCCGACGACGACTGCTCTCAGCTCTGCAAGAGAGTTTTGGAGCTCGGCGAGAGATCGGTTCGGGGAGAAGTACACTCCCACAACGACGAACTCCCCGAACCGTGCTGCTACACACCCCTGACCCCTCCTGACACCTTCAAGGGTCGGGGTACCGGCGGCGGCCGAAGAGATGATGGCCACTGAGCCGTTAAGGTCCGCCACCCAGTCCTCACTAGGCCAGACAAAATACGGCTCAGCGACCACAGCGATGTTAATCGACCACTGCGCCATGCTCTGGAGCAACAGATCCTGAGCGCAGGCGCAGTGGTTGATATTCGCCTGGAGGAAGCTTAATGGGGCCGTTATAGGCATTCCATTTCAGCTTCCTCCACGGGGGGCCCCTCTGCGGGCGTCGGTGTCGCGGCGGCGGCGGCGGCGACCGTGACAGCGGTGGCGGTGGCAGTTGCGGCTGCGACGGCGGCCACAGAGGCGGTGGCGGCTTTGGCCCCTACCCTACCCGCAGCCTTGGCCTTGGCGGGTGGCACGCAGGCCTTGCTTCCGGCCCGGTGATCGGCTGGCTTGCCGGTCGCCGCACATGCATCACAGTGCGGCGTGGCGCAGCAGGTCGCCGATATGTGTCCGGGCTGACAGCAGCGGAAGCAAAGGTCACTGCAGTCAACCTCCGAGGCGCATCTCACTGATACGTGGTGCCCCACGAGACAGCGATAGCACCTCAGAGGTCTGGGCTCCAGCAGCTTAACCTGCGCTGAGACCCAGCCCACCAGAAGCCTTCGGCCCTCCACTATGGTTTTGGCCGCCGTAACAGGGCAGCGCACCGTAGCGGCATGCATACCCTGTTGGTCCGGGCGTATGGGGCCTGACCTGACCTGGTCAGTAGTGCACCCCCCGGACCTGGCGACGGCGGCCACCAACTCTTCCTCCAATACCGAGTCGTCCAGACCCATGATGCGCAGGTCTGCGCATCTGACGGGCCTTGACACTCGGGCCTCGTCCGCGTCCAGAGACGCTCTGAGCTTCGCAGCCAGAGCGTCCGCGGTCGCGCCACTGGATTCCCCGGGGACCTCCAGCATACGGGCCCCCGTCTGGGTGACTTTGAGCCGGAGGCCCCCAGTGATCCCGAGCTCCCCGAGGTCCACCGCCTCCTTCGCCTTCGCGAGCAGATCGCGGTAGGTAACGCCCTTCTTTTCCGCGTCCGGCTGTAGTGTAATCACTACAGCTGCGGTCTTCGGGGCGCGGAGCCTAGCCGCGATCTTGCGCGCCCTGAACTGGCGCTGCCGCTCCTGCTCTTTGGCCTTTTTGGCTGCCTTCTTCCCCTTCTTTTTATCCCCGACCACCTGCCAACCGGCTTCAGCCGCGGGAGGTGTAGGGATCTGGGGGGGCGGTGACGGCGGCGGCAGCTGGCTTGCCGCTGGCGCTGGCACATTCGCCGCAGGCACTGGGGCTGGTGCAGCCACCATCTGTGCTGCCGCCTTGCCCTTTTCCGCCTTCGTCTTGCCTCTCTTTCCCGTCGCCGGCTTAGCCGGAGCCGGTTCAGCCGGTACCGGTTTTGCCGGAGCCGGCTTTTCAGGGGGGGGAGGAGCAACTGCAGCCCCGCCCGAGGGCTGACTGGACGGCCCCGGCCTGGATGCGGTAGCCGTGGCCGCCGCGTACGTTGCCGGCCTCGCCGCCGTCTTGTTTGCCCCTAGGGGGGGGGGCGCAGGACGATGCCCTCTAGCACGGAAAACCGGTGCTGGAAGGCAGCCAGCTCCTGCCGGACCAGGTTCAGAACCTGGTTCTCCACCGGCACGGGCTGGCTTGGGCGCTGCGTCTGGGGCGCCGCGTGAGAGGCAGGCTCACGTAGACTGGCCAGGTCTGCGCGGAGCTGCTCGTTCTCCTTCTGGAGAGTCTCCATGGCAGACGTCAGGCGGGCCACGTCCGCCCGCAGCTTCGCCACCTCGTCCGCATTAGGCCCGGCCCCAACAAGGTTGGCCTCCGCAGCCGCCATGATGGAGGCGGAGGCCCCGGGAATGGCCTTGAGCTTTGAGGAGGACTTTTGCTTGTAGGCCACGACCTTGATCGCGGCCTCCACCTCCTTTACGAATCTGGCCTTACGCTCCACCTCGGAGCCGCCAGTCGCACTCGTCTCTTCGCCTGATACCCGAGCCGTATCGCCCGGGTGGCGCCCCTCCTCGGCAAGCTTTGCCGCTCGTTCGGCCATCTGATTATCAGAGAGCCCCCTCCCCTTGCCTCTCAGCCCGCCCCGCCTGTTGGTGGGGATTTTCCGGGCCGAAACCTCCTCTTCACCGGATGACGGCCCCTGGTCGCCATCCAGCCTGGACCGCTTGCGGAAGAACTTACTGGTCTCCGCGGTCCCAGGCCCCACGCGTCGGGAGCTCTCTGAGCCTCCCACGCTGCTCGATGCGGCGTCGGACTCAGTCCCCGCATCGTTTCTCCTCTCCTCTACGTTGCCGTTGCCGGCGGTTTTTGTTTTGTTTTTTGTTTTTTGTGTTTCCATTTCTGTACCCACGAGTATGGGGGAATTAAAGGTCCACCTTGGCAGAGACCCCTGTACCAAGGTAAGCAGATTTAGAGGATTTATTACTCGCCAGGGGGTCTGCAGGTACCCTGGCGAGGACTGCACTTGCGGCTGATTTGTTCATAGAACCCCGTCAGCCATCCATCCCCTCGCGGTGCGTCGCCGCTTGGGATTCGGGGTAACTTTTTATAGAGGTTTTCTCCCTCGCGGTCCGGGCGATTAAGCCAAGACCCTCGGTCCTTATCAAAGCCGCGAGACATGATCCACGACACTTCGACTGGGATTACGAGACCGGCGGTGACAGCAAAGGATGAATCCTTCACTGTCTGCCCGGAGGCAGGGTAAGTGCACACCGAGCCCGCCCTCGCTCCTTTGCTATGCCCTCTGCTGATCAGAGGGTCACGCAGAGGAACGCACTGTTGGTCCGGGATGGACCCCCCCCATGTCAGAATAATTAGCCGCGGCAGCAACATTCCCCAAGGAATAAGAATTTCTTCTCATTTCTCGAGGAAGATTACCGCCGCTGCCAGGGTGCACCGGCCCAGTTGCTGCTCTTCCCTCCAGACGTATCGAGAGGGACCCGCAACTACCAGGCACACGTGGAGGACTTCTGACTTCGCACCCCTAAAAAAAAAAAAAACAAAACCCTGATAGGATCACTTTGTCGTTCGTCCATTCGTCCGTCGAAACACCTGTTTTCAGGCACTGGTAGATGTATCAAATTTAAATAATATTAAATACTAAAGTCTACGGTCTTTTCGATGTGTAAAAAATTTTATCAAAAGATCAGGCCTTTTGATATTCACAAGTTTCTCACCTGACAAAAAAAATCGTAAACTTTTAGTTTTATAGCATAGTTTTTTTCCGACACAATCTTGCATTAATTTGCAGTTGGAGTATCGACAGCGATGCAGACCAATATGTTAAAAGCTAGGTTTCTCCAAATCCGACTTGCCTTTTGGTTAGAGCCAATATTCGCTGCTTACCTTACCCATTATCTCCATACATAAGAAGACGAACCCACAGAACATCCGCACTTTCCTTTATTTTCGTTCTGTGGCCCGAATCAGAGCAAATATGGTCAGCTCATACGAATACGATTACGTTAAATATAGTTGCGATGCAGTACTGAACGCGTGAGTGACGGCTCCAATGTTTTTACGAGTAGCCCTGGCTTCATGTCCGTCCGTGCTGCGAGAAATACTAAGAAGTTAAGCTTATGAAAGTATAAATTACAAAAAACGACGACATGATCGCTAAGGCAAAAAGTTTCCTCGACCGACTAGTTAATTTTGCGTTCAGTTTCAAGTGATCCGGTTACATTGCGTGTTTCTCCATACCTTGTTTACCACTCTTTTAAAGTTATTTTGTACAAAAATTTATCACTATATACTTTGAAAGGCATCATGCAATGCACAATATTTATTAACATTAATCATAGATAACGCAAATATGTAATTGTGTTAAACTGACCAAAATATAATAATCGATGTTGTCAAAATGTTGATAAAATATAAAGGGATTAAAAAGTACGATTTTATATAATTTTTATTTTGACCCCTAGATGATGGCGACGACCTGGTAGGAGATGTGGGAAGTCGATGAATACAGGTTCCTATAGTCAGCAGTGGATTTGTGAAAGGCTGAATGCTAAATGAAAGATACAACACGATTTATTACGTGGTAGAGCCAAGCTGCATCTATAATATTACGGCTCTAGCACAAATGGTTCAGCACGACCGGGGAAAGACCACACTCTCACAGAATATTAGCGTAAAATAGCAGCTTAATTCTGCTGTGTTTCGTATGATGAGGGTAGAAAACCGGATACAGCTTTTACTGGAAATTTTTAATCCTTAAGGGTGACAACGCATCTGCATTTTAATTCATCGTCGAGGTGGACGTTTGTACTCTTACTCTGTAAAAAAAGACTGCACTTGATTTTGTATTTGATTTAATGTTAGAAAGTGATAAAATATAAGAGCGCGAGCACGTCATTCGTTAAATATTTTCTAACTAAAATTACAGCCTATATCTCTTACGCCTGTACAATAAAATACCCCATAAATGTACCTTGTTAAAATCATCTTTACTCGGACTTACAAAATTAACTTCTCTGCTCTATCTCTTCTCGTTGGTCTAGTGCTCGTAGTAGTAGTGATCATGCAGTAACAGACCTGTTTGTATCTCGGAAAGCAACAAAAAAACATTGGTCCTGCGCCTGATCTTTCTTTGATAGTGATATTTCTATTGGACTATGAGGTTAAAGCAATAGAGAGTGCACCTATGCTTGCAGACACACTTGTATGCTATAATCCCGTCCTGCACAAGTGGCTTGTATGTGTTGGACTGATCGACGCGACTAAATTTTGGTCAGGGGCATATTATTATCGTTATTGCTTGCGAAATTGAATGTAACTAACTGTAGGGGAAGAACAGACTGTCAAGTGCCGCGATAAAGATTCAACATAACATACATATGTTTTGAAATATTAAATATGTTTATATTTATAATTTTTTCCTGAAATAAGTTCGACATAGTAGTGCAGTGGCTAAGTTGGCTGCAGCGCTCCGGACTGCAGATTCGAATCCTTCACAAAACAAGTATTTGTATGCAATTTATTACATTATAAGTATACTAGGTATGTATTAATTTATGTACAATCGTTGTAAGTATATAATAACAGAAAATAAATAATATAATTATATTAACAGTATAATTAAAAATCTTACACTAACCACATTCAAAACTATAAAAAAAGAGAGTACTAGTAAATTAAATCACCGGATGGACATGCAATTAACTATCAATATTGTGATACGGCTGCTGCATTTCCTCTTTAATAAGTCAGACGAGGAATCAATTTATATTTGTGCCTCATTATTTCTAAGGAATAAATTATCAAAGAGTACGCGAGTGAAAATCGTTGATTCTTGTATGCTCAAAGCACTTGTGTTTTTGTAATTCAATCAAGTATGTATTAGATTAACCAGTAAGATAGTTACTGCTGGTAAGGTCGAAATTATCGTACCCTTCCTTCCTACCGGTACTTCGTTTCTTTTTAGCAGCCTGCCTACGGTTTGCCTTTATACATGTATATGTCGTATTAAGGCTAAGTTAACTTTTTGAACCCATGTAAACCGGCTGAAATGTTATTTTAGCAATTTTTTTTAAATTAAACATACATACAAGTAATGTGTAAAGGCAGAATGGCGAATAATGAACATAATTGATTCGATAAAAAAATGTCACTAAATCGCAGCTGTTAAACGTGTACGATGCATATGAACTTTTACACGGCTTCATGATTTTATACGTAAACCGTGTAAAAATTAAATCACATAAAATTACTTATTATTTTAAGTTCATGTTGAGAATACATTTTATAAATTTGTTTTTATTTTTATCTAATGGGAAAAATAAATATAATCGAACAGTTCACGCCTGCAGACAGTGCCCGCTGATACATCTTAGAGGTACTTTTCGCCTCGACAAGCGAGGAGTGAGGTAAAGTTTTCATAGCTACACCCCACACTACAAGTTTTCATAGCTTTCAGTATAGTACGAGAATCTGCCATAACGCATCTTCCTTGAACTTTAAAGAATCTTCGAACGCATGTTTGACTCTTAACGAAAACAAAGGTGTAATGTGGCACGTAGAATGTGTGTCTCATGCCTAAGATTGGCAATCTCTTTTAATATGTCATAGGGAAAAAAATTAAAAGGTGAGATTTTACGTTTTTTTACTATTTTTTTACGATTTTACGATGGTATTGTTGGGAGTGCAGTTTATCACCTAAATTTCAACTTGTTGCTTGCTATACATACATAACATGACAAAAAAGTGTATGAGTAATGGTATCGACTTGGGTTCGTACTTAGAACAGATATCTAAATTTTTGCAAAAAATAGTATAAGAAATTTTGCATATTTTTAATATCACATTATTTTCAAGTTTTAACTCAAAAACAAAGAAAAGTGTTCCGATATTTAAAATATATACATATGTCTTTTTTTTCATTCTCTTACATTGTTATCTGATTCTGAGTAGGTATAGATTTGTAGATTTCCAAAAAGTAATAAAATTCAATTCTTATTCATTTAGAAAATTTCTTATTTAGAATTGAAATGCAATTCAATTCTAATTATATAAAATTTTAGTTTTAGTTTTAGTATAATTAGAATTTTCATTTCCTATTAATATATTGCGGTGGTATATAATATTTCATCGCACCGTATTCATCATAATATTATAATTTTTTTAGGTTCCTTAATCACAAGTAAGAGTTTCGAATAATTATTTTTTATTTAAAATTACGTTACAAGTGCCATTTGAATTTGAGGTTATTATCCATGAGGACTAATAAAAAGTGTTTCCCAACGTTCTCACCGCATAAACTTTTCTCCTCCCGTCTGAGAATACTTTAATGTATTATTCATAAAAACAAAACTCGACCCAAACTAAGAATCTCATTTGATGTCTCACTCAACTAATAGATTTATATGCACTGTCGTATCGTTTGCATATATTATTTCTAACCTAAACACTGGCAGGTAGGCGTTGCGTTTTGTCATTAGCATACAGATGGGAGTGTGGGTTCGATTCTGATGGTTTTAGAAAGTTCTGATGATATTTATTATGACAGCGTTCGTGCCACAGAGCCAAGTTGTCTATGATTTATAAAAACGACTTACCTATGGGCGGTAACGCGATACTTAGCCTGTCTTTTTCCCTCTTTCGTATATATGGAGATAGAAAACAGAGACGCGATTATAAATCTCCGTGTGAGACGTCCGTAACAAAACCACCTACGAATGTTCTAACACAATTTATGATTGGTTGCGGAGAATCTTAGAAAAGTAGCTCATTCACACCTTATATATGAAAACATTTTTACGTGATCGTATCATATTATCAAAACTATAGACGAAAATTGTAGACATTTGATCTTCTATCACTCTTTTTTGTGTTTTCAAAAACATCGTCACTCTTTACGCTCCCTCCTGTTTTATATCCAGGTGTTTAGCTTATATTGTACAAACATAAACATCTGGATCCGCAACAATAAATTGTAGCCTAGCCACTGCTTTACCAACCCGACAAGTATTTGAGCCACGTTAGATTCGGGTGCTTATAAGGGACCTGAATTCCCGGTCTTCTTCTTCTGCAGGCTGTTTACTGCGTGACATGGAACTCTCCACCAGGTTAAAAGAAAAATTTTACATTTCATAATGCAACCATAGTTTATAATAAGTACGAGTAGATACTACCAGACGCAATAATGTAACAATATCGGGTTTGATACAAAAACCAAATCCGACATGCAATTTTTTCGTACAAATAGGGAAAAGGACCACCCTCTCACAGAATATCAGCGCATAATGCTGCTGTGTTGCTGTGTTTTGTACTCACGTACCCTCCTCACGTCCCCACGTCTCCTCACGATCCCAGCGACCCTTTTTACCGATAACGAGGAAATTTTAGTCCTCAGAGGTGACAACGCATCTACATTTTGATTCTTAATCGAGGATAGATACAGCATCTTACTACACACAGCGACTTACCATCAGATAAAATGTGTGCTCATTTGTCTCCCATGTTCTATAAAAAACAACTGACCCCTTGAGACTTTGAACTAATCGGTTTGCTCTAACAAAACGCCTTAATGATTTCCCAGCTCCCAGCAACGTTAATAATGTGAGGTGAGTCAGGCCACGGACATTGAGAAAGATTCGGTGTATCTGTCGCATGTAGAAATGTGAATTATTTTTATTGACAACCGCATGGTATACCAAACCACACGGCGACCGAAACTGGTCGGGTTCAACGTTCTTTACTCATTAGTTTTTGATCACGGCGGTTCCAATAATACTGTAGGGTTATAACACTTAATTGGTCATTAATCGAAAATTGTTTTTATCTTACGCGTGTAAAGTTGATTTTTCCGTAAACTTGCAGTTAAAGTTTTTATTTTATTTACAATAACACAACTGGTTCTCTACATTTAGACGGTTGAAATGATAAAATTCCTTAGCCACGGTACCTAAAGATCAGGAAATTCTTCTAAGCTTCAAGTTGGGAATGATCGAGAGCTAGCACACGAGCAAGCCTGTTATTCCAGTAGTCGTTAATGAAACTATGAGCTGAGTAGACTTCTTAAACATATTGCAGAAATTTAGTTTGAAATGTATTCAAAGGGATATAAATCATTATCAATTGATTCGGTGTTTGTTCAACCATTGCTTTTCTCTTGCGGCTATGTTGGAGAATCCACTTTTTATCACACGCTACGATTTCTGACTAAAATCCCTTCATTTCTGTACCTCTTAGACTATTCAACCCATTTGGCTTGAATGGTCTAAGCTGTACCTACATAATAAAGCAAGGCAAAACTTCAACGTGTCTTCCCTAGTCATCAGTTATAATTTATAATTGAAGCGACATAAGATATGTCATAATTTTTTGGATTCCGAAAGTAATATTTTTCGCGTAAAAAGTTTTAATCATGAATCTGTGACTATTCGGGCTGAATTTTAATTTAAAGTGGCCAACTCTAACTGTTGATGATAGAGAGACGATATTGGTTTATGATAATAAAATAAACGTTTGTATGTGTGAAATATCAAAATATGTTGTGGTGCCTGACAAACAAAGTAATTTACGTGTAAAGAATTATAATATTGAATAAGACAGTTAATCACAAGGTGTCTTAATTTATTTAAAAAAAAAGAAAAAAGCAATTGGGAAAAAAGGCCAAACTTTCAAACACTTATAATTTATTGCCAACACAAAATCTTCCAAGAAATCACTCGTCTTGTGCCTACAAATATTTAATTACGTACTTGGGGCCACTTCTCTTTCGAACCAGGTATTTGTATGGACGTTACGGTCTATCCGTGAGAGAATGTGCGAGCTTCGAGGATTCCAAATTTGCATTGAATAGATTCAAAAATATATATTCCGGCAATCTGAACTCCGGACAAACAACTTTAATGATTTAGAATTGGCAGGTTGATTCATTTATTAAACATAAAATCATTGCCTTGATTTTAAAATAAAATTATCGAAATACATGATTCTAGAACCAAAAGTCGTTACTTTTGTTGAATGTATGTGTGTATTATATTGTAATTTTTTATCCCTTAAAAAACTTCATACCCGATTGCACTGCGATATGGTTATACGTTAGATACTTGTGCATGTTGCATCGTGACATATACATAGTTTCCCATACTTGAATTCGAAAATGCTTATCATTTACTCGTATGTATTCCCAACTTGGGCTCAGCACAGGTGTTGTACATGCTGAGCTACAATGCCGTCTCATATTTTTAACCGAACGTATTCAACTATTTGTTTGCGTTATTTTTTGTAATGCGTCTCCGAGCTGATTACCAGTGGAGCTGTTTTTCTTAATTATGTAATCCGGTGCTTGATAACAATCACCAATCCCACCTGGTGGGATTCTAGATGATATATCACACTCTCTTAGTGTAACAAAAGGACAGAAAGACAGACGTCAGCATTATTCCACTCCAATGCCGTACTTTATACCTATTATGTAGACATTAGCAAAATGTTGACAATAAAAAGGAAGAGGAGAACACTCGCCAACCGCCTGGTTGACCGATGATGGAAAGGCGAGGAGTTGATGCATGTAATTTCCATACAGCATACAGTCTTCGAAATGTATCCGATAGAATGCCGAGTGATTGGTTACTCTGCGCCTGTGCTCGAGGCTGACAAGAATGGCTTCAACCAAATCAAGGTGACCAAAAAGCTCTTAACATTAATTCACTGTGACCAACGCTAGGTGGCATTTTGCGACACCAGTCCGTATGCGATAGTAGTACTCCATGCTCGACGGAACCTGCGCTTTGTATAGGGTAAGAAGCTGTCTCGGCTTAAAGCACCGTTACGCTGTTGTAAGGACAACTGCCTACTTGGGGTTGCTGCGGCTTTGTACTCAATGAACCACCTACAGGAGAGGTACAGCGCTTGTGTTTAAGAAGCGTTGAATCTCATTAAATTGCCTTCGCAGCATTCGAAGGCAGCAGTGAAGATTCACACGTCAGTTCATAATATTTTTTAATAGAATAGGGATGACTAATGAACACACAGCCAACCTGATGTTAAATGGATGCTGTGGCCCATAGATATCTACATTTATCTTCGATTAATAATCAAAATATAGGTGCGTTGTCACCCGTGACGACTAAGACGGAATGCCTCGTTTCCAGTAAAAAGGGTCTCCTGTTCTCTATATTAAGCACACGAAACACAGCAGCGTGAAATAGCATTAAACTGCTATTTCACGCTGGTATTCCATTAATTACAATCGATCAAACGTCCTGAACCACTCTGCGTTCGGCCTGCTTCAGCACAGGCCTTCCCTTTATATTGCCTCATAGAGGGAATCTTCCATAGGATACCAAGCCCAACTCCTGTTTCATTTCTTTCTGTTTCTTTTTGGAGCAGCAGAGTTAATTTTGTTAATTCCAGTAAATGGTTTTCAATTAAAAAAAATATTATCTATAAAAAGGTGACAACAAATGCCTTACATTGAAGTTTTTGTAACCAAAACTTCAAACTTCGAATAGTCTTTCCGTTTCGTTACCGTTGCAGCATTAAAGTCCATTACTGAACGAACTCCTCCCCCATAGAGTTTCTCATGTTTGGCAATCGGGACGCTGCTACTCTTCTCCTGCTTTGTTTCCCTCCGTCACATCTTACGACACCCACAGGATGATATGGGGTAGTGGATACTCTGAACCCGTCACTACGCTCTGGCGTAACCACTCGGAGTTAATACAAGTATAATCATAGCAACAGTAAACTTCTTTAATTCAATTCTGCGTTGATTTTTCATTTAGGTGCAATAAGCGATAATATTAAAGAACTTAAATGATCAAATTATCTGGAGATGTGTGTTAAGTTTAGTACTTAATCTATAAACACCAAGACTATATTGATGTTTGACGATAGCTATTTTATTTCGCCAATTAGCTTATTTTATTATGAGAATAACAGCTCTAATCCTAACACGCTAATTTTAATGAATCTAATATTTTTAACTATTGGTATTAAAAGGAAAACGGCAAAATATAGAGATTTATAACTCATTCGCGGTTCATTTAAAAGTCGATTGTAAGCCTTATACGTACACAGTGGCAGTAAGTTAGCGATGTTAAATGAAACCAACTAATTGTCTGACTACAGCTTTATTGTCTTGCGCGCCCATTAGTTGCATAGTGCAAATAGTTTGCGCCAACACGAAGGCAACGCTCGAAATCAACGCCCGTTCACGGTCACTGCTTGCTGCGTTCACTTTGCGTTCACTTGAATCAATCTCAGCAGTTTACTCTTGTGGTAGACAGGCATACGGAACGATTTCATCTGTGATCCTTCGTCGGCTGACGATAACTGGAAGAAAAAGATTTTGTGCAATTTAAACAAGTCCTTTGTATCAGCCAGTATCTAGTATGTCAGTATAATAAAATGAGTATAACATTTCAATACAGTACTCAATTAGAGGACCTATTTTGTATCAGATAGTTGTTCTACAAACGTTACTCTATACAGATATTCTTATTAAAATATGAATGTAAGAAAAACAAACTTTTTGTAATGGTGATTATGGAAAACCCTTCTAAGAAAAAGCCAATCACTGCTGAATATAGGCCTCCTCTATAGATTGCCAAAATTACAAAATTTGATAGGGGCTTACTCCGATGGTTTGGGCACGTTGAGCGAATGAGTGAAGACCGAATGGTGAAGAAAATATATAGCGCGAAAGTAAATATTAAAAGGTGTCGAGGTAGACCGAGACTAACTTCCGAAGACCATGTGAGCAAATTACTCGAAGGGGGAAGGTCAAGAGTACTCGGATACCTAGACGTGCATGTATGAAGAAGTTAATGAACCTGAAAGAAGCGAAAGAGGTATGTAAAGATCGTGACACTTGGCGATCTGTTCTCTCTGGCTACCCCGTTAGGATTGTGCTCTATAGATTGCCTCACAGAGGGTGTTTTGCCATAGCTGCCACGCTTGGCAGACGAGATAGCAACCACAGGTTATCGTTTAAGTATCCATAAGACTCTACTGCTAGATATGGGTCGCTTAAATTTCAAAAAAGGTTTGCCTTAATCGTGCTTAATAGGTACAAGATATATTTTTTACATATTATAAAACAGTGCTTAACTTCTATCCCAACTGTTAGTAAGTGCGAATGAAGCCCTAGATGGTAAATCACACTGCCTTAGCGTGGTGAAAGTTTATTCACTCTTGCCTTGATGGCGCTTCGATCGTAATCGGACGGAAAGACACCTTAAGACTTCTCCCCATGTCCGGTTGGGTTATGTTAGATGGTTATCTCTCAAAAGCAGTTAGATTTTACTGCCACTTTACCATAATCATTACAGACTATAAAAAGTCCACTATTGAACATTTGCCATAGTTGCCACGCTTGGCAGGCGACTTATTAACCGCAGTTTTTTTTATTTTTAGTGTTATTAGGACGACGGTGCTGCCCATCTCCTGGTTTATTTCCAACTGTCGCCTCCTATGACACCCACGCGATGATATGGGGTAGTGGATATCTATATTAGAATATCTACAGACAGAATATCCGCTGGTTTTTTATAGAATGGGGTGAAAAACGAGCACACAGTCCATTTGATAATGTCATTTATCCTTGGCTACGAGTCAAAATGAAGATGCGCCGTTACATTTGAGAACTAAATGGAATGCCTCGTTTCCAGAAAAATGGGTCTCCGGTTCTACAACATCATTGAAACTTAAACACAACATCACTGAGCTGCTATTTTACGCTGATATTCTGTGAGAGCGTGGCCCTACCCCGGTCGAGTCGACCCATTCGTGCTACAGCTGTAATATATTGCAGCGTGGCTCTACCACGTGAGACACTGGTGTTTTACATAGTCCCGTTTAACATACCCACCCTTGGGACAAAATAGTGTGATAGATTATTTAATGCCATCACGGTACGAATGGATACTCTCAACCCAACCCAACAATAAATTGGTTACTGCAATAATATTTTGTGTTGTTACTACATCAGTTCCTACTAGGAACAGATACGTGTTGTGACAAAAAGGAAACGGACAAAACATGGACCAGAGAAACAGTGTTTATTACATCGTTGTAATAATTATAATAATTTTTAAACATACCACATTAGAGTTGGATCGTAACGGAGATGTAAATTTAGTTCTGGCAGAAAGTAATATATTTTTTTTCGGTAATCGTAACACTTGCGAGTACTTGGTTTTTTGGTGATGATCTACACTTTTCGCCTCCAAGTGTTTTGGCGATTTTCCACACATTGGTACATGAAAATACGAATATATCGACTCTAAGCTATATTTAGGCTTATAACATAATCGTATTAGTTCACAAACTTGTTTTTGACTTCGAATGTTGTATTTTAACTCTTTGTAATTAAGAGGCGGTAATTGATGATGACTAGACGAGATATAAGAGGACTCGCAGGAATTAATTTCTTCACAGAATTTTTGTCTTTGTGTTTTAATTTTTTTATATCCAGTAAAGAATTTAGATCTCTTTACTTCAGTCACCGGCCAGCAGGTTGTAGTTGGCTTTGCCTGATATTGTGGTAAATTAAGACAACCGTTAATTAATATGCAAGGTGGATTGTGAATACACAATATTTCTCCATTGTATTGCTGCTTTAATGTATTTGTGATTTCATCATGTGGTGTTTGGCAAGGGTTTTCTGTTTTATACTTATTGGGTAATTTTAAATTATTATTTTCAAGCGAATCTGACTGTTTTAGTTTTTCTGAACGACATTTACATTGAATTTGGGGTCGATCACATTTAATTGCAGAAGATGTTTGTGTGTCCTTAGAGAGACATTTCATCTCGTTTTTTTTATTATTATGTTGATCTTTACATGCTATGTCTTTTATAGTATTCTCATTTATTTTATTTACAGTACACTCCGGATTTTTGCACAGTTCAGTTTGCTTCTTCTCGATTTCAATGATATCTTTATCTGCAACTTGTATTTTCTTGCATTTACCAGACTGCTGCAAATTTTGACAGTGACAAAATTTGGTGGGATCAACTTGTTGCTCTTTGTTTTGCGTATTAATAACTTTATTAATTACATAATCCCAATAACCAGAAGAAGTAGCTGCTATTTCACTAATATGGCCAGAGGTTGGTTCAGAAATTCTGTAATTATTTTTTTCTTCCCTAAACGGATTTGCTATAAATTTAAAAGGAAATAAAAATCCAATTTTGGATGGAAACTGCTGCTTTTTATTTTTTAAATTCTTTCTTTTAAACATATTTTCCATGTTTTCTTTCAAAATGTGTTTTGGAATTTTTTTCCTATTTTTAAACATTGATGAAATATTCTCAGTTTCTGAATCTGTTGATGTAACATTATTTAAAGTGAACTCCGGATACAAATTTCTTGCTATCTTCTGATCAGGGCATTTAAGCCTACTAGTTAAAATGGAAACTGGTACTCTATCATTCCTGTAGTCATAAAGAGGCATTGCGTAATTATATTGTTGTCTATTTAATTTCTTTCTGCGTCTTTTTTCGCAACTAGCGCAGTAAGGTTCTTTTTGAAATGGGTTATATTTATTTTTGACAAAATTTTCGCGACTTTGAATAATATTTGAAATATATGGAAAGATTTTATGTCTATTAAAAACCTTTGAACTGTTCTTGACAATAACACTGCTACCATTTTGAACCCTTTTTATATATAAATCTGTTTTATCGCCTATTTCATAGCTATTGGCATTGAGAAGTCTTTCTCTACTTATTTCCCTAAAAAATTGTCTCGTTTTTGTTTGTCTAGCGCTTTCTACACTATAACTTTTGTCTCCTCCATCTGAAATTCTACGTTCTTTATAACTTTTGTTACAGTTACGAAGTTTACTGACAGGTAACAATTTGTGTCTTTTACCTTGTGATAGATCATCAAATCCGGAACTATCAGAATGTACTTCTATATATTTTGGATCATAGCAGATCACAAAATGACTAGGATATATGTTATACATAGTGTAGATCTTTTCAATAAATTAATGTCATACGCTGTCAGACATTTTGCTTTTTACAGTTTTCCTTGTATTTTATTACATTGATTATTTTACCACATATTTTTTCCAAAATATAAACAGCTTACATTAAGCTTACAGATAAAACTAATTGTCAGAAATGACATTACTCACTTCACTTTATTTTTTCTTTTTCTTAATAACCTTTTTGTGACTGTATTAACCTAACTAATTAAAACTTTATCGTGATTTTTTTTAAATACATAGTTGCCTCGTTTCAGTTTGATTTCAGTAAAATATATCGGCGCGTCTATAAAATACCTGTTGGATCGAAAGTGAGCTAGAGATTGCGTCACTCTAGCGGAGCACCATATAGATAGTAGCGAAGTGGAATTGAGGGTATATCGAGAAACCCCCACCCCCATTTATTTGTGCAGCATAATTTTTACTGTAGGCGTCGTACGAGAGCGATTCCGCCAAAGTAATTCTACAAGTGCTAAGGTAGTATCGTGGTTTTGTCCGTTGTGGTGGTTCTTATGGTGCAGGTTAGGAGTATGGTATTGCTGAGAGGTTGCCTCGTTTTGCATTGAGATGAGTAGTGTTGTTGTTGGTTTGTTGAGAACATGTTACGGTCGAACTTTAATTGCTCTTTACTGGATATAATATACTGCATTAAGCTGTTTAATTGCTGATAATAATTAATTGCGTAAGCAATAGAACAAGTTGAACATCCGCTTTCACACTTTTATTATTTTTAACAATTAACCTCCTAATATTTTGTCGAGATATTATACTTACAATTACTAGGTTTTATCATTTCGTAAAAATTAAAACTCAGTTTAGTGATGGGTGATGGTGCTTTGAATGCTTCACGCAAAGTTATCACATTATAAATTATTTTTATACTTGTTTAGGTTTTAGGAAAATTAAATTAAATTAAATTCATTGTTTGACATTGGCAGTATAGACGATACTGCCAATGTCAAACACATAATAGTCTGTGTTCAAAAAGTTGCACAGAATAAAGATTGTCACCCTTAACTTAAAGTTAAAACCATAGACTTAGAATATACTTTACATTCATAAGTTTATAGTTAAAACTTACACATAATATTAGTAGTAATTATATTCTCTTTGCATAATATATTTGTCGCTAAAGGATTTTAAAATGTTGCCCACAAATAATTAGTGACAGATTGATTGAATGAGCTGTGAATTTTTGTGTGATTTCAAATGTTCCTTTTACCAATAGTGTGTAGAGTTTTTCAAGACTAAAAACGTTTATTTTATATTTTGTATACGTTTATTAAATACCTTTGTTTTACATATTAATGTACAGTTGAAAAAAAAGTGTATATACAGTTTGCTTAATATATAAACTTAAAAAAATTATATAATACAGTCGCACTTCAACCATCCTAGTGGTCAATAGCAATTAATAAAACCTTTATCGCGCCGTTCGATGACTAATAATATTTAAAAAAAAAACAGCATTTGATTTTATCCTTGATACGGGTAAGCAGTTTTTATACATAAATTGCAAAAAGACAAATATGTTTCGTGCGGGATTTGAACCCGCATACCACAGAGCCAAATCTCAACGCTAAGTCACCGGGTGATGTTCTGTATAAATTGAATAAAGCTTAAGTTGTGTTATATTTAATTTTGTACCTGCTCAGTATACAGGTTTTACGAACAGTCTGATGGTTACGTAGGAAGCAAAATGTTTGTGATTATCTTCATTCATAACATACTATCGAAATCCTAAGATTGTCTCATAGATTTTGCCATTGTTGCTTCGTATGGCAGGCGAGTTTAAGCCCCAGTAATTTTTTTTATTTTGAGTTGTTATCAGAGAGAGAGAGAGAGAGATGCTACTGCTCGTCTCCTTTTGAGATTCCCTTTGTCTTTTATAATATTCACACGGGATGATATGGGATAAAAAGATTCTATACTATAAAATGTTGGAGAAAATATACTTACCAATATTTGAAAACGTGACCTGCTCACTGCACCCTGCTAATTACTGAATGAAGCTCTGGCGATCGGCTGACCGATATTACCGATACTGATAGACCCTATTAAAATCACTTGTGAACATATGCCTCCCCCATAAATTGGCTCATAGGGTGGACCTGTTATAGTGGCCATTCCTGGCAAGCGGATTGGAAACTACAGTTTTTTATTTTTAATATTTTTTTAGAAAGACGGCAATCACCTGATTTGCTTCCCTCTGACGTTTTTTACGGCACCCGCGTGATTATATGGGATATTGAATATTCTTGCATCGCCGCTACACGGCAAGACGGCCATTAATCTTTTCATTTAAATACGACGAGTCCGTTTCAAAGACGGTTTTTACTGATGTTTGGCAGTCAGAGCTCAACGACCCGCTAATGTAAGGGCAAAGCGAAGAAATCTGATCACCAATGCATTATTAATGTCTTTTGTCTAATAGAATTGTATAGGGTTATAAGGAAGAAGGCAGGAAATACTAAGAAACAAAGGCCCTGCCGAGACGACGGACAAAAGACCTCAGAGGGCTTTAGACATTGGCTTTGTAACAGGCGTCAGTCAAGGCACGGCTGATTTACTGCTGTTATCTATATTCTGTTTTCAAGTCAGTTTAATAATGAGTCAGTGTCTTGCCCTCATGCCACATCCCCCATACAAGTGGTACTGGACTTGTCTAAATGTGAAGGAGTAAAATGGATCGACTCGACTAAATCATTCACTAAACTACTTGACTAATTTTTTGTTGCTCGCACACATTTAGCCACTAAATGACTCGCTACTTTACTAAATTTCTAGTCTAGTTCGAACTAGGCTTTAGCGATTTTTAGGTTGAAACTTTCTACGACGGCTGACTTTATCCAAATCGTCGCAGAACTAGATTAACCACTGATGTAAAAACTTACTTTGTTGTTGGTTGACTGGCAATAAATATACACTTAATAAAAATCTACATTTATGAACCGGGACGACCATTATTAGGTATCAGCTAAACCTTTAAGAGTGTTGGTTATTTATTGCAGTGTGTATGAAGAGCAAAGCGTCTTCAGCAATCTTCAAGACAATAAGAAAAATGATATTTGTAATGAATACATACTTAGTATTAAAATATCGGTTTAGTTTAGGTTAAATTATTTTAGTTAACAGATTGGTAACATTAAAAGTTTAATATAAAATTTATACGTGGTAGAGCAATGCTGCAGTTATATTAGTAGTATAGTTGTAGCACGAATGGGTCGGCTCGAACTGGGAAGTACCACGCTCCCACAGAATACCCGCGCGAAATAGTAGCTTAATGCTGCTGTGTTTCGTATGGTGAGTATAGAGAACCGGAGACCCTTTTTACTGGAAACGAGGCATTCCGTCTTAGTCCTCACGGAGAAACAACACACCCAAAACATCCTATTTTACAGTTACCTCTTACAACCTTAAAAAGAAAGGTTTCCTCCTCTCTCAGTTATTTTGTTTTTTATATTTATTTCTTTTTGAACAATTTTATGAATTAATATTTTCTTCAATACAATAAATATATGTACTACGTTTAAAGTAAATAAAATTGTAAATTCATTTAAAGGTTCATGTTTTGTGAATTTTTGGGTGAATAGTAACAAATTATGGTAAGAAGCCGTTAACAAATTTAAATATTTGTATACGCATACATATATATAGATATACATACAGATGGAGCTAAAGGAGTCTTACTTCAGTCGTGTGGTCACAAGCACACTCGTTTTTTTTTTTATTTTTAGTTGTTATTAGAAAGAGGCTACTCCAAATCTCATGGTTTCTTTTGTTTCCCTCTGTGACTTCTTACGACATCCACAGTACGGAATGGGGTAGTGGATATTTTTACACTACCACTACACGGTAGAATGTAATTATGTTAATGTAATTATGTTAGGAAATAATTGACTGCACTGAAATTATATTTATGCCACTTGAATCGTCGGCAAATATTTTAAGTAGAAAACTAAGCGACCAACCAAATCAGATTGCGTAACGAGAAATATAAAAAAAAAACTAAAGTGTTTTGCTGAGTTTGAAAACTTAATTAGTAACAAAAACGCGGCTTAAAGACCGCAGTAAATTTTTCCCCGACCGCTACACGTTTCAACTTTATTTCTATTTTTTTTAAACGATTTCTAAATAACCATGATTACGAATTCATATGATTTTGTTAAATTGGATGCAGAAGGATGTTCTACTCACTGTTAATCATCAAGCTTCAGCCATATGATGGTTGTAGCATGAATGGGTCGGCTCGGCCGGGGCAGGACCACGTTCTCACGGAATACCAGCGTAATATAGCAGCTTAATGCTGTTGTGTTTCGTATGGTGAGTATATAGAACCGGAGATCCGTTTTACTGGAATCGAGGCATTCCACCTTAGTCCTCAAGGCTGACAACGCATCTTCATTTTGATTCTTAATCCAGGTTAGATGTAGATGTCTATGGGCCACAGCATCCACTTACCATCAGGTGTACTGCGTGCTCGTTTGTCACCCTTATCCTATAAAAAAGCAAAGATGACAGGTCCTCTACATTCGGCTACTTCGACAACATCCAAATAATTACTTATATAAATGTATTATATTAAAGTTGTTAAACTTAACTAAGATCTGCGTAAAAATAAAAAAGTGTGCCTTGATTAGTTTGAAAAGCATTTCCCTTCCTCCCCTCCACGTGCTTACGTGCACTATCACAGTTATCACTGTTGTGGTGTTCGTGATGGTGGGATAATGGGTGCGTTTGGCAGAAAAAAGTGCCAGCAAGCGCTTGTAAGCAAAATGGCAAAACTAAACAGTTTTCGGCCAGGACACGTTTGCTAACTTCAGTAGCGCTGACACAATCCGCCATTTTGCTTATTTAATTTGTTTGTTTTGAAGTAGAATTTATAAGTTGTTTTGTGCAATATTAGTTTTAAGTAATATAATGACATGAATAGACATATACATCTTATTAAAATGCGTGATTAGTAAGAATTTAATAAGAATACTTTACAAACATATATTTTAATTAGGTTAGGTTCCCCGGTTAATACTAACTTCGTGTCTTGGAGGAAAATAGCTACTTACGATTTGACAACACTTACCGCTTACGATCGCCATTTTGCTTACAAGCGCTTGCTAGCGCTTTTTTCTGCCAAACGCACCCATTGGGTTTGTGATTGCAAGGACTGGAGTGTCAATTCATTTACATTTATTTATCCAAGCCGTATTTATTTGTTTAGCATAGTCCGAGCAGCTCGCTGCTCGTTGAACTCTACCTACCCCCTTGGGGACTACAGGCGTGACGCTGCATAAACTGTAAAACTTAAAATGTATACGTGTAAGTGCAATTTCGACTTATCTCCTAAATACAGGTTATTAAATAAGAAGTGAGTTTGCGTCTAGTCGTATTAAGATGCCCCTGGGTCTCTGACACTGCATATTGCAACCGAGATCGATATCTTATAGTATAAACGTGTTATTATACGGATATTTGCAGTAGATGACAAAATAGATCAAAGTTAACAACAGTTGGGTATAATATTGAAGTTCGGCAGTAGCATCGTTACTTTACATACAGCTTATAAGAAGTCTAGTGCATAGTCTCCCCATCAATTTCCTCAAGGTAATCCACGTATGATATGCTTTGCATAGTTCCCACTCTTGGCAGGCGACTTGGCGAACGCAATATTTTATTATCATTGAGTCGTTATCAGAAATGCTGCAGCCCCTCGTCTGATTCGATTTCCCTCGCGCTTCTCTCGCAACTACGGAATAATATGAAACCTTTGATTGCCTTACGTGGTTACTACACGTTAACACACATCTTTACCAAAATAATATCTCTCTGTAAGTGGTAATCTAAACCCTAACATAACGAATCTCTAAAACGTTAAGAGCGGCGCGTCGCTGGGTTGCGCGTTAAAACAAAGAGTTAGGGTACGTTCGTGTATTATTATTATCGGAATTAAACGCTGAATTAATATGCAAAGGTGATACGTCATGCTGGAAGCGTTGTGCATTGGTCTGAAGGGGGAACGTATGGCGATGTGTCGGTTTTGATACTTGTAGTGTTTGTAATATTTTATAATATGTTTCCATTACCAACAAAGATTTGTTATTTGTGTATGCTTTATGTAGAAAGGGCAAGTGCAAAAGGTACAAATAGATGTTGCTCTTTGGGACTGATCTGCTCGAATTTGCAACAAATATATACTATCTTTCATTTCGCTTTATTTATTGTTCTTATGAGATCCTTTTTAATGGAAGCAAGGCATTCCATTTTCCATCATTCCGTTTTAGGGATGATGCATTTTAATTATTAATTGAGGATAAATTTTATATGAATTACAGCATCTATTTACAATTAGGTGTGGTTATGATCATTTGACACTCTTATTCTATGAAAAAAAAATATATTTATTTTATGAAAAAAAAAAGAGTAATTTTATTATAGAACGTGCTCTAATTATCTGTTGCTCTAATAATTAACTTTATTTTAGTGCAATAAATTTAATTTTATCATTATTTTAAGGATTCGTAACATTTTTAAACTTATCCCCACAAAAGTATTTTCTCCCACATATGTTAGCGTTATACAGACATAATTCACCACATATAATCTATTGCAATTTAAAAGAATAGAGAACTTACCTAATCTATGTATTAAAGTTAAAATAGAAGTAATATTGAAATACATTTTAATTGAATTAGGTACTTATTATCAGCTGAACGAAACGAAGAAAAGGATAAATATTAATAAATGACGTCATCGGTGCTTCAATCAAGCGCTTTTATATATCATAATAATCTTCTTAATTAGTCTTAAATGGAAGACCAAGTTTTAAAAGAATGGTAATTATGTGCAATTTTTTTATCATTTTAAAACTCAAGTATCAAAAAACACAAACTACGCAACACAAACTATAAGCAACGCGTCACACTATGAAATAATAGGAAAGGAATAAAAAATAACCCAAGGTGAATGCCGGAGCACGTAGGTAGGTTTTAGAAATAATGAATCGAGCCAAAGGGTTCGGCATATTAATGTAATAGGGGTGCGACCCCTCGTAATCATAGGTGATCTGGCGTTGGACGATACTCTGTCCTTTTTTTTAAATTAAATGCGGCACGGCTATTAAGTTCGGTCAGTTCGAGCTTAGTTTCGATTACTGGCTGTTATATAATATTATTTCAATGACTATAAGAAAAAGTTTTCTTTCATTTAAAATTATGATATTCGTTATAATAGTAGCTACAAAAAATATATTTCATGGTTAAAATCAATTACTTTCAACTGCACGTTCATTTATAAACAGATAGATATCTAATAGATATATTAATATGTACGTGAAGGGAATACTTTGTACCTCTTTTTAAGTACCTATATTGCGTGCACGGAGGAAGGTGAGATTTGGCATACTTAAAGCTTAAATTTCAAAGCAGAGAAAGCTCAAAAAAAGAAAGAGAGTTACTTAAACTTAACGTTAATATACCAATTAATGTACTGCTGAAAGTGAAATATAGCTTGCTTAATATACAAACCTAAAAAATTTATGAATTATCGCTGAATTTCGATCACTAACAGACCACTGGTCAATATAAATTAATGAATTTATACCTCCAAGGGACAGTAGAATTACTGTCTCTTGGAGGTGTAAAAAACTGTAGCTTAAAAGTCAACTCAATCAAAAGATACGGCTGTTTATGTCATATATTTTGACATTCGAATATTCACTATCAAAACCTCTCAGTAGAGAGTAATAGTTTGTGTTCTGTGATCAAAACCTATATGTTTATTTTATTTTTGTATTATATTATTTTATTTATTTTTGGATTTTGTATACATATTTCACATATATTATATAGTAGATATTAAGTATGTATATTTTCTACTAACTATATTCTATTTATTTGCATTTTATTTTATCCTATATCCTTATTACTTATTTATTAAATATAAGAAGTGATTGCTTACACCTGCCACAGTTTCTGAAATTATCCAAAGTAGACTGGCACAGAGTGCCACAAGGCATTAAGTTCGCCTTTTATATCCCATACTATAAGATGAATAATAAAGATTAAATAAATAAATAAAACCTATAGGGTAACCAAAAGAAAGAAGTAACCAAAAGTAAGAAGTAAACAAAAGAAAAACAAATCCGAAAATCCAGAAATTGTATTTATATCACATAAAAAAAGCGACTGCAAACTTACCTTTGCGATTGGAGCATCGACTGTGATACATAATAATTTAGGGAGAACACAGTTAGTTCTTCAATCCGACTTACCTTTTCGCTGCTTACCTTACAAATTTCTGTGATGGATGAACCACTTGCAATAATTGTTTTTTTTTTATAGAATAAGGGTGACAAACGAGCACACAGTTCTCATGATGGGAAGTGGATGCTGATCTATCTATCCCCGATTAAGAATCAAAATATAGTTGTGTTTTCACCCCTCGGGACTAAGATGAAATGCCTTGTTTCCAGTAAAAGGTGTATCGCCGGTTCTCTACACTCACCTCTATTTTACGCTGGTTTTATGTTACATAACATAGCTGCAGCGGCTAATTCATGTAAAGACAAACATATAATTAAGTTTTATGGAATTCTCAGGACACGAGTCCTGCTCACAAATGTCCAGTTTTATAATAATACATTTTTGGGACTGAGAATTTGTATCTTTCTATTAAAATTATACCCGAATTTAGATTACATGACTGAGGATATAACAGCATGTTCTCCACTTGTAAGGCGTTTTTGTTAATGACAATCAATCGTGCTCACAATTCCTAATCGTAGATAGATCTAGATGTTTATTGGTCTTAGAATCTATTGGCCACGTTCCTAAGGGGGAACTGTGTGGTCCTTTGTCAAACTTATTCTATAATATAAATAGATTGACTCATGATCAAATTTTTTAATTCCTAAATGTTTTTTCAATTTTATTTATTATACTATTCAAAAAGAAGGGATAAATGCCTCGGCGCTTGCTAACACGTAGTTTATTAACCAATTCATATGGACATAAACTCTTCTCAGTAGATCTTTTCTGCAAAAGAGCAAGGTAACAATAGTTTTGATTTCGAGTTTTAGTGCAATGAAAAATACTAACGCTCAAATATTTCCATTTTCACAAACTGGAACAATTCTAAACTGAAGAAATCTTATTATCCTACAACTTGCGAAGGAATCAAGATTATTCACGACCATTGTTTAATGTACACATAAAATGCTGATAGTTCAATATAACATTAATGAATTCAGTTTTTATAATTGTTTTTTCTAATTTATTGATACCTATTATTTTTCCTAGCTTTGGAGACGGTTTGTTCTTTTTAGTTTCATTATTTTACCGTTTTGAGTGGTTTAAAAAAGTAAAAATACAAGAAAATATTACAAGTTTAATCTAACAACCAGAATGTCAACTTAGTAATTACTTACATTAAAATATATTGAACTTCTTCAAATTTATACACCACTTGAGTATAGCCTTTTTTAATAAACAAGAATCATTTAATTCAGTTTATCCATTTCGGAAAAATCTGTGAAAATATTACATAAAAAAACATATGCGTCGAATACATCTTGTTTTTGCACTCGTTTAAAAATAGTTAAATTATAGGAACATAAATTGCTTCGTAGGTATTGTAGGAAACGGTGTTGCCGCAACATGTGGCTTCGAGCGGAGTAGTGGCGGAGACCACATGTTCCGTTAAAACATGTTATTAAAAACCGGCCAGATTTTATACAATTACGCTTTTTGTTACATTGTTGGATACCCCGCAACGATCTGCGTTGTCCTCGAAAACAAAATATCAACCATTTGTCGATTACATTCAAAAAAACTAAAAGTAAGCGATTTTAGGACTATTGAACATCAAAATAAGGGCGTAGGGATTCGTGAAACTTAGAACATAAACAATTTCGCAAGTAAACATTCGTAGGTACTTACAAAGCATATATATATATATAAAAAAAAAAATATATATATATATACTATATTTGCATATTTAGTTATCGTATCTGTTCGCTAGAAATAATAAAACTCAAACCTGAGTAGTAGCTTAATTTATTTAAACCGAATGTCGCTAATCGTTGATAAGGAAATGAGCGAACATGCAGCATATAGTAGCACGGAATTGTGTATTCTTTTAAATAATACATTAATAAAGGTTTTTATTTACTTTAGCGGTTTAATTGACGTAATTAATGTTACATTTTGAAATTATTATTTTTACATGTACCTAATATTAAAATATTTAAAGCCCGTGATAATGCAGGGGCTTAAAGCACTCGCCCTGAATTATTTAAAGAACTATCGAACTCTAGATGAGGATTCAGGACCACTGTTAAAGTTAGAGTTACCACGTGCTCGGTGGAGAAAAAATACGTCGTGGAAATCAGGTAATGCATTTGATCAATTAAAAATAATTTAGGGAAGTGCCGCCAACACGTGTGAGGCAGCGTGGAGTACTCCTTCCTGCTCCAAAACCGCCCGAAAGTTCTCTTCGACGAATGATTTAAAAATCATATAACAATAGATCTTGTAAAATTTCTTGCTTATTATTTATACTTAGGAACCAAAAATAAATACTGTATGATATGTGTTCGTGCAGATAATAACAAAACCGAGTGTAAAGAACATACATGCTACAAAAATTTCACAGGAAGCTCATCCAGTATGGAGTCGGCTGCGTTGGTTGAAGGCTTTAAAACTTCACTGGATATGCATGGTTTGATATATGCCAAACTGATTTCGGATGGGGATTCAAGCACTATAAAAAAATTGTGTAGCAATCCCTATAAAAATGTAAAAGTTGAAAAGATCGAATGTAGAAATCACCTATTAAGAAATTTTTGTACTAAAATGCGCCTTCTTATAAAAGATACTCAAATCGCTCTTCAACAAAGAAACACAATTTTTACAGAGACAAAAATAATAAAATTTAGAAGATACATTGTACGTGCAATAAATTTGAGAAAACATGCAGAAGATTCTCAAAACATAAAGATATCTAATCTAAACGCAGATATTTACAATGCCTTACACCACGCCTTAGGAAACCATACTAACTGTGTAGATCAGATATGTCCTGCAACTGACAAACTCGATATAAACGTTGCACAAAATTTACTAAACACCACTCTGTGGTTAAAAGAGCTGAGAGACTGACAGCATCAATATTTGGAAAAATTTGTAAAAGAAAAAATAATATTAGCTGTGCGCCACTAGTAAAATCAATAGTTAGCTCAAAAGACTTATCATACGTATCATCTATTGTATACGGAAAAGCAAATGAGGAAAAAGCATTACTGCAGCTCTCCCGTCAGGAAAAAATAAACATTTCAAAATGTGGACTTTTTGTTCACAAGACGTTTTTTTTTTGGCTGCTACTCCTGACGGCATTTTCAAGGATGAAGAAGGAAAAACAGGCGTCGTGGAGGTTAAATGTCCTTTTGCTGCCAAAGATATGCACCCTGAAGACGCCATTAAAGAAAAAAAATAACCTTTTGGAAATACGACAAAAAGAATATATTCAAAGTAAATAAAAACACAGCTATTACTACCAAATTCAAGGTCAACTTAATATAACGGAACAAAATATTTGCGTGTTTGCAGTTTAGACTAGTGAACATAAACCGATGAAAGTAGAATATATAGCAAGGGATAAAGAGTTTTGGGAAACAAAAATGCTGCCCCCCTTTGACAAAGTTTTACCACAGTTGTCTGCTACCAGAACTAATTGATTCGCGCCTTGAACGTTCTATGCCGATAAAAGACCCACCATTTATAACAGAAGCAATAGAAAATAAAAAGCATAAAATGTCCCCAAAAAATTAACCCCTACACCCATACACAAAACACTCGAAAAAACGTTCTTATTTTTAATCTTGTCACCAACTAAATAAATAAATATTTGTGTATTCAGTTATTCTTTTGTTTTAATTTTTTATCGATTGCCTTCTAAATTACTTCTCTACACGATTTTATTTAAAAAAAACAGGTATTAGCGCTATTTGTATGTTTAGATTGTATAAAAAAAATCATATACATCCGATTAGACGGGAGGAGTTGGAATCATGGAGCTGAACCACATTTCATACAAAAAAAATTAAATTAAAAAATTTACTGATTCGTAATACAAAATGTACAAGGTAGAGTCGTAATTTGTATGAATGAAAACAAGAAGCAGTATTTTTTCCGTCGGTTGTACTTACCCTTTTTAAACATACAACCCGTATAAATATGACTAAAACGACATTTATGAAATATAAAAGGGTAAAAAAATTATACTACCACAACAAAAGTAAGAGGAATATTTTAGGAAAAATATTAATAAGTTATATATTTAATGAAATAGAGCAACTTCACGTGCGATCTCGAACGTATTTATGTACGGGGGAGAGCGCCCCCTCTAATGGCTGGAAATGTAAAACAGCACAGCTAGACGGAAGCCTTAAAGAGTTATCACCTGGCAATGCTGTTGGCAAAGCCTTAAAATACATATTATAATTTATCAATTTAAATTTATTCTCTCAATTTGAAATCGACTTCGAGTTAATGAAGTTTTTAATCGGGTCATTTCTGGGATACGAACTCCAAAAAGTTTCTTATCTCAATAGAGAAAACGGAGATTCAAAACCAAGCAAGCTACAAGATTTCAAGTTACTGTTAGTCATTTTGCGTAGATTGAAACAAAAGTTTATAATTAAAAGTCAATTTTCTGTCTTTAGCTTATTGTTTATTATAGCAATATATTAAATAAAATATGAAAACTTTTTATATACTTTATATCTTAATACCAATAGTTTTTTATGAAAGTTCATAGAGTTATTCGATATTCAACTTTACTTACTTTAGACCCTGGAGACACTTTACTAGAATCTCTATACACTATATATACATATATATATATATATATATATATATATATATATATATATATAATATATATATATAATATATACATATAATATATATTATATAGTATTTAGTATGTAATTATTTAGTATCTTATCTATGTACTTATATACCATTTTGTACTCGGACGCATCTCTTACTATTTTATAGTTTATAATAAAAATAATGTTATTTTGTCGCCAAACTACACACATGTTTTTATTGTTTTCTTGTAATCCTGTTCATCTAAAGGTTGTCTGGAAAGAGATCTCTTTGTGATAAGAGCGCCCACTGTACCACATTTCTTTTTTCTCCTTTTCTGTTCATTGTTTTGTCTATCTATCTATGGAACTACTATAGGTAGCTCTTTCCATAGACTATATTTATTTAAAAAAAAATGACACCTGGCAATAAATATTACAGTCGAAAGAGACTTCGGCTGCGTCTTTAATTAAACCTTGATTTATGTGATAGGTTATTTGCAACTGCTCGTATGTTACTCGGATGAAAACACACGTCGACACTTATACCGGTGTCGTTAAAGTTGAGAAATTTATTTGACATAATTGCTTCCTTTCGCGTATGCCGTATTTCAGTGTGGATAGAGGAAAAAATATGATCCCAAATACTCTATTTTTTGACGTAAACACTTTATAACAATACTACTTGATATCAAACTTTTATGATATTCGTTATTTTGAATTGCGCTTCTGCTTCCAGTATTGCTCAAAATAATGTCCTCTGTACCACAATTTCGTTCACGGCAGCCGGTCTCAACGAAGACTCCTCATCTGCACAGGACAGTAAGGACAAAAGTAAAGGGCTACCCTCCGGGAAGTGAGGGAGGGAGGTGGTGAATGCTATAAGCATACCACGCAGCCGGCTGCGTGGTGAGTTATTCGTCATCTCGCCCGACGAAAACTCGCCCGATCGGGCGACTTGGCACCTTTCGAATTTACCTAATATTTCTGTCGTCAACTCGCACGTTCGTACAAAGTTCGTACAGCCAGAAAAAAATTGAACTAAATTTTAAAGACGACTTCAAATAAAACGACATTGTATTAAATAAAAATTTAAACTAAATTTTAAAAACGACTTCAAATAAAACGACATTGTATTAAATCTTACTCGTCTGACCATAAAAATATGAGGTAACTTAGTACAGTCAACTAAAAAATTCCTTTTGAAAAACGTATAATGTTTTATAGTTGGACTTTAAAATAAAACAAAATGTCATTACTTATATCATAATTTTAGATATATTTCACAAATCAACATCTTAATCGAAATCTTAATATAATTTATAATATTTAATTTATGTCTCATAGTTTATTCCAATGCCAGGACAAAACAAGATGGCGGCCACAAAAGCCATATTTTTTAAAATATTTAACCCTGCTCTGTTAGTATAGTACTAAAATAAAACTAGTAGTAATAAAATATAAAGGTATTTCATAAAATGATAATTATTTACTTTACTTTGACTAATTAATATAAAAAATGGGCAGATGAGAAAAATTAGGCACTTATTTTCGACATGTTTTATTTCATTTAGAACACATTAATAACACTGTGTAAATAAATTAAATAAACTTACCTCCAACGCACATAAAAATCACTAAAAAACCACATTTTAATAAATATCGCTGCTTAATATGCGCGGGCGCAGTAAAGTACGCTTTACTGACTGACGTCACAATGCCCTACGATTTCGGTAGAGATAAAGGATTAGCTAAAAGAAAGAGATAGCGCTATCCTTTTGTGAGCATAAACCTGTTTAGCTTCGGCAGTGTAGAAGAGCGCTGTTTTCTTTACGGTCGAAGTATTTTTTGTATTGTTATATGTATATATATCTATTTCAGATATAAAACAACAATAGTTAGTCAGTAGCTTTATTTTGTGTTTTTTTTTTAATTTAGTTTCAATTTTTATTTAATATAAAGTCGTTTTATTTGAAGTCGTTTTTAAAATTTTGTAATTTTTTTCCTGGCTGTACTTTGTACGAGCGTGCGAGTTGACGACAGAAATATTAGGTAAATTCGAAAGGTGCCAAGTCGCCCGATCGGGCGAGTTTTTGTCGGGAGAGATGACGAATAACCCTGCGTGGTTATGTGGGACTCACTGATATATCTAAGTGCTTAAGTGCCTTACCACTAAACACCACCTGAGACTGGCTTTGACCTGGTAAGGCCTTTTGCCGTATCAGATGCGACCCCCTTGCGGAAAGGGGGGTGCAGTATATAGATGCACTCTATTTCCTCACTCTTATAGTCCGATATGGTGGCATTCCGACATGACCGGAGAAAAATCAGGTACAGTACAAAAGTCTACGTGGGGGTAACATGGGGGTGAAACAACACTAACTTCATGACTCTGGGCTGCTACTGAGACTTTATTGACAGAAAAAAAGAAGTGGTAGAGCCATGCTGCAGTTATATTAGTAGTATAGTTGTGGCACGAATGGGTCGCCTCGACCGGGGAAGTACCACGCTCTCACAGAATACCAGCGTAAAATAGTAGCTTAATGCTGTTGTGTTTCATATGGTGAGTGTAGAGGACTGGAGACCCTTGTTACTAGAACCGAGGCATTTCATCTTAGTCCTGACGGGTGACAACACATCTGCATTTTGATACGTTATCGAGGATAGATGTAAATCCTATTGTATCCTATAAGTCCTATTGTATGGCAGTGAAACATGGGCCGTAACTCAAAAGAATGTGCATACCATGCAAGTTGCCGAGATGAAGATGCTGAGGTGGATGTGCGGCGTTACCAAGCTCGACAAAATCCGCAACGAGTACGTGCGAGGAAGCTTGGGCGTGCGCGACATCGCTGACAAGATGCAGGAAAGTAGGCTGCGATGGTATGGGCACGTGAAGAGGAGGCCACCCGACTACGTAGGGAACTTGGCACTACAACTTTCCATCCCAGGTCGAAGATCCAGGGGCAGACCCAAAACACGATGGAAAGATGTGGTGGTAAAGGACATGAGAGAGTGCGAAGTCTCCGAAAATGAAGTCGAGGATAGAGCGAAGTGGAGGCGTAAGACAAGAAAGGCTGACCCCGCCACCATGTGGGACACATAGCCAGGAAGAGAGAGAGAGAGAGATCGAGGATAGATGTAAATGTCTATGGGCCACAGTAACCACTTACCATCAGGTAGACTGTATGCTCGCTTGTCACCCTATCCTATAAAATAAAATAAATAAATAGCCCGAACCGAGTTACGAACCTACGACTACTTTTTTTTAAATGTTGAAATATTCATCTAGAGCTCAGCTAACTGGTTGCGGGGTTACAGTCCAGGGTTATGGGGCGATACCTGGGCGAAGCAAATATTTTATGCAATAACACAAATTGTTGTGTAGTAATTGTGTCCGACTCTCCCCTGATCTTACCGCGTAAAAGTTACTTTAAAACGGGTAAGTTGGGACTCCTGGTCTTATACGCTGATGGTGATCACCCGTTTTCAATCGGTGTACCTTCCGAGGATTTTCGCACATTAAAAAAGGCTTGTATCTTGTGACACGATTAATTCTTCTACAAAGTTATTAAAAAGGTCGCCGTAATCGTAACTGCTTATGGGTGAAATAAAGTTTTTACCTATCGGAATTTCCGTTCTAATAATAAAAATTAAAATCTAATAGCAGACATTCGCGAAATTAGAACCGCATTAAAAACACAATTCGGAATTCTAACTCAGGGACGTCAATCGCGAATTTAATTTGATTGGACTAACTCCCGCGGGATGTACCGCCGATCCCGGGAATGGGGGAAATCGGGGGAAAATAAAACTTTTATTGCATCACACGTGTACAACAGCCACTATTATTTGAGCTTACAGTCTCTCTACTATCCTAACTTTATCTTTGTAAGTTAAGGGACCTTGTTCGAGAGTGAGGTCTAAATATATTAGTTGATATCATAGGGGAGTGTGGGGTAACCAATCATAGGTCGATGTTTCGATTGATTGGCAAAGGGCGATTTGGCAATGCTCCCTCGTATGGGGGTGCATCTGAGTATTTTTTGTGCGGTATGTGAAATGTGGGTGGGACTTTTTATGTAGGCAAATAAGTATTTCTAAGAAGCCACTCATGGATTATTTAAGATTCCTCAATGAGAAACATTGCGATTGTGTAAACCTGGTCGTTGCCGGTGAAAATTTCTTCGAATCAGACTTGTTTTCATTATGATAACACTTTTTTATGTATAAAAAGGGTGACAAACGGGCTTATTGACATTTATCTCAATTAAGAATTAAAATGCACATGCGTTGTCCCCCTTGAAGTCCAAGATGAAACGCCTCGCGTCCAGTAAAAAGGATCTGCGGTCCTCTACACTCACCGAATACAAAACAGCAGCGTGGCTCTACCACGTATAAATTTGTGTAATAATATAAACATAGATTTTAAAAATGTTGTTGATAAAAAAAGTATCGGAATATAAATCGATACCTTTACACAATACAAGGAAACCACACATCAAACGTCAAAGGAAACCAGCCATGATTACAACCAAAGTTAAAAGTTAAGAGTTGTAGTTAAGTGTGAATAGCCTTATGTTATACTAAGACTTTAAGACTAAGAACAAGTACTAAAAATTTACATAATCGAAATAATGATTATTTACTAAAATCCCCACCCCCCCAAGAAATAATCACAAAAAAAAAAAAAAAAAAAAAAAAAAAAACCCCACACCCCCCCGAAAGATAATCCACATATTATTCTTAAAGCATTTTAATTTTAAAGTTAATAACTTTCGGTATAAATTAACGAACAGACGTAGGTTCGATATTCAAAAATCCAAAATTCACCATATCTCTACGTGTATGTGTGATCTATTTTCATGTCCATATCTCGACCACAAATATTGGCATAGACAATAAACGATTTTATTCAACGCGTATTTTAAACACGTTACCGTGTAGCTGGAACGAATTAACCACAATTCGTTCAAGCCGTGTAGATAATTGTGAGAGTACGAGTATGAAGCAGTATATGGGGGAGGCCTGTGTTCAGCAGTGGACTTGATTAGATGACGTAAACGGTATTTTAATAATCCTTGATTGAATTTCATAAATCATTGATTCTTTAATTGTTTTTTTTAATTTATAAAAATTAAAAATCATCAACTGCCAGTTTGGTTTTTGAGTCTCACGAGTTTTACTATAATTAATAACCCTATTATAAGCCTTAATAAGACAGAGTTCGTAGACATCGAATCTAATAGCACAAAAAAGTTATAATTTGCATTTTGTATATGTAAATAATAAAAATTAATTAATAAAATATCATTATCGGTATCGTTTTAGGTCGTTATGACACTGATTGAATGTAGACCGCCCTCATATTATTTGCGCTAATCTACATAGTTGTCAAACATGTCGCCTGATTTTTGATAAGTGTTTTACATACACAAATTTGTATGTGGACAAATACCGAGGTTGGGACAGTTATACGAAGAGTTATAGAAGAAGATACTAAAACTTGTTCCGTGTGAGGATCGAACCTGCAGACCGTAACGTAATAATGCTCAGCCAATTTAATAGTGCAACCTCCGAGTTTTTTAGTTGAACAGTAGTTTACAAACTTACTTAATTTTCAAAGCGTTTCTTAATTTTATGAAGTATCCCTCCTTAAAATTGCTTCAAGAATAAAAAAAAAGTTAAAACAAGTGTATTAATATTCATATTAGTTACAAAGCGTACATAAATTCTATGCATATTTATCCCAATATTTTAACACGTTCCAGGACGTTCTTTAACTATAAATATGTATAAACTTCACAAATTTACGTGCTAGAGCCATGCTGCAGTTATATTAGTAGTATAGTTGTAGCACGAATGGGTCGGCTCGACCGAGGAAGGATCACGCTCTCACAGAATACCAGCGTGAAATAGCGGCTCAATGCTGCTGTGCTTCGTATTATAAGTGTCGAGAACCGGAGACCCTTTTTACTGGAAACGGGTCTTTCCATCTTAGTCCTCACGGGTGACATCGCATCTGCACTTTGATTCGTTATCGAGGATAGATGTAGATATCCATGGGCGATGGCAACCATTTACCATCAAGTGGACTGTGTTCTCGTTTGTTACCCTGATCCTATAAAAAAGTGAATAAGTACAGTTAAATGAATAAATTGGTAATATGTTGAAGTGGAAATTTTATTTCTGACGACCAAAAGAGTTTTAATTTCATTTTATTTCAGAAGTTAAGACCGAAAGTTGTTCTTAATTTTAATATATTATGCAAAATTCACTTTTATTAAAACGTAAAAACTGACGTTAAAGCAAGGATCAAAACCCCGACTACAGAATGTGATTTTTTTATATCCTTTTTAGTTGTGTTGAGTCGTTTACTATAGATTAAAAGTTATTTTTTACCCTTTTGAGTAGACTGAGGAATATTAATACTTGTAGTTCCTTCATAAATCTTAATCCATAAATTTCCATTAGGAATTTCACCACCCTTAGGAGAGAATTTTTTTCACCAATTTTTATAGGGTTTCCCCTGAAAATAACTTATTTAATAAAAAAAGGGACTAAACAAAGGAATAGCAAGGAAATAAAAAAAGAAAAGTAAGTTCATTCTGCGTAGATTGCATCGAAAGTGATAATTAAAAAGCTAAAGGTACTCCGGGTTAACATTGACATCGAGATGACAATCACCCTAGTCCTCGGGAATTAAAAGTAAGTAGATTTAATCGCGATAAAATCCGGAAAATTAGCTTTATTCAAAAAAGGAATTATCAAAAGCCACTGACATCTATATATACAGCGTACTTGTATATATAGAGTTCAGTGCCAAAATCGCTTCGTAACTGGCAGAGATATCGCGTAAGGTACAAAAAAGAATATACAGTCGAAATGTTAACTTCCTCATTTTTTGAAGACGGTTATTTTTTTGAGATGTAAATTTATTTTGTCACCTTCTTAATCAGCCCATAAGAGTCCCCTGGACAAGGTACGCTTCAGTTGCGGAGAGGGTTTGGCATTATTGCTACGCTAAACAAGCGAAATGACTATCGTAGTAACCTGCGAGGGTTACTACGATAGTCATTTCGCTTGACGCTACTCCCGTTCCCACTCTGAGTATATTATGTGTGAAATTAAAAGAAATGGTTAAACTGCCATCTAATGGAAGCATTGGAATCTTTATGGCATTTTCTACATACGCCTTCTAGGACACTTACGAGATATATGTGATGGATATGGCATTCTGTTACCTACCTTACCTACCTGTGACGTTGAGACGAGTGCTTCCTCAAGAGTTTGGATATTTCACATCTAACGTATTCAAGATATTAAACCGCAGGTATTCAATCTATCAGCCTCTCAGATTCTAAGCTATCAGCCCCCTCTCACCTTAATAGCCTCTAATTAACTAATTAGCCTCTTAACAGTCTCTTACGCCACCCACGGCCGTATTAATTATAATAAACTCTTTTGACTATTATCGGAAAATTCCAACTCTTTCAAAAGTTAAAATATTGGACACAATTAATCTAAAGTGTTCAACCAGTTTAACATGTTAAATAGAAGGCTCGAGATCATCAGATAAAAAATAAAAGAAAATAAACATTATTATTCGAAACTACAAAACAATATGTACACTACTGCATCGTATGTAGGTATATTTCCGTATCCTATACCTTTAAACGGTTTCTTATATATATATATATATATATATATATATCGGAATCTCGGAAACGGCTTCAACGATTTTCATAAAATTTTGTGTGCAGGGAGTTTCGGGGGCAATAAATCGATCTAGCCAGGATTTATTTTTAGAAAATGTCTTTTTCTGCTGCTACCAATGTAACAATAACTGCTACAATATCGTTATAATAAGAAGGTAAATTTTGACAGTTTATAAATGACTACAAATAGCTTAATTGCTATATTGGGCAGTCACAAAATCGTTATGCCATGGTCCGGGCCCAGACCGACCGACCGACTTTTTTAATTGTTTTTTCAAGTTCCTTTCTTTTTTTAAAAAAAAAAATAATTTTTTGGAGCCCCTTTTTTTAGTATTTTTTAAAAACACGAAAATTTAAATTAAACTAATTGCACTCATGATTTTTTATTCAAATAACCAGTTCAGTTTTTTCTATTATGTCGCTACGATGAAAAAATATTATTCGTATTTCATCAGTATGTAATTTGTATCTAAATATAATTTCCAAAACACACGAATTAAAAAAAAAACCAAAAAACCAGCAAATAGAAGTTAAAGCCATGCAGCACAGCAGCTATATTATAGTTGTAGCGTCGACTCGACCGGGGAAGGACCACGCTCTCACAGAATACCAGCGTAAAATATGCTGCTATGTTTCGTATGGTGTGTGTAGAGATCCGGAGACCCTTTTTACTGGAAACGAGGCATTCCATCTTAGCCCTCAGAGGTGACAACGCACCTGCGTTTTGATTTTTAATCGAGGATAAATGTAGATGTCTATGGACCTCAGCATCTACTTACCATCAGGTGGACTGTGTGCTCGTTTGTCACACTTGTTCTATAAAAACAAGGTTAGCTCTACTGGGAACGCATCACAGAAAAGCAACGTAATACTGTTGTATTTCGTAAGGTTAGTGTAGAGGATCGGATATTCTTTTTAATAATAACAAAGCATTATATGTTAGGGGTAACAACGAGCCTACACTATAATCCTTAATCGAAGATAGGAGGAGTCTATTAGCCACAGTATTTACTTACCATTAGATTGCGGGCTTATCACCCTTATTCTGTTCAAGAAAACAATAAATTAATATATTAGAGCAAGAAATAGTTATCCGACGCAGCATTATGATGCAGTCTAATATAGTGTATATATAGTAATCCGCAGAACTGATAAGAATTGTCTTAATAATAACCCCAAAACAATAATATCAGGACTAATAAGATCCAGGCAGATCCCTGGACCCTTATTTAACTCAGACGAACAGTCGCCAAACACAAGTTTTGTCTATTAAAAATTAGTAACACTGAAGATTAAAATTGAATATAGTAAAAAAATATATATTTATATTCTCATATATAGAACCACACCTCGCTTTTTTCACGACTTCGACGCTTTTAAATACCGAGTATTCGCTTACAAATTGATAGAAAAAGAAAAATAAATTGAATATTGTTTGAACTCTAACTAAATTACCATTTCTTACCTAGAATTACCCGACGCTATTCTGTGACACTTGATAGCTGTAGTAATTATTTTATGTCATATTTAATAAGTTATCAAATTATGACAAGCAAAATAAAGATATGTTAACATAGTAAAGAAAAAGGAAGGAAAAGTAAATAAAGTTAATTTGAAATAGTAAAACAAAAAAGTTAGTTTAATGTAATAAATTAACTTCTTTTTTGGTTTGGAGTTAGTCTGGATATTTACAAACCTCTAACATATTTCAAAATTTGCAATATACCACAAAATAAAACAAAGTTTAAGCAAAAGCAATACGTATTCCAATCTACATCTATTTACAACAAATTCAACAGCAGATTGAATATTTACCCTTTGACGTGGACTAAAGTTAAACCTGTAGTGACACAATTTTTATTAACACTAAACTAAGAGGAAACTGAACAATTTATTACATAACTTTTATACTTCGAATACTGTATTTATTGTATGCATGCAGTATACTTATGTAATTATTATTATATTCCAAATTTCATTTACTCTCTAATACTAAATCTTGCCTTGCCTTTTGTTATTTATTGATTAACATTGTATTGTCTTGGTGGATGAGCGGGGTACCCAGTAATACAGGTTCCCAACCTAGTACAGGGGCCCTTGCAAATGGTTTAAAATGTATCATTGTAAATCAATAAATCAATTTTCATTTTCATTTTTTTTTCATTTCTAACCTATTATACACTGTATTAATAGGAAAAGGTAATATAATATAAATATAATATAATATAATAATATTGGGGAAACCGACGTAAGTCGTGAAGGTGTCAATAATATAAAATAATATTAATATGTGTATAATAATATTACCTATCTCCAATTATCAGAGCCTGCACTACTGTGCTTTGGTCTGAAAGGCATAGATAGTCGTTATAATTACTAACTGGAAGGCATTTAATCTTAGTCTTGAGAAGTGACAACGTTTACCCTTCTTTATTTAGAGGTGGTTGCAGGTGTCCATGGCCTTTAGTAGCCACTTCACATGTCGTCGTGAATTGGAACAACTGTTATAATGTCCTCCAGACTGAATTTCGGTCACGGTGGCCAGCCTCAACGGAGACTAGCAATCGGCGCAAAACTTGCATGCACAAGCACGATGGGACGGTAAACCGACACGAGCGGAGAGAGATCAAGCGCAGTACTTTCATGTGCAGGCTTTATGTGCTTTCCAAGGCACGGGGTTGAGACACTGCCAACTTCCTGACACCAGGCAGCTACTGAGAATTTCTTGACGGAAAAACTCAATAATTGATTTTTGGCCCACCCTGAATTTGAACCCAGGACCTCATGATCAGCAGTCGCACTACTACAACCACTAGACTAACGAGGCAGTAAAAAATCTGTTATATAGCATACATAATTGCATGCTATTTCAACATTACAATACTATACAAAATTAACTTTTAATAAAAAGTTGTAAGAAAATAATAACTACGAATTCTATCAAAACCTTAGAAGTGAAAAGTAAATACAAAAGTAAAAATAAAAGAAGCGAGAAGTGAAAAGTTGATCGGTGATCGGCAGCTTTGTTATCATCGCGAAGATATATCATAAGCCCGTTTGTCGAGCCTGTGAGTATTTCAAAATATATGTAAGTAATGCATGCCAGCTGACACTATAGAAAGGCCTAGTTTTCACAATTAAATTATAAAAACAGTTGTTGCGAAATATTTTCCTTGTAAGTTTACTATGTAAGGTTTATTAGGTATTTTAAAGGTTTTACTGTGATATAACATCTTCGCGTATATAGAGTCATGTTGCAGCTATATTCGTAGTTTAGTTGTAGCACGAATGGGTCGGCTCGACCCCGACTGGACAACGTTCTCACAGAATACTAGCGTAAAGCTCAATGCTGCTGTTTCGTATGGTGAGTGTAGAGAACCGGAGACTCATTTTACTGGAAACTGGTGACAACGCATCTGCATTTTAATTCGTAATCGATAATAGATGTCGATGTCTATGGGCCACAGCAACCACTTACCGTGAGGTTGACTGTGTACTCGTTTGCCACCCTTATCCTTTATACAAAATCTTCCCATAAATGACAGGTGGTATACTCGTATGGCTAGCAGTGGGACGTATTTAGGCTGTAACTTTTAAATTTCGGGAATACTATTAAAGGTGATTTATATCAAAATGTTGTATGTCAATGGCTGATGATTTTATTAAACTAGGGTCATATAACTTTCATGAATGCATCCATCCCTCCATTACAAGTATAAATTCTACACATAAAGGTCACAACTGAAGCCCCCCCCCCATAGGTTGCCTTATACTATATTTTGCCTTAGTTGTCACGTTTTACTAGTCGTTCACAATTGCAGTATTTTTATTTTGAGTATTTATCTGGAAGATACTACCGCCCATCGCCAGGTTATGTTTCCCTGTGTCGCCTTTATCCACGGGACGATATGGGGTAGTGGGTATTCTTACACTGACACTACAACAGTATCCTATTTTTATGAATATGTCATTACAATAACAAATTAATTGTAAACATCTGCAAACATACAATATCAACATACCGTGAGATAGTTGTTGATGGGAGATGTAATTTATTCATTATGCATACATCACAACCTACGTCTAATCCGTATTTATGTGTCGCTGATTTGCATTAACATAACTCACCGGTGTACATCGTCTCACGCGATGCGAGATTTTAACCTTTCAAAAGGAGTTTATCGGTGGATGAATAAATTCCGTATAGGAAGCGATAGCAGGGTGCAATACAATGCAATCGCGCGTTTTGTTCAGTAGCAAAATAGCGGACTACATAAAAACGTATCAACTATCGTGGAGGCGTCTTACATACAAAGATTGCACAAAGACGATACCTGTTGTTTTATCTAACCAAATATTTAATCTATTCAGACGATAGAATCAAAGAGATGGCCCACATCGCCCCAGACTGCGCGACCATCAAATTGTATGTGTAAAATTAAAGACAGCCGTAATATACACTCAAAATATTCAATCCATATCTTAGTAAATTTCTATTTGAAGATTTTACGTTTAAACACTATTTATAAGCTAGTTCATGCCCTCATTATGTTCTTTAAATCGAAAATGATGGTTAAAATTTTCACCACCAAGTTGTGTCGTGCAAAAGAGTGTGCAAGAGAGAGTTCCACTGTTAAACAGCAAAGTTTTTGACTAACTTATTGAGAGAACTATACGTGATAGATCTATGCTGCAGATTTAGTAGTAGTATAGTTGTAGCACTAAGACTAAAGTATCGCTACTTTGAACTGTAACCTCTGTGCTTCTGTATACACTACTGGCACTATAATATAATCCGCACAGTTAATAATTACACCCGTTTCCGAACGTTGTCATTGGGCATGAGAAAACCTTTTCCTTTCCACATTACAGTTAGGTTAGGTAGCGTAAAATTGGTAAACCCTACGTAATCGTTCATAACTCGTTTGTATCTCGGTGTGAAAACGTATTTACGACATGAGATTTCACAATCGACAGTTTAAAGGATTTGTATACCACGGTAGTTTCGATTTGCATGCCACGGAATACATTTGAATATCGAACACAAACATTAACATAACTCTAGTAATCAATCGGGAATAAAATCCGCGTCCATTGTGACGTCAAAGACCCTAAACTTTTTCCCACGTCGCTGGTATGGTGTATGCAAATACATTCGTCCGGCGAATCTCAATGCGAATGGGCCCGGAAGCTGAGAAATTCAAATTTCGAACAATGCGTTCGAAATTCAAATGTGTTCTTCTTTAATGCGACGAAGATTTCTGTTTTTCTAATTCAAAATATGACATACATTTTCGGTGGAGTTAGGATGTGAATAAGTGAAGTTTAGAAAAAGGCTACTCATTCATATAATGTTATTATAAACCATTCGAAAATACAGTTGGTTGAATACGACAGAAAAGTTATCAGTTTCAAACTAATACATAACTGAATTTTACAACGTTTTTAAGACTAAAAAGTACAACATTATTTTTTTTTAATACTGACTAAAAAGTATAACATTCTTTTTTCATATTGTTACATTATCATTCGATTTTGAGCTATTTCCAAGAAGTCTCTAGCTCATCGGGGAGTTATTATAAAACCAATTTATAAATTCATACTAATTTGGAAATATTCTACAATTAAATGAAAATTCTATAGAAAACACATAAGAAACATATCAAGGTACGTGAAGGTAATATGGTCACCGTAAGTTTTACCCCCCAATAAAGCCAAAACTAAGGGGAGGATAGATACAAAAATACAAAGTCGTAACGCAAATCAAGCGCACACAACTCTATAAATTAATACTACATACTGACCACGAGGGTCTCATGAACATGAAACCATTTTTTTAATAATAAATAGCTAAGCTACGGTTTTAAATAAGTATTCGAATGTGTCACGTAATTTACCAAGTTTTCAAAAAAATATTGAACGTTCATAAATATAAGTTCTATAAAGTCTAAAACCAACGAACGTTCTCTCGATACAAAATTTCACCATTCCCTCGAAAAATGTTTACAAATCATGTTGCGTTTATATCCCTAATTTATCACAGAGACAATATAGCGGAGCGGTTCTAGGCATTTACGACGTCTCACCTATTATCTAATGACAAAATTTATTGTACTAATAAAACCTGCCTCTTATAAAGTTCTTATCATCGATAATATTAAAACGATATTTGTTGTAGTGATGTTCTGTAACGAGCTTCTATCGACTATCAAAAAACATTACGTTAAACAGCCGCCATTGTTTTTTTTAATTTTTATTTATCCCAGAACATACCATTGTCATGTCATCTTTTCTACTAACCATCATTTTTCTTTTTTAACCGTCTTGACTGTTTTAAATATTAAATGTCCAACAAAACAAAAACCGAGCATCGATCAGCCAAGATGCACGGCTGATTTCCGTCCTTTTATTGTGGATATACAACTCGACATGCATTCTTAGTGTTTAGTAGCGGTGTAAAAATACCCAATACTCAATGTATCATCCCGTAGGAGTCCTAAGAGGCAACAGAAGGTAATGTAATAAGGAAAGGGCAGTAGCATCTTCTTATTATCAACTTAAAATAGTTTAAAAAACAACTCAGGAGCGTTGTTACCCCTGAGGACTAAGATGGAATGCCTTAGTAACGCGTACATCCTATTACAGTGTATCTTTTAGTAAGAGTGAATGTAGGCTTTTTTTAACTAGTGCGTTTGCTCAATACTGCATCACCATTTACGTATTTAAAAAAAGAGAATAAATAATTCTAATTAAAAGGTGAGAACGTCGATAAACCCAGCTTCAATTAAAAAAAAAAGTGGCAATCTGTCGCAATCGCACAACACTAATTTATAATAAGTACTTTCTAAACTTCACGAACCTGTCTATGGAATTGGTATTTTAAACATTTTCGAAATTTTAAGAAGATGGGTATCGATTTAACCGGACGGAACCGGTTGTAGGCAGTTCGGGGCGGATGTAACAACTGAGTGCCTTGTTCAAGGCAGCGTAATAAAAGGCGACGCTAGTTCAGCTTCGTCACGAAGACAGGAATGTTCCGTTCCAAAAACATTTTATGTTCCTGTCTCTTTTTTTATAAAAATAAAATTCTGTTTTTATATAATAAGTAACAAGCGTTACGTGTGATGTGCTTCGAAATGCAAAAAAAAAGGAAAATTATTTACATATATTACATATGGCGAATGAAATTTCGCAGGCGTCCTCGTTTTTATAGTATATTGCTTGATTATGTTTCCTTATTACATAAGTACACAAACATTACATTCCATAAATTACAATTAGCAGAAAGTAAACTAAAGTCAGAATCTTGTAAGTTAGTTTCAGTCTAACTTTTACAGGTAAAACCCTTTAAGCCTTTTCCTGACCAATGAATCATGTATGAACATTTCGATTGTCTAACCGTTAAGTCTATTTCGCGGACAGTGACACTGTTGAGAGAGGCTTTTAAACTTAAAGGAGCTAAAAGGAGGTAAGTTTTTATTCAGGTGCACAAGCTGTAGAATAAGAAGCGATTGTTTTTCAAAGTTACTACTTATGTATACAATCAAAAAAAACTTTGTTTTTTATTTCTTTTGTTGAATTTTAAAAGGTGTAAAAAATTGCCTACTACGCAATTCCAACCAGCATTCTCTCGTTTAATAAAATAATAAAACATTTATAAAAAAGAGCAGATGTGCTAGAAACAAAAAGTAAAATTTTAACGTCTGTACTCGATATTAATATAATGACAATTATTTTTTGTGGATGGCAAAAAATGACCCTCTAATCGTTTTTTTCTAGTTAGACGAACTAGTAAGAAAAAAATTCGGGGTAGAATTAACGCGAGCGTATGCAAATAAGACGGAAGAATTCATGCACGGAATATGGTATTAAAAACAACGGCTGGGGAGGGTTAATTCCGGGGTTGGAATGGAGCTTTATGTGTGCGCTATTTTTTTCATCAGTTTTCGATAGAAAAAATAATTACATGCAGTATGCACGTAACCAAAAAAAGCGACGACTCATGTGTGGTAACGATAAGTATTGAAAAGAACTTTATGCATATACCATGTTTGTAATCACAAAATAAATGGCTTTGTTACATAATTTTCGGTTAAATAAAAAAGAGCAAATAACGAATAAAGTTTTATAAAAAGAAATATTTATTTGAAAAAAAAAAACGTTTTTGAATATCAAGCATATAAAACAATACTGGTGGTAAGAAAATAAATTGATAAAAATCTTTGTGTGACTATTTTTATAAATAGAACGTATTTCATGATGTGCTTTATTTTTTTCGGCGAACCGTATATTTTTTCCACTCTACACGAACTTAAGTATCCTGTGCTGACAATTCATTGGTTCCTTTTTGTCGAATTTCTGTGCAGCATACAAAAATGTATTAACCGGCCATATAGTTCGAGGAAACGACACCGAAAGTATGAAAGAAAGTCCTAAAAGCGAAGTGAGTCGGTTGAATAGAGATGCAGGAAGTTGATGGATGCAGGCGGTCCAGAACCGTGCTTATGGCACTACTTGGCGGAGATCTTTGTTCGTCAGTGGACTTTTGAAGGGATATTATTATATGAATTTATCACGAATTTAAAAATGTCTATATTCTGTTGGACAATGAAATTTCCAATTTATGTTTGAAACTATAACAGAAACTTTTTTACTCAATACAGATTATAAATAATACCTATTGAAATTATTATTTCGTTTAATTACACCGCTGTCCTAGAAAGAAACAGCAAGAAACGCGGTGGGTTAAATATTATAATACGTCCATCTCTTGCCACATCTAATTCGAATGAAAAAGAAAAAAAATAATAGTTTTAGGGTCGTTGTCGCCAAAGCCTAAATTATCCAAGAAAATATCTCTATCCTCTTACTCTTCTTCATCAGCTAATTCCGGACATGGACTTCTCCCAATGTAGGCAGGATTTGTCTTGATCGTCGCAGTCGCCAAACACAAGTTTTGTCCACCCTTGGCACGAGGAACGATGATCGTAACACCAGATATCTTGTAACATTGACACTGCTGTCTGTACGGTCTTCGTATTTTAGGAGATGGGCAGCAGCACATCCCAACTGAAGATAATATAAAATTGTGATTGCCAATCCGCCAGCCAAGCCTGGAAACAATGACAAAATCCATGTGGTAATCTATGACAGAGGCCTATTAAAAGGCCGTTATTGATGGACGGATGGATGGAAACGAGATGGTTACACTACCATCTGTCAGATGCTACAAGACTTTCTGCAATTTATCATCGTCGCTTCTTACGACACCCACGAGGCGATATGGGCAAGCCAATAATTATTTAAAGGCTTTAAAGGCATGGCACAGAAAATATCATAACTTAAATACGTCTTAAAGAGTCTGCCACGAATTGTCACTTTTTGCACATTATCCCAAAAAGTGACTATTCATCATCATCATCATCGTCATGATTACAGCCCTTCACAAGTCCACTTCTGAACATAGGCCTCCCCCAAGGAATGCCACAGCGCAGGATTCTGAGCCACCTGCATCCATCGACTCCCTGCATGTCTTACCAGGTGTTCACTCCGTCTCTTGGGAGTTCGCCCTACACTTCGCCTGTGTTTAGGTGACTATTATGAAATTTTATTCCTGGAAAAAACTTTACTGACAGTGATTCTTTACAATGAAAAACTTCATTCTAGAGATTCAATCAAAAATTATGGCACAAGGAAAATGTTACAGCTGACTCATGTAGGATTTCTCGTGCTATTAAATTAAATTATATACTGCAATAGCTTTATTCCTTTTTGTAGCATTTGAATGTTACTCCAAGGAAATTCTTATTAGAAATATAGATTAATTTTTCCAATAATTTTACCCAAATGTTTGAAACGTATATACAAATGAATTGCTATAGTCAAGACTGTTGGGTTCTTCTCATTTTTTGACTTAAGTATTCATTCAACATAAATTACTGATACGTCTGTGAGATACTGTCGATAGTGAGAAGTGGCTAAAGGGTTATGTCAAGAAGAAAATAATTTATAATTTTTATTGCAGTGCCAATGACGTTCTATTTTGTTCTTTTTCAGTTTTCTCCCTTTTGTAGAGAGAAACATCGTCAAATAGGCGAATTTATGATTTTAATACCAGACTTTCTTTCGGCGCTGCTTCCGCTGGTATTTTACTATTTCATAGCTGGCGTTAATGAGGTTGACCGTGTAGAGATTGTGTAAGAATATCCACTACCCCATATCATCCTGTGGGTGTCGTAAGAGGCGACAGAGGGAGACAGGCAGGAGATGGAGTAGGAGGAGAGAGGAGCAGGAGAGAGTCTTCCTAATAAGGACTAAAAGAAACTGCAGCTGCTAACGTGCTTGCCAAGTGTGGCAACTGTAACAAATATCCCCCTTTTAGCCAATCTATTAGGGAAGCCTATGTTCCACTGTGGACTTTAATAGGCCGTAACGATAACGGTTAATGTTGTGGTAAATAAGCAATCTAATTGGAAATCAGATCTGTTTGGCATTTTACATAGTCCTCTCTTGCGACATCTACGAGAAGAAATGGGATGATGAAATCTATTACGCCGCCATCACACGGCAAAGATGTTGTATATTTATGAATGGTCGTTTTGTATTCATTAAATGGAAACAAATGTGTCATTTAAATATTTATTTTAAAATAAATGAGGTCAGACGTAACTACAGAGAAGACACGCGGTCACAGAAAAGAGATTGACGGCTCCGTGACGCAGTGTCTTGGCATTGAGTTGCTAAGGGCGCTAAGGGTCGCGGGTTCGAATTCCGCACGGAACAAGTATTTGTGTGGTCTACAAGTAATTGTTTCGGGTCTCGAGGTTTGTCCTTGTGAAGTATATGTATGATAACTGCCCCTACGATATAGAAGAAAATCCTAGTGTGGAGGTAACTTTTCATTAAAAAAAAACATACTGTCAGTGTAAAATACAATTCATATCGACCTTTTATGATTCTAAATAATCAATTATACAATTTTAATAATTCATTCATTTACACGCTATTTCGTAAATCTTACTATAACATGACGTAGATATTAGAAATGAATACTTCAATGTCGATGTCAAATTTATTTTTATGGCATTCTATTTTGATAATATAGTGAGAGAATTAAGTTCAAATGAAATTATTTTATTTAAATGAATTAAAGTCCGCTAAATAAAATTTGCAATTTCAGTGCTCTGTATTAAAAAAAAATACAAGTGCTACATATATTTCAAAAATTTCATCAATTCTAACCAAGATATCACAGCTGATTAAGGGTCGATCCTCATTATAATGCCGTTCACAGTTCGTTCTCGGTCCGATCTCGGTCTGATAAAATATTATCAGGTAAAAAATATATGTGTGCATTCATATATCCGTAACGGTCAAATTTCAAATCCCATTCCACTATTATAAATCAGACCGAGATCGGACCGAGAACGAACTGGTAACGGCAAATGAGGATTGACCCTAATAGGTTTATAGTTTACCTAATATCAATTTATTGACTATTTTTACACGCGCCTACATCCAGAAATGATACGATCCCGAATGTCACGAATGATAACCCATAGGCTGCCCAATAGCGTAGTCAGTAATGGCAATTATTTGGCTCATTGTAATATAGCCTGCAGTATATTCTTTTCATTATTTTTTTTTTATTTTGGGGATAAGTGATATTGGACGATGTGAATTGCAATTTTAATTTATCTTATTTATTATTTTATGTTACGTATATATAAACGTATTTGTGTCCGATCTGAAGGGTATAAAAAGCCAGTGTATTTACAAGCTGCATGGTATTTGCCAAAAGTTGTCATCGCATAGACTTTTTTGTTCGAAGTTGGCTTTTTTTATAGAAGCTCGCCTGAAGGTAAGTGACTACCGCTGCCTATGAACAACTGCAGTACGAGGGCGGTGCTGGCATTTAAGAAAAGAGTAAACTCTTTTCCAGAAGGTTCCCTAAGCTGCGGTAGTCCATCTACTGCAGAAGGTATTTACTATCAGGTGTTAGTCCAACTAATGATCAGTGGTTAAGTTTCTTTTCTCACTTTAGTTTAAAAAAAATCTACTTCAAGAAAAAATAAACTTCGCATACTAGTGACGATATACAAGACAAAATCAGAACAAAGCTGCGAGTCATTTACCGGAATCCGCATTCATCGCTAAATTGCTCTGAATCACTCAACCGTTCCATTTAATTGCACGTATCTTCTTTGTTTGCCGTGTAGTGTCGGCGAGAAGAGTATTAACCACCCTTTATCATCCCGTGGGTGTCGTCACGTAGACACAGTGCCAAATATGAAAGACAAACATTTTGAAAATGGTTCTCCATGTGTTAATGACATACAAATGACCCCCTGAGCTCTATAAAGGGCAGTTCTTTCGATATCATAGACAGAAACTTCAATTTTATTTATATGTATGGATAAAAATCACTCAAATTAAAGCTAAGCACAATAAGTGTAATTTTTACGTGGTAGAGCCATGCTACAGCTATATCGACGGTCGACTCGACCTAGCAAGAATCATGCTTGCACAGAATACAAGCGTAAAATAGCAGCGTAATGCTGCTGTGTTTTGTGTGGTAAGTTTAAAGAACCGGAGACCATTTTTACTGGAAGCGAGGCATTCCATATTAGTCCTCAGGCGTGACAAGCGGTTTTCATTTTAATTCGTAATCGATGATGGATGTAGATATCTATGGGCCACAGCAACCACTTACCATAAGGTGGACTGTGTGCTCGATTATCATCCATATCCTATAAAAACAGGTGTTTTATGTCAATCCACGTGACGTGGTATTTGCGAATTCATAAAACGTGGTGGTGAAGAAGACGAATCATTTTAAAATATGCTGCTGTCTATGTTATTCTGGTAGATTTCTGAGCCCATTTTCCCATAATATTACTAATATAGGTATCTCTCATCTTCTAAATGTATAATACTGGTGCTTATTATTTGACTTAGGAACTGTATTCAAATTAGATTCAATCTTGTTCGTCGACCGGCCTGTTGTACTGCGGTTTTTTTTAAATACAATAATAGTGACAAACGAGCACACAGTCCACCTGATTACATTTTTCCTCGGTTAAGAATCAAAATGCAGTTGCGTTGTCACCCCTGAGGGCTAAGATGGATGCCTCCTTTCCAGTAAAAACGGTCTCCGGTTCTCTGCACTCACCATACGAAACACTAAACGCATAAAGGTGCTATTTTACGTTGATATTCTTTGAAAAGGGTGGTCCTACCCCGGTCGAGCCGACCCATTCGTGCTATAACCATAGCAGCATGACTAACACGAATAAAATTAATGAGGTAAAAAAAAACATTGCATATTGTATAATATATAATCCACATACACATTTATAAACTATAATTTCCCCTAGAGTATACAATCAACAACATAATATTTCGCTAAACCGTATTTTTTTCCCGGCCAAAATTTTAAGCCAGCCCCCAACCAAGTCAACTGACGTCGATGCAAATTCTTTCAACTAAAAGTGCCCGCATGGCTGACACTCGAGCCCGAGAGTCCGCGCACTACCGGCCCATTGTTTTATTTTTAAAAGCGATTTTTTAAAAACAATGGACTAATTGTGATCGGCGCCCCGCGAAGTGTTCTTTAGTTCCATTCTTTTATGTAAATTATTTTTTGAGTTGTTCTACTATTGAATTAATGCGGGTGTTTTACGCGCACGTGTGCCCTGGCCGTGTAGCTGAGGCTTACTAATAATTTTAATTTTTAACCGTGAAAATTGGTTTAGTCTTTAGTGCCTGTAATTTATTTGCATATATTCTTACGCTAAGAACAAAAAATAATATTTTAATTAATTTTCAAAATGATTCCGCTGATAATTATGATTTAAAATTATAAAAATTTTATTGTTTTTGCCGGATTAGTATAGTCACAAAATGTGTCTACAATTTAATAGTTTTAAATTAAAACTGTTGTATCTGCTGTAATACCCTAAATACCTAGCACATACGGGTCCGTATCTCTATTGATAAAAGAATGTTGGATGTACAAATAGTTCTTACCTATGTACATATTTAATAAGTTTTAATTTACTCTACAAAACAATAAATTGTGAATACAATAATATATTATTATTACAAAAAATATTTGAAAGTTATTTTAAAAGATAAAAAGCCTTTCACAAATTTAAGAAAAAATATTCCGTTACCATTATCGATACAGGCTTATCCACCGCTTTACATAGGCCTTACCCACAGAATGCCTGTAATGAGGGATATTTGCCATGTTGCCGCTCCTGACTGGCGGGTTGGCAACTGCAGTTTTTAGTTATTATTAGAAAGAGGCTGCTGCCCGTCTCCTGCTTTATTTCCCACTGTCGTGCCTATGGTCACTGTGTGGTGACGTCAGCTTACGAAGCGTTGCAACTTTGACAAAATATCCCTCTTTTTGACACAATACATAGCGACCAGGTCTGTTATCAACAGTCGAGTTTTGATAGTCTGTAACGAGCATATTTTTTTTGTATATATGATATATTAGAGCCGTGGTAGCTCAGATAGTTAACGCTCGCTGTAAATATAACAGAATGCGAGTAACCCGGGTTCGATCCCCGCTGGCACCAATGAAAGTGTTAAATGCAATTTTAAGTGCTGATTTGCCACGTGCTCGGCGGTGAAGGAAAACATCGTGAGGAAACCTGCATGTCTGAGGAATAAGAAAAAAAATATTTCGAAGACATGTGAAGTTCGCCAACACGCATTGGGGCAGCGCGGCGGACACTTCCTTGCCCTAAAACCCTCTCAGAAATGAGGGGGAGGCCTGTGCCCAGCAGTGGGACGTATCTATGCACAAAACGTGGGACGTATCTATATATAAAAGTAAAGTAAAGTTACAGCCTATGCTGTAACTTTACTTTACTTTACTTTTTTTTATATGATATATAATATAATATATGATATAACACCATACTATGTGACATTCCCCGTGTGAGGCCTATGTTCAGCAGTGGCCTTGTGAAGGGCTGTGATGATGATGATGATATAATGATGATAGTGTCTCAGTATAAATCTTACAAAAGCCTACCTGCATTCATAGTACACAAAATAATTTAACATTGAAATCCAAATGATACCTATTTATCAACGTAACGAAATATAAAGATGGGTAGAGCAGGATTTAATAAAGAAGGCGGGTTATTTCGGAACGCATTATTTTACGAAACTACAACTATAAATAATATTTGTAGCAATGTAAATAGAATTGTTAATGATCGGGCCGGAATAAGATTTTATGTTATAAATTATATTTTAAACAACATATTTTGCCTTATCAAAAATAGTAGTTTATAGTTTGTCTCAGTTTTAAACTAAAATTAAATATGTCCTGCGGAAATGTGAAGTATTGGAGTTCGACAGCAAATGTCACATTTTGCGAAGACAGTGACGTCACGGCTGTGACTATATTAGTTAAAAGTACTTTTGAACCATAGCTGTACGGTAAACAGGATAATTATTTAAATTCTTCAGATTGTTCCATATTGCCATTTATTTCAGTCGTTATTCCAGTTTTGTATCAATTCAAAAGAAATTGATTGTTCTGTCATTGAAAATGTACTGTGCGTGAAGTTTTTTGGTGCTAGATATTTATGAATTCCGTATAGCTTTTTTGCCTCTATTTATTTTCCCACTATCGAATTCTTTATTGATGATCAGTGGAGGTGCGCCGATTTCTTAAAGTTTGGTAATTCGTAGACAAGGAACTGTGATCAACTAAAACGGCTTGCTATGATTTGGAGGACATCAGACACTTTGTGCAATCCACTTTGTCTGGACTTAAGGGGCACAACCCACATGTCTCAAAACCACTTCATAACGTCGATTTACATAGGCCTCATCAAGAATCAATAACGTTTTTGTCATATTATTTGTCCGCCATTCAAAGACAGCTCTAAGCCACATAGCTTTGATGGATCGAAATGCAGTGATATCAGCTGGTTGCAACAGCCGCGTTGCATTCAGGTTAAGCGCTATAAATATCTCTTATGCCGAGACTTGGGCAAAGTTGCGTCAGCTCTAGATTGCTGTGGCTGTTATGACCATCTTCAAAAATAAGCTGTAAAAAATGACATTCTTTATCGTCTCTCTTTTATCGGCTTCTCTTCTCGGCTAACTCTTTATCGGCTGAATGAAAACCGTTTTTTTTTTGGGTTCGTTTCTAATGGATAAAAAGTTCATCCACCTATTCTCTGATAAGCTACTCTCTAGGCACTGACTTTTGAATTTTTGATCGCCAATATGAACGAGGTAAGTCATAATCAATGGCACTACCCAAAGGATATAGTAATCGGCAGTGCCAATTGTTGACCCAGCTTGAAAGCTTGAATTACTATAAAATAACGTTTAAAATCGATTAAAATGTTGTTTGCCTAAGATTTTGAGGCAATGCTTCCAATAATTTAATATGCCAATTATTACGTTGTCCATCAAATTAAAATACAGTCATTGGCACCAATACCAAAGCCAATACATTTTTTCACAACCATAAAATAACCTTTATATGCTTTAATAAGTTAAAGTGGTAAAATAGATAGAAACTTGTATAAAAATTTATCTAAAGAGCACTTCTTTGTCTGAAATACAAACCTTCACTTTTATTAAATTTTAACGGACTCTTAACATAGGTATTTTTAAAATAGCCTTTATTGGTAGATGGGTGACGGTGGAAATATAAATATGTGTTGCTAATATAAGAAATTTTATATCCTAGCAATAAATGTGTTGCTATGATATAAAAATCAGAAAACATTTTTAATATTCAGATCAAAATTGCAAAGTGCCTATCATTAGGGGCGTGCCAACGTTAGTTGTGTTTACCCTATTAAGACAGAATAATTTAAGGTAAATATTGGTTAATATCTCGTTTTAATTGTAATTTCAAAAAGTTTATCATGCTTATTAGTTTTAATAAACAAAAAATTGTTTCACTGTTTCCGCCCGGGATCGAACCGGGGACCTTGTGCGTGTGAAGCACACGTGATAACCGCTACACTACGGAAACTTCGCTAATACTTCTAAAATAACAGTTCATTAGCATCACTATCGCTAATTATATAATTTTATAAAAGAAACAATGTCGGTTAACTGAGATAAGACGTAATTTGCAGCATAAAATTAAAATAGACTTTAAAATTTTATAGCGACGAGATTAAATAACACGAGTATGACGGAGATAGACGGATGATATACAATCTCATAATGATGTTTAGGTGTTATGAATATTCCGTTGCAACTGAGGACATTAAACTAATAGTCATCAAAAATATAGACCTAGGGGTGTTACTTGTTAGCGTTCTATGAAAGTTTGTACCTTCCATAGATAGGCCGGGTACAGACAGGTCTCCTCTCATTTCTTCAAAAGAGAAAACTCCGCCGCGCTGCCCCAATAGGTACTAGTGGACCCAACAGCTAGTGAAAGCAAATAGTGCATGTGTCTTATACGTGGTAGAGCCATGCTGCAGTTATATTAGTAGTATAGTTGTAGCACGAATGGGTCGGCTCGACCGGGGAAGGACCACGCTCCCACAGAATACCAGCGTTAAATAGTAGCTTAATGCTGCTGTGTTTCGTATGGTGAGTGTAGAGTACCGGAGACCCTTTTTACTGGAAACGAGGCATTCCATCTTAGTCCTCACGGGTGACAACACATCTGCATTTTGATTCGTAATCGAGGATAGATGTAGATGTCTATGAGCCACAGCAACCACTTACCATCAGGTGGACTGTGTGTTCGTTTGTCACCCTATCCTATAAAAAATTTCCTTTTTATAATTTTTAGGAATATAAATTTCATCACGACTCTTTCCATCACTTGTATATAGGGTACATTCATTCATTAACTTACGTTATTATATTTTTTTAAATTAATATTAACAGTAATAAACGTTGTTGTTTAAAATAGTATTGATTTGAATATAATTCAAAAATTGTGAAATTGACGAGTTATGCTACAGAGACATCTTTCGGAATTTTCTAGAACTAGCGCAACACGCAGCACTGTATCTGTATCATTATAAATATTTAATAGTACTAATTTTAATGCAATTATAAGTAATGTAATTTTATATTTTAGAACACCTATTCACGTTCAATTATAATAAAAAAAACTCAATACTAAAAAATGACTAAAATAGTCAACGTAAAAAATCGGTAGCTATGTCAGTAGCTATGAAAAGTTATGAGACACTACCTACTACGTATTTTTCTAATTTTCTTACGTTAAATGTAAGTTGAAACTGAATGTTTTTCTTTAACTTACATACGTATTTTAATTTTTCAAAAGATATAAATTGAAGCTGAAAAATTACGAAACAAAATGTTGGATTACCATAATAATGTAAATTATAAAATTATATTAGGGAAAGCTGGTAGTAAAATATACGGAGTTGTCTTATGTTGTCGAAAAATAGCACAAATAAAAGCCAAAAAGGCTTGATATGTTAAGCATTTATTGTACATATGATCTTAAACTTGTTAAGAAAGGTTAATTGCGCGATAAAGTTTTTGTGTCATCTAATTTATTTTTAAATGAAGTAAGAGTCATCTAATTATTTAAAGAATAAGTGTGACCAATAATCAAAGAGCCTTCGTTATATTTAGTCTAGAATGAATTTTGAACTAAACTGAGTGGAATATTTCACTGAGCTATATTAATTAATAATATATTATATTATTCATGCATTCTTTTCAATGGCTCGTTTTGCGAATGTGTATTTTTCAATAATTCTGTAGTAATATCATGTAGTACTAGTTGGGAGTTAGGAATGCAGAATGCTGTAGTCCTAATCGTATGCTAGCGGCTAGTATAATCAATGTTATTTTAACATAAAACCTATTTCGTGCTTACAGAAATAACTAGTAAGTATACATTTACATGATATAAATTCTGATATTGCAAATGAAATATTTAAATGCGTAGCTTTAAATCCAGCAATCGCGTTCTAAAAAATATATCCGTAAAATTCTCGTATAGAGGCAACTTCATAATAATCATAAAAACAATTTCGTAGTCTCGATGCTAAACCATCAACCGCAGCATACCTTAACCGGTCTTGAAATACGCACAAGAGATTATATCGGATTATTATGTAAAATATTTCTTATATATTAACATTATAACGATTTTAATCGACGCGATGTCGTTACAGGGATATCCACTGAGACAGGCCAACGGCTGGAATTGTGAGATAGGCTGACGATTCGACAGGACGAGAATACGCAGTCTTGGAAAGACGAGAAAACGAAGCCGTAATATTACAGCTTGGTTTACCTAAACGATAAAAGAGCCCTATTAATGTTATTCTGCCGCCTGTCTTTATATCTGCCTGTTTATCCAGATATATGTCATCGATCATTGGCTTAAACTAGAGAGAATAAGTTATTCTTTATTAAAGAACAGGGGTCATTTTGGATCAGGAAAATAAACAACTTGTTCCCGACATGAGACTGTTAGTAAAATTATTGGATATCATCATCATATGTTTATTTTTATAAGCACCGAAAGTTTATTTACCTAATCGTCTTTAAAAATTATAATTTTGCCTATCAGAAAGCTGTTAAAATATGAAGATAGAGTATGAGTTCAAATATGAACGCTTTATATGTAAATTCCTAGAGAAATCCAAACTGTTTGTAAAGTATAATAGATTTTTCTGAAACTAAATTACATTACATTACATTATTACACGGTATTAACGCATTTTAATTGTTGAACTTAAATAAGTTATATTGAAATTGTGATTTTACTAGGACAAATTATAAAAATATTTTGTTGCAGGGTTTCGGAAACTAAGAATTTGAAACTTCTGTATATTGTGTTTTTAAGCAACAAATGCTTTCAAATTAATTTAAAATTTAGTTTTTCAGTTGTGGCCAAACAAAATGAAAAAAAAAACACCAAACAAAAAAACAAAGCGCGCACTAAAAGTGTTCATTTGTTTTGGTCTCAGTTTATAAACTAAATTTTAAATCAACTTAAGAACTAAAATATAAAAAAAATCATTACGGGAATAAATACATATATAGTTTGAAAAATATAATTATACGTAAAAATATGTAATGGATCTCTAATATAGCTAGCTAGCTAGTTTGATAGTTAATTGGTAAGGTTTATTTTATAAGTATATGTAAATGTGTATCTTTGTGTGGAAAAACAACGCTGATGGTACAGAGAAGGTGGAAGAGGTTAAGTTTCATTTTCGATTTATTGAACAAAATTCTTTGTACTATACCTACTAGTGTTGCCCAAATGCAAGAACAAGACGAGACTTAGCCAGTCTTGGTCTTGGTCTTGCGCCAATACACCTGGTCTTTTTCTTGGTCTTGGTATTCCGCTCTGAGTCTTGTTCTTGGTCTTGGTCTTACAGCAAGCGTCTCGCAAGTCTCGCAATTACCTATTAGCCTATTGTTATTTATTAAATGTTACTTTAGATCTTAGAACAACTTAACAGAGTAGGCACATTTTGAGCTTGAATTAACATAGCCATAGAAAGACCAACCAAATTAATAACTGTCTAAACATTTAATGAGAAATTCGAAAAATCAACTAATACCGGGTGGGGTTTGAACCCATGACCTAAGCGATCCGTGACGATGCTCTAACCAACTGAGCTGTCTACCAAGTCTCACGGCCACGGGAGTTAGTCTGTTTCTTAATAAACGTTTACATTTAATAAGCTTACATGTACTAAAACTTAGTCAAAACATATAAAAAAAATTAATGACATTAACTTGACTGTATTATAAAGAACATTATCTGTCTAGAAAGAGATTGATAGACCCTTATATGAAATGGAATAAAGGAGTTATACAATTTACCATTTATTTAAATAAATAAAAAATACAATAATTACATATTAATGTACTGTACACAACAGCTTTGACATTACTGTTACTTTATATTAATTCTTTTGACCAAGAATAAATACAAAGTAACCATCTGGCTGACTCATCACTTAACCTATTTCTATGTTTTCTAATTACTAATGATGCTTTAGAAAATAATCTCTCAGCAGGTACTGAAGTTGCAGGTATTGAAAGAAAATCAAGGGCCATCTTCGATAAATTCGGATATTCTGTCTCATGCGTCACCACCACTCTAAAATGTCTTCCAAACTGGCGGCTCTGGGTTTACTTAGGTATTCCTCCAACTCGTCTATAACTAAGAATTGATGAAAAGATCCAGATCCAGATGACGTCGAGCGACATGCATACAATTTCTCAAAGTCTATTACGTCTTCATCTTCATCATATTCACATACTTTCTTTTCATTTCTTGGTGATTCTAGAGATGTATTCACTGAGTGTAGACTTTTATATTCTTTATAAAGTTCATTAAATTTGCGCAGGCTTTCTGTTTTAATTTGCTTCCCCCATAATGTAACGTTAAAAGTCTGAGTCTCATGCCTTGGGTCTAAAATTAAAGAGGTACAATAAATCCAGTTGCTCTTTTTATAATGTTTAAGCATTTTGTTTCGAGCTGTGAGCCTTTCATCCACTTCGGATCGATTAGGTTTCTCATCTAATTGTTTTACCATGGATTCAATTTTATCGAGCAAGAAATTGAATGATACAATGACTAGCGGTAATGTAACATATTTTTCTCCACCAAGTTTCGTTGATAAAAGTTTAAAGTTTATTAGAAACTTATGTATTTTTTCGAGTATTTGCCATTCACCATCTGTGATTTGAAAATCATTCAATTCGGTGACAGAAGTGCACAATATGTTAATGCCAGTTCTCACTTTTAAACCAAATCCAATCATATCATGTGTGGAATTCCATCTCGTTGGACAGTCGAGTATGGGGTTCAGATTTGATGGCACGCCAGCTGCTTCACAAGCAGACTGAAACTTCCTCTTCAATATCTTACTTCTTTTTATTTTACTGTAAATACTGCGTAATTTTGTTATAGCTGTACGTGAGTCAGCAATATTTGGCGCATATTCTTCATCTTCCTTAACTTCGTCTTCATTATCTTCATACTGCTGTTCTTGTCCCTTATTGTCTGTTTCACTGTGTAGTGCTAAGGTCTTTAATAAATCTTGTACACCAAGCTTCAAAATGTGAGCAAAGCACCGGAAATGTTGATTGTCTGAATCAAAGTGTGGCAGCTGTTTGTCCAATTCATATATAAATTTGGTATTTGCAGTTGCGTTGTCGACCGTGATACCCTGTATTTTATCAATTATGTCATATTCCAATAAACATTCGTGGAAAATCGTTGCAATATCTTCCCCAGTATGTTGACCGCGTGATGGTATAAAATCAAGGACTACAGATCGATACTTCCATTCGTTGTCTATATAATGAATAGTGACCCCGTAGTAACTCCTACCAGCAATTGACGTCCATCCATCAATGGTAAATGACATTTTAGATGAAAATTGTTGTAGTCGTTTCTTAAGATTCAATTGAAGCTCTTCAAACCGTTCTTTGACCTTCCTTCTAAGTGTGGACATTTTAGAAACACCATATTTGGGCAAATTGATCGAAAATATACTTGTGTAGCTTCGTCATCGAAAAATGAGAAGGGAAGATATTTTTTAAGCATCCAATCAACTGTAGCTGTCGTGATGTTGTCACAGCTATTTTCAGACTGAAATAAAACAGTAAATCATGTGTCTCGCCGATTATAAAAACAAATGAAAATATGAGTGAATTATAAATACCTATTTAACACTATAATCTATATATATAAATACATATATATATATATATATATATACCTACCACTCACTAACTGACTATAACGATATCTCAGGAACTATAAAACATACAAACTTAAAGTTTGTAAGGTAGGTTCCTTTTATGGCATAGATCAGTTAAGAAACGGTTTTGAGAAAATCTAGCCCTAAGGGAGTGAAATAGGAGTTGGAAGTTTGTCTGAAAGTCCTACATTTTTGAAGTTAGAGACACGAAAATCGGCATTAAAGTTATAAGTTTTCAATAATAAAATCCTGAAAAATCTGTTTTACGAAATCCTAACCCTAAGGGGGTGAAATTGGGGTAAAATGGTTACATGCAAGTCTTGTATTTTTAAAGTATAGATATGAAGATCGACATTTACTTTATTAGTTTTAAATAATAAATACTCGCATAGTTAAACTTTACCTATATAGCCTTTTTATACTTAGGTAAGACTTTTGCAACGAGAAAATTTCAAAATCTCATAGGAAATCAGATATTGTACGCGGACGAAGTCGCAGGCGGCCGCTAGTTACATAATATATGTGTTATGTAATTGTGTGATAAGTATATTTTTTCTTACCTGTCCACTTTTTTCGTTGGTTATTAAAAAGCTTATGATATCTCCACTTAATTTTGGCTTTTCAGGAAGAAATATTTGTGATTCCTTTTTGTGGAAAGATATTAGATGCTTCCTTAAGCCTGAAGTGTTTCTGTATTTCATTTTTATTTCAACCTTTTATGTTGGCATAATTTACACAAAGCAATTGGGGATGCATGAATTATGTTGAAAAACTCATCAAATTTACTTTTAGGTCTTTTAGATCTATAACTCCAACTCTCACTATTCCGACTAGAACTATTCCACTCTTCGTCACTCATGGCAAATTGTAAACTTATCACTCCGAGAACAACAAGGATTAGAGTAAAAACAATTAATACATTAGACTCGAAGCAAAGCTCAATTGGGAATGACTGGAATTAAAATAAATACTACTATTTGTAAGTACACGCCGAAAGACCGACAAACGAAAGTTCGGCATGCTTTGATAAAATTAATGATTCTTCAGAAGATTAATAAAGTAGATGCGTTGCCAGATAGGTATATTGTGCCTACGTAAAAATGAAATGTAAATATGTAAATAAAATTGTGTATATTATGTTCTTCTTGTGATTGAATTAATCTATGTTAATTAAATTAAATTTGCCTTCACTCGTTTGAAATTCAAAATTCAAATATGTTTTATTCAAGTAGGCATTAAAAATACACTTTTGAATAGTCATATAATTTTCCTCAAATTGAGAAAAAAAACCTTTTTCCTCAATTTTTTCTTTTCCATGTCCAGAGGTTCTGATTCTACTGAGTAGAATCATGGAAGAAAGTAAGAAACTCAGTAGTTATTCTTTTCAAAATATTTTTACAATAGTTCTATAATTATGTAAAGCGATAAGTCAAACATAAAATGTCAAATGTATATGTAGATACCAAATCGGTTTAGAAATTTCTAGTTAATCCTGTGTAGTACGAGAGGACAGTTCCAAGCATTTTTGTCTAACTTAAATTGAAAAGGTGAAAGATCTAACATTTCTTTTGGAATCTTATTATAAAAGCGTATATCGCTACCCAAGAACGCATTATATACGTTGTGTAACCGGAAAGCAGGTATTGTGATTTTATTTTTATTTCTACCATTAAAATTGTGCAAATCATTATTATTTACATCAATTCGATGCAATCAATTTCTTTAAACGGCCCCTAAAAAGTACATAGATCTTATTTTACGCTTTTTATTTTATTAAATAAAGTGTGCATATTTGCACACTTTTTATATTATTCGATTAGCATGGTACAAAATGTTTACACGTTTCAAGTGTATTAAAAGTGTCTACAATATTTATCAAATGGGTGACGACATATTCGAACACTTTGTGTTCAAAAACACACACTTCCAAAAATCGAGATTTGCAGTGAACTTATTGAACATGTTTATCTATTAGGTAATAATATTAATAGTAAGTAATTATTATAAACACATATAGTTAATATTATAATAATTACTTACTAGAATAAATTATTATGTTATCTAATTATCCTTACCATTATCTAATTACAATATTCCTTGCGAGATCAGCATAATGTATTCGTGTCCCGGAACACCCGGTCCGGTGCACCCGGAAACTTATTTTATTCTTTGAAACATGTACTCTGTGGCGGCATTCAAACAGTGTCAAATGTAGTGCGTGCGGCGCGGCGGCGACGATTGAATGCGATATCAATAGAAGCCGCCGGCGCGTGTATCTTGACCTTGTACTTCCGAATAGCTGCAAAATTTCTTTGACAGGTCAGTATTCGACCTTTGATGATGCCGACAACAAGACGCCGCACACTATCAAAGTGCCGATGGTCAAAACTAGGGATGCATTGTTTTTTCTTTTAATGGATATTTTCATCCGCTATGTATGTTTATGGTATTGTTCGTAATGCGCATAAGTCCAATTTTCCAAATTTTTTTATATATTTTTTGCGTCTCATAGAGTCCCTAAGCGTATACCCGAACTCCTATACTCCCTGAAACGACACTCATTCCTAACTGCAAGACGCAAGAGTCTCGCAGGCTTATTCTTGTTCTTCCTCAAATCTTGCACGGTCAGTCTTGGTCTTGGTCTTGCTAAAATTAGTCGGACTTGTTCTTGGTCTTGGTCTTGCAAAAATGCAAGAACAAGACCAAGACTGCAAGACCAAATCCAATTTTGGGCAACACTAATACCTACATATTCCTTACAATAATACAAATCTACCCCATACGTCAAAATCTAACCACATCCAGATCAGATCTTACAAAAAGTATTTTTAACTAAGGGGTAACTGGTAGAGCAATTACATTTGTATCCTTTATTTATACACAAAATGTTATAACTAGTTAATAAAATAAAAATATCTACTTAAAAATATGAACATTTAAATTAAAATGTCCAGTTTCTTTGCGATCTTGTCATCGATACATTTGAAAGAAATTCATTCTGAGGTTAATCTAGATCGAGCGGTTATAAAAATCGCAAATTTAATGTTATCTTCCAACATTGAAACTGCCGGGGCTCGATGTTTCTCGTTTATCCCCTTGTTAACAACACGAAGTTACACCTTTATATTCCAACCGGTGGTTAAAATAACGCAATATTTCTTAAACATTTTACGATCTTTTTATTATAGATTCAACGATTATTGCTAATGAAATTCAAATGGAAGACATACTCTTACTGATACTCATTTAAAATGTAATCGGTTACTCATTTGTATTATTTATTGTATTTATGTAGACGACACTTGTGAAAGTCAAAACTTTAAAAGAAATTTATCTCTACACTATCGTTTTTAAATAACTAGATGTATTAATATGTACATATGTGTCTATGAGCCACATAAAGCATGTTATGCGAAGGAAAACATAAGTATTTTTAATTTCAATAGATGGCATTGTTTAAAAAAACACGTATCGTACGATACAATATCGTAGATCATGGAAAGATTTTTATTTTTTGATATTTTTTTTCCTTTATTTTGCTCTCAACTTTACAAAACATGTTTTGAAATAATATTCATAAATTTAGTTTATTAAATAAAACAATTATTTACGGATTTTATCGCGTTTAATTACTACTTTAATGTATTTTTATTATCCCGATGTTTCGGGTGCTTTACAGCCAATGATATTATAAGATAAATGGGTAGATAGGTTATACGCGCACCGCAAGTGGCACGTAAAAATTAGGCTAATTAGCAAACCTGAGGTCATTCGTCGCGCTATCGTCGCGTCATTGACAACGGCGTTGATGATAATTCGTGTTTTGTTTTTGCACCGAAAATGCCGTCATATGATGTGATGAGATCTGCACAAACTACACAAGAATGGTTTCCAAAACTTAAACGGAATCATATTTCATTCGTTTACTATTTCCTTAATTTATTTTCGTATTGTTTACAAATTCAAAAATTACGTATTTTAAAATATATTGTCAGAAAAAATAGAGAGGGATAAAAATACCCCAATGAGTGAGTTTGAAAGAGAAGTAATATTGTTTCTGATCAAAGAACATCAAAACAGATAGGTCGTATCGTAATTCAAATTGTGTACATATATTTCTTGTTTTATTGAAGGGTAAATTAACTATGTCATTATTCATTAATAAGTTCAATTTATTTGTTTTGTAGCGTAACGAAGTGGTATATACGTTCGTATATAAATAATTATTACAGGACTTTATTTGATAATAATTTTTTAATAAAACCAATAAAAAAATTCCTACTTTTAATGCATTTTTACTACTTTATTACTTTTACTACTTGCACATATGAGTGAATCGCGTTTTAGGCATAAATCACGGTGTGAGATGTCATATCATATCTGATTAATTATTCGACATCGTTCCTACTACACAAGACCACGCACTATCGCAAATTACATTTGTCTCTTTTACGCTTGCGAAAGTTTAATCATGCCATCCTACTTTGATGTCTAATTGTAATGTAGTGTGCTATTGCAATATTTAGTTATTTATGTGTGCGTTAGTGTGCCGTTTTTGAAGATCGAATGTTGTGTAGGTAACCTATCCACACGCTTTTACTTTTAACACACGCTTTTAACAACCACAGCAAGACTTCATGATACTATAAGCTCGTTTTGCGTAAATCGGACCAAAAATTAATATTCGAAAACTGAAGGCAGCCGGACTAACTATGATATTGGGATGTCAAACATTTCAATCCCCCCACGACAGTGGGTGCTGCAAAGCACCCGAAATGTCGGGATAATAAAAATAAATTAAAGTAGTAAATAAACGCGATAAAATTCGTAAATAATTGTTTTATTTAATGAGTAGTGTTCGTGTAACTTTAAGAAATCATTAAAATAAGTTTAGTTACATAAAGAAAATTAAAGGCACTTGATTACTTCATATTTATAATATTTGCAAGAATCGCGTGGCACACAAAAGAAAAACTTGTCTTAATTAGACAATACGCCATTATAATTATTTGAATGGCGTCTATCTAAACCAATTATTTTGTTTTATAGTAGGCTTTTGTGATAGAATTATATTAAAGAGAATCGTAGGATTATGACCATTTAATTTATCTTATATAGTATTTATTCACCTAAGCCATTTTAACATGAACTTTGTAGCCTTCAATGACATTTAAAAAATTTTGACATGAAGTTACTTGTTGTTGACATTTTTTCTCAACTGGTTAGTAAAACTGGAACGGAAATCATGCTTAATTATTTTCTAAATACCAAGGTAGCCTGCAAGTAGAACACATTGCTTACTGACTGTTTGATAAAAATCTATTAAAATATTCGTAATTTTCACTAACACTGAGCTGAGAACTAATTTAACTATGAGCACCTTTCGAGATATTGAAATGAAGCATTATTCCAATTGCTTTCATCTATCAAATTAAAACTATTTTAATATGTATGTTTAAATCAAATTAATCATTATTCAATTGGATGAATAAGGTTGATAAAAGTCACCGCAAGCAAAACAAATATATATATATAGAAATATATATAAACCCCTCTAGTGTACATGTATTTTAAGTCTCATACACAGTAGAGTACTTAAGCAGTATCTGTATAATGAGGAAGCTGCTGCAATAATGAAGTGCCTTATTTCGTGGTAAAATTTACATTACAAAGCAACGCAACGCAGCAAAGGCGCCATCACAGAACAAGTGCGATGTCGGCGGCTGACAGTGGTTGAAGCCTTTGTAGACAAAAACTGTTCGTCTGGCAATAATTAAACCGACTTAAAAAGGTAATACGTGACTGTTTTATGATAGAAAAGTTATCCTTTATCTTCATTGGAATTTTGTGAGCGTTTAATTTTTAGGTTAGTATTACTTAATAAAATGGCGGTATTACGAATGGAGAATGTTTTGTCTGACAATCGTAACGCTACACCGTACAAGGGATCAGTTTAAATTTAAAATCACAGCCTATATGCTTTCTTAAAGGTTGCTAAGACCACAACTCAGCGGTCAGTAATCACCGAGCCTCATACTCCTGATGATGTCTCGGTTAGAGGCATGCATGCATGCATGCAAAAACACATGTCGTATTATTGATGGCGTGTGTCTTTTTTGTTGATGTTTGTATTAGTGGTTGAATTAGATTGGATTGGAGGTTTTCAAACTGGGTTAAACACATCTTTTTATTCTTTACGAGGATAATTTTAAAATCTTTAACATAATGGATTACCGCAAAATAACACCCGATACTACTAATAAATTTCATTGGTGTCTTCGGGGATCAAAACCCGGGCTGCTCGTGTACTGTGAATTTTACGATGAGCACGTGGCTCCTGAGCTATCACGACTAGAGATTGCAAAATCCGGATATTTTTGAAATCCGGATTTTTGAATTTTTCTATGATTAAAATCCGGATAATCCGGATTTTTCGAAGTTTTAAGGTGATTTGATAAAACTAAAATAAAACAGCATAAATCATTTAAAATCTGCATTTATTCAGACACGACGAAATAAAATCAACCAAAATAAACAAAAACCGTGTAATGGTGGTATACCGTGTAGTGGCGGTTAAGAATATCCACTACCCCATATCTTCCCGTGGGTGTCTTAAAAGGCGACAGAGGGAAACAGGCAGGAGATGGGCAGCAGCATCTTCCTGATAGCAGCAACTGTACAACAAAAAACTGCGGTTGCCAACCCGCTCGCCAAGCGTGGCAACTATGGCAATATACCTACCATGAGAAACGACGCAAATAGACGGCCCCCAGCTCCCAGCGGCCCGCTATTCCAGGCTACGGCAGCGACCATGGTAACGGCGGGGCATGTGCTAGGGTGTTAAGAATCTCCGGTGGAGGTTCAGTTGCAACCTAAAACGACTCGATCTGGCAAATTACAACACACGCACCCTGAGGACTGACGAGAAGATCCTGGAGCTGGAAGAAGAGATAGATAAGTTGCGTTGGAATACTATAGGATTATCCGAGGTCTGAAGAGAGGGGGAGGACACGGTGATTCTCGAATCCGATAACTCGTTCTATCAACGGGAGGATGACCATCTGTCCCAAGGAGGTGTTGGATTTATCGTCCACAAGTCTCTGGTTAACAACTTTATAAAGATTGGGAGTGTGTAGACGAGGGTTGCGTACCTTATACTCAGAATCACCAAACGGTATTCGCTGAAGGTCGTACAGGTTTACGCACCAACGTCGGCACATCCCGATGAGGAGGTGGAGGAAATGTATGAGGATATTTCTAGAGCCATGCATTTCTCCAAAACCCACTACACAGTATTAATGGGAGACTTTAACGCAAAGCTAGGCACAAGAAAAATCGGTGAGCTGAAGGTAGGGAAATTTGGGATAAGGCAACGGAACCCAAGGGGGCCAGCAGCTGGCCGACTTCATGGAGATAGAGGAACGCTTTATGATGAACTCTTTCTTTCAGAAGTGGTCCCACAGAAACTGGACCTGTTAGAGCCCCGACGGTTCGACAAAAAATAAGATTGAATTCATTATGACGACTCCACGGCAACTGTACAGTGATGTCTCAGTGATCGCAAGGGTGAAAACTGGCAGCGATCAGTGAATGATTAGAGGCACACTGAACCTAAACGTTAAGTTGGAGAGGTCTAGTCTAATGAAGTCAACGCTCTGTCGAAAAATCCCGAAATCTTTCAGCTGGAGTTACAAAACCGTTGTCAGTGCCTGGAAGATTCAATACAGTGGACAATATGAATGACAAGCTCGTGGAAATTGTCCATGCGATTGGAGCTAAGTTCTGCATGACCCGCCGCAGAAGAACACAAAAACTCTCCGATCACACTCTTAATCTTATGGCTGTTAGACGATAGGTGAGGCTGCAATCATCAGCAGAATTGACAGCATACAGGCAACTAAACAGACAGATCTCCAAATACATGCGGCAGTACAGTTACGCAACTTCAATACAACTCGTATTGAAGAAGCGATTGAGCGGAACCAGGGCTCCAAAGTCTTTGCCTGAGATCTGTCTGTCAGAAAGAGCCAACTTTCAATGCTGAAGACTGAGTGTGGTGGCATCGTTTCCGGGATACCTGAGATTTTGAGTGAGATTGAGAGGTTATATGGGACACATCATCGTTGGAGCCACACGGAAGTGTGAGTAACGATCCAAGAGCAAGTCTTATCCGACACTGTTCCGATGGTATACCGGACGTCAATCTGAGCGAGATTAGAATGGCTTTCCAGCACCTTAAAAACGGCAAGGTCCCAGGCTAGATTGCAATCATAGCGGAGCATCTGAAAGCTACTGGAAAACCAGTACTTGAAGTCTTTGAGAAGCTTTTTAAATTCCTCCTCCACTCTGTTCTTCTTCCACTTCTGCTCCACACCTCCGTAGTGCCACCAGCACTACGGAGGTGTGGAGCAGAAGTGCGGTGGTGGTGTTCCTCAAGAAAGGTGACAACGCTCTCTTGAAGAACTACAGACCAATTTCCCTTCTAAGCCGCGTCTACGTGCTGTTTTCGAGAGTCATTACGAATCGTCTCGCACGCAGACTCGACGACTTCCAGCCTCCCAACCAAACCGCTCAGCAAGCTATAGAAGGGCTACATATATAATTTAGTACATATATTAGTCACCCTTTTTTTAAAAAACGAGATCTTAGATCTTAAGAGTTCTCCACAACCTCCACAGTCAAATGAAGCCATTTCAACGTGAATCAGTTGCGCTGATTACACTCGTTGACTGGTGTTGATGATCACTACCCACACTTGCAAGAGAAAATTGACGATTGAGCTTTTCTTTAAAATTGAGCGGCGATGGATCAGAGTTTCTGAAATAGAGTTCGTATTAATCGACGTGGTCGTGCAATTGTCACCATCCAGGGTTGCAGCTTGATAGATCAAATTTTTAATTACATCATACGTAGGTTTTTAAACTAATCTTCGTCCTACTTAGTCTTATTTAAAAATTGATTAGGGTTGGGTAAGTATTGTAAGGCACCGACAATATTATAGAGTCACCTGTCTTTAATTCTCCGTTTCAATGACGTTGCCAGTTGCCTGGCAGACACCGTGTCTTGACTGTCTAATGATTTTATAAAAAAAATTATGAGCTGTATATCTAACTATCCAATTCAAATATTGCTCGAATTTGCGTATTAGAGTACGTAACACCTAACTACTCATTAGTTAGAATGAAAATTTGTGGATAAATGCAAAATATTATCCATTGAACTCAATTTTCACTAAAATCCGAAAAATCCGGATTTGAGTCTTAAAAACCGGATTTATAAAACTCTGGAAAATCCGGATTTTCCAGTTATTTTCGAATTTCGAAGAATCCGAATTGCATTCACTAATCACGACTCTGACTATCATGAAATGCGAAAACTCGATTGTCCTTCGTTGTTTATAAGTTAAAAATGCTAAGTTTATAACATTTATTACTATGGATACTTTTTTTTAATATTTTTGATTAAATAATTGCTGCATGATGCTTTTTTAAAATTGACCAAGTGAGCATGAAATCACAGATGTCTTGATTTAAACGGATGCTGTGAAACTAGGAAATAAAAATACCAAATCCGTAGCTTATAATGAGAATGATGCCCTCAAAACATTTATTAATTTACAACTGCAGCAACGGTACACTCTGAATTCCATTCTTAAAAATGCCAGAGCATTGCGGCTTAATTAATTCATTTTAATATTCATTAAAATGGTCCTGGCAAATAATAATGGCTGCGATCCGCAGCGGACATTCACCTAACAGGCATATGTTATTAACACAAAAACAATAATATAAACAGGATTATTTTGCAAAGAGTAGCCAAATTTTATACTTTAGTTCAAATATATAAATAGTGATAGGTATATACCTTGCAGTTTTTGAAAATATGAGTAACTATGGCTTCTAATTTTATTTGAAATTATCCTAAATTGAGTGTGATTTACGGGCAAAAACTACGCGTACGCGCGCTTCCCTGTGTGCGCTTCAATTCTCAACGTTTTTGTCGACCGATCGACCCTGTGCGTACGTACGTAGTAAAATAAATAGGCGTTAGATATTTATGAATGACAATCAGTTATGATAACGCATTATCACACATTTTGAATTTAATAGATAAAAGGACAAAATGTTTGAGATTTTTTATTTAACTGATGTTTTTTTTTCTTAACCATTTGGCTATATTACTTATTTTGAACTTTCTTTGCAAATGTTGTCGGTTATTGTATTGTAGCGGTCACTAGAAAAATATAACAGATAATAATTATTCCGGGTACTGGATATTGAATATACGGTAAGGCTTTGGAAGGTCAGTTCTAACTATAAAGTTAATCTTAAATTACTATCCTGTGATCATTAATATTATTTATTATATCATAGAATTTTTAATTTATCACCTATGGTCCATCTTCACTAAAAACTGATTGAGTTAGAAAAAGAAAAAGACAATGAGTTTGAAAAATCATAATATTAATAAAAGCGCAATACTTTACTACAAATTTTAAAGGCGTGGGGAATCTCACAGCCTCTGATGGCGTTACAAACAACGACAGACTCGGCTGAGCGCCAAGAGGCCAATATTAGACAGTCTAGTCAGCCTTAAGATTTTAGTCTGATAACGTTAAGAAACAAAATGATTTCTTATATTTACGCGAACACTACACATTGAAATAATACTAGTTTTTACGGAATTTATCGCGTATATTTAACTTTTTAAATAACCGACGTTTCGAACAAAAGTTCATACTGCATAGATCGGAACAAAAGTTAAATTTTAATCTATGGTAACCGCGGTTAACTATGACATATGGACGTTGACCCGCCCGTGACCATGAGTGCTGTAAAGCGTTCGAAACGTCGGGTATTTAAAAATTCCGTAAAAACTAGTATTATTTCAATGTTAAGAAACAACATCAATATAATGGCTATGGCTACATATTGACAAGTAAATAAATCATTAGCAAATATAAAATAAAATGCAAGAAAAGCCGATTCTTAATCACGGCAGCAGGACACAGGAGAACAAGTGGTAAACTTAAAAATTTTGTACAATCGACTTGAATACAAATAAAATGAGAACATCATCAATGTATTCGAAGTCAATTCATCATCATCATCATTAGAGCCCTTCACAAGTCCACTGCTGAACATAGGCCTCCCCCAAGTAATGCCACAAAGCACGGGCCTGAGCTACCTGCATTCATCGACTTCCTGCATGTCTTACCAGGTCGTCACTCCATCTAGTGGGGGGTCGCCCTACACTTCGCCTACCGGTACGAGGCTGCCACTCGGGAACCTTTTTTCCCCGGTTGTCGGTTCTTCGAGCTATATGGTCAGCCCATTGCCACTTCAGCTTACTAATACGTTGGGCTATGTCAGTTACTCTGGTTCTACTGCAGATATCCTCATTTCTAAGTTTATCAGCCCTCTCCATAGCTCACTGAGCGACTTTGAGCGTCCTCATACGGCCAGCAGTGAAGGACCACGTCTCGGTTCCGTATGTCAACAATAGTGACGTCAATAGTACCTCCCAACGGATAGGTTTTAAGATGAACATGGACAAAACAAAGATCATGTTTAATGTCCGTGTCACACCTATGCCGGCAGTTGTTGGGAGAACTAAGCTCGAAGTTGTTGACGAGTACGTTTACCTGGGACAAATAGTCCGGCTAGGTAAGTCCAACTTCAACCGAGAGATCAATCGACGGATTCAACTCGGCTGGGCAGCGTTCGGGAAATCACGACGCATCTTCTCGTCGGGTATACCTCAAAACCTGAAAACTAAGTTGTACAACCAGTGCGTGTTGCCAGTGATGACCTACGGAACCGAAGTCAATTAAATACGAATTATTAAGGATAACTCAAAAACTATCGGTCAGAACTTGATTGAAGTTATATGAGACCGCACGAGAAGCACCAGCTTTCAAATAAAAAAGAAGAAAGAATCGTCAAAATTTATTCACCCCAAAGAAAGTTCTGAGGCATACACATAAAAAAAAGTACAGTCGACTTGAATACATCCTTCTTTTTGAAGTCGGTTAAAAGTTGCCTTTGATTATTAAAAATGCATATTTTGTAATATTTTAATTAATATTTTTTTAATGTAGCAGTGATGGCGCCATATTATAGATTCTTCTACCCTATACCAGCGTAAAATAGCAGCTTAAACGCTGCTGTGTTGTATGTTTATAGAAAGAGTTGTATGTTTATAGTAAAGAGATACTTCTTACTGGAAAGGAGGCGTTCCATCTTAGTCCTCACGGGTGACAACACATCTATATTTTGATTCATAATCGAGGATATATGTATATATATATATATATATATATATATATATATATATATATATATATATATATATATATATATATATATATAAATTAGGTGTCACGTTGTTTGTCCGCGACGGACTTCTAAACTACTTAACCGATTTAAATCAAATTTGCACACCGTGTGCAGTTTGGGCCAACTTGAGAGAACTTGAGAGAGTGACTCACAATATTTTTTTGCGAATTTAAGGATTTTTAAGAGGACATGAAAAAGGGTCGTCGAAAAGGGCAGAACAACGTCTGCCTGGCAAGGCTTTATTTAACAGTGGACTTTAGAAAGGTTGTTTTTAGTCCCAATAAAATATCCAATATCCGACCGGATACCTAGTCATCATTTTTCACCCGTATTTATATTATGCCCTAATATAAAGGTAATGTTTTCCTGGCAAATGAAATATAACCCAACATTCAAATTAGGTCTAAATAAATTAATTGCGCCGGATTATATTGCAACAAGTCTTCACTGTAACAGGCGATCTTCTAATCTTACCATATTCTGTTAAAGAAACATAAAATAATATAACTAAAATAAGACGAAGTAGATAATGCTATTATCTATTTTATTACATTTGTTTAATGCAAACAAATTTGTTTTTAAGTGGCAATAAAATTACATGCATTAAATATATAACATTAAATGTTAAACATCTGAACACCAATGTGTCTTTTAATGGGGAAGAGTAAAACTTTTAACGATACAACAATTTCTCTTAGAAACGATCTAGATGCGAATATCTAAAGTAGCAAAGATACTTAATCCTGTAGCGTATGCAGTAAGAACATTAGATATCTCACCTGAGTTTATTATAGATATTTCCATAGTATAATGTCCTATGATATTTTGCTACAGAATTTATGTTTGTTTTTCTGAAGAGAACTATAGGAGCAATCTGAGGTTTAAAACCTAAAAGTCTTTTAGTAAAAGTTAAGGAAATAAATATATATGCTCTGAATGTGTTCACGAAAATGTAATTTGGTTACTCTGTGCCGTAACTATATAATTGGTTTAAAAATATTTGAAAATCATTCTGTTAATACTTAGAACTGACAAAAGCTAGTAGTACCAGTTACTCGACTCCTCAGAGACGGTTATTCATTCTTGGGGCTATGTATCATATGTTTTTAAAATGAAATCTCAAAAAATATTACAGTTTATCGCTAAGTCAAAAAATATTATAATTTATTCTTGCATCAGGACTAAGCACTATGCTCAATGACCTCAATAGTGTCTCCCAACGGATAGGTCTTAAGATGAACATGGACAAAACAAAAGTCATGAGTAACGTCCATGTCACACCTATGCCGGTAGTTGTTGGAAGCGCTAAGCTCGAGGTTGTTGACGAGTATGTTTAATTCGGACGAATAGTCCGACTAGGTAAGTCCAACTTCGACCGATATGTCAATCAATCGATGGATTCAACTCGCATGGGCACCGTTCGGGAGATTACGACACATCTTCTCCTCAGGCATACTCTAAAATGCTAATGATGACCTACGGATCTGAGACTCGGTCCTTCACTGCTGTCCGTATGAAGAAGCTCATAGTTGCTCAGCGAATTATGGAGAGAGCTATGCTCGGGGTTTCTCTGCGTGATAAACTTAAAAACGAGGATATCCGTAGTAGAACCAGAGTAACCGACATAGCCCAACGGATTAGTAAGCTGAATAGCTTTCTAGCTGCCATATAGCTCGAAGAACCGACAACCGATAAGGAAGAAAGGTTCTCGAGTGACAGCCTCGTACCAGCAGGCAAAGTGTAGGGCGTCCCCTCACTAGATGGAGTGACGACCTGGTAAGACATGCAGGAAGTCAATGGATACAGGTGGCTTGGGACCGTGCTTTGTGGTGTTCCTTGGAGGTGGCCTATATTCATCAGTGAATTTCTGAAGAGCTGTAATGATGATAATGATGATTCTTACGATGATTGTTACTTGTTGAAACTTCAGCTTCATTTTTGTGATCTATCTACTTTCTGTGATATTGGTACTATTAGCCTTTCGGCTATTACAACTTCATCGGACTCAGGGCTAAAAAGTGGGTGGAGATTATTTATTTTAGTGCGACGAATGTAACGTTGCCCTAAAGAGATCTTGTGTATTTGTGAACACGTCTCAACGTTGTTGAGTTATCTAACCGCCGTCATTTCTTTTTTTGTGCGTGCGAAACCGCTTGATATTATAATTAGTGTAGTAACAATTTAAAATAAATAGTGTGAAATTAGTATGAGTGTTTATCCAATCGAAAAAAAAATAATCAAGGTTTGTAAAAAAACGTTAATAATATAATAAGTTTATTGATGATGATGCCCTCTGCGAATCAGGTGACCGCTACCGAGTTATCGCTAATTTGATTTGTCCAGTTAAATAAATAATGTAATACATGATAGTAAACTGTTTATTTAAATGGTGCTGTGTTTTTTTATTGCTATTTTTTCAGGACAGAGATATTTTATAAACGAGTGGTAAATTAAACAAAAAAACTTTGAATAAGTATTGCTTCTCATAAAACATTATTTTTTTAAATTTCTATCTCATTAAATTAAATTTCTAATCTATTTTTATACGTAGTAGAGCTATGCTGCAGTTGAATTAGTAGTATAGTTGTAGCATGAAAGAGTCGGCCCGACCGGGAAAGGACCACGCTCTTACAGAATACCAGCGTAAAATAGTAGCTTAATGCTGATGTGTTTCGTATGGTCAGTGTAGAGACTGGACTGGACTGGAGACCCTTTTTACAGAATGGAATACCACATTCCATTTTAGTCTTCACGGGTGACTAGGCATCTGCATTTTGATACGTTATCGAGGATAGATGTAAATGTTTATGGGCCACAGCAACCACTTATCATCAGGTGGACTGTGTACTCGTTTGACACCCTACCCTATAAAAAAATTATTGCAATGGTATTACAGCAATAGAGCTAAATAATTTGCCAGCATTTATCTTTCATCCAATTCATTCACTCATCCGATTACACTGTGTGTGTGATCAAAGCAGGAGTAAAAGGAGCGCTTCAACATCTTCGGCTGCTTCAGCACTTACGATCAAGTGGGCTAGTAATCAAGTACTGGCTTATAATAGAGGGGGAGGGGGGGGGCAAAATGCAAATAAGTACAAGATCGTATATTACCAATTTAGAAATAAATGGTTTCTTAGAACAATAAATTAAAATCGTTTTAGACTTCTTTAGGCGGCTGTAACGTGATACTTTTTAAAAGTAATTTGTTTAAATTGAATTCTTCGAATAAAATAGCGTATTTGATATCACATAATATGTCAATTAAGTTCTGTTTAAAAGATATATTAGAAAATAAATTCGCATCATGTCGTTATTTGAATTAAAATTCCGACGTGGTACGAATTTATTTTAAAAAGATATTCCATTTTATATATTACGGGTTCTGATTTTCGAATGAAAATAGTTTTATAATGACATCATGAATATTTTAATGGTTCGTCTTGAATTCGACTCAAACCAGAACTTACTTTTGGAATGGTTTAGGAAAATGTTAGATTGATAGACGAAGTAACGGATGGAATGAATGCAATGATGTGATAGCATGTCTTGGTCACTTGCAACTAACTTAAGAAAACAAAGACGTTCTATTGGCGTATACGTTATAAATTATAGTGCCCAACTATAATTTAGATTGTGTGCAAAAAAATCAAAGTAGGACGGACAAACGGACAATGTACATATTCACCTGATATTTAGTGAATGATGTGACCCTGATACACATACATTTATCATCAATAAAGAATAAAAATGCACATCACACAATGCATTGTGACTTCTGATGGCTGAGATGTAATTCTAAAGGTAGGACTAAAAGGTTGTTTCCAAATATTTTTTTATAGACGGGATGGCTAATGATTATGAAGCTTACTTGATGGTAAGTGTCGACCGCAGCCCAAGAACAATTGCAACACTAAGGGAATTTCAGATGCGTTACCAGCCTTTTAAAAAGGAGTAAACAAGTTTCTAAAAGGTCTATAAGTCGGTTTTAAATAGGATTAAGCTCGTATCTTGTAGGTCCCTAAGTCGTATCGGTTTACGTTTTTAGTCACTCATCTTACGAAACACATAAGCATTATGCTGTTATTTTACGAGTTTCATTACGGGACCTATTTGTGATGAAGCCATAATATACTACTGTGCTCTGCAATGTAGCTGCCATTTTAATATTCTAGACAGGAAATAATATCATACACTGATGACGAAGCCATCAAATATTTAAAACGTCGGATACTACGATTGCTTCCCAAACGTACTAATTACGTTTTACGTTTGAGAAACAGTTACAGTAAATTACGTAGAATATTTTGTTTAGCAGCAAATCTTTGAGTTTGGGCGCTTATCTATAATCTCATATTACGCGACAGGCAGTTCGAGCCAGATCTTCATCGGGACCATTAAAATTTGTCAACGCTATTTTGCACCATTCAAAATATTTAGCATGTTAGGGACACAAACATCCTGAGGAAACTTTTACTATCAGTAAGGAAAAGTAATTCAAGGACATATTTAGGCCGCGTTCATCCAGGAACATTGTTTCCGACAATTAAAAAAAAACTAATCGAACTTACAGTTCTTCTACGATGGCAAGTGGCTATTGTAATCCATGACCACCAATTTAAACTAAAGACCGTTCCCGATGCATTGACACTTATGAGAACTAAGGTGGAATGTCTCACATCCTGTAATTAGTCTGGCTCTCTTGACCTTTCAAACTGGAACATAACATAGCGATCATTGCTATTTAGTGACAAAAATGCAAAAAGTGGTACCAACGCAGACAAACTCATAAGCAGAGAGGGAGTTCTACCAACCTGGAGAATAACCAATAAGACATAGAAAAACACCTGTCTAGCAGTGGGATACAGATATTATGTAAGTATTTTAGTCCACTGTTCAGCTGCTATCATATTTTAGAAAACTACCTACTTTTAACTAACTTTTAACGTGGTAGAACCACGCTTCAGTACTTTATGGTTGTGGCTCAAATGGGTTGGCTCGACCGGGGTAGGACCACGGTCTCACAGAATACCAGCGTAAAATAGCAGGTTAATGCTGATGTATTTCGTACGGAGAGTATAGAGAACTGGAGACCATTTTTACTGGAAACGAGGCATTCCATGTTAGTCCTCAAGGGTGACAAACGCATCTGCATTTTGATACTTAATCAAGGATAAATATAGACGTCGATGGCTCAGAGCATCTCCACTTACTGGACTGTGTGCGTCACCCATATCCTTTAAAATTCTATAGAAGAAGCCACACAAGTTGTGCGTTATATAGAACTAGCTACAAGTAAATCTGAAACGGCTAGTCATTAACATTGAGCGGGCTATCCAGTACCCAAAGGTTATCGAGATATGGGAACTCTAAAAGAGAACAGTTAAAATTACTCGTATATTATATTTTATAGCAAATCTTTATAATCTTAATTCTATTTAGATAGCGTTATAGAAAGATGGCTTTTAAATGTCGTAAACGTAAAGTAGATAAAGTTTGTTCAAAAATATTTAAATTTAATTTTGCTCTGCGAAGGCTAACTTCAATCTCATCAAGAAACACTTCTCTTATAGCATATCATGCGTATGTCGCTGCTGTATTAAGATATGGTCTCATATTATGGGGAAACTCGACTGATGTGTAAACCGTGCTTTTATAGCGCAATAATGCTGTATGCGAGCAATTTGTGGCGTCGGGCCACTAGTTTCTTGCAAACCACTATTTAAAGAATTGGGTGTTCTTACGCTACCATCCATGTACATTTTTGAACTTTCAATATTCGTAAAAAAAGTATCCTCAGTTATTTACTAGATTAAAAGATACAGTAACATATAGTACCAGATAAAATTATTTTACCTTCATTAAAAACTAGCCTATACTCAAATATTGCTATGTGATGGCTATTCAAGTGTTTAATAAAATCCCAATTTTTTTATTTTTTATTTATTTATTTATTTAAGTAATTTATGATTACAAAGATTTTAGTGTAAACATAAACTCATTAGAGTTTTTCCGTACACCATTGGTGTCGACACATTACTCTAATTAACACTTTATAATACATTACATTACCAAAGTTACATTAATATTATTATCAACTTAAATTAGGTGCATTAAATGTTATGTTTCTAATTGACAAACTATTTGTGGGTACAAAAATATAAAATAGTTTTAGGCGATGAGCGTAACATCACAAGGTGAACTTATTGCATTCTGTGAATAATCGTGATACAGGCTGATTATAACATATATTTTCATAATTTTATAATAAGATAATATGTTGGTAAAGTAAACCAATAATATGAAGAACGAGAAGTTGTTTAAAGTGTTACGAGTATTTAGTAAGAGTTAATTCTATATAAAAAAAAAATATTTTTTATATTATGTGTTTTTACGTGTAATGACGTCTTTCAAAGATTTAGGTAACTGATTGATTAGATTAGGTATAACATAGTTTAAAGTTCTTTTTCCGTATAAGTTATTATATTTAGGTAATTGCAGTTTTAGATTATCAGTTCTGCGTGCGGAGTATAATAACTTTTTAAAATTTTCAGTAAAGTAATTTTCAGTTAGTAATGTTAGTTCAACTTTGTCGTAAATAGGTATAATGTTACAAAATGCAAATAGTTTTCGATAATCATCTTTAAAATTAATTTTGAGGTTATTAGGGACTATTTGTTTTAAAATGCGCAGCTGAAATGAGTATATTCGATCTGTTTTATAGGTTCTCCCACAGCTTGACAAGCCATATTGTATAACAGATTCAGCTAAGGGTAAAGGATATTGTGGGTAAACTGTATGCTAAGGTGTTAATTGAAAGAGTTATGAAAGAAACTGATGGAAAAATTTGGTATGTGCAAGCGGGTTTTAGAAAGGGAATGGAGTGTACAGATCAAGTCTTTTCCATGCGCATGATTGCGGAGAAGTTTTTGGCCAAAAACCAGAAAGTTTATTGTGCGTTCATGGACTTGGAAAGGGCTTATGACAGAGTGGACAGGAATGTGTTATGGCAAACACTGAACACTAAGCTATAAAAGCACGGTTGAGCGCTGGTTTGATACAGGCATTAAGGTCTCTTTATAGGGACTCTAGTGCTTATGTCAGGATCAATGGGGTCTACTCGGACTGGTTTAGCATCCAAAAAGGTGTCAGACAGGGCTGTGTAGCTTCCCCTTGGCTGTTCAACCTATTTATAGACAGGTGTTTGCAAACTTTGAAAGATGAAGAATGTGGGTTAAGAATGGGCGAGTTAACCGTCAAATGCCTTTTGTATGCCGATGATCAAGTCATATTTGCGTCATCGGCGGCTGAGTTGCAAATGAAGGTTACATTAATGAACTGGGAATTAAAAGAAAGGTGAATGAAAGTGAACGCAAGTAAGACGAAAGTGATGGTTTTTGAAAGAGAAGAAAGCAAAACGGTATGTGAAATAAGAATAGAAGGAGAGTTAATTGAGCAAGTGGATGAGTTTGTGTATTTGGGATGTGTATTTAGCAGCGATGGTAGATATGATAGGGATATAGAACGACGAGTAAATGCAGGGAATAGAGTGAATGGGGCACTACACTCTATTATGAAGAACCAGAATGTGTCAAAAAAGGCACGTATGGTAATTCATAATGCTGTGTTAGTCCCTACTTTAATGTATGGTAGTGAAAGCTGGGTGTGGCAGAAGAAGCACGAAAGTAGAATAAATGCTGTAGAAATGCGGTCTTTAAGGAGTATGCTAGGGTTGAATCTGAATGACAGGGTGAGAAATTGCATGATAAGAGATAAATGTGGTATGCAAGATGATGTTGTGACCAGGATTAAGAAAGGAATGCTTCGGTGGTTTGGTCATGTAGAAAGAATGAATGAGGAAAGAGTGACAAAGCAAATTTATATGGCAGATGTGAACGGCCGAGTCGGGAAGGGACGCCCTAGAAAAAAGTTTATCGACCAAATTGGCGATATTTTGAAAAGGGGCCACGTTAGAAGTACCCTTAACCGACGAGCATGTATGCGTAGATATATGGATGTAAAGGAGGCGAAAGAGGTATGTCAGGATCGTGCCAAATGGAAGTCCGTAGTCTCTGCCTACCCCTCTGGGTGACAGGCGTGAGTGTTTATGTATGTGATGATTAATTGTAAAGTTATGCATGTTTAATTTTACTTAAATTTTGTATATTCTAACCATAAGTTAATCAGTAAATAAGTTTTCATATACCAAAATTGGTGTATTATGTTAATGATTATTGTTTTATAAGAACATCTTTGTACCATATTTCTTGTGAATAAATTTATTTATTTATAAACTTAATGCAATAATGAAATCTGAATGTAAGATGGCTTAAAAATCATTATGTTTAATATTATCAACGTCGCTTTCTTCACCATCATCAGTCTGCCGTTTCTCTGGTCTGGTTTTTTCTCTGGTAGTAAAACAATTGAAGTAGCAATGGGACGGCATTGTAAGTAAGTATTGATCTCCACATTTTTTAAATGCACATAGTTTTATCTACACTTTATATATTTTCATGCACAAACGCTCACAAAAATATGAACATCGTTATCATCATCATTATCATCATTGCAGCAATTCACAAGTTTACTTCTGAACACAGGCCTTCCCAAAGGAATGTCACATAGCACGGTCCTGAGCCACTTGGATTCATCAATTTCCTGCATGTTTAAGCAGGTCGTCACTCCGTCTAGTGGGAGGTCGTCCTACACTTCGCCTACCGGTACGAGGCTAATCATTTCTTCACCATCAGACGTCGGTTCTTCGAGCTGTATCACCGACCCATTACTACTTCAGCTTAATAATACAAAAATTTATGTAAATATACAAGAAAATTCCGTAGTTTCCTCCGCTCGTCTTGTTTCTAGTAAATCGTAAGTAATACTGAAAAATGATTGCTGTTAAATTTTCTTAAGTTTCGTGATTTGCATTTTACTAAATGCAAACTTTCTTTTCATAAAATCTACTGCTAATCTCCACCACTGGTTCGCTCGTAGGTCATCGACCATAGTCACAGCTGACAACAGCTGTATTACTTATTATTATAAATATTTTGTTATCAGGAATATAATCATCAGAATATAATCAGGAATAAGGAGCCGTGGTAGCTCAGATGGTTAACGCTCGCTGTAAATATAACAGAACGCGAGTAACCCGGGTTCGATCCTCGCCGGCACCAATGAAATTGTTAATTGCAATTTTAAGTGCTGATTTACCACGTGCTCGGCGGTGAAGGAAAACATCGTAAGGAAACCTGCATGTCTGAGGAATAAGAAAAAAATATTTCGAAGACATGTGAAGTTCGCAAACACGCATTGGAGCAGCGCTGTGGACACTTTCTTGCCCTAAATCCTCTCAGAAATGAGGGGAAGCCTGTGGCCAGCGGTGGGACGTATGTAGGCTGTGTGATTTTATCAGAAATATGTTGATGGCCGTCTCCTGCTTCAGGTTCGATTGTCTCCTGCGACACCTACGTGATGATATGGGGCAGTGTGTTTTCTTATGCCGCTATTAAACAGCGAGTTTCATAACTTACTAAGCAATAAAAACTCAGTGCGTCGAACTCGAATTCAATTAGAATTTCTTCAACGAAAACAAGGTGCTTATACGTGCTGTCCTTGAGAGCGGCGTATTTTTTACGTGGACGAGTAAATGTCAATGATTTTATATCCGCCGTGCGACAGTGACCAGTTAACGCGAGCGTCGTGTGGCTGTACTGTGAGACGAATCTCAAACGCTGCGCGGTTCGCGGTATCATATGCGATGCAAAGATCAAAGTATTTACCGCTTTACAGTGTGAAATTCTGAAGTAAAGTAATTCTTAACGTTCCATAATGGTAATGATCTTTCTCCTTCTTTTTTCTATTTTGCAAATTTTAGTATTAACCAATTTTTACTAAAGACTAGGAAAAGATCTCCTGTATCGTGAAGACATAGAATAGAATACAGTAGAATAGAATCACTTTTATTCAATGAAGATTACTAGTAATACTTATTGAAAGTCGTTTAAGCCTCACCACTTAACAACAATGTATGTATCATCGTACAAGGAACATCCAGATCTGGAACAATTAATTGTAGCCCATACAAATACTCTTGTTTTTTTTTCTTAATAGAATAAGAGTGACAAACGAGCACAGTCCACCTGATGGTAAGTGGTTGCTGTGGCCCATAGACATTCTAAATTAAACTTCGATTAAGAATCAAAATGCAGATGCATTGTCACCTCTGAGGACTAAGATGGAATGCCTCTTTTTCCGTGCGGGATTCGAACACACGGCCCTCAACGTCACAACTCATTGCTATGCTACTGTGCTACAGAGCCGTCAAAAATCATATCAATTAATGAATGGCAAACTACGTTTATATAAATATGTTAATAAGTGTGTTATCATATAAATATGGTTCATGAACTGGCATATAATGAATTATATATATTTCATTACCTATTTAAATTAATATAAAAAAGAAAACGTACACAATAAATACGATGTAAAATTAATAAAAAGAATTAAAAATAACTTAATAAATACGATTAACGTCAAGTGATAACAGGATACCAAAATAACATCTACTGGAATTTCGTAAGAGGTGAGACTATGGGAATTGCCTAATATATACCTCGTGACTTTCGACAGATGGCGTTATTAACTTCCCACTTACGACAAACGCAAAGTACTCAGATCGTCGATGGATCTGTGACCCAGATCCAGCCGCTTGCCAAGCTTAGCAATTACGGCCTATTAGAGGAGTTTTAAAGGCTGATAAAAAGAAGAATATAATTTTGTTGGCACGCAGTCTGTAATTTAGCCTAGGAAACGGTTCGGGCAGGAACCATCTTCTTTGCCACTTCTGACAACTAATAGCAGCGCTTGCACTGCTGTGTTCCAGCATATGACTAGTTTAGCGGAACGGAGACAAAGCTTGTAAGAACGTGCAGAATTGTTACTTATTTTGGTAGGGTTGTCACAATATTATCTCGCCATATACTACATTCATCAGGTCCCTTCGTCATGTCTATCAAAATTTTTAACAAATTTCCACAATCGATAAAATAAGTATATAGAAAAATAAACTAATTTTATAAATAAACTAAAGGAGTTTTTAATTTGTAAACACTACTACACACTAAACGAATACTTAAATGATTAAATTTTAAATGCCAACCTAGAATACCTACAGTTGCAATATTATATAGTGTATTATTATCATTATTGTTTCATTATAATGGCCCTCCTCTCCCTTAATTGCCGTGCCTTTCAGGGCCCATAATGATCTCATAGTTTTAAGTTAAAACTTAAAATGTTCTCAACACCTTAACTGTAACATTATGGATGCAATAAATAATATGAATATGAATATAGGTGAAGACGAATTAAACAAAACATTTGTTAAATAGTTTTATTATTCAGTATGATAGAATACTTTACAAATTACTTACCTACTCTAATAATTTTATTTTTATAATTTTTCTTTTTAATAACTCATTGTTTTTTTTTTCATTTTTGTTTACCAGACTGAATTCTGAATCTAACATAAAGTTTGCCATACTTAGCTGTTAAGGAGTTTCCTCGTGAGAAGACTATGCTGTCTGCAGAAGAAATTTATGATGAAGATTATGTTAAGCAAACAAAATTAAATTTAGATACAAAGTTTCGAGTCCATGCTACTAACCGTTAAAGAGTTCCCTCGTAAGGAGACAGTGCTAGCTGCAGAAGCAGTTCATGATAAAAATTGTGTTAAACTATCAAAATTAAACTAAAATACAAAATTTCATGACCTTTTTTTATAGAGTAGGGGGCAAAAGAGCATGCGGCTCACGTGATGGTAAGTGACTACCGCCGCCCATGATCAACCGCAACACCAGGGGAATTGCGTATGCGTTGCCGGCCTTTTAGAAAGGAGTAAGCTCCTTTCTTGAAGGTCCTTAAGTTGTATCGGTCCGGAAAAGTGGCCGGTGGTAAACAATTCCACAGAGAAGTTGTACGAGGAAGAAAACTCCTAGTAAAACGGACAGTAGTGGACCACCAAGCATCCTGCTACTACCCATTGAAGGTAGTCCCTAGTAAGGAGACAATCCTGGCTGCAGGTTAGATCTCATATTATTGCATTGTCACTGAAGTTACGGTATACAAAATTTCAACTTAATCAAATCAATTGTGTAAAGTTTGGCTACAGAAGCCCATAGACTGCCGTAGCTTCTGCATTAGTGGACCAAAGTTCGTTTTTTTATTTACTGTCCAACATAAAATAAAAAATTACAATATTTAAAGTATTTACAATATTTTAATAATTTACGCTTGACTTAACATAGACAAAATATCAAAACCAGGTCAGTCGATATATCGGTAGACAGATAACTTTCCCTAATTTTTCGGTCACAACTTAAAACTCTGTTTAGGTGACCTTAAAAATTTGGTACATCCGTCGGAGCACAAAATATCCGGCTCATTGAGTCGGGCTTTAGCGTCCATCCACAGTTCAGTGAAGTTTTAACGTTCCTTAAATAACTGGCGACCGCGCTTCGCTCTACTTACACCCGCTTTGTATACTTTTATTTACAAATTGTTCGCATCAATTACTTTTATAATTTTGGAGCAATATTCAAGCCAGCAGTGCACCCGATGGTAACTTTAAACGTGGAGACCAAAGGTGTGTTGTTATCCATGGGAATTGTTTTTATTCATTTTTACGAATTTAGGAATTCTATCTGCATAACATTCAAATATATTACCTACACAATATTTATCACAATGATAAAAAAACCTAAAAACTTAAATTTTCTTCCTGAGAAATAAAATTAAAATATCTAAGAGCTGGTTTGGTCATGTAGAAAGAATGAATGAGGAAAGAGTGACAAAGCAAATTTATATGGCAGATGTGAACGGCAGTGTCGGGAAGGGACGCCCTAGAAGTAGGTTTACCGACCAAATTGGCGATATTATGAAAATTGGCCACATTAGAAGTACCCTTAACCGAGGAGTATGTTTGCGTGTTTATATGGATGTAAATAAAAGAGGCGAAAGAGGTATGTCAGGATCGAGCCAAGTCCGTAGTCTCTGCCTACCCCTCTGGGTGACAGGCGTAAGTGTTTACGTTAAGAGCCTGTATCTGCATATGCACTGATTTTCAGGTTGGTTGTTGCTAGGCGACAGAAATAAATAGGTGGTAGGTAAGTAGTGAGACATAGTTGTAGTGATCTGTGGAAACTGAGGGGCTAGGCACTCGCTATAAATTTCACACTACGCAAGAAACCTGGCTTAGATCCCCGTCGGCGCGAATAAAATTGTTAATTACAATTTTTACTTGATCTATCTTCTCTGCGGTGAAACAAAATATCGTGAGCAACCTGCGTGAAAATAATAGTCGCAGAGATTCGGCGGTCGATTTTTACCTTAAACCCTCTCAGAAGTGAGATGTCCCTTAAACTAGTTAAGAGTCGGTATGTGTAGGTACTAACCACTTCTATTTCTGCCGCTAAACAGCAGTACAGCCACAGCTGGGTTCCGGTCTGAAGGGTATACAGAGCCAGTATATTCCATAGTCAATATATCTCATAGCATATCTTCTTGCCTATCAAGACACAGAATTAAATAAACCTTCTGTTAATTAACAATAACATTAATAATATAATGCCGTGTGGTGGAATAGTAAGATAGAAGAGACAATATATCACACCATTTTATACGTGCGTATAGTAAGAGACAATATATTTTTTTTATAGAAGAGGGGGGAGCAAATGAGCATGCGGCTCACCTCATGGTAATTAACTACCGACGCCCATGAACAACTGCAACACCAGGAAAACTGCAGATATGCTGGCCCTTTAAAAATAGTAGGCTTTTTCTTGAAGGTCCCTAGGTCGCATCGTTCGTGAAAAATTGTATGTGGTAGTCGATTCCACAAGGAAGTTGCGGGAGGAAGAAAACTGCTTGTACAACGCACGGTGGTGGACCGCCAACTATTCAGATGGTGAAACGCAAGGACATGCAACATTTCTTCGAAGAGCCAGTGAGTCAAGCCCATCAGAAATAACTCGGTCGCTGACGATTTGAAACGCTCTGCGCTGGATGCAAGCTGAGACTGGGGAGAGAAAAAAGAGCTGACACTGGGGAGCTCCGGCCTAGGGATGGGAACAGTATTTCAAGTGAGGCCGAACCTGCGCCCTGTAAAATTGCAGGCGGTGTGCTGGCAAGCGGGCTTCAAAGTAAGTAAGAATAGGTAAGTGGGGACTATTAGAAATACTCAGATCTCAAGGTCTATGTGATATATAGCGGTATAACCAGATTATGCCAGACGTAAAATACCCGGATTGGTGCCAGAGAGAAGCGACAAAAGTAAGATACTTCAGGTGCTGCGATCATCAAATCGAGTGCCAAGTGTGACGATTGAAGCAAATACTCCTCCTTAATACGGGTTAGGCCCACGAGCAGAGAGTTTTATAGGCTGACTAGCGATCCAACGCGGCTTCACACGTGTGATTTCTAAATCTCGAAAGCAGGACCACCTCCTGGATGTAATTGTGACTCTAGACCGTTCTCGAATTAGCTTAAATTCATTCGCACGCACACGCACACGCACACGCACACGCATACGCACACGCACACGCACACGCACACGCACACGCACACGCACACGCACACGCACACGCACACGCACACGCACACGCACACGCACACGCACACGCACACACACACGCACACGCACACGCACGCACACGCACACGCACACGCCCACACGCACGCCCCTACCACCACACACACACACTCCACACACACACACACACACACACACACACACACACACACACACACACACACACACACACACACACACACACACACACACGCACACACACGCGCACACGCACACGCACACGCCCCCCCCCACACGCACAAGCGCAGACAACACACACACACACACACACACACACACACACACACACACATACACAAAATTTCATTAAAATCAGTCCAGCCGTTTAGGCGGAATTCAGTCACATACATACAGAGAGAATAATTATTATACAAAGATTAAGAAGAAGATATACATCAAACAAGCGTAATTAAATACTAGGTTGAAGTGAATAAAACTGCCTTATTTAGTTCCATTACCACTTTATGTATAAATGTCTAAATGTCTTCCTCGAATACAATTTAAATAAAGGAATCATCTAAATACGGAATGCGCAGTGAAAGACAATACAAAGATGTCCAGATTAACTTTAGAAGGCTTCGATGCTTGCATTTTCCACAGTTGAATGGTTACGCATACGTTAAAATAATCTCATAAGTGACTTCAACGTAATAATGGTGACATGATTTCTGAAACTAGTGAGTCCATATTTTAATATCGCGTTTAATATCGCGTAATTTATTAGAAACTTGTACAAGTTCGTAGGGGAAGGTGTTTATGAAAGAGCAAGTTTTAATAACGAGCTGATTAGGATATATTTTTTTATTATACGTAAATAAAAATATTTTTTCAAATTCTTTATTTATTAGGAAATATAAAATTTATTAGGGAACGTAAAAAATAGAAAAGAAATTCAAAAACTAATCTTTTTACATTTAAAAAATAGTTTAAATCGGCTCTTTCATAACAATCTGTTGATCAAAGAGCCACATCGTTTTATGTAATAGCCGGCTACTGGTATTTGGAATTATAATAATATTAGCAAAAAATAAAATCAAATTTTTTATTTGTTAGTCATAATTAAGTCACGGTAGTTTACTTTATCAGTTATAATTAAGTATATAGTCACGGGGGGACTGAGGTGTTCAAGGTTCCAATGTCATAGTTAACCACGGTTACCTTCAGTTCGAAATTATTAATATTTAGTTCAATCTACGCAGAATTAGCTGATAGTATCTTGAAGTCTTGCAGATATATGCCAGGACTAGAATTTGATTTTATTAATTGTATGATCGCAAGCAATGGTAACGCGCAGCCATCATCTCCATCGAAATTAGGATGTTTTTTTTAATTTCAATAGCCTCGCCAACCATCTTTGGAAGAAATCGGTGTTTTTTAGCGTGAATTTGTGGTCCATCAAATCTAATGTAGTGCCGGGAGCGATTTTGTACGTGTTTACAGACTGCGAACTTGCCAATTATTTAAAAAATTTGCTAATATTTGTTTTGTTAAAACTAGTTGCCCATGATAATGAAGTAGGTTCAGGTTTTCTGATCTCTAAATGCCTACTCATAAAGCTCTCTACTGTTGCAATTTGGTCGACATTCGGAATTTCACTTAGCGTATTGGAAAGATAGTTCTTTGGTTAGCTTTCTAAGTACTTTGTACGTGGCTCATTTCAAAGCGGTTTTTAAATAAGACGCCCACAAATCCGCTCGGATTTTTGTAAAAATTCGCTTGTTACCTATATTTGAACAATGACAATGTAACTAATATCATTTTTTTTTAATTATCTTCGCCAAATAGGCTCTTGATATCTCCAAAGATTATCTATCTAAGGACAGGAAGTATAAGAAGATATTTGTACTCTATGTAGAAATTATTTTTAGATACGAGGTACATATTATTCTATATTTGTAACATATGCGCCGCATTTAAAACTACGGCGTCGGTATTCTCATTGAACATATCAAACATCGAATGGCTAGGCCATGCCTTATCACTTAGAACTACACAAATTAGAACAGGCGAAAATAACAAAACACTTTAAAATACAAAATCATTTTAGTTACAACTTTTTAAATAAACAAAAACACTTTAAAAATGACAAAAAGTTCATTTTAGTTAAGCAACATTTTAATTTATTGGTACATATTAGTGTATTTGGAAGCCAGAGTTTTAATCTAGAAACCCTACATTGCGTAGGGTTTTCTTTCGTTCTTCGAAACTTGGATATACGAATTTCGAAGTAACTTATAATCGATGAAGTTTTTCCGTGAAATTTTGTTGACGTTAATTACACCAAGTAAACCGTTATTCTCTCGAAAACTGTTGCGACAGAAATTTTGCGCAAGGAATACATTAATTAGCGGCAGGGGGTAGAAGTGGAAAGAGGATGGAGGAAGCTTTTATAATTCTTCATTAAAGATTATGACGAAAAAAGTGATTTCTTAATCTTATTTAAGTCGTACTCGTTTAGAGAAAGAAAAATTATATAATATTTGAAATCTTATATATTCAGCTTAGGGGATACGCATCATCATCATCATCATCATTACAGCCCTACACAAGTCCACTGCTGAACATAGGCCTCCCCCAAGTAATGCCACAAAGCACGGGCCTGAGCCACCTGCATCCATCGACTTCCTGCATGTCTTACCAGGTCGTCACTCCATCTAGTGGGGGGTCGCCCTACACTACGCCTACCGGTACGAGGCTGCCACTCGAGAACCTTTCTTCCCCATCGGTTATCGGTTCTTCGAGCTATATGGCCGGCCCATTGCCACTTAAGCTTACTAATCCGTTGGGCTATGTCGGTCACTCTGGTTTTACTGCGGATATCCTCATTTCTGAGTCTATCACGCAGAGAAACTCCGAGCATAGCCCTCTCCATAGCTCGCTGAGCGAGCTTGAGCGTCCTCATACGGGGATACGCACTAGCCTTTAAATTATATACTAAAGGTCGTAGTCATAATATGTAGTTGACTATCGCATATTTACATTAAGTATAAATTATCTTTAAACCTGTCTCTTTCTATTGTAATAGAGTAAAAAGAGAGAAAGAGCCGTTTTATTGCCGTCATTGTAACGAGTATGGCCGTATATGTACAAAAAGTGTTTGAGCCTAATGAATCTGATTTTTGTCAAATTTCAAAATAATATCATCGTGAGAAAACCTGTATGTCTGAGAAAGTAAATTTTGAAATCATATAACTTCCGCCGAACAACCATGAGGGTAACGCGTCGGGCTGTTCTCATTTCCAAAACCATTTAAAAAAAGTAATGAAAATATAGCAAAATAAATCAAAATTGAAAGTTTTATTATAATAATATAGATATAATAGTATAGATATAATAATAAATATAGAAAAATAAATCAAAATTTAAAGTGTTTTTTCAATTTTGATTTATTTTTCTATACATCAGCGAAAGGAAAATTTAATAGTAACAAAAGCAGTATATAAAAGTAGGTATTTCTTTTCTGAAACTGATTTCTATATTCTTATAGAATAAGGGTGACAAACGAGCACACAGTCCACCTGATGGTAAGTGGATACTGCGGCCTATAGACATACATCTACATCTATCCTCAATTAAAAATCAAAATGCGGATATGTTGCCACCCCCTTTTTTTTTAACATGGGAAATGCCTACGCATACCCGCCTCGTGGCGGCAAGGACGGGTTATGTCGGACTCGCACCGACTAAAACCCCATGGTGTTCCACCTTCGTCGCATATTGGCAGGGCTACGGGAACGCTTTCGCACACTTCCGCGGCCCTACCAGCGACTGCCGCCCCATGGCAGCACCTCCTCGGGAGAGGAATATTCCTCCCCGTTCTTCTTCCCAAGTAAGGCGCACCAGAACACATGGCACGCCTTCCTCCACGGCCTCCAATTGCATCTGCGCAAAAGACGCCCCCGCGTCCGATGCGCGAAGGCCATGGGGCCAGGAAAAACGAGCATTTAGAAGTACTAGCCTTCCCGACCCCAGCGGCGGACTGGTCTATGGCTCCGCCGCCAACCAAGATTCGGCTGCGGAGGATAGGGAGAGCGGCGCCTCGAAATACCGACAATCCTCTTCCCCCGCAGCCCCATCACCCCCGCATCAACGGTGCGGCCCCGTTTGAGTCGCGGAGGATAGGGCGAGTGGCGCATCGCCATACCAACACTCCTCTTCCTCCGCGACTCCACCTCGGCTGCAGCGGTAGAGGGTGCGGAGTCCCCACTCGCTGCAGTCCATCAGCACACATCCGAAGTGGGCTCCCCAAGCCCACTCGGAGTGGCCACCTCAGGCCGGCCCTTCACCTCGGGCCAGCCACGTGGGTTCCTCTTTGTTCACCGTGGGAGACCAAGCCACGGCTACTAAGCCCCCCCGCCACGACAAGGCGGGAACCCGTTCGGGGGGGATGTTGCCACCCCTAAGGATTGCAATAACTTAGATGGAATGCCTCGTGTCCAGTAAAAAGAATCTCCGGTTGTGTACACTCACCATACGAAAGGCAGAAGCATTTAGCTGCTATTTCACGCTGGTATTCTGTGACAGCGTGGTCCTTCCCCGGTCGAGCCGACCCATTCGTGCTACGACCACAATATAGCTGCAGTGTGATTCTACCACGTTAAAGATATCCATGGAGTTTAGGAAACCAACCAATGCTACCAGTACTGTATCATACGTAATGATAAGAACATACAAAATGTATAATATACTTTCGATGAATTAACATATGAAATGTCTTTGCTTAAATTTACGCGAACACTACATATTTAAATAAGACTATTTTTTACGGATTATATCGCGTATATTAACTTATTGTATATTCCCGACATTTTCAGCACTTTACAGCACCCATGGTCACGGGGGGAACTGAAATGTTCGACGTCCCAATGTCATAGTTGACCACGGCTACCTCCATAGATTAAAATTAATAATTTTTGCTTCGATCTACGCAGAATGAATTTGTAATATCTATCTTGAAGTCTTACAGTTGTATGCTTGGGTTGGGGTTTAATTTGACTAATTAATTAGCACCCAGCCATCTTCTCTATTGAAATTAGGATGTATTTTTAACTTCAATAGCCACGTGAATCATCCTTGGAAGGAATCGGTGTTCTTTAGCGAGGATTTGTGGTCTATCGAATCTGATGTAGTGACGGGGCGATCCTGTACGTGTTCACAGATTGCTGACTTCCCGAAGCGTCGATTCTTCACATCAGCTGTTTTTTTACGTGGGTTTCATTGACATTTTATTTTTCCTATGTAAGAGATACTACATTCCCAATCAAGATTGTACACTCCTGCATCTTGCAGAAGATCATTTGACTGATGGTAAAAACTGACTAATATTCTTCGGCGGCTTGAAGTATGTTTTAATGGAAACACGCTTCAAGATGTAGCCAATATTGTCAGTGACACCTATGACATATGGCAAGAGACCAGACACACGCTCCAATGTGGCCAGCTTTACTCGCTCACTGTGACGTAGGCGTGGGGCTCGAAGCTTGTTGTCATGTAAAACTTGATTGAAGTGTTGGAGCTCGGCGGCCAAATATTTACTGGCACAGATTCCTCGTGCTCTCTGAAACAAAGATTTACCCATGGTTACTAACTGTAAAGGATGAAGGTGAGAATCACCGTTTAAATACCTGTATATGTTCTTTTGTTTGGATCTTTTTTCTGTACACTGATGGAACGATGATTCTAACCACGCAGTCTGTGAACGTACGTGTTCACCCCCGTCACTACATCAGATTTGGTAGACTACAAATCCTTGCTAAAGAACACCGATTACTTCCAAGGATGATTAGCGAGGCTATTGAAATCAAAAAACATCCTCATTTCAATAGAGAAGATGGCTAAGTGCTACCATCCGCGTGGGATCCTATAATTAATAAAATTAAATCGCCACCTAAGCATACAACTGCAAGATTTCAAGATACTATAAGTTTATACTGTATAGATCAGAAAAAAATTAATTGTATTCAATTATTTTACTCTGAAGGTAGCCGAGGTTAATTATGACATTGGGACGTCGAAAATCTCAGTTCCCCCCGTGACCATGGGTGCTATAAAGTGATCGAAACGGCGATAAGTTAATATACCCGATAAAATCCGTAAAAACTAGTTTTATTTAAATATTAAGTATCGTTAAATTAAATTAAATTCGTCGTAGTTGTGGAAGTGACATATTTAATTTTATCACTTTTTAGTAGATGTTGCACGCAGTAAGAGTGTTTTTAATTAACGTTTTAACCGTCGAACAGCGTGCATACGTCCCGATACTGGGCACTATCGCTTTCTTATTTCTGATTGAATTTTGATACGGAGCAATCTAACATTTCCACTCGATTTTTTTTTGTAGATAGTAAACTCTGCTCCAATGTGGGATGGTAGGGTTCACGAGTCTTAAAAGTTATTTTTAATTTCCCAGAAATGCAGGTTTTCTCAAGTATCGCACCACGGTAGGACTTGAACAAGTTGGTTGGACTCCTATTCTGCTTAAGAGTCTATCTTTTTAGGTATCATCTTACTTATTCCGAATACAAGCGAGGTATTCCACCTACACTGCTTTGTTCTGTAATTACTATTAAATGGAACTGAAATTTTTTTCACAATGCAGAGAGTAGTGTCGGTAAAACAAAAGAACGTCTGATTCAAGAAGTTATACGATTCATTAAAGAGATGTGACGATAACACCCTGTGCGCTTGTTACAAGACGAGGTCAATTCTGACCCGAAGACCATTAGAGCAAAAAAGTTCATTTTATAGGATAGAATGACAAACGAGCACACCCTATATGTGCTTTCCTAGACATCTATTTCTACCCTAAATTACGATCAAAATGCAGATGCGTTGTCACCCGTGAGGGCTAAGGTAGAATGTTTCGTTTCCAGTAAAAAATATCTCCGGTTCTCTACACTTACCATACGAAGCACGGCAGCTTTAAGCTACGCTATGTGTTATTTTACGCTGCTTAATATGAGAGCGTGGTCTTTCCTCGATCGAGCCGACCCATTCGTGCTACAACTATACTACTAATATAACTGCAACATGGCTGTACCACGTATAAAAATGCATAATAATAAAAACATTTTCAACAAACTTATTTATTGCAATAATACTATATAAATTATTAATTAAAAGTCGTAGTATATGAAACGTCTGAAATGTTGTAAAACGCTGAAAAATTACATTTTCATCCCAAATTGTGTCAAAATTGACCCGAAGACTTTGTGAAGATTAAATTGCTATTTTACGCTGTTGAGAGCATGGTTCTTGACTAGTCGAGGTGACCCACTCGTGCTGCAATCATAATATAACTGCAGTGTGTTTCTACCACCTATACTTTTATAGAAACGTTCAAAGTTGGGAAAATAGAGGATGAATGTCTTAATGCAACTATTTAGACGGCAACATTGTAGTTGTTACTTTCAATCTGTGATGTTAGTTCTCTCAAAATGGTTCAAGAACTAAAATTATAACAAAATGTAGAAGCTGACTTCGCAGAATTAAAAACAATACAAATAATTTTTATATTATACCTTCTGAAGTCGGGGTTCACTAAAAAAAAGGTAAAATTCTTCTGTGGAATATGTCTTAGCTTATTGATTCGCTGCTATCGCCACGCTTTGCATCGCATGCACTGGAGTTTAAAGTGCTAGATATCTTGCATCTTTGACGCTGCTACTTACAACGCAGAATACTCTAACGCCGTCATTACAAAATCATCATTTGATCAAGATATAGCTTTTTCTGCCATTAATGGACTCTTACGTGTCTGCGAATTGTTTTTCTTTAGATTTGTTCTAAACTTCAAACCGAAACCACACTTCTTAATTATAATATAAAGATGATTATTTCAATATTAAACGTTATTTTCCTTGTAATGTTTTTTCGTTAAAGTTTTTTTGTCACCAACCAAGTCAAAATTTTATGTTTGTACCAACCATACTAAAAATAATAGGCTATTTTAAAAACACTATGAATCTTCATTAAGATTTTGTAATCTCCAGCTTAATTAGATCTTTATAGTACTCTACGGTAACTCTCGTTTAGGAAAATAAAGAGAAATATCGCGTGAATCACGGTTCAAGAAACAATAGTTATGGTTTTATAGCGTAGGTGACGTAAGTTATGTTTGATATGTTTAAAAGTCCGGGCAAAGGTTATAAAAGTTTTATTAACTTAACTGAAATAGAAACAGATCTAATGACAGGTTTTACGACGTCTTGTATAGTAAGAATTTGGTTTATTTAGATTTAGTTTTGTTTCACTGATTTCTAAATAACACGAGATTACTAAGATAATATTAATATCTTTTTAACTTGTATGGATAAATTAGTAATTAAGTGTTTCTTTGTTTATAACGAATGCGTTTCAGTTCTATGCATCCGATTACGATGAAACAGAAACACTAATATTTTTATTCAATATGGATTATAAATAATACTTATTGAAAGTAATTTTTTTCATTTACCACTTGCTCGCAAAAAAAAACTCTGTCCCGGAACCAGCAAGAAACCCAGCGGGACTATTTTTTTAAATAACAGCTTACAATCATTTATGTTACAATTAACAGCACAAAACAAATTAGAAATAGCTTGGTAGAGATCACCCTTCCCAGGGGTTATTATCATCTATAAATTCCTTAATATTATAATAACCCTTTTTATACAAACTTAGTTTAATAAAGTTTTTGAACTTTATGTATGTCAAATTTTGTACATTTTCTGGGATTTTGTTGTAATAGCGTATACATCGCTCCAAGAATGAATTACTGATTCGGTGGAGTCGAGTAACTCGTACTACTATTGAAATAATACTAGTTTTTACGGAATTTATCGCGTATATTTAACTTTTTAAATACCCGACGTTTCGAACGCTTTACAGCACTCATGGTCACGGGCGGGACTGAGATGTTCAATGTCCATATGTCATAGTTAACCGCGGTTACCATAGATTAAAATTTAACTTTTGTTCCGATCTATACTACTAGCTTCATCATCATCATCATTACAGCCCTTCACAAGTCCACTGCTGAACATAGGTCTCCCCCAAGCAATGCCACAAAACACGGTCCCAAGCCACCTGCATCCATCGACCTCCTGCATATCTCACCAGGTCGTCACTCCATCTAGTGGGAGGTCGCCCTACACTACGCCTACCGGTACGAGGCTGCCACTCGAGAACCTTTCTTCCCATCGGTTATCGGTTCTTCGAGCTATATGGCCGGCCCATTGCCACATCAGCTTACTAATCCGTTGGGCTATGCCGGTCACTCTGGTTTTACTGCGGATATCCTCATTTCTGAGTCTATCACGCAGAGAAACTCCGAGCATAGCCCTCTCCATAGCTCGCTGAGCGACCTTGAGCGTCCTCATACGGCCAGCAGTGAAGGACCACGTCTCAGATCCGTAAGTCATCACTGGCAACACGCACTGGTTGTACAATCTAGTTTTTAGAGATTGGGGTATACCTGACGAGAAGATATGTCGTAATTTCCCGAAAGCTGCCCAGCCGAGTTGAATCCGTCGATTGACCTCTCGGTCGAAGTTGGACTTACCTAGTCGGACTATTTGTCCCAGGTAAACGTACTCGTCAACAACTTCGGGCATAGTGCTCCCAACAACTACCGGCATAGGTGTGACATGGACATTAAACATATTCTTTGTTTTGTCCATGTTCATCTTAAGACCTAGCCGTTGGGAGGCACTATTGAGGTCATTGAGCATAGTGCTTAAGTCCTCCAGCGATTCTGCCATAAGGACTATATCGTCGGCAAATCGAAGGTGAGTGATGTACTCGCCATTGATGTTAATACCGTATCCTTTCCAGTCCAGTAGCTTGAAATCGTCTTCCAATGCAGCGGTGAAGATTTTCGGGGATATAACGTGACCCTGTCTTACACCTCTCTGCAGTTGGATAGGTTTCGAGCTCTGGTTTTGTACTTGGATAGCCATCGTAGCCCTACCGTACAAACACTTCAGCACTTTGATATACCGACAGTCAACTTAGCACCGCTGAAGGGACTGTAGCACCGCCCAAATTTCGACGCAATCAAAGGCTTTCTCACAGTCCACATACGCCAGGCAAAGTGGCAGATAGTACTCTTCAGTCTTCTGTACAATCTGCCGTAGGGTACGTATGTGGTCTATGGTACTGAAGCCTTTTCGGAAACCGGCTTGTTCGGGAGGCTGGAAGTCGTCGAGTCTGCGTGCGAGACGATTCGTAATGACTCTCGAAAACAGCACGTAAACGCGGCTCAGAAGGAAAATCGGTCTGTAGTTCTTCAAGAGAGCGTTGTCGCCTTTCTTAAAGAACAAGACCACCGCACTTCTGCTCCACGCCTCTGGAGTAGTGCCACCATGGAGGACGGAATTGAAGAGCTTCTGAAGGACTTCAAGTACCGGTGTTCCACCCGCTTTCAGAAGCTCCGCTGTAATTCCACTAGCTTGTTCCTATTATTTAGAAAATGAATATCACTTAAGAATGGGTGAGTTAAGGTTAAGAATGGGTGAGTTAACCATCAAATGCATTTTGTACGCCGATGATCAAGTCATACTTGCGTCGTCGGCGGCCGAGTTGCAAATGGTGGTTACATTAATGAACAGGTCATTAAAAGAAAGGGGGATGAAAGTGAACGCAAGTAAGACGAAAGTGATGGTTTTTTAAAGAGAAGAAAACAAAACGGTATGTGAAATAAGAATAGAAGGAGAGTTAATTGAGCAAGTGGATGAGTGGGATGTGTATTCAGCAGGGATGGGAGATATGATAAGGATATTGAACGACGAGTGAATGCAGGAAATAAAGTAAATGGGGCTCTACACTCTATTGTGAAAAGTCAGAATGTGTCAAAAAAGGCACGTATGGCAATTCACAATGGTGTATTAGTCCCTACTTTAACATATGGTATTGAAAGTTGGGTGTGGCAGAAGAAGCACGAGAGTAGAATAAATGCAGTAGAAATGCGGTCGCTAAGGAGTATGTTAGGGCTGAATCTGAGTGACAGGGTGAGAAACTGTGTAATAAAAGAAGAGTGTGGTTTGCAAGATGATGCAGTGACCAGGATTAAGAAAGGAACGCTTCGGTGGTTTGGTCATGTAGAAAGAATGAATGCGGAAAAACTGACAAAACAAATGTATGTTGCAGAAGTGAATGGAAGAGTCGAAAAGGGACGTCCTAGGCGAAAGTTTTCGACCAAATTGGCGATATACTAGAAATGGGCCAAATGAAGAGTGCCCTTAACCGACGAGCGTATGTAATGTATGCGTAGGTATATGAATGTGGAAGAGGCGAGAGAGGTATGTCAGGATCGTGCTAAATGGAAGTCTGTAGTCTCTGCCTACCCCTCTGGGTGACAGGCGTGAGTGTTTATATTATATGAATATCACTTATTTTTGCAAAACTAATTTTATTTTTGTGTACGTACATTATATTTTCATAAATACATTGAGAGGCCAGAGTTAATATATTAACTTCCTTAATTTTTTATCTGAGCGACTCTTTAGGTTTTGAATTATATATTGCTCGAATGGCCCTCTTCTGTAAAACAAATATAATTTCAGTTTGGCAAGTCGTTGTGCGCACGCTCGAGAATGTTTCTGACAAAAAAAGACTATAGCAACATACGTCAGGCACAGATTTCCAGCCAAATTTGTTATTCAATCTAGCGTGAATGGCTAAACTAATTTGTGTGAAATTTAGCACACAGTTAAACCATGTCCTGTTTTAACACATTTGATACGTTTTACTACGAAAATAAAATACGATAGTTGTAAAATAGTATAGTTGTAGCACGAATGGGTCGGCTCGACCGGGGAAGGACCACGCTCTCACAGAATACCAGCGTGAAATAGTAGCTTAATGCTGCTGTATTTCGTATGGTGAGTGTAGAGAACCGGAGACCCTTTTTACTGGAAACGAGGCATTCCATCTTAGTCCTCACGGGTGACAACACATCTGACAACACATTTTGATTCGTAATCGAGGATAGATGTAGATGTATATGGGCCACAGCAACCACTTACCATCAGGTGGACTGTGTGCTCGTTTGTCACCTATACTATAAAAAAAAAACCGTATTACAACAAAAAACAAATCCTAAAGTATAAATTTTGTAATTAAATAAATACTTACTAAAATTTCACTGTGTTGTAAAAAAGGATAAAACAGTACGTATACAAACGTACTACAAAGTTAGTAAAAATGACCTTTAAAATTAAACTAATCATTATCAACAGCTCTGAACGTGGTAGAGCTATACTGTAGCTATATTATGTCTGTAAGTAGTAGAGCCATGTTGCACGTATACAAACGTACTACAACGTTGGTAACAGTAAAAATGACCTTTAAAATTAAACTATATTATATCGTTAATCATTATCAACAGCTCTGAACGTGGTAGAGCTATACTGTAGCTATATTATGTCTGTAAGTAGTAGAGCCATGCTGTACGTATACAAACGTACTACAACGTTGGTAACAGTAAAAATGACCTTTAAAATTAAACTATATTATATCGTTAATCATTATCAACAGCTCTGAACGTGGTAGAGCTATACTGTAGCTATATTATGTCTGTAAGTAGTAGAGCCATGCTGTACGTGTAGAAACGTACTACAACGTTGGTAACAGTAAAAATGACCTTTAAAATTAAACTATATATCGTTAACCATTATCAACAGCTCTGAACGTGGTAGAGCTATACTGTAGCTATATTATGTCTGTAAGTAGTAGAGCCATGCTGTACGTATAGAAACGTACTACAACGTTGGTAACAGTAAAAATGACCTTTAAAATTAAACTATATATCGTTAATCATTATCAACAGCTCTGAACGTGGTAGAGCTATACTGTAGCTATATTATGTCTGTAAGTAGTAGAGCCATGCTGTACGTATAGAAACGTACTACAACGTTGGTAACAGTAAAAATGACCTTTAAAATTATACTATACATCGTTAATCATTATCAACAGCTCTGAACGTGGTAGAGCTATACTGTAGCTATATTATGTCTGTAAGTAGTAGAGCCATGCTGTACGTATACAAACGTACTACAACGTTGGTAACAGTAAAAATGACCTTTAAAATTAAACTATATTATATCGTTAATCATTATCAACAGCTCTGAACGTGGTAGAGCTATACTGTAGCTATATTATGTCTGTAAGTAGTAGAGCCATGCTGTACGTATACAAACGTACTACAACGTTGGTAACAGTAAAAATGACCTTTAAAATTAAACTATATTATATCGTTAATCATTTACAACAGCTCTGAACGTGGTAGAGCTATACTGTAGCTATATTATGTCTGTAAGTAGTAGAGCCATGCTGTACGTATACAAACGTACTACAACGTTGGTAACAGTAAAAATGACCTTTAAAATTAAACTATATTATATCGTTAATCATTATCAACAGATCTGAACGTGGTAGAGCTATACTGTAGCTATATTATGTCTGTAAGTAGTAGAGCCATGCTGTACGTATACAAACGTACTACAACGTTGGTAACAGTAAAAATGACCTTTAAAATTAAACTATATTATATCGTTAATCATTATCAACAGCTCTGAACGTGGTAGAGCTATACTGTAGCTATATTATGTCTGTAAGTAGTAGAGCCATGCTGTACGTATACAAACGTACTACAACGTTGGTAACTGTAAAAATGACCTTTAAAATTAAACTATATTATATCGTTAATCATTATCAACAGCTCTGAACGTGGTAGAGCTATACTGTAGCTATATTATGTCTGTAAGTAGTAGAGCCATGCTGTACGTATACAAACGTACTACAACGTTGGTAACAGTAAAAATGACCTTTGAAATTAAACTATATTATATCGTTAATCATTATCAACAGCTCTGAACGTGGTAGAGCTATACTGTAGCTATATTATGTCTGTAAGTAGTAGAGCCATGCTGTACGTATACAAACGTACTACAACGTTGGTAACAGTAAAAATGACCTTTAAAATTAAACTATATTATATCGTTAATCATTATCAACAGCTCTGAACATGGCAGAGCTATACTGTAGCTATATTATGTCTGTAAGTAGTAGAGCCATGCTGTACGTATACAAACGTACTACAACGTTGGTAACAGTAAAAATGACCTTTAAAATTAAACTATATTATATCGTTAATCATTATCAACAGCTCTGAACGTGGTAGAGCTATACTGTAGCTATATTATGTCTGTAAGTAGTAGAGCCATGCTGTACGTATACAAACGTACTACAACGTTGGTAACAGTAAAAATGACCTTTAAAATTAAACTATATTATATCGTTAATCATTATCAACAGCTCTGAACGTGGTAGAGCTATACTGTAGCTATATTATGTCTGTAAGTAGTAGAGCCATGCTGTACGTATACAAACGTACTACAACGTTGGTAACAGTAAAAATGACCTTTAAAATTAAACTATATTATATCGTTAATCATTATCAACAGCTCTGAACGTGGTAGAGCTATACTGTAGCTATATTATGTCTGTAAGTAGTAGAGCCATGCTGTACGTATACAAACGTACTACAACGTTGGTAACAGTAAAAATGACCTTTAAAATTAAACTATATTATATCGTTAATCATTATCAACAGCTCTGAACGTGGTAGAGCTATACTGTAGCTATATTATGTCTGTAAGTAGTAGAGCCATGCTGTACGTATACAAACGTACTACAACGTTGGTAACAGTAAAAATGACCTTTAAAATTAAACTATATTATATCGTTAATCATTATCAACAGCTCTGAACGTGGTAGAGCTATACTGTAGCTATATTATGTCTGTAAGTAGTAGAGCCATACTGTACGTATACAAACGTACTACAACGTTGGTAACAGTAAAAATGACCTTTAAAATTAAACTATATTATATCGTTAATCATTATCAACAGCTCTGAACGTGGTAGAGCTATACTGTAGCTATATTATGTCTGTAAGTAGTAGAGCCATGCTGTACGTATACAAACGTACTACAACGTTGGTAACAGTAAAAATGACCTTTAAAATTAAACTATATTATATCGTTAATCATTATCAACAGCTCTGAACGTGGTAGAGCTATACTGTAGCTATATTATGTCTGTAAGTAGTAGAGCCATGCTGTACGTATACAAACGTACTACAACGTTGGTAATAGTAAAAATGACCTTTAAAATTAAACTATATTATATCGTTAATCATTATCAACAGCTCTGAACGTGGTAGAGCTATACTGTAGCTATATTATGTCTGTAAGTAGTAGAGCCATGCTGTACGTATACAAACGTACTACAACGTTGGTAACAGTAAAAATGACCTTTAAAAATTAAACTATATTATATCGTTAATCATTATCAACAGCTCTGAACGTGGTAGAGCTATACTGTAGCTATATTATGTCTGTAAGTAGTAGAGCCATGCTGTACGTATACAAATGTACTACAACGTTGGTAACAGTAAAAATGACCTTTAAAATTAAACTATATTATATCGTTAATTATTATCAACAGCTCTGAACGTGGTAGAGCTATACTGTAGCTATATTATGTCTGTAAGTAGTAGAGCCATGCTGCAGCTATATTATAATGCATATAATATAGCTGCAGCATATCTCGCGTTGTCCTACTCTGATCAGCTTGACCAGGAAAGACAACGCTCTCACAGAATACCAGGACTTAATAGCAGAATAATGCTACGGTATTTCGTTTCGCTGAGTGTAGAGGACCGGAGACCTATTGATTGGTAAATAGGCATTCCATCTTAGTCTTTAGTTTTGATAACGCTGTGGTATGTTGATGCCAACAAATCTTTTAAAATTGGTTGTAGGTATGGACTGCAGCCGCCACTTCCATCTTCTGGACTGTTGGCTCAGTTGCCATTTCACTTTTAATAGAATAAAATAGATATTGATAAAATAGATAGATGAATAAAATTGATAGATATTGTTCTCGTAACTGCACTGTAAATACAGGCTCCCTTTAAACATCAGACCGGAACACGGCAATATGCTTTATGAATTCAATAATGTAATCAATTATTATAATAATACAATCGATAATTTTGACCACCACGTCCTATCCGTTATTAAGTACATGATCTGTATAAGTGCGGACATTCCTTTGAAAACTTATCGAGAGTTCCTTTGTGCTACATTCACTAGTATGCAATCAAATATGTCTATAGGTACAAACTGTAATACATTAATAATAATACTATTATAATGTTGTACAGACAGCTTCTTTTGCATCTGAAGTCATGAAGGCCGGTCCGATGACATCATAGTTATGGATTACTCCAGCCCGAATGTTTACGCTTAAATTGGGGTAGGCAGAAACTAAGGACTTACATTTGACGTCATTCTGTCACATCTCTCACGCCTACTTTGTTAACCGACCTTGTTCCAAAAACCGACATGCTCGTCGGTTAAGGGTACTCTTAATCTGACCCACGTTTACGCTTAATATTTCAATTTAATTATTCAAAATAAATCACTTACTTTTTTATAGAATAACTGTGACAAACGAGCACACAGTCTACCTGATAGTAAATGGATGCTGTGGCCCATAGAAATCTACATTTATATACAAAATGCATTGTGTACCCCTGAGGAGTATGAAAATGATAGAGATGGAGTGCCTCGTTTCCAGTACAAAGGGTCTTAGGTTCTCTACATTCACCATACGAAACAGTGCAGAATTAAGTTGCTATTTTACGTTGGTATTCTGTGAGAGCGTCGTCCTAAGCCGGTCGAGTGAACCTATTCGTATAAAAAAAATCTTTACAAATAATATTTCTCATAATATATAGATAGTATTTTCAACATCCCAAAAAATTGTTTATGCCAACTATCGTAATAAAGTGTTATTGTGATTGTAATTGTACGAAATATGTGTGTATGTACTTGTTATAACACCACTATCAATTAACACACTCTGAATTTCATTGGCACATATTTATGTGGTAGAGCCATGCTGCAGTTATATTAGTAGCATAGTTGTAGCACGAATGGGTCGGCTCGACCGGGGAAGGACCACGCTCTCACAGAATAACAGCCTAAAATAGTAGCTTAATGCTGCTGTGTTTCGTATTGTGAGTATAGCGAACCGGAGAACCTTTTTTACTGGAAACGAGGCATTCCATCTTAGTCCTCACGGGTGACAACGCATCTGCATTTTGATTTGTAATCTAGGATAGATGTAGATGTCTATGGGCCACAGCAACCACTTACTATCAAGTGAACTGTGTGCTCGTTTGTAACCGTATTCTATAAAAAAAAACATAGCACGGCTAGCTATGTTTGGCGTAATAAATAAATATAACTTTCTCAGCGATACCTAGAAAAACTTGTCAAGTAACACATTGTCGAAGTCAAAAACAACCATAATATAGCTAAAAGTCATCTAAGCTTAAAAGCTTAGTTCGTTTAGTTGCAGCGTAAGAACTTACCCCATATCATCTCAAGGGATCTTGTAAGAGGAAACACAAAATGGGCGACAGCATCTTGAATCATTGTTTAGTTCGCTATTCTTGCATACTTTTTTTAAATCAATATGTACATAAAAGGTATTTATATACTTGTCTTCGTGACAATAATTCACAATAATAAAAGCTTCGAATGTAAACTGCCAAACGCATGCCAAGCTTGACAACTATGGAAATTTGGCCCTATGGCTAGATCTATGAGGTCTAAGTTTAGCAGTTGACTTATGATATGCTGTAATAAATTAATGAAATGAAAAGTAAAAATGAAAGCAAATAGGTTATTATGTTTTAAAAAGGTAACTCCTCCGTCATATCTTGTCCGTGGCTGATATGACGTTGGACTTCTTGAGTTTTGATTTGAAGGCTAAATAGATATCAGTTTTTCGTTTTCTTTAATTGTGTATTAATTATTTTATATGGAACACAGGGCACTATTTATTGACAGGGCGTTTATGGCCACAAAGTTCTTCGCTTTCGCCTTAGGAAGTCATCACCTGTATCGTCACATTCCACTTAAAACATAGTAAATAAGCATCATACAAAAATAAAACTTTAAATAAACGTTTGTATTTTATTTATTAGACACTAATAGTAGGTTTTAAAATAACAGTGAATGCAATAACTAATAGAATTAATTAGAATCGCCGCTGGTGATTGCCAATCCAAAATCAATAAACACGAAAAATATGGCTGTAGATAAGATCGCAAACAGAATCTGTATTAACATATGAATAAATTAACAAATTAACTTCTTGTAATTAGCATTTCAATTAAAATAGTTTAACATTTACAGGAAAAACCAGTTGTGAGTGTGTAAACACAAAATGTGAGAAGGACTACGTCATTTTTAAAATAAGTAATGTAATCAGATTTCTGTTGCAAAAATTTGCCTTTCATTAATTAGTTTTAGATGGTAATATTTTGTTTAATGATATTATTTAAACGCGATAATAGCGAACTAAATGACTAGAAATCTTTACCAGTCAATCAATTTAGTGAAGGAAATTTAACTTGGGTGTAGCAATACTGAAAAAATTATTTGATTTTGATAAAATATTCTCAAAACTTCGCGAGGAAATCTTTCGTGGACATGTTGTGAGGTCTGGTAACACGCGTCAGAGCAGGGTGTCGGACTATTTCATAAATTTCAAAAAGTTAGAGGTGGTTTATGCCCATCTGTGAGACGTATCTCTAACCTTACTAAAATATATACATACAACAATAAAATACTATTAATAGCATTTATACTCTAAGTGTCTGTTAAAGCAATAAGCTTTATTAAATAACTAACATTAAAGGTCTTTTAATTTCATGTTACATGTAACTTTCTATATTTTGTAATCATTTGACCTTGGACCGTCGACTGTGAATTTGTATACGGGTGACGTGCATGTTTCCAGGTCATAACAATTTATTTGACAGGCGCCGCCTCCAGCAGTCGCATTTCTCTGGTGCATGTCTTGATTTATAAGCGGCATTCTGCAACAGAATGATAAAATAAATAAGTTTCTCTAATATTCTCGTACCACACCTTGTATGTATGCTTAAAAAGTTTTAAATACTTGTGTCTATTGTTGTTCATTTGTGGTTTCGAACCAACGACTTTTTGAGTTTGCAGTTACCCTTTATCACAAGGTTACTGTCGCTTACACTTGTACTACTCACTACGCTTACATTGCATTTAAATGCTGAGGAGTTTATTATTTTTACATATGCATAAGTATACGAAGAGAAGCAGGGGCAAGGTTTCGAGAGCCAGTCAGTCGCCTGCAATTTACATGGATCAGTGAGAATGATGCCTGTAATTTTGTAATATATATTTATCCGTATCGAAAGGCTCTGAATTATATAAAAAATGATATGAATGAATATCAACGTAAAATAGCAGTTAAATGCTGCTGTGTTGCACGTGTATAGCATCCACGACAACATCGTCACGTAGTAGAGGCATACCACAGCTATATTATGATCGTAGCACAAATGGATCTACTCAACCGGGAAGGAACCGCGCTCTCACAGAATACCAGCGTAAAATAGCAACTCTATGTAGCTGTGTATGGTAAGTGTAGAATACCGGAGACACTTTTTACTGGAAACGAAGCATTCTATCTTAGTCCTCAGGAGTGGCAACGCCTCTTTGTTTTGATTCTTAATCGAGGATGGATGTAAATATCTATGGCACTCAGTATCTATTAACCATCAGGTGCACTGTGTACTCGTTTGTAATACAAATTCTATAAAAAACCGGTTAAAAACAAAATAATGATAAAAGAAAAAGATTACCTTATTTTTTATATAAAAAGAAAAAGGTTGAAACTTGTTGGTCTTTTTAAATAACTTTTATTAAAATAAAAAAGCTTGCATATTATTCATTCTTATTCGAATTTTGAAACTAAACTTTCACATGAGTAGATGTAGGTTAGCGAAATTTGATAAACTCTACAGGCTGTTATTAATAGAAAATAATGGTATTAGACATAGAATGTGTCGACTTCTTGCGTAACTTGATAAATATGGCCAAATCCTTTAAGAAATTAATGCTATTGGTTTGCTAATGTTTGCTTGTGTGGCGGCGCTGTCGTCGCGCCACAAGTCAAATGCATCGAAGCCTTAATCAAGATATCAAAGTTCCAAAGTACTACGCTATATATTGCTGTATACACGGAGCATTAGCTGCTCCTCGGGCTGAACACTGCCCGGCGGAAGATATACGAGGGCGGCACTGAAAATTTCGGGAATTAAGGAAGTGACACAACATTACTATTTAAAGATGTATTTATTGCTTTTCGAAGTATTCTCCGCGAAATTTGACACATTTTTCCATACGATGGAACCAATCATTGAAACAACCATTCCATTCTGAAGTTGGGGTCTCCAAAATGGCCGTTTTGTAGGCGTCCACAGCTTCTTCAGGTGATGAAAATCTCTGTCCACGCAATTTATTCTTTATTTTAGGGAAAGTATAGAAATAATTAGGGCTTAGGTCGGGGTTGTACGGCGGATGGTCTAATAATAATGTTTTCCTGCTCTAAAAACTCTTTTGTTCTGTGTGCGGTGTGAGAACTCGCATTGTCGTGATGGAGGATGATGCGGCGGTTGCAGTTCTCTTTACGGACTTCAGAAACGACCTGTGGCAAACAAATGCTAGCATACCATTCTGCATTAATCGTTCTTTGTCCTTCAAGAGGGATAGTCGTAACATGGCCGGTTTTGGAGACAAACGTGGCCACCATTTTTTTTGCAACACTCCGTGAACGAACAATTTTTGTTGGCTTTAACTCATTTTCGAACACCCCAACTCGTGACTGGTTTTTTGTTTCGGGTTTGTACACGTATATCCAGGATTCATCACCTGACACGATATTGTATACAGCATTTGAGGATCCTGCGTGAAATCTTTCGAGAGTTTTGACGCAGTAAGTAACGCGAGCCGCTTTTTGCTCTTCACAGAGCGAATGCGGTATCCATCGGGAAAACAACTTTTTTACACCTAATTGTTCATGCAAGATTACTTGTATTTGACTCATGCCAATGTCTAAAGTTGCCTGAATTTCGCGGTATGTCACATGTCGATCTTTCTCAATCAACTTACGCACAGCATCAACGTTTTCTTGGGTGACTGCAGTTTTGGGACGACCTTGACGGGGATCATCATTGAGCTTGACACGTCCACGTTGAAATTCAGCAAACCAGCGATAAATTGTTGTTTGGATGGAGCTTCATCACCAAATGTGGAAATCTTCCGGTCAACACACTGTTTTTGTGGTAAAATACTTCGAAAGTCATAATAAATCATCGCTCTTGAATTTTCTCGAGTCGATTCCATTTTTTCAACGACTAAACAAGTTTGACAAAACCTTGTGACAAGACCGAGAATCTTTTTTTAAATAAATAAATTGTATTCGATTTTTAAAACCAAGGAGTTTCCAATTAAAAAGATTTTAATATGACAGGAACAGTGGAAATATTCCATTCCCGATACTTTTAGTGCAGCCTAGGTATCACCTTTTCCTTTCCACGACCGAAGTGCTAACCCCGAACCGAATACGTATGTGATAGAAGTCAATATCTAGCTATGGACAATAAGGTTAGATATGGTGATAGATATTCACAAAAATATGAGAATTTCCCTCTTACAGTGCGTGCTGTGTATTCACGAACGCTCCGTGTATGTCAGCACGTCGTGACAAGTCGTGTCACTGTGCACTCGTTTACATTGCAGCACCCGCGCTTACTTTGCAGTCGATGCCTATCAATATTGTTTTTATCAATTATTTTGCACTGTCATTATAATAACTTTACTATCGAAAGTGGTTTAACTATGTGGTATTTAATAGTGATGAATGAAATATAATATATTGTTTGTTACTAATAGGCTAAAACACTGAAAAGTCTCCAATTGGTAGTAGAGTGGAGTTAGAGAATCTCACCAAAGCGACAACCTTGCTCGGGCCCTCGTCATTAGTTACTGATAATTAAAAGCAATTTCTTTTTTGATAAAAAAAGTCTCGTAATATGTGTCAGTCATAAAATGTCCCATATAACGAGAAAAAGAAAATCTAGATAGAACGGTACTTTTTATGATTCTTTTTGTAATGTTTGAGTGACAAAAGAGCTATCTGATACAGTCAGTCGACAGTATCTGAGGGTGAGTGGTTACTGCATCTCACGGACTTCACCAATTTCAAGCAAAAAATAACCCATAGACGTTAGAAATTACAATGCACTGTACTCTTATTTCTCCCATAACTTTTATAAAAACGATTGTTTTCGTGAAATTGACAAATGTCAAGTATCAATTGTTCGAAATGTATAAATAATTAGGCATTATGACGAATTCAAAGGTAATTTTCGTACTTATAATATGTGTAAATGTAGCAATGTGTATTTCTATTGAAAGTCAATTTTTAGTTACGTGCCAAAATTAGCAAACCACAGCACTTAGTTATAGAATTGCTTCCTTCAGTCCGTCCGTCCGTTGTAAGCAATTTTCTTAAACCTGAGTAAAAATAGCTGTTCGAATAGTCGGCGACCGAGCTCTTTCCTATAGGCTTGATTCACTGGCATTGCGAAGAGATATTACATACATCTCTTTATCGCATCTACCACGGGGAGTGCTCTGAAGAATTGTTCGGACTAACTCCAGCCGCACAATTTCACCGTCGCACATAGCGACAAAACTCGCGATACCATCCATACCATCTGGATGACTGGCAGTCCACCACCGTGCGATTTAAAAGAAATTTTCTACCTCGCACAACTTCCTTGTGGAATCGACTACCACCAGAGATTTTTCCGAACCGATACGACTTAGGGACCTTCAAGAAAAGAACCTAGTCCTTTTAAAAGGCCGGCAATGCATCTGCAATTCCCTTGGTGTTGCGGTTGATCATGGGCGGCGGTAATCACTTTCCATCAGGTGAGCCGTATGCTCGTTTACCCCCTCTCCTATATAAAAAAATAATTTGTCGGCCCGAATAAATATTAGGATTGTTCTTTCATGAAGATCGATCTCGTCAATTGAAAAAAATGCTTAAAGTCGCTCTTTCCATTTTCACTAAATGGCTATACAAAGTGACTGGTAGGTACATAAATAATACTTGTGAGTGTAAGTAAGCGATAATCAATAATAAGTAAAGTTATACAAGCATGTTGAATTTTATCCCTCAGGGGGGGGGGGTAATTTTCAAGAATAATTATTTTCTCAAGTCTGTGAAATGAAAGGATGACGGTATTTAGGTACATAATAGGATAATGTTATTGTTACTTATGCTTCCCTTTCTAAAAAAATGTGGCTCCTTACCCCTATATCTCAAAGGTTTGTTGAAAATTAATAGGCATATAAACAAATAAACTTTGCAAGTAAGTAAATTGTGAATGTGGAGCACTATCATGGTTTTTTTTATAGAGTAAGGATGACAAAAGAGTACACCTGATGGTAAATGGATGCTATATATAGACATCTACATTTATTCTCGATTAAGAATTAAAATGCAGATGCATTGTCACCCCTGAGGGCTAAGATAGAATCCCACACGAAACAAAGCAGCATTAAACTGCCATTTTACGCCGGTTTTCTGTGCAAACGTGGCTCTACCCCGGTCGAGCCGATTCATTGGTGCTACTACTAAAATATACTTGTAGCTACAGTGGGGCTCTTTCACGTAAAAATAAAGTTAGCTAAATTAAAAATTAATTTAAAAAAGTGGTAAGCTATCTTGGTTTCTGAGTTTTTCTATTGTATTTAATTCTAATAATACTTTTAATTTGACTTTGTTTGGTCGAACCAATGATTCTGTAAGTTATCGTTACTTTTTTAAATAGATACTGAATACCCGCATTCAAGGTGGTTGCACTTACCTATGACTTTTCCCGTAATTGCTGGGCTAAAAAGAGATGTAGCTAATTTTGTTAAAGACTTACTTATTCAACATCACTTTATTGGCACTTTTCGATTGACGTCACGAGGAGAAAATCGTGACTAAGTCGTGTCACAGGGCCACTCGATTGCCGTTCGTGAATACCCAGCCCACACTTACACCATCGATGGATATCTGGAAATTGATTTAGTAAATTATTATAGCCTTTGAATACGATATTGTGTGATATACGACTACAGCCGCTATAACCTTTTAGAAATATTGTAGTTTTTCCCGCGGTTTCACTTGACTGTTTGAAGGAATACAATTTGAAATTTTTTATTTTATCAAATTTTTCAGTAGACAGTTCTCCGCTTGACATGTTTATGTGTGCCCATCGTCATCAATTTTAATTTTTTTTTTGTATATTGGAGAAGGGTGACATACGAGCACACAGTCCACCTGATGGTAAGTGGTTGCTGTGGCTCATGGACGTCTACATCTATACTCGATTATGAATTAAAATGCAAATGCGTTATCACCCTAAGAAAAACAGCAGCGTTAAACTGCTATTTTACGCTGGTATCCTGTGGGAGCGTGGCCTTTCCCCGGTCGTACAAACTCTACTTTTACCTTATTATCCGATATATTAAGGTATTTATTTTTATTTAATAAATTTTGTAATTCACATGCAACCAGCTTCAAAGGAGCTCTGGAGGACATTACACCAGTTCCATAAAACAGTATTCGAATTGCGAATTCGAACTCAAGACGTTTTGGTTTCGCAGTCTTCACCCTTAATCTATTAGGCTAGCAACAGACAGACGATATTTAATTTCTAATATGAATATTTTATAATGGGCAAGAGATTTATGGACGGGGATTTTGTTTATAGTGTGATTGCTATTGGGTAAGGTAATCGATATTTCAGAGTCTGATTACAAAGGTCAAGAGTCGAAGAACGTTTATGAAATATGGAAAGAGATTTATGTAGATCATGAGAAATTATTTTAAATCAATGTGTAATTTAATGTTACTTAAATATCAAATACGGGAGGTCGTAGTGGCTATCACTACGAGACAATGTTAGAGATATTAATAGTTTATTTTTTTTTAATTTAAAGCCTATTAAAGTCCTTAACAGCTGAACATAGGCCTCCCCGATGATATGGGGTAGTAGACATTTTTACACCGCCGTGACTGTAGCAAAAGTATAATTAGCAGTTTTATTATACGCCACTAACTGAACCCGGCAGACGTTCTCCTGTTAGTTAATATCATAGGTTGTGTTTACCAACGTTTTTTTTAAGCGCATGCAATTCAATTTAATAGTTGCCACGCTTGATTGAAAAAAAGTAAATAAAATAAAAATAAAAACTTTGTTTCAATATTTTTTCAGTTTTTTTTAGTTCATAAATATAAACCTGCTCCATTGAAGAATACATATTATATATACCAATTTTCAAAGTGATCGATCAAATAGATTTTGAGTCAAACGATTTCATATAAAAACATCTTTTACATATTACTTAACGATCTACTCCGGCTTCGTACGAATGATATCTGGATTCTACAACAGAGCCACCTACCGAACCACAAACACAAATATTGATTTTTATATATTAAATATACTATTGCCATAATATGTTATATGCGTTATCATGCATGTGCGTGTGTGCGTGTGCGTGTGTTTGTGTGTGATTGTGTGTGTGAGTGTGTGCTTGTCTATGTGGCTTTTACGCGTGCGTGTGTGTGCGCGTGCGTGTGCGTGCGCACGTGAGTGTGCGTGTGCGTTTCTTGTGCGTGCTCGTGCGCGTGCGTGTGCGTGTGTGTATGCGTGTGAGTGTGCACGTGCGTGTGCATGTGCGATAAGCTGTACGATGTGCTATTGCATGCGTTAAGCACAAAGCGCGTAGGTATCTTCTACTAACGCTTGAACATTTAGAATCCAACGTTTTGTCGCATGAAATCGTATCTAAAAATCATGTTGAACACATAAAAAGTATAAAACGCACATTGTTGGAAAAATAAATGATTGTTGAATTTATTTCCTTTGCCAACCCGCTCGCCAAGCGTGGCAGCTATGGCAATATACCCCCCATGAACAATTACACAAATAGACGGCCCCCAGTCCCCGGCGGCCCCGCTATTCCTGGCTACGGTGGCGACCATGGTAACGGCGGGGCAGGGGGTGCTAAGAATCTCCGGTGGAGGTTCGGTTGCCACCTACGACGACTCGACCTGGCAACATTTAACGCACGCACACTGAGGACTGACGAGAAGATCCTGGAGCTGGAAGAAGAGATAGACAAGTTGCGCTGGAGTATTATAGGATTATCCGAGGTCCGAAGAGAGGGGGAGGACACGGTGATTCTCGAATCCGGCAACTTGTTCTATCACCGGGAGGGCGACCATCTGTCCCAAGGAGGTGTCGGATTTATCGTCCACAAGTCTCTCGTCAACAACGTTGTAAAGATTGGGAGTGTGTCGACGAGGGTCGCGTACCTGATACTCAGAATCACCAAACGGTATTCGCTGAAGGTCATACAGGTTTACGCACCAACCTCGGCACATTCGGATGAGGAGGTGGAGGAAATGTATGAGGATATTTCCAAAGCCATGCATTCCTCCAAAACCCACTACACGGTGTTGATGGGAGACTTCAACGCAAAACTAGGCACAAGAGAAAACGGTGAGCTGAAGTTAGGGAAATTTGGAGTAGGGCAACGGAACCGAAGGGGCCAGCAGCTGGCCGACTTTATGGAGAAAGAGGGACTCTTTATGATGAACTCTTTCTTCCAGAAGCGGCCCCACAGGAAGTGGACCTGGTCGAGCCTCCGACGGTTCGACAAAAAATGAGATTGACTTCATTATGACGACCAGACGCCAACTGTTCAGTGATGTCTCAGTGATCGCAAGGGTGAAAACTGGCAGCGATCACGGAATGGTTAGAGGCACACTGAACCTAAACCTTAAGTTGGAGAGGTCTCGTCTAATGAAGTCAACGCTCCGTCCCCCCTCGTGCTCTAATCCAAAATCCCGAAAACTTTCAGCTCGAGTTACACAACCGCTTTCAGTGCCTACAAGATTGCAATGCAGTGGACGAGATCGAATGACAAGTTCTCGTGGAAACTGTACATGCGGTAGGAGCTAAGTTCTGGCAAGACTCGCCGTAGAGAGTACACAAAAGCAGAACTCTCCGATCACACTCTTAATTTCAGTGGCTGTTAGACGGGCGTGAGATGAGGATGCATGATCGTCAACAGATTTGACAGCAATTACAGGCAACTGAACAGGTTACACGATCTCCAAATCGCAATGCGGACGAGACTTACGAAAAACAACTTTAATACTGCTCAGTATTAAACGGAAGCGATCGAGCGGAATCCAGGGTGCTCCAAAGTCTTGTGCCAGAGATCCCTGTCTGCCCGTAAGAGCCAACTGTATCGTGTTCAAGGCTGAAGACTGATGTGTGGCAGAAATACATCGTTTCCGGGACACCTGAGATTTTGAGTGAGATTGAGAGGTTCTATGGGCAGCTGTACACATCATCGTTGGATGCCGAAAAACGCAAGAGTGTGAGTAAACGATCCAAGAGCAAGTCTTATCCGACACTATTCCGAAGGCTGATATACGATACGATGACACACTAGAATTTTCTCCTGTATCGTGGAGGCAGTTTACATACATACACTTTACAAGGACAGACATCTAGACTCGGAACATAAGCCATACAAATACTTGTTGCGTGCGGGATTCGAACCCGCGGCCCTCATAACTCATTGCTAGGCTACTGCACCACGGAGCCGTCATGCCTAAGTACAAATACCTAAAAATTAAAGTAAATTTAAAGTTGATTTCTGATCGTTTTAAAATAATTCTGTATTTTTTTTTTCAACTAACAATAATATTTTTTTTAATTCTCAATCATAATAACATAGTAAATTATAGTCAACCAAACCTAAGAAATATATTTTGACAGCTGTCAAACTTATTGCACCAAGCATGCCAACCAAAAAATGGGAACGTACAATATTCGATTCTTAAAAAAATCGATATCGATTATTTAGAGTTGGTAATCATTTACAGTTTGGTTTGAATAATACTAGATAAACTTAAAAACGGATAATTTAAAACACAAGATTTATCAGTTACTTCGTATTTGTTGTTACTGGTTATTTCTAGAGGCACAGTTATAAAAATTTAAGGTTAAAACAGGATTAAAAACAAATTTCTTCAATCATTTTTCGTACAACTAGTAGGGATGTCGTTTTTATATTAATTATTATTTGTTTTTCAATAATGGAGTCAAAATTAATGTCTCTTTCAAAGTCATCCATAATCAATTTTTTTTTTGTTTTTTCTACCACTTTTGCCCAATCATCCTTTGTTAATGGGCACATGCTTCAACAAATAGTTTTTTTATCGCATTGGGTAACAAACCAGCACACAGTCCACCTGATGGTAAGTAGATGCTATGAACAATAGACATACACATTTATCCTCAATTAAGAATCAAATGCAAATGCATTGTCACCCCTGAGGACTAAGATGGAATGCCTGATTTCAGTAAAAAGGGTCTCCGGTTCTCTACACTCACCATATGAAACACATCAGCATTACGCTGCTATTTTACGCTGGTATTCTGTGAGAGCATGGTGCTGCCCTGGTTGAGCCGACCCATTCGTGCTACAACTATAATCTAGATATAGCGTGGCTCTACCACGTACAAAAAGTTATTATAGAAGAAACAGTCCAAAAAGTTAAAGCCGAGTCACAAAATAAGAAGACAAACACAAAATTACGAAATTACACACAGTAAGCTCTCGAAACGGAAACAGCAACTTTTTTATTCAATATAGATTATGAATAATACTTATTGAAAGTCACTTTTTTTATTTACCACTGGTTTGCAAAAAAAACCTCTATCCTGGGAAGAACCAGCAAGAAACCCAACGGGACTAGTTTAAACAAAAATAAGAGCTTACAATCATGCGTCTTAGAATTAAGGCGGTACCCTGACCAAACCTTGCAAAAATGCGTAAAATAAAATAAGCTAATCTAGGCAAATTATTAATGTTCGATATCCTATCATCAAATTCCATTACTTTTATGTGTTATGAATACATTTAAAATCTACTTTTAAAAATGTCTAAAATTATTGATTACATGCATCTGTTGCTAAAGGAAACGCTCCAATCATTTGAAGATTACACTAATGGATAGATAATTTAAAAATCTATATTCTACACGTTTTATTTAATTTCTTAAGTTTGCTTATCTTTTTTAATTGAAATAATTCCCAATATTCGGGCGTATTTTTACGCGATATATTGTAGTAAGAGCGCGTGGATTGTATAGGACCCTCCTTTCGCTAGGGGAAACGTCTTAAGGGGAAATATAACCTCAAATGGCTTAGCAAGATCTTCCGTTATGCCGAAAGTATTGCAGCATTAATTTTGAAATAAATATATGGTAAAGTTGAGGATTAATGTTAAGGTTTATGTTAGACGAAAACACGATTCCGTAAAATTTTCTCGATAGAAAAAAAATTCCCAATATTCGGGCGTATTTTTACGCGATATATTGTAGTGAGAGCGCGTGGATTGTATAGGACCGAACGCTCAAGGTCTTACGCTAGAGGAAACGTCTTAAGGGGGAAATATAACCTCAAATGGCTTAGCAAGATCTTCCGTTATGCCGAAAGTATTGCAGCATTAATTTTGAAATAAATATATGGTAAAGTTGAGGATTAATGTTAAGGTTTATGTTAGACGAAAACACGATTCCGTAAAATTTTCTCGATAGAAAAAAAATCCAAAGTTACCTCCAAACTGAACAATAAACCGCTGTTATTCATAAAATACTTTAAATAAGATCATGAAACTTTGCATACTAACTGAACTAACCATAAAGCAGTGCTTATGTTATTTACTTTTTTTTTAAAATATCATTATTTTCACTTTTAAAAAGAAATTACCTAAACTATCGGCGCGTAAGCTTGGTTCCTGCGAAGCGACAGGAGTTGTTCAGTTTGGAGGTAACTTTGGATTTTTTTTTCTATCGAGAAAATTTTACGGAATCGTGTTTTCGTCTAACATAAACCTTAACATTAATCCTCAACTTTACCATATATTTATTTCAAAATTAATGCTGCAATACTTTCGGCATAACGGAGGATCTTGCTAAGCCATTTGAGGTTATATTTCCCCTTAACAACACAAAACAAATTAGAAGTAGCTTGGTAGCGATCACCCTTCTCAGGGGTTATTATCATCCATAAATTCCTTAACATTAAAACAACCTTTTTTATACAAACTTAGTTTAATAAAGTTTTTGAGCTTTGTGTACTTACGTCAAATTTTGTATATTTTCTGGCATTTTGTTGTAAAAGCGTATACATCGCCTCAAAAATAAATTACTGATTCTGTGGATTCGAGTAACTGGTACCGAAATGGCGGGATATTGAATTTATGTAGTGGTTCTTTTAGCACGGCCTTGTATATAAGTTTTTTGCCTACAAAAATTTATTTTGACAAAGTGAAAAAAAAAACTTATTTACGTTTATTACATTACGTTTTATTCATGATTCATGTAATTTAAAGAATTTTGCAAATAAAAATTAAATTAAACAAATAATACATTAAAGAAATTAATGATTCATTTATTAGAATAATATTTTTACCGATTATTTGAATATTTTGCCGATTATTCGCATAACAATGAATTTTAATCATCCAAACACTACAGTAATATACATAGCGACATGTCATTGAAACGACGTCTAGTAAAAAAAAGTTAATACTGTTTCTTTATTAATATTTCGCTTTGTTTGAAAAATTTAAATTAGTGATAAAAAACTATACACGTTGTAAATATAGATAACTTCAAATTCTTCGGACGTAAAAGGTTATTTTAAATCGTGTGAGTACGCTTGTGCAAAGTTATTGCGGAATGATTAATGTGAAACGTCAAAAGGTATTTCTTAGATTTGGTTGACTATAAAAAAATATTTTTTATTGTTGATTGACATTTTTTTCCACATTTTTTCACGATCATATCGATATCGACATACGAGTCGTGCACTTCTGGATTTTGCAAACATTTTTTATTGACGTTTGACTTACTATTCTCGGGAAATTAGAAGTAAGAGTAACAAGGTCATTTGTGAAAACCGTGTTTGTGTATTTAAAATACCTTAAAAAATTGATGTATTACATGAGCGCATGCACATTTGGATTTACCAAAATTGTTTTTAAGTATGCTTGCAGATTTCTCGGAAATGGCTAAACCGAATTTGATGATTCTTTTTTATTAAATATATTATGCATCAAGAATAATTGCATATAAATAAAAAAAACTACTCTTGAAGTTGGAAACATAGAAGATGAAGTTTTTAAAAATTTAGACGACATTCTAGTAGTTGTTAACTTGAACCTGTTTTGTTTCTTGGTCCATTCAAAAGGGTATAAAATCGAATTTTTAAAATTGTAAACAAATTTAAATACACGAAAACGAAATAACTTTCACGTAATAGCTTAGCACGCATGCAAGCATGGAACGAGTTCTATAGGATTTTTTTTTTAATTTTTCATCCATTTTATTTTTAAGTAGGTTTTAAAGTATTTAGAATAACAGATTTTCTTTGCCGCTGGTTTTATTTTGAATTACGCGAAATTGAAGATTCGGATTACACTGCGCACTCGCTAGATCCAAACCCAATAGAACATGTTTGGAATAAACTGAGAAGTAAATCAAATATATCAATCAGTGATTAAGTAAATAACAGTTTTAACATTTCTGTTAACTACTCTGCGACAAATATTAGACAGTAAGTAACCTTCATACTTACTGTCTCTAATATTTGTTTTTGTATATTTCAATAATTGTTTCTTTTTAATTCATCATCATTCATTTTCATTTCAGCTCATCACAATTTCATTTCCCCAAGGAATACCACAAAGCACGAGAGTGAAATAGTATATTTCATTACGAGTGCGGAAAGCCTGTCATTGCAAAGAGTTCCGACAAATGTCAACTCGAGCCGAGGTGCTGCCGAAGGTGAGAGTTGACAGTCGGAACAAGTTGCAATGACGGTTCCGCACGTGTACTGAACAACTATTTTTAATACAGTTGCGAAAAAATGAAGCAATTTAATAAAGGGATTTGATTAAAATATTTTTTAAATAATATATTGACTGTATTTTGCGATTTTGTAAACTGAATATAAAGAAAAATATAAGTATTTATTAATAAATTACCTTTCTGGCTAAATAATGATCATCGGGAGCTTCGTTAAAAAACCTTTCCACTTCATTCGATGTTAATATTTTCGACTTAGTTATAAAACCGTCTGATTAACGTTTGAAGAAAGCATTTAGTTTTGGGTATTCGCTTATATTCACGTTGTTCCTTATTTTCAGCATACTTTTTATAATCGAAAACCTCGACCATAACGTAGATGGTTTTAATTTTGCGGAGAGTTCGGAGAAGTATACCAAAATAACATTTTCTGAAAAACTATTTGCTTTTTTCTCTTCTTTCCAAGCAATAAATTCGTCGTATGTAGATATTTAGCGACTTTTTGACTTTTCCGGTAAAATGTAATCCGAAGCATTTTGTGCAATTATACTGAGTTCCGGTGGTGGCAATTCAAATAAAATATCGTCGAAATTACTCATTTTGTGCAACAAACAACTTCTTCTTTTAAATTACGGATTTTCTTAATAGAATAACAAACAACTAAACTCACAAAGACAATTTTTAGAAAATGGCACCAACCGTACAAGAATGGGTGCGTTTGGCAGAAAAAAGCGCTAGCAAGCGCTTATAAGTACTAAAATAGTTTTCGGCCAGGACACAATTGCTACTTCAGTAGCGCTGACACAATCCGCCATTTTGCTTATTTAATTTGTTTGTTTTGAAGTAGAGTTTATAAGTTGTTTTGTGCAATATTAGTTTTAAGTAATATAATGACATGAATAAACATATACATGCTATTAAAAACTCATGATTGGTAAGTTTTTAATATGAATACTTTACAAACATATATTTAAATTAGGTTAGATTCCCCGGTTAAAACTAACATCGTGTCCTGGAGGAAAATAGCTACTTACGATTTGACAGCGCCTACCGCTTACGATCGCCATTTTGCTTACAAGCGCTTGCTAGCGCTTTTTTCTGCCGAACGCACCCAATTTAAGCAGAGATTTTTTTTGTTTTCTTTACCCATTCTGGGTGGCAAAGGCAACTATGCCCATACAGCCAAGTCTTCAGTAGAATTTTTTTTATTGATATGAAATGAAAATGAAATTTAATGAGATGAAATGAAATGAAACCTTACCGAACTCATTGAATCAAATCATTAACTCTGATATTGAAACAAATTAGTTGCTTTTTTTTTTAGAAATATTTGCATGAATCATAAAAACTTCTATGAATTTTTTTTAGTAAAAACTTCGTGGTTGGTTTTTTCTTTTTAATATACATTGTTTTGACAGTTGAGAAAGAGAACGCACGAGTTCGGAAAAGGTAAAGAAAAAGCTCGAGTATGTAATAGCCCACATCCCGAACGCTATACGTCCCTGCAATACACCACTTTTTGAGCAACTGTATTAAAAAAGATTTTGTTACGCTGAGATAATGCTGTATACAACTATTGCTATTGACTGAATGACTAGTGGTCGTACACGCAATTGCTGATCATGAGGTCCCGGGTTTGAATCCCGGGTCGGACCACAAATCAGCTGTTGGGTTTTTCTGTCAAGAAATTCTCAGTAGAAGCCCGGAGTCAGAAAGTCGGCGGTGTTTTTACCCCCGTGCTCCGGAAAGCACGTAAAGCCGTTGGTCCTGCGCCTGATCTCTCTCTGATCGTGTCCGATTACAATCCTATCGTACTATGTGAGTGAGGGAATAGAGAGTGCACTTGTGCTCGTTCATACATTTAGGTACCATAATCCTGTCCTGCGCAGATGGCTAGTCTCAGCTAGAATGGCCGCCGCGCCGTGGCCGAAAATTCGGTCTGGAGGACATTATTTACAACTTACCTTGCCGCAATTTACTACCAGGTGAGATTGTAGTTAAGCACTGGTATGAAAAGAAGGGCATTAGTTGCTACGCGCACACGATATGTATGTACCTACGTCTGACTGGAAGTTAGCTTCAGACTTCAAATGAGGGCAAAAATGAGTTACAAAAATAATATATTTAACACTTAATAAGTTACAATACGCCGGGAATTTAAAATAAGTAAAACTTAGTTTCATTCAATTAAAATTATGCTCGCTGCATTTTGTTGTATTATTACATTACATATTACTTGTTATAATACTTTGTGTTTTAGTTGTTAATAAATAAACTAAAATGGCGTGTCACGAGAATGAAGTTGTCAGTAAAATTATTCTCTTCTTGTGTGCGTAGTACCCAACAAAATGTAGAACGGAAAGCTAGTAAATTCGATGTATATTAAATTATATTAGAAACCGTTTGAAAAACCTATGTTTTATATTCGGAGTTTTCTATCCGTTGAATTCGAAATTTTTTTACTTTTAAAACATGACATAATAGTAATTAAATATTTATATTTTACAAATACAAAAAATGAAAAATCTATTTTTGCAGCTAATATTTAATAATAATTTATATTAAAATATTGTCCAACAACCGCCATTATAACGAACCAGTTTGTAATAATTCATCTGCGTGATGTCACAGTGAAAATGAACGCTTGTGTATTTTTAATTTATACTGGCCGGTATAATTAAAACCATTTTGGTGTTGGAACCAAACATGTTACATCTGCCCACAATGGCGACATGTTTTATAATTATATTAAAATGCAAACGTCTTGTTGATTTTTAATACTAAACGTTAACTGCCAGTTGTACAACACTGCAGAGCTGGTAACACATAAATCAAAAAGACATAAATTATAAATATTCAGTAGCCCGGCTGGCTTTCGAAACACGTATAAATTTAATTGTCAAAGTTAGGTTAAAGTTTAGTAGAAAGAATAGAAAAGAATAATTTTTTATTCAGTATAGATTACAGGTAATTCTTATTGAAAATCAATTTATTAATTTAACACTGGTTCGAAAAAAAACCTCTGTCCTGGAATGAACCAGAAAGAAACCCAACGGGACGTTTTTAAAAATATTTTAAAATGTCAATGGTCACAAATATATTTAAATTTATTTTAAAAACAGCTTGGAAGCAACCACCTCATTCTCAGGGGTTATTATCAACCATGTATTCATTTATATCATAATAACCCTTTTTATACAGTTTTTTTTAATAAAATTTTTAAACTTGGTAATAGAGAGACCTTGTATATTTTCTGGAGAGACCTTGTATAGGTTAGGTTTTTATAGGATAGGGTGACAAACGAGCACACAGTCCACCTGACGGTCAGTGGTTTCTGTGGCCCATAGACATCTACATCTATCCTCGATTACGAATCAAATTGCAAATGCGTCTTTCCGACCATCATTCCATCTTAGCCTTCACCCGTGAGGGCTAAGATTGAATGCCTCGTTTCCAGTAAAAAATGTCTCCGGTTCTCTACACTCACCATACGAAACACAGCAGCATTAAGCTACTGTTTCACGCTGGTATTCTGTGAGAGCGCGGTCCTTCCCCGGTCGAGCCGACACATTCGTGCTACAACTATACTTCTAATATAACTGCAGTATGGCTCTATGACGTATAAATTGTATATTTTCTGGAGAGAACTTGTATATTTTCTGGAAACATTTAAGAATACATATTTAATTTATATTTATTTTATTTTTTGGTAAAATCGAGTAAATGATTGTTTGAAATATTCATTTATTCATTAATTACTGCCCAGTTTAAAAGTCCACTGCTGAACATTGGAAGACGCTGCTGCTCAACTTCTGTTTCATTTCCCTGTACTGTTCTATAGACTTTTTAAAGGCAATAATGTAATAAATATGGTGGAATACTCTATCACGGTATTGATTTTGTAGTAGCAATATTAACAATCAGATGAAGGTCCGCCCTGAAATCTGTGTGTATAGTTATAAACCTCTTCTGTTTCTGACGTCAAAGGACTGTACCCACTAGTGTATTGCATTCTATATGGAATGGAGAGTCAAATATGATTATTATCATCATCATCATCATCATTACAGCCCTTCACAAGTCCACTGCTGAACATAGGCCTCCCTCAAGGAATGCTACAAAGCAGGGGCCTAAGCCACCTGCATCCATCGATTTTCTGCATGTCTTACCAACTCGCCCTCCATCTAGTGGGGGACATGATTATTGTCCGATTTAATTAGATGTCCGAGATATAACGGATCTTAAGCCTTCATTTTTTGTAACTGGTTACAAGTGTGTGTAAAGACAGTTAGTTTATTTATCATTTCAATATTTTATAAATTCTAGAAACCTATTCTCGATACTAACACGAAGTGAAAATAATATCCATTTAACACACATTGAAACTACTAGTGAGTAAATACAATATTACTCAAGCGAAATGTCCATCATTCTAAGCAATGTTAGTTCTATCGGATGCTGTTATGGACAATGAAATACGCTTTCTGGAAATGACATGGTATTTGTATTGTGAATAAAGTATATGGACTTTTTCATTGCGCTTTGTGTCCATGCTTTTATACGAATTTTATTACGAAGATACCCGAGGGTAATATGGACACCTATAAAACCAAAACTAGGAGAAAAACAGAGACGTAAACACAAAGGCGTATTCTATAACAAAAGTTTTAAGAAATAAGTAGCAAACAAGCTTTGGCAATAACTAGAATTGTAAATATAAAATAAATATATAATAATACAGCCACACAAAGACCTCTCCAGCATAGGAGGACTTGTTTGTAATCGTAGCAAGTGTTTTAACAGCAGTGATACTAGACATCATTTGGCACGCGCTTTACAATATAAAAGTTAATTCACGTATTTGATATATCTTATATCATCATAATGGCTAAGAACTTATCTTACGTTATATGAGAACTTATCTCCTAGCACTCTCAAGTAAAACTTGTAGAGAGTCGATGATCAAATGATGATGGTAATAATGATGATGATTAGGATAATGATGATGAGTATTTGTTATTTATTATAATAAAACTCAACAGTAGATATTCTGTTTAAATGCAGATATAGATTTGTGGTCCTTGCAGAAATAGACAAAGAAACTCCTAGGTAGCTTCTTTCCAAATTGTCGAAAGGCTAGAATTTTAAGGCTTTTTCTCGCGTATCGGTTCTGATAAAAAACGGAAAGCTCAATTTTTAAAGATTGACAAGTTTTGTTGGATAGTTTGTCAGACTGAACATCCCGTACAAAAATGAAGTGGGGCCTCGCTCGGGAATGAACTTGTCGGTCGCTATTCACACCTGTCACTTTTTTCTCCCGCTACCACTACTCTCTATATTCCTTCGTCAGTCTTCGATTGATTGTAGGGAACTAAAATTTCTTCTTCTTTCCTTCTATCTTTAAGTTGGGATTGGATATATCCATATTTAATTTCATCTTCTTTCTAGAATGTACAATCATATCTTCAACTACATATTCAAAATTCTATCACTCCACAAACACCATCAGAATCCGAACTGATGTACAGTTGGATCTGCTGGATCCGTAAAAAATCAAATCAAGTTAAATCCAATAAAAAAGAAAAAAACCCGTTACCGGACAATATGTAAACATTTATTTAAGAAAACATCACTACTCGTAGCATTCGTATTAAAATATAAAACGAAATAACCGTAAACCTAAACTTTGTTTCGTAAACGTAAACTTTAAACTTCTAACGTTGGTCATTTTTATGTGAATATAAATTCTTATAGTAACCATATAGTTAAATGGTATTTCTCACTGGGTACATTAAGACCACATGTTAAAGACCTTACAGACGGGAATCGAATATACTTGTGCAGAGCAACGGTGCGAGTACTACGGGGCAGGGAGCGAACCGATCTTGTTGGCGAACAGGCTCGCCAGCAGGAGGAACAGGCCCGCCGACAGGAGGAACAGGTCCGTCGGCTGGAAGAGCAGCTGCGGTGCGGACAGGATGAACAGGCCCGCCGACAAGAGGAACAGGCCCGTCGGTTGGAAGAGCAGATGCTCCTCATGAAGGACCTTCACGCTACCTTCGGAAAAAAGATACGGGAGGTGAAGGATAAGGTTGCTCAACATGACAACCGATTGTCGGAAGCTGAAACCCGAATCGACCAAGTAAACAATCGGGTTGACAACGTAATGACTGACATGAAGAAATCACTGGACGAACTCAAACTTGTAGATGGAGCTACAGCTCCCGTAGTAGCTACAACACCTTCGCTACGTGGGTTCAAGGTGCCACAGTTCGACGGTACCCCTTCCTGGTCAGCCTAAAAAATCCAGTTCGAAGCTGTTATGAAGGCGAACGGCTGGAATAAAAATCAGGCCATGACTCTTCTCACACTAGGCCTGCGTGACCAGGCCTTAACAGTTCTGGAAGCTCTCGGTGAGGAAGTGACTTATGAGCAACTCCTTGAGGCATTGGAGGCGAGATATGGCGACGCTCACCTGGAACACGTCTTTCGTGCGCAGCTTAAAGATCGTGTGCAGCGCATCAACGAAAACCTGCAGCAGTGGGCTCTAGAAGTGGAGAAGCTGGTGCGAAAAGCATACCGGTCTGTACCTGCGCTCATTGAAGGGAACCTGGTGCAGACATTCATCGACGGCATCCGCGACCTGGAAGTCAGAGCTGCTGTGAGGCTCGGGCACCACGAGACGCTTAAGGACGCCTTGGCCCATGCACTGGAAGTGGAAGCCGTGCGGCAGGATCATCGTTCCCATCGCGTCTGGGAGGTTGCAGCAGCTACAGTTCGCGACCGCAACAAAGGATACAGCCCAAGGTGCTATGGCTGTAGGGAAAAGGGCCATCTTCGATCCAGCAGCCCTAAGCGAACCCAAGAAAGGGAAGGTGAACGATCTCAGGAGGGTAGTGCGGCCAACAGCACCGCCCAGCAGCAGCAGGGAAATGAGTAAAAGCCAGAACTGCGGGGCGGGTGCTGGCTGATGTTAAAAGAGCCCCAAGGATCTCGATCTCACAAACCCATGATGGGAACAGTCTAATCATCAAGGGCGAGGTCAACGGAATGCCGTGTAAACTGACCATAGATACTGGAGCCTCTCGTACGGTTGTTAGTTCCCAACTTATAAGCAAGTTCCTTGGGGACTCCGCATACAACCGAGAACGCATTAATTTGGTAACAGCCACCGGTCAGCGTATACCCGTCCGTGGAGAGAAGGAGATGGAGTTGAAGCTAGGCAACGTGATCTACCTGCATAATGTCATCGTGGCTGATATAATGGACGACTGCATCCTAGGCCTAGACTTTATGAGGAATAATTGTTGTGAGATCGACGTTAAGCAAGGTGTTTTGAATATCGCCTATCGCACTTCACTGAGTCTGATAGACAATACATACGGTTAGCGCGAGCGAGTTTTATAGTACTTATTTAACTAATTTTAAGAGCCGTTTTCGAAAAATATATATAAAATGGTGAATTACTGTTATAGTTTATTGTGTTACTAAGTAAAATTTATTTCAAATGACGGCCATGCATATGTTTCCTCATTTTTTTGTTGATAAAGTTGTTTATCCGAATGTGAATACGTTACATAATTAAATTTAACAATCGAAAACTGAAAACATCTATAAAAAACCGATTCGATGTCACCAAAATATTTGGCAGGGAAATACTTGTAAATATGTTTTTTCTTGTAGTAATAAAAATGATCTTGTTCAATAAACGAATTTAACTTATAAGTATGTACATAATTTTAATGAGTATTATAATATCGAAAATAATTTAATTTCCATTTTCATGACAACCCATCATACACGCTGCCGCGTTAAGGGGAAATATAACCTCAAATGGCTTAGCAAGATCCTCCGTTATGCCGAAAGTATTGCAGCATTAATTTTGAAATAAATATATGGTAAAGTTGAGGATTAATGTTAAGGTTTATGTTAGACGAAAACACGATTCCGTAAAATTTTCTCGATAGAAAAAAAAAATCCAAAGTTACCTCCAAACTGAACAATAAACCGCTGTTATTCATAAAATACTTTAAATAAGATCGTGAAACTTTGCATACTAACTGAACTAACCATAAAGCAGTGCTTATGTTATTTACTTTTTTTAAAATATCATTATTTTCACTGTAAAAAGAAATTACCTAAACTATCGGCGCGTAAGCTTGGTTCCTGTCGCTCCGTTAGTATTGCTCCGGCTTTTGAAGGGAGAAGTTGTGTCGCTTACGATCAGAAAACACATTACGCAACAGGAAGACGTAAAATTAAAATGGGAAATAACCGTTATAAAAATAAGAAGCGACTGGGTTGGCGTTAAGAAACAGGCATATATATGATAAACATAATGAAATAAGTATCTAACGACCTATCTACTTAGAGTATTAGTGATTACAAACATGTCGGTACATAGCATACGACGCGCGGGGAAGTGGGGGCGAATTTAGAATTTGAGCTGACTTACTCTCACCTCTTAACACCTACACGGGCGGCATCGTCGGACATCAAAGGTGTTTCTCAATTGTAAGGTCTTAAAACTGTGGTAAACCAACGATATTTCGTACTTTCGTTGTGGATATGTACCAGGAGTCCAAATGAGTAGGTCAACCTCTTACTTACTTCTGCCATCAAGTTGCAGTACGTGCACTGCTGTCTGCTGTTTTCCGTGTGAAGGGTCTAGAGAGCCAGCATAATTACACTATTAGTCCTCAGAGGTGATATCGCAGTTTTGTAGCCTTCTTTGTTTGAAGTTTGCTCCAGCTATCCATGGATTGCGGTAGCCACTTACCATTTGGTGGACTGTAGACTGTGCTGTTTGTTTGTTTATCACTTTAGTTTCATACTTAGCAGCGGGAAGAAGCACGTTATTGACAAAATACATTTATAATGCATCCCGAACAGGATTAGAACAATCTGCTTCCATCAGTCACTCCTTCTGAATACAATGTGGGTATATTCTAGAGAGAAGTGCATAGGATTGGAGATCGAATCTCCACTTACAATAACTTCGCTCTTACAATAATCTCCCTTTACAATAATAACTATTCATTAGTCAAGGTCTAGTTTATAATTTATAAAAAGGTGTAATAAGGGATATTAAAACACAATCATTTTTACCACATCACCATCACCGTCAACAGTCCGTAAATGAAGACCTTAACCGTCACGCTTACCATGCGGATTGATGATTGCAGAACCAGATGTATCGCGCCCTCACGTATTTCCGTCTGGCGCCAACGCTATGGTTATACCGCCATCTATCGGAAGCCATAAGGTCTTTCTGGCACTCCCCATAGTCACCTTTTGCGACACCCAGTGGACGAAATGGAGTGAATTGGAGTGAGGATTCTCTTACGCCGCCATGTATGCTAAATCACAATACCAATAAATTTAAATTTAGAATTATTTTACAAAAATATTATGTAAAATAATTCTTCATTTCCAGTTTTGACACACTTCCGCATACAATGCCTAACCAATGGCAGCCGTTTCCTCGGTTCGATGTTTCGATGTTGCAGTACAAACATCGATATTGAGTATGATGTGATAAATTTCAAGATAAATAGTTAACAAACTATCGTGTTGGCTAAAGTAATGTAATCATCAAAATAAATATCCGTTCGATCGAACGTCAAGTTATTCTTTTATTTGTAATTTCATTTGTGGACTTCCGTGAATCTATTGTACAAACTTTTTGTTTGACAAGATCGACGTTTCAATCTTTGAATATACACGAGTAAGTGGTTGTGTTTGGAAGTACGGGATTTATTTGTATTGATTTTAATACTCTTTACGTATCAAATGTTTTAAAGTATACTATACATATTATCAATTTTTTTACACAATAGATTACCACAGACTAGTCAATGTCCGAAATACTCATTGCATCCGGGATTCATGGCCCGTAGCGTTTTTGTTACAACAATTTGTGGCCCACGAACGTTCGGCGATAGTTCCCTTCGGTAATTGTGTATTGTTAGTCTAGTTTATGGGCCGGTTTATGTTGATTGTGATGGCCGATAGCATCTCCACGGCAGTTAACAGATTAGATAATAATAAAATTGTGTGCATCGGCGCCTATTCCGAATGCCACAGGGCGTGTCAATAAATTGCTTTAGACAAAAGAGATATTATGCATGCCCGTCTGTAACGTCACGGACTATAAAACTATATGTCCTATTAATATAGATTAATTTAAAGGATCTCTCTTTTTGTTTGCATTAAAAGTTTATGCCAGTGCTACCGGACTAATATAAAATTCTAATTAGCATGTTTACATTTCTAATGTTCCTGTTTCCATTAAGATAGTAACAGAGTTTCTATGACTTGTGGGCATTAAAAGTAGTACTTACATTTTAGTAGAATAAGAGACAAACGAGCGCACTATCCACCTGACGGTAAGTTAACAGTTACATTTGCTTATTTATTTTATTCTTTACTGCACCAAAGATTCTGTACAAAAGGCGAGTTTAATGCTGTATGGCATTCTCTACCAACTAACTTTGGGTGGAGTTATTGGCAGTAAAGTTGTCATGATTAAATTCAGTTTAAATACGTAAATGCAACACATACACAAAATTTGCATACATATACAGTATACACACACACACACATATATATATAATTCATACACATAATATATAAATAAATAGACATTTATACAAAAAAATATAAACAGATAAAGTAAGTTGACTCCACTTTGTTGGCTGCGGATATGTTCGTAAAGTTTTCTTTATAAACATTTTTGACAGGTATTATTTGCAGGTCAACTGGCAATTTATTCCAGAGGGAGATGGAAGTTACTGTGACCGTGATGGAGAGAACTAGACAGTAATAAATTGTGTGAAGAACGGAGATTGAAAGATTGAGTGTCACTACCGAATTGGAATCTTTCTTTTAGATAGAGGGGTGAAGAAGAATCATTAAGAACTGAAAACAAAGTGAACTGGATTCGGGTATCTCTGCGCTGGCGTATAGTCGACCACTTTAACTGGGAGCGAATTTCTGATAAATGATCGTATTTGCGTAGGCCAAAGATGAATCGTATGCTGTTGTGCTCAACCTGAAATAAATGTAAGACATATGAAATAGTAAGACAAATATTGGAATAGTCAAATAATGGAAGAATTAGAGATTGGATAAGTAGAAGTTTAGCTGAAGAGGGCAGAAAGAACTTAAAACGATAGATAGAACGAAGTGTGCCTGTGACAATATGACAAACTACAATTTTTTTTGATGAGAATCAAAATGCAGAGGCGTTACCCCGCTGATGGCTAGAATGGAATGTTTAATTTCCAGTAAAAAGGATCTCAGGATCTCTACAGTTACTATGCGAAACACAGCAGCTTTAAACTGATATTTTACGTTGGTTCTTTGTGAGAGCGTGGTCCTACCTCGGTCGAGCCGATCCATTCGTGCTACAACGTAAATATACCTGCATCGTGGCTCTTCTAATTATAATAAATTAATCACTTATTGTACACGATTATGGCATATTTCTATATTTTAAGCCAATAAATTTTCACTGGTACTTCGTAGGACCGTGGTCCCTCTACCGTCAAGCAGAGCCAGAATGTAGCTGTAGTTTGACTTTACCGCGTATTACTCGTTCTACTACTATTGTAATATGCTTTTCTTATACAACTAGATAACTCAGTCTTTGGACATTTAAGCCTGTGAATACCTGCAGTCTTTTCTTAAAAAGTTTACATGGTAGGCATAGTCATACTCTTTTTTTTAATAAAGAATATTAACAATGCTATAAACATTACTAATATTCCCCTTAACCACTAGTGGTAAGCTTAAATTGCTTGTGTTACGAGTGGTTCACGCCAGTAGTTGAATGGCGGATTCGAACCCACGACCTTTTTGAGTTCGCGGTCCGCGCCCTTCCAATAGGCTACTGTCGCTACATACATACTAGATAAGCATTTTTTGTGGTAGAGTCATGCTGCAGCTATATTAGTAGTATAGTCGTAGGACGATTGAGTCGGCTCGACCAGGGAAGGACCACGCTCTCAAAGAATATCAACGTAAAATAGCAGCTTAACGCTGCTGTGTTTTAAATGGTGAGTGTAGAAAACTAGATACCTGTAACGGAAATTTTTTTCTGGAAATGGGGCATTCCATCTTAGTCCTCACGGGTGTCAACGCATCTGCATTTTGATTAGTATTTGAGGATAGATGTCTATGGGCTACAGCAACCACTAACCATCAGGTGGACTGTGTGCTTGTTTGTCACCATATCCTATAAAAAAATTGCCTAGCAACAGAAATATGAGAGACGATCGTACATCAAGACGGTCTCTTATGTCGGATAGTAGACCTACCACTTAGTGTAGTATTATTAGTACAAGTGTTAGTGTAGGTAGTAGTAGATTTGGTCGTCATTTCCATCATCATTACCATCATCAGTATGAACTACGCACCCGAACTGAAATACGGAACGGTAACAAAACGCCGGATATGTATGGGCGGTCCAGTGCGCGCATTGTCATACAAAAGCTTGTTCCTTTTTTTATGTGGTGACCAGCTGATATTTTATCAATGGACAAAATAAATTCGGCCTTGTTAAAATATGTTAAGCTACGAGTACTCGTAAATGACTGCTGTGATTAGTGTCCTGATTGTTACAAGCTCCTCAATTTATCAGAGTAGTAGCAGAGTAATGATGCTCGTGACGGCAATCAGACCCTTTTTCTGACAATGTGACATTACCAGATTAGTAAAGTTAAGTTTAAAAAAAAGTAAAGTTACAGCCTATATACGTCCCACTGCTGGGCACAGGGCTCCCCTCACTTCTGAGAGTGCTTGAGAGCAGAGAAGTGTCCGCCGCGCTACTCCAATACTTGTAGACGGACTTCACATGTCTTCGAAATATTTATTTAATATTTTTTTCTCAGACATGCAAGTTTATTCACGATACACTTAAAATTGCATTCAAAAATTTCATTGGTGTCAGCGGGGATTGAACCCGGCTTGCTCGCGTACTGTGAAATTTACAGAGATCGCTAAGCTTCTTAGCTACCACCACTCTGATGACATTAGTCCTTTTGTTTGCAAGTTTTGAGCTTTTGAGGAATAATTAACGAAAATATGTGTCTTAATCCCGAATGCCCTGCGATGTTTAGTTTCAAGTAATCGCGAATTGCAAAAGATTCGGTACACTATCCATTGTCTCTTGTTACGTTTATCTAAGAACGAATGCAATGTCTGATAAATTTCACCTTAGAATCCAAGATTAACAACTAGTTGTACTTGCTGCACGGCTGATGGTTCGGTTTTTGAAAGTCAAACTAAAATTGATAACAGCTAGCAAGCAAAACAGTATTTCGAGCAATATACTTAAAGTAATCTTTCTATTTTTTTTTCTTGAATATCAATGTCTTAAGACCTTTTAAATTAATAACACCCTACATCACGCGAACAAAACCTATTGTCTCCGTTAATGCTATTATCAAAATTTTTATTTACCTGTTTCTATCGCTTCTCAACCACTTATTACCCGAGGCCCGGTTCGGCCCTTTCCGTTTGGATTTGTTTCGCAATTCTTAATTGACTTTTATTGTGTACATCCCTTTATTACGTTTCGCTTTACTTCCTTTTCATTACTTCTAAGTTATCAAACGACTCTTTGGAATCATTAATAATTTATCCAGCCCTTTGATGTCTATTCATTGGATTCTATTCAGTTTAAACATTTATTTCCATTTGATAGTCGCTTTATCTGTTTCTGTTTGTAAGGCAAAGTATAAGAAATGGGCCATGCATTAATATCGCCATAAATTACGTAAGCAATCGCACAAAAGTGATATAGTTTTTTTATAAAGGTATAAAAATAATATCAACAATCATGGCTTTACATAGTATTACCTTTTATAAGTGTAGCGTTGCCTCTTGACGAATGATATTATGATTTGTCATTGCATCGAAGTTAATTTAGTTATGACTTTCTTTAATAGTTTCCCTGTCCGCAAAATAGACAATAGTTAAAAAATTGAAATGTTCATATATGATTCATGAGGAAAGCGAAATGTTTAATTTAGAATTTATTTCAGGTGCAAATTTTATTTAAATCTTATAATAATAAACCCTAGCTTAGCAAAAGAGACAAAAATTAATTGTTTAGGTACCTCTACTGGGAGTTCAATTTTAATATGTCGCTACTTTCCGTGTAGTGAGCGTCATAAAAGTTGATTGTAAATTCTGGAATAAAAATCCCAATCGATGACAGCTAGCGTAATTATTATATTATCCAGAGCAGTGTGTACTTTGTGAAGCATTATTATAATTAAACGTTATAATGATGTTTGTATATTGGTACTATACACATCAATTACAAACAAAAACATTCACTGATAATGAAGTCTTTCCGGTCAATTTCGTCCTAAAGTTCGAATGTTGCCCGGAGCAATCAACTGCTCAAGAGACTCGATGTAATCTCCCGTGTTCAATGGAACGTTTACGCAATAAGATTAGAGACTAGGTAAGCTGTAATGTCAGAGACACAGTCACAATCACAACACAACCGGTACCGAAAAGCAACCAATTGTGTTTTCTCTCTAATGTCGTCTCCGAGCAGAATACTAACCGCAGTCACACCATGATCACTAAGCCTCCGGACGTACGTCAAATTATATTGCCGTTCCTAAGAATCTGCGCCCATTTCCCGTTCTTAATGCAATGCATTGCTATATGATCACATGTAATTCTTCATATGGCATAGAGATAGAAGTGACTAATAGCCAAACATATGAGTCGTTTAAAATTTATTTAAGTGAATATTTTGAAAAGGAAAAACATCTCAATAAAATAAGATTTTAAACATTTTGAAATACTTAAACTACGCCTTAATCGAAAAAGTAACACCAAACCACATAATTTATAACGTCAAAATGCAATATTTTAACGATTAGTATAATGAATGATTCCATTTACATTACAACTTGAATAGAAACCAACTTATATTTGCAGACGAACAAAAACATCACGCCCGATAATAAAATGAAGTATGAGCTAAGACTGTACCTTAAATTTCCATAACTGATTTGAAACACATACAAAATGACTTTGTATTTTCGTTTTAGAGTTCAACAAACTTTCATAACTACAATTTAGAATTCTCGGCGCGTGGGCCGAAGCCGAAATAATAGGCCCTGAGCACACGTCCCTTGCGTCGACTACAATGGTCTATAAATATTGAAGAAAAAAACGAGATAATCTATTGGCATCGCTTGATATTCTAACTATGTGGTCAATTTGTATGCTTTCCCTGAACCGCTTGGTGGACTGTATGGAGTGATGACGCGAATATCTGTTTATGAAATACGTAATGTTTAATGTATACCAAACGGAGTGCATAATATGAACGCATATGTAAGTAGATGCCATCGAAGAGTGACTGCACAGCCCACTTGGATACGTTCGCACCTTAAATGAATGCGATGAGCTTAATTAGTTTTGACACGTCCTTTTTATGGAACAAGCGGTTAAGTATTTCGATGTAAATTAACGACTAACATTAACAATATTAACATTGACATGGTAATAGTAATAAATGGATGTTTATTGTAACAAAATGTATAAAACCACACTTTTTTATTTAACTGTTGGTTTCAAATGTTGTGGCCTTAGACACCTATATGTGTGCTTGATTAAGAATTCAAATACAGATGAATTACCCCTGTAAATAGAATTTTACATCACCAATAAAAAGGGTCAATATGAAGCAAAACGTCGTTATATTAAATATGTGACAGTAAGCACATGTGCACTCCCTTTTCCCTCACTCTTATATACCGTTGGGACTTATACGACACGACCGAAGACAGCTCAAGCTGAAGACCCATACGTGTTTTCCACGGCATGGGGTTGAAACAACACCATATTCCTTACTACTACTGACAATTTGCTAGCATGAAAACCCAGTAACTATTTTGGCCCGACCCGGGATTCGAACGAGGAACCCCATGATTAGCAACGGCGTTTACGGCCAGTAGACTAACAAAGCAACTATAATACAATTGTAACTCTATACCACCTCGTTCCAATGTAGGGTGATAAAGTATAGTGAATAGTTGTAGTTGTCAAGAAAAAAAAAAAAGAATTAAATAATTTTTAAATAACAGCTACAGAAATAGGCGCTAAGGAAAAGTCCATAAAACCCCAACTTCAGAAACTGCAAGGTGGAAATTATTGCATTTTTTTTAATTCTGCGTATTTGGCTTTTACATTTTGTTATAGGTTTTTCTTTAGACCATTTTGAGACAACTAAGGAACATTACAAGTTCAAGATAACAAATTGAATGTCGACTACGAAGACATAAAAAATGAAGATATAGACAATGTGACAGTGAAGAATTAAAAGTGATCTTGCAAGTTAATCTATCGCAAACCACTTCAGAGGTCAGAGCGGCAGGCTGTCCTGTAAGTGATAAAACAGTTTTAATCCACTTGAAATATCTCGAATAATTATATAGATTCTTTAAAATCTTCCAGTTTTTCTACAAATTTTTATGTGACCACTTTTAAAAGTTATTGAGTAACAAACAAGTTACAGCCTATTAAAGTCCATTGCTGAACATAGAACTCCTCTTAAACTATCTCATAAGGGGGATATTTAGCATAGTTGCCACGCTTCGCACGTGGGTTGGCAATCGCAGTTTTTTTTTTCTATTTGTTATTAGGATGACGCTGGTGTACGTCTCCTGTTTACTTCCCTCAGAAACGTTTCGCATTACGTCCGATTCAAATCCGATCCGAACCCGTGAAAATACGGATGTAGAAATCTCGGACCGAATTTAGATATTGCTTACGCACTAGTCTGGTTTCTGAAATGAATCCAAGCAATTCAGGGGCCAATTTACGCGGAGTCACAGCGTTCACGTCGTTGACCATGAGTCCTTTCAATCGGCGACAACTTTTGGCAATGCTATTGTACGTACGAAGACGCAGAAGAAGTAAAAAATTTTGAGTGCAGGGTGCACACAAATTTTTTTACTCTTGTTGGATCAACGTTTAAAAGGAGCTTTTTACAATCACCACGCAGTGAAGAACATATGCTTGCAGTCACATTAAGGTAAGTAAAACTCGGGTTTTTAATTGGACAATATTTATTTTTGATTAGTTGTTAATTAAAATTACTTTCATGATTTGGTTCATTTGTGATAATAAAATTAGCAAATTCATTATACACAATTGGTCTGAATGAGATTGATGTTATCAGAAATACCTAAATCTTGAGTTTCATCATCCTGTGTTGTTGTCATAACTGCCGCACTGGTCCAAGCTGGAGACACAATCTGCTAATTTGTTGAACCTAGACTATCAGTAGAAAACAATGTATAAATCGTTATTTGTTTGTATAATTACAGAGTAATTACTTCATATCATACTCAACATCAATTCAATACGAAATTCAAGCTTACTGCAATCTGCTGTTATGTATTAGATCGACGGTAACATAGATATGAGAAATGCCATATCGTTATCATTTTGAATTGATTCTCTTGGTTTATTGAATTGGTTTCACATTGGGGAACTTTTAGAATTGCCTCCAAAATTACTTCTAAAATCAACATCGACTGAATTCATCTTCTTTTTATTTTGTGGTGGCAAGGAGTTAGCAGTACTTGTTGATGGTAGGCAGATTCCTTTGAGGAAATTATCTTCAGTGCTATCTTGCAGTATCTTGGTAGTTATGAGCTGTATCTTGTGGCTGGAATACTTTTAATAGAAACTGCAATTGTGCGTGATACATAGTATTTTTTTGGATCTGAAATGGTTTTGTTACTAGAGATTTCTTAAAGGTGTCCCTAATATTATTCCACTTTTTATATAATCAATTTTACTGAAAGAAATGAATTTATCATTAATATTCTTTTACAGGTACTTGACCGCAGGAAATACTTTCACAGTGACATATTACAGTTACAAATTAGGGGTTTCGACACTATCCGAACTAATAAACGTAGTGTGTTTAAATATATGGGACATTTTATAATACACGACACGACGTACGACACCTTGCACCTCTCGCTGAGAAAAAATGGAAAACAATAACTGATGAATTAAAGAAAAGAGCTAACTTCCTAAATTGTTTAGGCGCTGTGGACGGAAAGCATATAGGTATTGAAAAACTCCCCAATTGCTCCTGGTCTATGTTTTTTTTTTAAATAATAAAGGCTATTTCTCTATCGTGCTTTGGTGGTATAGACGCAGACTGTAAATATACGATACCCAGGGGACGATATAGAGTAGTGGTTGTTCTGGCACAGCCGCTACACGGTGATTGCGTAACATATACAAGAAAAGAATATTCAGTCAAACTGCGAACCTCCTTAATTTTTAGAAGTCAGCTAAAAAGAACATTAATGTTGAGAGTATATTTTAACGAACAACTTTGATATGATTATAAATGTTTTGCTATAGAATTGTAAAAAAAACAACTTAAATGCATATAATTTTTTTGTGGGCGTCACTATGTACGGGGTATTATTAAATTATTATTAAATAAATGAATTTATGACTAAAACACACATTGGTATAGTACGTAGGACTGTTCCGTGCTCTTAAACTCTCTTAGAAATTTTATACTTGCTGTTCCTAGAGTTCCTAGAGTGAATAGTGTTGCTGTATAAAAAATGGCATTAAATATAACATATTTTATTTCTTTCATTTTTAATAAATCTTTAAAAGACCATAAAATTTGACCACTGACCCGAGTTTTAAAACTAGCACGAAGCCTAGTCTACATACGTGTATAACAGTGCCTTTTAAAGCTACGATTAGAATATTATCACACAGCTAACACTGTTTTCGTCGTAAATTTAAATTTAAATTGCCAACGTTGAGGTGAATGTTTTATAGGGTTTTGACTACACCTCCGCCATTTCGTGTTGTTACCGGCCATTTTGGACACTTAATCCGTAAGTCATATACTATTGAAAAATGAACTTTGTTGGTTTTGTAATAAGGCGGTAAATCGCTATTTGAATGATGAAGAGTGTTTATCGATGTGATTTCAATGTTTTACCAATTTTGGTCGTGTCACAGGTTAGCTGTGTCGTAACTTTCGGATGTTGTACCATGTTTTGCGTTGTTTTACGACGGTCGGTATTGTCTTAAGTCTCTCCGACAGTGAATACTCGTGGAATTGTGTTTATTTGTTTACCGAGATATGTAGATAGTAACGTACTATTTGCTATATGCTAGGCTAGAAAAGATACATGTAGATATGTGCGAGTTTATGATTTTTTTAAATATTGGACAGAGTTACAAGTTAAATAGTTAAAGTTAAAGTAACAACCTATATATGTCACACTGCTGGCTCACTTTTGAGAGGGTTTTAGGGCAAAGAAGTGTCCGCCGCACTGCCCAATGCGTGTTGACGAACTTCATATGTTTCCGAAATAATTTTTTCTTATTTATCAGACATACATCTTTTCTCTCGATGTTTTCCTTCACCGCCGAGCACGTGGAAAATCAGCGCTTAAAATTGCAATTAACAATTTTATTGGAGGGATTGAACCCGGGTTGCTCGCGTAATGTGAAATTTACAGCGAGCGCTAACCATCAGAGCTACGACGCCTCTCTTTCTTAGTTATTTTATATTTACCAGTATTAGAATTAAACATTAAAACGGTGACAAAACCACTACGACATCCCGAAAAAATCCCGGATAAAAAGATTCATTGACATCCTATTTTACTGTTTAATTATTTTAATGGTGAATATTCTAGACCGGAGTTTTAAGGTCATACTTTCGTCCCGATAACTATGATCTATATTAAGTTCACGTAAAGTGATATTGTTGTAGATGATTAACTTACTGTTTTGAATCATTTCAATTTAATACATTATGATTAGACACTGACCTCTATATATGCAAGTACTTGTATATATAGAGGTCAGTGTGATTAGTGAATTAAATTCATTCGACGACACACACGGTCAGTTCAACTGATCATTCCAACTGATTAGTTCAAACTAAAACTGATATTTTTTTAAAATATCGGATTTTCAATATATCGATAAATAAACTTATATATAAAAGTCCGATATTGATATATTTATAATTACCGATACATTTCAGATTACTCAAATTATTCAAATTTATAGATACAGATTATTCATACGTTATACATACATGTTTAAATAATCATTTTCATAAATTCATTAATAACCGATAACAATAAAATACATGTATGACTATAACCTAGTATTCTACAAGGTTTATCAACTCACGATAAATGACTGTTGTTATTTTTTTATTATTATTTACTAGCTGAACCGACAGACGTTGTCCTGCCAGTTAATATTATAGGTTCACAGATTACCTTAGGTGGTAATCTGACCACCTAAGGTAATCTGTGCGTAGGTTCTATTAGGCAACGTTTTTTATTTTAGCGCATGTAAAATTTATTAACTGCAGGGCTTGATTGAAAAACAGCAAATAAATTCAAACATTTTAAATTCGGTTTTAGACGTCTAGATAACCGATGACATACAATACATTGAATTTTAGTATGTGGTTTGACACCTTTTCTACGTAGGAGTCCGTATGAATAGAGTTTTAGTTTAGTTTTAGTTTTACTATTTTATATATTTCAACCACAAATAGCAGTGTGTGCACTGCTGTGTTCCAGTCTGGAGAGTATAGAGAAGCAGTGTAATGGTTAACTCGCCGTGAGAAATTCCATCATAGTCCTTAAAGTTGAGAAGGGAGGAGAGATGAGGCCTTTTTGTTTCATGTTGGCTACAGTAGCCTTACCATCGTTTGTTACTTTGGATTTGTAAAGAAAAACATTCCTGACTATAATCTAATATCCTCACTAGGATTATCACTGTGACGTAATCAATTCGTGTTGTTGAAGATTTTTTTAACCTCTTTTATTAATTTATTTAAACGTATAATAAATAATATGTTGGTGAAGAAAAACAAAGTCCAATAAAATAATGTTACCCTCATTGTACTCGCGAAGATATAAAAAAGTCTTTGTGAGTAAAATTATATCTACAATCTACATACCAATTTAAAAAGAACAATCGAACCGCGGTAAGCGCACCGCCAGAGCAGCAACATTAACAATGCGATGGTATTACTTGTTTAGCGTTGTAGCGTGGAAAGGTATAGCATCCACGACAATATCATTACGTTGTAGAGGTATGCCACAGCCACATTATGGTCGTAGCACAAATGGATCGGCTCAACCGAAAGGGGACCGCGCTCTCACAGAATACCAGCGTAATATAGCAGCTCAATGCAGCTCTGTTTTGTATGGTAAGTGCAGAATACCGGAGACACTTTTTACTGGAGATGGGCATTCCATCTTAGTTCTCAGAGGTAGCAACACATCTGCATTTTGATTATTAATCGATGATAGATGTAGATGTCTATGGACCACAGAATCCACTTATCATCAGGTAGACTGTGTCCTCGATTGTAATCCTCACTCTATAAATTACCAGTCCGATCACCAACTCCATCGTAAGTACCTATAAATCACACCTAAAAAGTTTTGCATGTTATTTGACGAATTTTTCAAATAGCTGATATGCTGCAGTAGAAAAAAAGGTAAAATTACTGAAAGTTTTTTCTTTTATTTGCTTTTTAAGATATTTGATCAAAATCGCTAGCACAACTCGTTGTCGATAAAACTTTTCTAATCTATAAAATAAAGTATTATCAAAAGTTTTTAGAATTCAATAAATATAATTCTAAAGGTTCAACAGAAACTCTATTGAAATGTGTACGATAATACATTAAGTAAGGAACGATCTGATAAAAATGGATTTAAACCTTAGAACTTAAAATATAAATAACAAAATTGCTAAATCACGCTTATAAAAACAAAGCACATTCTCACACATCTCACGACAGGCCTTCCATACAAAGTGGGGCCAAGTGGTAGTAGATATAATCTATTGTTTATAAGCGTTTTTTCACAAACTAAATTGGAACATTTACAACACCATACTTATTCAAAACTTGGCTGTGACATACAATCTATTCAATCTATTAAACAAGTGTTTTAGTTACATATAGATATAACATACAGAATAAAAATAGGTATGTTTATGCATAATGATAATTTATATCATTCTAGAATTTGAAATCGCATAAACTTTTCAATATTGCAGAATACTATAAAATACGTAAACTACAATGCGTAGATTCAGATGAAATGTCAGAAACAAGAAGACAGTGAAAGAAATCTAAAAAAAGGGAACGTGTTTTGTGGCATTCCTATGTTCAGCAGTGGACTTGTGATGGGCTGTAATGATAACGATGATGATATTTAACGCACACTTACAACATTTTCACTAAAAAAAACCCTATATAAGTTAATGGAATAAACCAACTTTACGATTTAAACTTCTTTCCCACACGGAAACCTTGACAAAATTCTAAAAACTTTGTTCTGATATATTTAGAATGTATTTCGATGAAAGAAGCAGGGAAAAAGGAATATGTTATAAAGCAATTCAAAGTCAGCCTGTTCGGATACCGTTGTACATATATAATAATATTGAAATGAACAGAAACCATATAACTGTTACTCGTAGGTTACGTTCTAGGCGGATGAATATTTGCGATATTTTTCACATTATAGAGGTCCAACATATTATGCTAGTCGAATATGTCAAATATCAAAGGGAAAGGGAGAATCTGGTGCAAAAATTTAATATTAATTTGTTTGAAACGGGTTGGTTATTGAGTATACTACGAGTATACGGATAACACAAGCGGAGCAAAATCATAATTTTCACATTCTTACCACATTGATTCCCCCTTTCTAAATACCTACTTAGGATTTATTTAACAGGAACAAGGTATCTTACAATAAGGCTGACATATCCTTTAATAATTATTTATTTGCATAAAATGTAGGTAGATATTTTAAATAAAGATAGATAATAAAAAAACACTTGTGTTTTAATTAGGGTATAAGGCGATATAACCATCCATACTTATGTCTTATCACAAAATTTTAAATAAGTAAATGTAAACTCCTTCAACCTAGCTAGTGTATTACACCTGTTTCGTACAAATTATGCCAAAAAAAAGTATCTCACTTGGTGGAGCGCAACTTCACAAGCTGATCTGACCATGTTAAAGGTAAGCTCATATAACAATTTTATGTCTCATCCGCCTAAATATTCTACTGAAAACTAATCATGACAAATTATTATTAAAATTACAAAGCTGTTTATTTAGAGCTTGGTTCAGTCTTATCCGGTTAAGTGACTTTTGAGAATAAACTCTGTAAACCTATCACTGGAAATCAAACTCGGGTGGCTCACGTGAGGAATTAAAAGTAAATTATCGTCTAATTACAAAACGTGGTTCATTGATAGTCTTGGGTTTAAAGAAAAACCGTGGTCACGGAGTAGTTCCTAAATTTAGAATCTGTCAAATTATATACATATATTTTGTAATTAGTCTAAGGCTGAGATCTATAGACCGTACTTTGTTTTTCAGACTTTATTTTCGAGCTACGATAATGTCGGTATTTATAGAGCTAACTTGAAAGTCGTGCTGAGTGCACGCTTAGCAAAGCCTAAGTCAACGAAATCGATGACTTATGAAAAACTCAGGATTTTAACCAAAACCATAGTATTAATTTTAAATTGTCGATTTTATTGATTAAAACTACTTTTATGGATTTTATCGCATTTTATTTATATTAATTTTAATACCCAAAGTTTCGGGTGCTTTCCAGCACCCATGGTCACGGGGGGACATGGGTACTGGAAAGCACCCGAAACGTCGAGTATTAAAATTAATATAAATAAAACGCGATAAAATCCTTAAAAGTAGTTTTAATCAATGTATAGTGTTCGCGTAAATATAAGAAATCATTGGTGATTTTATGTTACTTTAACTATTTGTTATAATAAATAGGTAGTTTCAGGCTGTCTTCTAGTTTTAAATAGCATTAATCCATTTTCTATTTACGTCATTTCAAACTTATTTCGAATTTCTTAAAATCTTTTATCTTTTTTTGTGATTTTTGCACTCTTCTAATCCGTATCCCTTCAACAATCGTCGAATAGGCAGAAAAATAGCAATTTTAGCCAAAAATATAAATTATTATTAAATTTCTAAAGAAGATAGAATTTTCTTTATAGTCTCCATTATATCACAATGTCCTTAAACACTCCTGTAACCCACCAAGGTTGGGTTACAGAAAAGCCCAAAGAATGTCAAGTCCAAATTCGAAGTCCGGATTCGGAAGTAGGATCGGGAGTCCAAGTTTCAAAGCCAGTCGTAATAAAAGGATCACACATTTAAAATTTAAATAAAAACTTAAAATGCACACAATATCAATAAACCAAAAGTTTCACGTTTGTAACAGCAACTTGACAGGGCTTGACCGGCTGACGAAACGTTCGGTTTTTAGGGTTCCGTAGTCAACTAGGAACTCTTATAGTTTCGCCATGTCTGTCTGTCCTTCTGTCCATCCTCGCTTAATCTCTGTGACCGTTAGCACTAGAAAGCTGAAATTTGGTACCAATATGTGTATCAATCACGCCGACAAAGTGGTAAAATAAAAATTGGAAAAAAATGTTTTATTAGGGTAGCCCCCCTATATGTAAAGTGGGAAGTGATTTTTTTTTAATTTCAACCACCTGTTAGCTCACGAGGCCACGCGTAATATGACACTCCCGTTCGCTCGCGACCTTTTTTGGCGGGAAAATTTGCAAATTAGCAAATTTTTTTGCTATATTGCAAATTTTGCTATATTTTCACTTTGAGACAATATTTATGGATAAAACTTACAGGAATTCTTGTTGAATGTATAAACTATTGAATAAAATTATTTTGGTTGTTAGAAATTATAATAAAGTTCATAAATTACCCTTTATAGCATAAGTAGTAGTATATACTTCACTTTTAGTGCCAAAATTACTACTAATTTGAATTCTACACTTTTGTTTTTGGAGAAATTTATATGAAAATGTTTGGAAACATGTATATTTTTATGTTTTATGTGTTTCCATTCGTTACTCATACCAAAATATTAAAATATTATAAAAATTAAAAAAAAAATAATATTTTATCTGTATGACATTTCGAACAATATTTCTAAAATATGTTTGTGTGAATTTGAAATAAATACAACGTCATGTTATTTGAAATATATACGAAAACTATTTTTACTTACATTTTACACTAAAAATAAATGAGAATTTGAAAAATAACACATTTATAACTCACCTGCCAAAACGGGCTTTCCGGAATTTGAAGTACTTTTGGCAATTTACTTTTCACTTTTTATACCACAAATTACATATCTACGTGTTTACTATATTACAAGGAATATAAAAAAGTATAATACTTTCGTTTTTAGTCCAGACACAAATATAAAATTCTATAAAAAAGATGGAGCACCTTCAACAAAGTGACACGTGGAACGCCGGAAGTTCAGAGTGATTTCTTTTTTTTTTTTCTAAGAAACATTGCCAGGTTATGGTTTAAAATAAAAGAGCATATCTTTGTCTTTGATACTATTATCTATTGCATAGTGTCTTTGGTTTTGTTTTAATTAAAAAAATTATTTTTCAAAGGGTAGTACTTGTGGTACACATGTGTATCTTGATCGAGCGAGCGTACGATGTTTATGTTTGGTACACATGTGTATGCTAATCGAGTCTACAGGAGCGTGTGATATATTGTTGGAAAGGTATTTAAAAATGAATAGGGGTTTACTAAAATCATTTTTTGATAATATCAATAATTTCGGAAATAATCGCTCCAAAAGTAAAAAAACAATGTGTCCCCCCCTCTAACTTTTGAACCATAAGTTTAGAAAATGTGAAAAAAATCTGAAAAGTAGAACTTTATAAGGAATTTCTAGGAAAATCATTTTGAACTTGGATGGAAAGAACAGTACCCGCTACCGGGAGCAGTTGCAGGAGCGCGGAGCGCTGCTGGAGCGCGAACATAATGGATACCCACCTTTAAACTCATAAGTGGGAACACTTATTGTGAATGACGGGAAACTACGGAACCCTACACTGAGCGTGGCCCGACACGCTCTTGGCCGGTTTTTTGTTTTCTTATATTTTAAACTAAAATTCTTCGATTAACAATTAGTTGATCGAAGCTAAAATTAGCTAAATGTTATAATCACTTGTTTATGAAATACAAATTGGATTGTTATGGATATTTAAATATTAATTGTTTTAAATTTTATAAGCTTAACTTAATCTTAGCCCGATATAACTATAAATTCAGGATCAAAGAGTATGCAAAGTATATACTCAGCTAAGATTTTGTAAGTTAAGTCTGAGCAAAGTCAAAGTACGGTTTAGAGACCTTAGCCTAAGATACATTGGGTGTTTTAAGAATGAAAGGGTTAATTCGTAGGAGGTTCGGTATTTTGTTCCGCGAACACTTCTCTAGTAATCATGGTGGATGCTAACTCTTCTCAAAAACAATGTTTTATAATACGAGTTAACAATCATTCGTATGCTTATACCGGATTCATAGTGTCGTGATTGCTGAGCTAATTTCATAGGCCGGGTGCCATCGCGACGCCGACTTCTACCAAATTCTTTCTGCTTCCACGCTGACACGAATAATAATTTCATAATTCGCTTCCAACGGTTAGCTCACGTCTCTAAACGCAGACGTGTATTCGGAATATAATAATATCTGTTCTTTTAACGACAATAATAAATAAATTTTACACAGATCACACACAGTCATCGGGGTCTTAGATTTTTATCATAGTATTTGTCGGTCTGTTAATAAATAGTAGTAGTTTCAAAACTACAAGTTATAAAACTACTAAAATTCAATTCGATGTCTTTATCAAAGTTTACTGTTATTAGTATTCAAAAATATTTAAATATTTTCGAATACATAACAATTACATACTATACGCTCAATCGATATATCATTAATCCTGTCAAGCTGCTGATCGGTTGTAACACTTATACCAAGTTGGCTGACACTTCCACCGATAATGCCATTTACTTTTAAGGAGACAAATAAATGGCAGCCGTTATATTACAATAAGCCTTCATTATCTACAGTGTGACGTTTATTTATATGAAGTAATATTGTGTATTAAAAAGTAACCTAGTGTATGAGTGCTAAGAATTTGACTTTAATGTGTGAAACTTGTCAATATATAAGTAAATTAACAGAAGAAAGGATAAAGTGATATAAATTTATTAAAAATAATATAAAATACTACAGCCCATAACAAAGAGTATATAATAACTAAGTTAGTCAGTAGTAGAGCACAAGTATCTAAAAATAACTGGTGTGAACATATATTTTGTAAAGAAAAAGGATGACTCGTGAGCGTAAGGTCTACCTGATGGTAAGTGGACCCTGTGGCCTAAAGAAATCTACATCTATTCTCAATTAATTATCAACATTTAGATGCGTTATCAGTTATCACCCTTGAGGAATGTGATGAAATGCCTCGTTATTAGTAAAAATGGTCTCCGGTTCTCTACAATAACCATATGAAACACGGCAGATTTAAGCTGTTATTTTGCGATCTGTTAGAGCGCATCCGACCCCGTTCTTGGAGACCTATTCGTATGCAAACATATTAAAACTGCAGCGTGGCTCTACCACGTTATGTAGTAACACATTGCAGGGTGGGTTGTGGGGGTAAACGGTTATAGATAGACTAGTACCACGAGCATTAGTTGACAAGAACCAGGAGCTGTAAGGCCTGCAGGAGCAGCTCCTGGTTCAACGAAGATCAGCGACACCAGTGGCGCGCATTATCATTTATTAAAAGGTGTAAATGATAGCAACGTAAATAGAACGCCGATCTCGCCAATAAATCTATTTAATTAATAGTATCGCTTTGAACACATAAATAAAATGCTAACTATAAGAGCCGCATTCACGTTATCGTTTAACGCAAGCAATAAAATACCCCCGGATCCCGGATGGAGAAACAGAAAAACGGCGAGAAAAATCTACCAGCTCAGCGGATATGCGTGCAGCAGTGTTTCGTGGTAAATCCACGCTGCAGCTATGCATGGCTGCAGTATGATCTTACCGGTCAGGTAAAAAGATGTCTTGGTTTCTCTTTACTCAACATATGAAATTGAAACTCCCTGCTTTTTACTAAGGTTCTGTGTGAGAGCGATCCTAATGGTAAGTGGATGCTGTGTTCTATAGACATCTACATCTATTCTCGATTAATAATCAAAATACCTCGTTACCATTAAAAAAGGTCAGTCGGCAAGGAAGGGTTAAGTTTTTCGCGCGTATCTTGTATGAATGTAAAGTTCTGATAATTAAGGTATCGTTATATTAGTCTCAAAAACCCAAGTGTCTAAACAGCTGTTTGAATATATATATATATATATATATATATATATATATATATATATATATGTATATATATATATATATATATATATACACCGGCACAATTAGCGGAACACAAAAAAAAGCAGGATTTTAAAATCTTTTACTTTAGGAACCGGCCAGTTATGATATTTTTTTAATTTATTGTTAAATTTGAAAATAGAAAATTAGAAGACATACACTTTTTTCATTCATTTGTTTTATTTTCCCGAACAATTACGTTTTGTCAACTTGTTCGAGTAATAACTACGTAATTGTAATTTTTTTGAAAAATTGCACTTAATGATTTTCTATAAATTTGTTATTCTATAGGCAATTTTGTTTATTAAAAGCTCTTTATTATGCCTGACTTAACATCACTGGAAATCATTAGGGCTGATGAAATGAGAAGCAATGGCCATACCTACAGATCGATTGCCTCAAGGCTTCGTCGACCAGTATCAACGATTCATCGCAGCATCCAGCGGTACAGATCGTCTAATTTTCTTGTTAGGAGGAGGGGTCAAGGTAGAAAAAGATATACATCGAGGCGAGATGACTGTTATTTACAACTTGGAGTTGTACAATCTCGAAGTTCATTTCGAGATTGTACAAGCTGTACAATCTCGAAATGAACTGGAAGACGTTCGAGTAGTACGAGTAAGTGAGCGTACAGTTCGCAGGAGATTTGAAGAAGTTGGTTTAGGGTCGTATATACCTGCCAAAGGCCCAAAACTTGAGAGACGTCACCGCGTAAACCGATTAAGCTATGTGCGAGAACATCGTCATTGGGACTTGAACGAATGGCAGCAGGTTCTCTTTACTGATGAGTGCAGAGTTCTTTTAAAACAGATCGATGGGAGACAGCGAATATGGAGATGCAAAGGAGAACGCCACATACAGTCTAATTTTGAACACACAGTGGCTTATGGTGGCGGCTCGATTATGGTTTGGGGAGGGATATGTTTGGGAGCTCGCACGGAGTTAGTGATAGTCACAGGAGGGACCATGACAGCAGATCGATACATCAGAGACATTTTAGAAGAACATGTTGTACCATTTGCCCCATTTATTGGTGACGACTTTATTCTATTGCAAGATAATGCTCGTGCTCATAGTGCACAATCGGTACAGGCATATCTGAGCCACGTAGGTATACCGGTGATGCAGTGGCCAGCAAATTCCCCCCGATATAAATCCGATAGAGCATGTCTGGGACTTGCTAAAAAGAAGGGTTAAATCCAGAATGCCACCCCCCAACAATCTGAATGAACTTGGAAACGCATTACTTGAGGAGTGGGAGCGGTTGCCTCAAGAAATCATCGATAACATAATCTGTAGCATGCCCAGACGAATGGAAACCGTAATCAGAGCAAGAGGGGGAAACACTCGTTATTAATTTTGCTTTAATTTTATTGTTAAATCATTTAATGCTTACTTTTTTATTTTTTGTGATGGTTCATAATCATCTAAAAATTTCACTTATTCCAAATTTCTTTATTTTTCAATAAAAAATAACGAAGACTTTTCAAAGTCGTTGTTAAAAGATGTTAATCAATTTGTTATTTTGTGTCTAATTACATTTTCGTCAAATATATGCTTTATTATCTCATAGCCTCACTTTTTTTCTGTTCCGCTAATTGTGCCGGTGTGTATATATATATGTCATATGTTGAAAATTAATAAGGAATAATAATTTGATTTAAAAAGTTTATGATAAGATCATAAAAATGGGCCATGTTTGTATCGGACCTCGTGCTATTATATGAAATTTAGTTCATAAGAGTATGTTGGGACTCTAAAAAGTCTAAAATAAAATAAATACATAATTAAAAAAATCAAAAACCCGACTGCAAAAAACAATTTAAAAATAATGCACTATAAGGACCGAAACAAGATTTTGAATATAAAACAAAATTAAAATAAACTATAAACAAAGTAAACTCTACATTGGTTTAACAGATATTAAGAGCTGAAATCCTAAATTAAATACCCGCATTAAGTTTAGTAGCAAGCGGGACCCGTTAATTTTCTTTCCGTTTATAATTTGCAATTGGGTCCCGCCTGCTACTAAACTTAATGCGGGTATTTATCTTAAGCTTTCAGCCACTTTCAGCTCAATATAGTCTCTTAAACTGAAGTAGTGTTTACTTTGTGTATAGTTTATTATAATTTTGTTTTCTATCTTGTTTCGGCCTTTTTAGTGCATTATTTTTAAATTGTCTTTATTGAAGTAGGTTTTTTGATTGTTTTAACTATTTATTTTATTAGTCCTCAGGGGTGACCACGCATCCGAATTTTGATTCCTAATCAATGATAGATGAAGACGTCTATGGGCTAAAGTATCCGCTTACCTATGGCGGATGTTATGTGCTCGTTTGTCGCCCTCATTCTATAAAAGAATGTGGTTTATCATAGTATACGAGGCACACATTAATCCCTACATTTCCTACGCAACTGTATACACAAAGTATAATTTTAAAACCACCTGCCATTACAGCTAGTTAAATAGTACTGGATTACAATAGAACTAAATTAATATTCAAGAGTGACTCACAATACTCTTAACAGGCGAAAAAATAAATTCTAAAATAGGTCTCATTTAATACAGGTCAATGTTTCAGCAAATCGTGATCTATACTGTTGCAACAAGCAACAAGGCCGGCAACTGGAAGTTGTAGGGGTCAATCCTATTATATTTGTGCAGTTTTGTACTGTTTTTTGGCTTATAAACGTTAGGAGGGTTTACAGATTTTTTACAATGCGTTTCTTTGTTAGTTAAATCTAAATTATTCTGATTCATATATTAAGTTAATTTCATTATAGTAGAAAAGAGTAGAATAGTATAAAATAATTTTATCCCATACTATCTGATAACCATCGCATTATTGCCGTTGTGTGAAAATATCGTTTTTAGATATTCCAAAATGTATGGAGCCTGGATCAGGTCTCTGTTTTTTTATAGGATAAGGGTGACAAACGAGCACACAGTCCACTTGATGGTGAGTGGATGCTGTGGCCCATAGACATTTACATTATCATATTATCAGATGCGTTGTCACCCCTGAGGACTAAAATAGAATTCCTCGTTTCCAGTAAAAAAGGGTATCCGGATCTCTCACTCACCATATGAAACACAGCAGTATTAAGCTGCTATTTTACGCCGGTATTCTGTGAGAACATGGGCCTTCCCCGGTCAAGCCGACCCATTCGTCCTACAACCATAATATATTTTCAGCGTGTCTCTACCACATATAAAATTGTACACTATACTCAAAAATATTGGAAACACATTTTAAACGGTGTTCAACTGTCCAGTTATTTTATAATGGCGTTGTTTGCTGCTAAAGCACAAGAAATGACACTTGAAATTGCAACACACAAAACAACAAAAATCCGTCGGAGGTTTTAGCGGGAACTTGGCCGTCGACGGACTGTCGCTCCTGTTTTGTGGTTTGAATAATAGTTTGAAGTGGATTTTAATTCTTAAAAGTGATGTTACTTTGTAAATTAAGTGCCTGCGCGTACGAACTATTAGAGAAAACGACGAAACAAGTGCTTTGATGTTGATATTTATATCACTTGAGGTTTACCTCAAGTTAATTTGATCGCTTGGGCGCCTTATGAACTTGAGTGGCCGTCGTCATCAACAGTCCGCTGTGTTGGTCAAAACCTCCCAAAAACTGCGTAATGTGACGCATCAGCATATTGTGAAGAAAAAAAATATAAAATGAAGATACTAAAATAAATGATCATGCTCAGAAGGACTAGAACCCAGAGCCGTAAAGCCAGTTAAATAAAACAAAATACAAAAATCCGTCATGGTGGTAAGCTATTATTTTTATATTTTTTATTGATTAGTGACCTTTAACATGTTTATTTCTGTGGATGTTGAGGGTTGACTCCCGGAGGTATTGGGTGCGTTTGGCAGAAAAAAAGCGCTAGCAAGCGCTTACAAGCGCTAAAATAGTTTTCGGTCAGGACACGATTGCTAACTTAAGCAGCGCTGACACAATCCGCCATTTTGCTTATTTAATTTGTTTGTTTTGAAGTAGAAATTATAAGTTGTTTTGTGCAATATTAGTTTTAAATGACATGAATAGACATATACATGTTATTAAAAATTCATGATTGGTAAATTTTTAATATGAATACTTTACAAACATATAGTTAAATCAGGTTAGGTCCCCCAGTTAAAACTAACATCGTGTCCTAGAGGAAAATAGCTACTTACAATTTGACAGCGCTTACCGCTTACGATCGCCATTTTGCTTACAAGCGCTTGCTAGCGCTCTTTTCTGCCAAACGTACCCATTGTGTCGCTTAGTGGTTATTTAAATGTGTAATAATAAACAAAAGACCTAAGACCTACGTTATGAGCAGCTGCAAAAATGGAGCTACTTAATATGGAGCAAGAAACGATGGTGATTGAGTTTTGGTACTCTTACTATGTCTGTGAAAATCTTAAATGACTAATGCATGTAATAAATAAAGACCCGCTCCGGTGCGTTGGTAAATCTGGATTAGTCAGAATGTCCTCTTTATTGGCTAAGCATAAAATATAAGTCTATAAGCTTAGAGTAACAAAAATGGTGAGACGCCATGTTGAAAGTCTATAAATCGTTGATAAACATCAATTGTTTACCACGACAGGATACATTTAAATACATTATCTGTATTTTCCCGAATTCTAAAGATTTTTTCTCTCTTTTTTAAGGTAGTGTACATAGACCTGGACCATTTTGAAACATCTCATTTGAAAGGGTTATATTGTTTAAAGAGGAATGATAAAAATTTGTCGGTACGATACGTGCGCTACCTACTGTAAGTAAATTGTACTTTGCCTATAACCTTCGCCCAAGTGCAAGGAATAAGTTGCCAAGGTTTTACCGATTCTGATGAACGGTACGGCTGAGTATAAAATATTAATAAACGAACATTAATATTTATATATTAGAAGATAGATTACAAGTAACTCAAGTAAGTAGGAGTAAAAGTGGAAAAAAAATCTCCGTCCTTGGAAGAACCAGCAAGAAATCCAGCAGGACGTGTTGTTTTCAAAGGAAAATTATGCATTGAAAACACAGGCTTTTAAGACGCTGCTGCTGACTCAATTTCCCTCAGTCGCCTCTAACGATATTCACGGATAATACGAGATAGTGGTTACGCCGTTACTTCACACACACAATTTTTTATTAATTAAATCCTTCACTCACTCTCAATCTCTTTCACTCGTAATCAATTTCTTATTTTAAGAGTAATTTTCACTATTGGACCTTATATTAGACTCATCATTTGATAGTGTTCTTTGTTCTTCTTCTAACTACAAAATTTGTTTTCCTGATCACTCCACTTATTTCTTTGCAACTCCTTACCAGACAACATCAGGAAAGTACCCAATGAGTACGCATAGCAATAGAGTAAAAAATAAAGAGTTCGCACACGCAGATTGTAAATTAAATAAATTAAATTTATTATAGTATATTTAAAGTGTACGAACGAGTTGAGCCTAGACGATGGTAAATGACAACCGATGTCCATAGAAATCTGTTATCAACTTTAATACTTTGAACAGAGAAGGTCACACATGTTTTATCTGAGGACTAAGCTAACTGCGTTTCAGTTTGAAGGGTAACCCTCTGTTACCCTTCAAACTGAAACGCAGACAGGATTGCATATTCAGGTTAGGAACAGTTAACGACTGGAGTTGAATAATTTGTAATTTCGCATTTCGTAATATATGATAATCCTCCAGAACGAATTTTCGGCCACGGCCGAGACGAAACGTAACGGAGACTAGCCATCCGCGCTGGATAGGATTATAGTGCCCAAGTGTATGCTAAAGCACGGGTGCACTCTCTATTCCCTTACTCTCAAAGTATGATGAGACGGTAAACCGACACGGCCAGAGAGAAATCAGGTGCAAGAACAACGGCTTTACGTGCTTTCCGAGGCACGGGAGTGAGACACCGCTAGCTTCATGACTCCGGGCAGCTATTGAGAATTTCTTGACGGAAAAACTCAATAAATTATTTTTGTCACGTTTACAACCACTGACTAACGAGGCAGTCTGAGGAGGTTAAAATCATTAAGCCACTGACGTTTTTATTTGATTGTTGATTAAATGACAGAATAATTGACTCTTTGAATGTAATTTAGTTATTATACTATTATGTGTGTTATTATATATGTGACTCAGAAAATGACAACTTTAATAATAGTTGTCGTTATCCGAGAGTAGGCTAAATCTAGAACGCTCTTAGATATTTCTATGTGATTATTTGGTTACTACCCGACTCGTTGCAGCCATAAAATAAATAATTGTGGAAATATCGTTTAAACATGGAAGAGTTATATTATTTAATTAAAAATAGTAATACGTTCATTGAAGTTAAATGATATGTAACTTTCAAATAAATTATCGGTACACGCGCGCTATCTGCTCTAAGTTGGTTAGTGCAAGTTTTAGCGCAAGCTGATGAACGGTATCGCAACGCATTAAATATGAACAAACAAACAATATTTTTTACATATTAGATTTGAATAAAGTCTACGTAATAGTATTAAGCTATTTTTAACATGCTTTATATTAGTTTACCTTGAACGTATGTTGTCTGTATTAAGAAATTCATGATCAATCCGTGTTGTTTAATTTTTATTAATTTTAGGCCCATAATATACATTTAGTTTAGTTATTACAACTTTAAATGACAGATAATACATGAGTTTGTTAACAACTCAATTTGAATTTCGAGTGTGTTCTTGATTAAAGTATTGTAATTTGGAAATGTTTAAGCGATTAGTCACAATTGTTTAGAATTCAATTGTAATATCAATGGAAACAAGGTAGAATTAAAGAACAAAAGGTAACACAATCGGTTTGTGCTAGACAAATTATTGGTTTACCTACTTTATTTTTTGACTGTTAATAAGTCGTAATCCGGAAATATTTGTTAATAGTAGCCGATTGTGAGGCACACTACAAGAATACATATATACAATATATATATATATATATATATATATATATATAAACAAGATCACGGGGAGGGGGGGGAGGCTGAGGTATTTGACGTCCTGGTTTCATTGTTAACGAAGTCTACCTTAAATTTTAATTTTTGATTACCAAAAGTTAAAACACAAAAGAACACCGATTCCTACTACGGAAGCCCATGGAAACCTGCAACCAATTTTAAATAACGCAAACTACGGGAGTGTTCCCACTACTGAGAACGAATGTGGAATACCTTCCAGCCTGTGTGCTCCGAACAGCTAAAAGAACCTTTTTACCGCATCGATTATTGGTAGGTACTTCGACTTGGTGGATGCAGATGGCTCGAGACCGTCAAGAAAGGCCCATGTTAACCAGTGAACTGTGTGACGATGGTGATATTCCTTTAAGAACTTTCATATTACCTACCAAAAGTACTCCGTCATTTCTAATAAAACATACTTATGTTTTATTTATAAAGCTAAAACACTAAATTTCTTAATATTTAAAACAACTTTGTTATAAATCAAATTAATATTCAAACGTTCGAGTTTGACTGCATTTGAAAATCCAGTGTGGGTGGTACGGTTTCATCCTCCCCTTATAAGTGTTAAAACAAAAATCTATATCAGTTAGAGGAACACCGATATATTATTTTATTACTTGTAGCATTTTATTTTTAAAATAATTTGTGTTTATATTGAACTGTTATCGAATATATTAACTTTTTTCTTCGCACACTGAAAAGGGTTGCTGCCTTGTCTGCGTATTCGATTCATAAGTAATAGATTTAAAAAAGAAACACCTGAAGCAACTTGCGCTGTAAAAACTGAACACGGAAAAGAGGCAATCCTCGCCTGTTTCTGTAGTCTACTCAGTAGGGGGCTGTCAAGCGATTGACAATGAAAGATCCCATTGAAAAGCAACGTGCACCTCGCGCGGTTATTTAACGTTGCAATTGGTCATGTTGTTTCAATCGGCATTCATTTTGCGCGCAATTTGTTGCCAGCGACGCGGTAACAGGTTATCTGCGCGCGAGCAGCTTCCGTGTTAGTCGTAACACATAGTGAACCTGTATTCAGCTACGCAGAATCCTGCAACGGTATAGATAGATACGCTTTTCGATTTTATTATTTAATTTAACTAGTTATTAAGTTCTCACTATTCAACAAATTTGTAACAGCACTATGCTATAAAAAAGGTTATTTTATTTTTTAACACTATACTATATGAGACCAGCATTACTAGTGTTAGGGTATTCGGTTTTATGCTGATCAACCCATCAGCAAAGCGTGGTGAGTGTTCAAAAATATTTTATGTTATGCAGTTATATGGCGCATTTGATTTCAATTCAAATACGAATACTTCTCGTACTTAGATAATAATATGCCATCAAAATCATAACTTGTAAAAAAAAACAGGTCTCGCAACTCAGTTTAAAACTTAAATGATTTCTAACACTGATATGGTCACTAAGGTGTTGTTAGGTTAGCTAATTACGTAATAACTTAAAACAGAAGAAACCTTAAGTAGGGATTGAATAAATTAATCGACTTCGTATTACATGAATTTCACAACTTTTTACGGTAGAAGAACTGAGTTGCGACACTTGATTTTTTTTACAAGTTATGTTTTTGATGGCATCTCATTTCTTTTTGTAGATAGTCTTACTTATTTCTTTTTCTTTCCGGTACCTTCTACTTCCTGAATACCTACAACGTGCGTATCTACACTTATTATACACACATATACTGGTACAATGATTCATTCATTGCAAATGTAACTTTGTAATCCTATATATTTATATGATATTACAAAGTTATTTATGCAGTTGTGTATCTAGAAAGCCTGATCGAAATTGAAAATTATTTTAGTTTTTCCTTGATTCATATACTAAACACTAATTGTATTCTAAATTTGAAGCTTCTATGTCTGCTAGAAGTGCCTTAAAGATTTGATGATCGGCCAGTCAGTGAATGACAAATGTAAGAAATTTGACTAGTTATAATTCTTAAACTACTGGTTCAAACTGAATGAAATTTGAAATATACCATGTTTATACAATGCTTGCTTGGTTAATGAAAATTCAGGCTTCTAGTTTCGTCCGAAACAAAGTTATTGGGGGTCGGAAATGGCCTGAACTGCTTCGAGAAAAGTATGGTACGGCCGTGCCGCTTTTTTGCTCGACTTGGCAGATCTCAATCTCACTTCCACTCTGTTTAATACAGCCTAAATATCATAATTTCAACATAGTTCGAAAACATTACAACTAATATATTAAGACCTTATTTGTTTGAAGTTGAAGCTACTAACAATTTACAGAATTTTTAGCATTTATATTTCTCTAATACTGTTTAGAAATACTCGCATTTACATAATGGTAATGTAACGGATGCTCCAGAGGCACCACATAGCGCTTGGCCGACAATCACGGTAGTATACTTTCTTCCTCTTCATAAAATATTTATGTATGCTTGTGTCATATTATTTAAATAAAATTCAACTGTTTTATTCTACAACAAGATAAAAAGTCTATTATTGTGTATTCTTAGCTGATTCGACAACATTTATATACCATTTACCACTAGTAACGTGTTCCTTGTACCGTAAATATGTGAATCAAATGCAGATGGCGCTCATCGATACGACGATAATATACTGTTATTCCCGCTTTCACCATATCGAATGCAGTGAAAATAAAAAGTGCAGCCGTTCGTAAAACACTATCACATAATAATAATTTCATTCATATGTTTCATAGGATTCAGGGAAAATAATAGAATATGATTTTTCTAATCAGAGCAACTTTTTTCAAAAACACCAACGCAATTAAATTAAAGAATTTATTTCGTATGTATTTTTATGTTGTATGTTACCTTGGAGGATTTTTTAATAATAATAAGGCATTTTTATAGCAAGATGTCCACCACATTTTTTTATAGAATAAGGGTGACGAACGAGAACACAGTCCATCTGATAGTAAGTAGATGCTGTGGCCCATAGACATCAAAATCTGACCTCGATTAAGGAACAAAATGCGGATGCGTTGCCACCTATGAAGACTAAGATAGAATACTTTGTTTCCAGTAAAAGGGTCTCCTGTTATCTACACTCACTACAGGAAACACAGCAGCAATGATCTACCATTTTACTCTGGTATTCTGTGAGAGCGTTGCCCTTCCCCGGCCGAGCCGATCCATTCATACTGCAACCACAATATGGCAGCATAACGCAGCAGCATGGCATTACCACGTAAAAATATATTCGGAGTAAAATATGGATGCACCAATTATGAAAAGAGCATTGCTAGCATATTCTCGTGATCTAGGGATCACTAGTGTCAACACCTACTATCGCACTTATTGAGTAATATTGAATCAAATCATGTGATAATGTGGGATGTTTAATGAGCGGTAGTTTTTATTGGTTCAAGCACAAATGCAAATACCAATTGTTTACTAACGTACACAACGTAACGGTTGGCACTTTGTCTCGAAATTTTGGGTCTGAAGAATTACAAACATTCCATGCCCATTATCGCGTAGGTGTGTTGAGTCAAGAGAATTGAGAATGAGACTCGAGTCAAGCGCAAACATCTAGTGTAGATAAGTTGCTAAAATAGAAGTAATAACGTGTAATCATTAAAAAATAATGGAATAATCATTGTATTACCGGGCACACACCATCTCTAATTTTTAAAAGAAAAATGGGCGTGGGCGTTCCGTCTGGGAAACCATAAATGGTCACCAATTGGTTGCTCTTAGAAACAACAGACTTGCCTATTGTTAACGGACCAGTTAACAATAAGCAAGTTTGGAGCATTTTTGGATATGTGCATTTTAGAAAAATCCCGGATGAATACTTGAGCCGGTTTTCATTTTGCAATTACACGTGGAAAGAAGGGGGAATTACAGTTGGTTCGCAAAATATAAAAAAATTGACACATGAAAATGTTTCACTTTCAACAGTTACTAAGCGTAAAAACTGGTAAGGCAGTTTTTTTATTTTTTTTTTAAACGTTACCTCCGTATTAGGATTTTCTCCTGTATCGTGGAGGCAGTTTACTAACATAAATTGCACAAGGACAAACATCCAGACCCGGAACAATTATTCGTAGGCCATACAAATACTTGTTCCGTGCGGGATTCGAACCCGCGGCCCCCAGCGCAGCCGTCAGTTACATAAGATATTCAAAAAACCAAGTATATCTGTAAAAAAAGACTGTAATTAAACTATTTTTTTAATCCGTAAAAGTAGTTTTATTCCTTAATTATTATATACTTTTTATTGCACACATAAAATTTTAATGAACACTGTCTACGGACTTTATATATTAATTTTTTGGTAAAGGAGGATGGTTCTATTGCACAAAACGTACAATCGTCAACAAATCAAAAAATAGCGAACCACTCAACTGAAATCACTTCCATCAGCTTTATATTGCAATTATATAATAAAACAGTTTACCAATAGCAAGTTAGACTGTGCCAATAGCTAGAGGAGATTTTAATTAATACTTCTGACGTCGTTTTAAAATTATTTATTTCGATATTATTAAAAAAAGGTTATTCAAAATAATTTCACTTGGATGGCAGTTGGTCGATATGGATGTGAACAAGATATCTTTCGAAAAATTGAACTCATCACTTTGATTTTTGTTTATTAGCTTTAAATTTTAATCTTTACGAAGCTTTTTGAATTTCGCTAAACCGTAAATTTGTAAACCGTCCCGTTCATTAATATTTGACTATTTTTTTCGATAACAAAATACGAATCAGCGGTATCAAGCAGTCAAAAGAAATTTCGCGCTAATTAAACGGAAATAGTTTGGTTGTGGTTTTAAACGAAAAACGTGTTTCGGTAATTAATAAAAGTAAATCGATTATTGTTAATTACATGAGCGTTCGAGATTAATTTTGAATTTTCCAATTTAAAAGTTCGATTTTTTTAAATTGCACACTTCTATGTTTTTAAAATGTTTAAAATATGGAAGATCACCTTTCTACTCATTACTAACTTCTCTCAATTACAAGATTAAGCTGAGCTGGAAACAACTTCTGGTTTACTCTTCTCAAAATTATTCTTTCATGTTGCATGAATTCCTAATAAGGGCTAATAATCTAACGCTCACCAGATGTCGCTGAGATGAGTTTTTAATTTCCCGCTAAGAAAATTGAAAATTTTCAAAAAGCGGGAAGTTATTGTTTCAACACCGTTTTTCGAAAATTGAGTTTTTTTTTTTATCAAATGTTGACGCTTTGAGGTCACAGAAAGGCAAAAATTGAATTTTGTAAAATTAAAATTCTTTTTTGGCTTAGATTGTTCAAAAACTTTGTTTAAATAATCGAGCCATTTATTATTTAAGCGTGAGAAAATATTTACAAAAGTTTACAAATTCTGGCAATTATAGTAGTGCTTAAAACTAGTTTTACTTTAAATATAAATAATGTTTTCATTGTACCGTTTTTATGTTCATTGCAGTATTTTATTGTATACTTAATTGATGTGAACCAATCATGAGCTCTCTGTGTAGTGGATTAAATAAATTTGCATAAACGATTTGTACAAACCGTTTCCCACGTGGGTTCTTTAACGAGCCTACCTGCTTAGGTCTATCGACTGATGTTTGGGAAATTTTAATTTAAAATTAACATAAATTAAATTTAATATAAGTTATAGAGTAATAACTGTCCAGTGGTCAATTAAAATTTTACGTTAAAAATGCATATTATACCGCGACATTCTCTTTTAGATGACTATGAATAATTTTCTCGATGTTTTGTCATTAAATGAAACCGGCTTTCTTTCATTTGCAACTTATTATTATGTAAAATATTGTAGAATTAATATAAAACTTCTACTATATTTACATGATAATAAGGTAAGGTCTAATTTTTTGAAGAGGTTTATGAATATAATGGTTTTAATATAAGCCTAATTAAGAAAGTCTAGCGATGACGTAGGTAATAAAATTCCATGTCTCGTATTAAAGGCAACATTTTCTTGCCGACTTCAAAAAGACTTATACGTGGTAGAGCCATGCTGCAGTTATATTAGTAGTATAGTTGTAGCACGAATGGGTCGGCTCGACCGGGGAGGGACCACGCTCTCACAGAATACCAGCGTGAAATAGTAGCTTAATGCTGCTGTATTTCGTATGGTGAGTGTAGAGATCCGGAGACCCTTTTTACTGGAAACGAGGCATTCTATCTCAGTCCTCACGGGTGACAACGCATCTGCATTTTGATTTTTAATGGAGGATAGATGTAGATGTCTATGGGCCGCAGCAACCACTTACCATCAGGTGGACTGTGTGCTCGTTTGTCACCCTATTCTATAAAAAAAAAGAATGTCTATACTTACATTATTTCTTAGTTGTAACTTCTAAATGTGAAAATATTTTATTGATTTTCGTTCTTTGAAGTCGGCTTTTTTTAATCAATGGTTAATTACTTCCAGTCCATAAGTGTATAAATAAAAAGGTCTTTGGTCGTAAAGTACAAGCATACTGTGCACAAAAAATATAGAATTTTTAAATCAGGGCATAATTGACACATATTCACAGGGAAAAGCTCGGAATAGAATAAAACGACGATGCCTCAAACGTTGATTTGGCGGTCTAAGTGCGGTTCCGCTGGTAATTTAGATGCCAACAAATAAAGGCTTTAGCAAATAAAGGGACTATAAGTAAAGCTAAACTTTTACGGAAATAATGGCGTTTTCTTAAATTATTTTTAAACTCCCGACGTTTCGAGTGTTTTGCAGTTTTTTACGTGGTAGAGCCACGCTGCAGCTATATTATAGTTATAGCACGAATGGGTCGGCTCAACCGGGGCAGGACCACGCTCTCACAGAATACCAGCGTAAAATAACAGTGTAATGCTATTGTGTTTCGAATGGCGATTGTAGAGAACCGGAGACTCATTTACTGGAATCGAGGCGTTCGATCTTTGTCCTCGGAGGCGACAACGCATTAACATTTTTAACCTTAGTTGATGATAAATGTGAATGTCTATGGGCCGCAGCATCTACTTACCATCAGGTGGACTGTGCGCTTGTTTGTCACTCAATCCTATAAAAAAAACCTATAGTCATGATCCCGTGCTCCCCTCGTGACCCCCATGGTCAGGAATATTAAAATAACTTAAATAAAATATGAAAAATCCCAGAATGTATAGAAGTAAGATACAACGCATACAAATAAGAAATTATGGGAAGGAAGCGTGCAGTAGTGGTGTAAGAATTTCCAGTACCCCATATCGTCCCGTGGGTGTCGTAAGAGGCGACAATAAAAGACAAGCAAAGAGATAATGAAACAGGATATAGGCAGCAGCATCTTCCTGATAACAACTCAAAATACTAAAAACTGCGGTTCCAGCCCACATGCCATGCGTGGCATCTACTACAAAATCCTCCCACGAGGCAGGAGCCTGAGTTCAGCAGTGGACTTTTGAATGGAAAAGAGCACCGTGGCCAAGGAATTTATACGTGGTAGAGCCACGCTGCAGCTATATTATGGTTGTAACACGAATAGGTCTGCTCGACCGGGGATGGAGCCCGCACTCACAGAATACCAGCGTAAAATAGCAGCCTAATGCTGCTGTATTTCGTATTGTGAGTGTAGAGAACTGGAGACCAGTTTTACTGGAATCGAGGCATTCCATCTTAGTCCTCGGGGGTGACAACGTATCTGAATTTTGATTCTTAATCGAGGTTAGATGTAGATGTCTATAGGCCACAGCATCCACTTACCATCAAGTGGACTGTGTGCTCGTTTGTCACCCTTATTCTATAAAAAAACTTCTTTTGGTGAGAAAAACGCTTCTTAAGCCACAGTTTAAGCCCAGACCGTCAATAAACCACGTTTTAGAATATGACGAAAAGAGCTGCAAATCTTGACTTTTATTTTTACTGATAGTAGTAGAAAAAAGTAACTATAATTTTATTATAAATAGTTTACCTGCTCTTTGGAAACAAAGGCTCTGTATTTTTAATATAATGAAACACCTGTCCAGCCAATTAATATAAAATTTGTAGTTCAGATAAAATATCCGAACATAACAATGCGATGATGATTCTAAGAGGACTTTAAATTAAAACTATTGCTAGCATTGAGGTATTACCACTACGTAGTATAGTTCGATGATTGCTAGTTCCTCCAAAACGTTGGATTAAGCTGTTACGTAAGTTATAAAGACGCACTTTATCTAAAACACATAGACAGCGTTTTTTGCAATAACTGGCCAAATTTGCAGAGAAGGTTAAGAATTTTAATAAATGATATAAATATAATCGACTGACTAACTCATCACGATATCTCTAAACCTATACACCCGATCAACTTGAAATTTAGTATAGTTTTAGTAATATAATTTATATCTACCATATTATCGTCTATTATCGTGCGCTCAGCGAAGCGAGCGGGTATTATCTTTAAAATTAAAAATGCGTGGTATGCATCACAGAGTAAAGACTCGGTTTCTTTACTCATGTGGTATATATTGGTGGCATTATTTTAACTGCGCTACATTTGTAAGGGCCGATCGGTAGGCAAAACCATTGTTGCCCGTAAATCACATTCAGTTTGGGATAATTTCAAATAAAAGTAGAAGCCTTATTTACTCGTATTCTCAAAAACTGCAATAACGGTATATAATTTATATATTTGTACTTAATTTTAAAATTTGCCTACTCTTTGAAAAATTGTAAACACTGTAAAACACTGTATTTAACGTGATTCTTAATAATATTGTTTTTTTTTTGTTTGTTGAAAATGGACTTTCATTTATTTTGTATAATATTATATATCGAAGGAGTAGCAAACGTAAAACAGCCGCATATGTGCTTCGTGTAACATGTTTCGTACGTGTGTGGTTTCATACGATGAGTGAGGTACGAGTACACCTCGGTATACCGAGGAATGCTTTTACTGACGTCTATGAGTAATAGAAACTACAGGTCTACCTGATGATATGTAGTTTCTATTCCTTGTATGTCTACTCGCTTGTTTGCCTTATAAACATATAATAAAACATAGGTAAATAAATAAATCAATAAACTGTAATTATAAAATACACGACCGATTAAATAGATTTAAGATGTTTATTACTGCATTCCTTATGCTGTTCAACCTTGGCCAAAGCATTTATATTAATAATATCGCCAAAAATTTTCATAACAAATTTGCCAGTTACGATGCAGCATTTTTGGTAAAATATTAAAATGACGTTAGTGTTTTACCCTATCTGAATGTCACAGCGACTTGAATACTTCCAGAAACTAGTAATCCGGAAAGTAAAAATCATCAGATAGAGTAGCTCACGTTCTGATGAGGTCCGGCCCTTACTCGGTGACCGGGCGTCATGGGCCGCTTTGACGTCTGTGGATGGCGTGCACTTCTCGTTCGACGTCGCCCAAAGCATTGTCCGAAAGCCATTCGATACTTAATAACGGTTTTTTAACTTCTCGCTTTTCGATTTTTTAACTTTTTGGTTTTCATAAAAATCAATGATTTTCATAAAAAATCGGGAAATTATTGTTTTTACCTCGGTTAGTTCGCATCAGATCTTGACGGTCCTAGGAAGCTTAGGAAGTTATTCCGGTTATTTTTGCGATAATATCCGTATGTCTGTAGGCGTGTACGTGCGTGCGTGCGTGTGTGTGCGTGTGTGTGTGTGTGTGTGTGTGTGTGTGTGTGTGTGTGTGTGTGTTTGCATGCGTGTGTGCGTGTATGCGTACATGTGTGTGCGTGCGTAAGTGCGTTCGTATGCAAGCATGTAAACATCTCATAATTTTGTAACGGAGTGTCCGAAGAAATTGCCTTGATTGCCGTAAATCATATCAAAATCGGTTAATTTGTTCGTGAAATGTTCAATAAAAAAACGTGGATTTTTAAATTTATAATATATATCAAACGAGCATACGCACCGAGCGGCGCACGGTAATAGATGATAATAAATAGGTATAAAATATTAAAAAAAAATATGGCACTATCGTAAAATTCATTCGTAGTGAGCGTTAACATTGCGAAGTGAGTAACTATACTAAATTTCAATTCAATCTGGTGTGTAGTTTAAGACATATTGTGATGCAGAGCATCAATGGTTCCTAAATTTACATTTATTTATTTTATTTTATTTATTTATTTAATCTTCATTATACACCTTATATACTAAGGGATATAAACGCGGACTTAATGCCTTATGGCATTCTCTGCCAGTCAACCCTGGATGATTTGAGAAACTGCGGGCAGGTGTAATCAATCACTTCATAAATAAATAATAGTGATATAAAACAAAATAAAATGCAAATGAATAGAATAGGTATATAGTTAGTAAAATATACATACTTACTTAGTATATAATATAGGATAAATAATAAATATATAAACGGTTACTTCTATACAAAACTATAAGTAAATAAAATATTATGAGACAAAAATAAAATAACTATATATATATATAAGCCGGTGCTTGACTACAATCGACCTGGTGGCAGTTGGAGACGAAGTTTTAGACGTAAAATCGCACTGTCTTAGCGTATCGAAAGCCTATTCACGCTTACCTAGACGCCCAGATTGTATTCGTAAGAAAAGACAGACGTCGGCAAATTATTCAACTCCCTTGCTGTACGGATTACGAAAGTCGAAGCTAACCGTTATATTGCGTTTTATATCATTGTAGAGTAACGCTCCAGCTATTTTATGATAGCAGCAGGAATGGTTTAGCTTGATCAGGGTAGGACCACGCTCTCACAGAATACCAGCGTTCAATAGCAGCTTATTGTTGCTGTGTTTCGTATGGTGAGTGATGAGAACCGGAGACCATTTTTACTGGAAACGAGGGATTCTATCGTAGTCCACAGGGGTTGCATCTACATTTTTATTCTAAATCGTGTATAGATGTAGGTGTTTATGTGTCACACCATCCACTTTCCATCAGATAGTCTTTGCACTTGATTGTCACCTTTATTCTATAAAGGAAAATATACAAATAAAACAGATTTGTAACGAAGTTGTCTTCATTTCCTCGTAAGATGTATTTCGTTATTCACTACTTAAGAAGTATGTTTAGATTCTGACCCAATATTTATAATCTTGTGTATCTCAGCCTTAAATATATAAATCACACAGCATCGAAGGTTCGTAACTACTATCTTGCGGTCTTAAAAGCACAGCTTACCATCAAGTGTTCAAGTTTTTATAAAATTTTGATATAACATATTATTCTTAACTAAGCGTTCGCCGTAATGTTATAACCCTAAAGAGTATAATTTGCAGGAAAGAGAGGAGGACTCGGCTAAGTACTTGATAATAGTAATCATCCAACTAATATAATGTCTTCACTAAGTATTAAAAAGAAGAAGTTTAAACTATATTATTTTCTTTCATAATTTCTTTTGTTTATTTTTTATCTAAAATATATTATCAGTTTCCTCAGTAATACAATTTAGACACGCACCTAATACTTTATTTTAGTTTTTATGCAGTTTTTACGAATCTTACCAAAACTAAGTCATTGCGTATTACCATCCTTAAAAGTAATCTAGTACTGGCTTGAAATTGTAACAAAATAAGACGTATATAATATGATACTTAACACTGTGGGACCATGTTCACTAAGTCGAAGCAATTTTAATAGATAATTAAAAGTTTTAATTAAATGCTGTTAATAAATGTTGCATAAATCCTAAAGCATGACGACTTCCTTGTTTAGATTATGGTAATCTATTAGTTTTGATTTGAATTTAAATTATTCAATTAATTTAAATTGCTTGGCTTACGTTTACTTAAATACATAATAAGATAAGGGTTATAACTTATAACGAAAATACGCAAAAGTCAAGTCCACTGCTATATAGGCCTCACCCAAGAATGCCACAAAGCACGATCCTAAGCCACCTGCATCCATTTACTACCTGAATCTCTTACCTGGTCGGCACTCTGTCTTGTGGCTGATCTTCACTTCGCCTCGCCCGTCGGCTCATTGCAATTTCAGCTTACTGAACTATAAATCTGAAAAAGGTATAATAGGGGATAATTACAGTATATACTTATAGTATACTAATAATATAGTAAAATTAGCGGGATTAACAAAGCTTTTAATAGTACGTTAAGATTCTATTAGTTTATTTGATGCATAAAATACACTTGAAAAAATAAAAAATAAACGACTCAAAAATAATTAACACGTAATAGCTTCTGTTGAGAGACAGTATATCGATCGCAAATTATCTTTGTAGTCGCCGAGTTTTAAAGCCAGCCTTTTTACTGGAAAAGGGGCATCCATCTTGGTCCTCACGGGTGACAACGCATCTGCAGTTTGATTCGTAATCGAGGATAGATGTAGATGTCTATGGGCCACAGCAACCACTTATGATCAGGGGGACTGTGTGCTCGTTTGTCACCCTGTCCTATAAAAAAAGACTGCCTCAAGGAAAGGAATATTTGAGCCAATCCAGAGCATTTACCCGAAGTGTGAAGACCACTTTTCGCTAAATGGGAGACCATTTAGCGAAAAGTGGTTATCGCTAAATCTCGAATCGGACAGCTAGATTTGCGAGCATTATGCTAATTAAATAGTTCTAGTAAATGGCTAATGGAGATATTGCAGTTATTATATCTATTTGGTTTCATGCCGCCTTATCACGTGTAAATTATTAGAAGGTAAACGAAACTATTAGCATTTGTATGTTAATTATGAGCTAGTTCAATATATGTATCACTGAATGTACATATACATATTTGGATATGATTTCACAAACTAAAATTGGAAACGTTAATTTAAAAAATTTATAATTTTAGTGGTCATTGATATCCAATCGTGTCATGCAATGAGCCATTTTGAATAACAAAAGCTAGGGAACTAAAAAAAGTGTAACAAACGAGCACACAGTCCATCTGATTGTAAGTGGATGCTGTTGAGTTAAGTTGCTATTTGGCGCTGAAGTTCGTAAGATCCTTCGTATCAAATACTCGGTCAAGCCGTCCCATTCGTGCAGCATCCATATTGCTGCAGCTCTTTCTTTATTTTCTCATTTATTCTTCTTTTCCTTTTCTAGATAAAATGTTACCCACCTAAATGTTACACTAGGTAAAAGATTCTCCTGTATCGTGGAGGTAGTTTGCAAACATAAATTGCACAAGGACAGACATTCAGACCCGGAATAAGTATTTGTAGGCCATCATCGTAAAGCCACGCTGCAGCCATATTATGGTTGTAGCGCGACTGGGTCGGCTCAACCAGGGCAGAACTATACTTTCATAAAATGCCAGCGTAAAATAGCAGCTGTATGCTGCTGTGTTTCGTATGGTGAGTGTAGAGAAGCGGAGACCCTTTTTAATGGATACGATGCATTCCATATTAGTACTCAGGGGTAACAACGCATCTGCATTATTAATTGAAGATAAATGTAGATGTCTATGGGCTTATCATCAAATACACCGTGTGCTCGTTTTTGATCCTTATTTTATAAAAAAATTACAAATATTAGTTCCGTCTGGGATTCTAACCCACGGCCTTTAGCACCGCAACTCAATCCTAAATCACTGCGCCATGTAGCCGTCTCTATCACTTATAAGTATGATTTATCCTTAAGAAGCATGAGAGTGGAATAAATGCTGTAGGAACGCGGTAATTAAGGAGTATGCTAGGCCTGAATTTGAATAAGGGGGTGAGAAATTGTATGATAAGGGAAAAGTGCGTTTTTGTAACCAGGATTAGGAAAGGAATGCTTCGGTGTTTGGTCATGTAGAAAGAATGAACGAGGAAAGAGATACAAAGCAAATTTATATTGCAGATGTGAACGGTAGAGTCGGGAAGACGTCCTAGGCGAAGGTTTATCGACCAAATTGGCGATATGTCGAAAATGAGCCAGATTAGGAGTACCCTTAACCAACGAGCGCGTATGTGTGGATATACGGATGTAAAGGAGGCGAGAGAGGTGAGTCAGGATCGTGCCAAATGGAAGTCTGTAGTCGCTGCCTAGACCTCTGGGTGACAGGCGTGAGTGTTTATGTTATGTTATCCTTAAGACCATTTCTAAGTATTTCAGCAGTTTCGTATTGGTAAGCACTACGATACTGTTGCAGCATGATCAAGTCTAATGCCTTTTCGTTACTTCAACCAAATGTATTTGGGTATTTTATTTTGGTATTTGTTTTGTTTGTTATTTTAATTTCTTAAATTCACCTATTAATAGTTACTTGATGCAGTAATGACGCGTTGAGATATATAGGAAGTTGATAATATATAATAAATGACAGATAATAAATGCGACAGTGTTTTGTTTGTTTGTTTTCTTCTTCGTTAGTGACCTATGTGGACATAATATGAGAGTCTGATACCCGCTCGCTTCGTTGGGCGCACGATGATATTTTATTTCGGAAACTAGATGTAAAATATCACGAAAATATTTTTGATGGGACTATCCTAAATTTTTTTATAGGATAGGGTGACAAACGAGCACACAATCCTCCTGATAGTAAGTGGTTGCTGTGGTTCATAAACACCTACATCTATCCTCGATTACGAATCAAAATGCAGATGCGTTGCCACCTCTGTGGACTGAGATGGAATGCCTCATTTCCATTAAAAAGGGTCTCCAGTTCTCTACACTCACCATATGAAACACAGCAGCATTAAGCTTTTATTTCACACTGGTAGTCTGTGAGAGCGTGGTCCTTCCTTCGTCGTGTCGACCTATTCGTGCTACAACCATAATATGCTGTGGCTCTACCACTTAGAAACACATAAAAAATCGGGGTGCGTTGTTATTTGGCTGCAGAAAAAATTGCAGGTTCGTGGACTACTTGACAGGAAAGTAACCCTAATAGTAAATTATGAAATTAAAATGAGGACTAATCACAGTCACTGATGCTGTTAATTTCAAGTACAGTAAAACTTACCGCTCCAATAAATTTGTCGAGACTGAATATTGATAATGTACTTTTCAGATTACGTGAAGCGTAAAGGTTTTTGGTGGTAAGTCAGCGACTCGATGAACCTGATTAATTAACAATTTTCAGATCTCATTAGGTTTGCTTGAAATTTCATATTATGGGTATTTTTAGTGCCTTTGTATATATTATGTAATATTACAAGTGTCAAGGTCTAAAAGTTTTTGAGTTATGATTTTTTTATAGCATTGGGTGACAAACGAGCACATAGTCGATCTGATATGGTAAGTGGACGTTGTGGCCCATAGACATCCACATTTATCCTCGATTAAGAATTAAAATGCAAATGCGTTGTCACACCTGAGGACTAAGATGGAATGCCTTGATTCTACTAAAAAGAGACTCCGGTTCTCTACACTCATCATACGAAACACAGCAGCATTACGCTGCTATTTTTAGCTGATATTCTGTGAGAGCGTGGTCCTGCCCCGGTTGAGCCGATCCATTCATGCTACAACCGTAATTTACCTGTAGCATGGCTCTACCACGTAAAATGATGGTCGATAGTAGTTCGAAATGGTCCGTGGTAATATTATGCATATACTGGCGGTGCACCGCATCATTCTTTTACGAACATGACTGACGTGCTGCCGTGTAAAACCTAGTGATTACTTACTTTACTGCCGTGTGTCTGGATATGCCTGGTACTATTGATACTATTCGCTGGTAGCATCATAGCTATAAGAGAAATTTTTGGATATTGAGTAAGTTCTATAATATATTTCAAGTTGGACGGGTGACATGTTTGTTGACACATTAGTTGTAAGGGTGACATGTTTGTTTGTCTATTAAAATATATTTTATATTCGAATACACCTGTTAAATTAAATTCGAGAATAACCATACAATAGCGTAAAAAACGCAGGTGCGCATCGGATCCGCCTCTTAGCACTGCACCTTGAGTTTTTTTTTTACAAATAAAAGTCCGTTGAAACGCTCTTTTCGGTTAATTTTCGAATGTTATTTGAATTTCGAACCGTAAAAATGGCGATCGTTGACGTACCTGTTAATTTGAATGGACAACTTGATTGTTGCTCGTCCACACTGCGACGTTGCGTCAGAATATATAATCGATATTCGTTTTTTAATCTCACGATTATTATCTTTTAAATTGATTGCGTTGCTAAGTATTCCTTGACGCAAATTATGTGAATCAAACTTTTGAAAATGCGCTGTTTGTTTAGAGATAAATATTCTGCTACTGTTCTGATAATTATATAAAATTAATTTAGACAGAAAAATTTGAATCAATTTTAGAGAAGATAATTATGAATAAGTGTGGTGAATTCAAACCAGCCACTTTTAAGAAATTAAAGCTTAATTAAGCGATGATTTGGAATTCAGATTTGAGATTCTTCGATAAAAAATAGATATCAAGTATTTTTAATCTGTAAAGCAATTGTTCCCACATTTTTTTTTCACCGACAGTTAGTCAACGCAAAAAATTCTATTAGAATACTTCGATGGTACCGGTGTGGTTCGGAGAATTTTAAATGAGCTTTCACCCTTTCATGTCAAAATTTTATTTTAGACCTTTAGCGAAAAGTAGGTGAGGTGTGATGCAGTTTGAAAAAGGCTTTTGTTGTGAGCTGAAGTTGTTAACGATTATGTGTAATTTTTTTTTCGCCCGTAGCCGAGTTTAGGGGAACATTGTCGGACACTACCGCAGCCCTGACAGCGGCAGCCTTTCCAGGTCCCCTCTCAATGAAAGAGTGGAAGAGAAGCCTTCCACTATTTACTTATTTAGAGATGCACGGGAAACGCATCATACACGCCACCTCGAGACTTCGCCTATAAGATGATAGAAAACCCACGTGTCAGCTGCTTAGGCCTCAATTAGGGGGTTAAAAAAGGCTTATGTGCTCTCCTCCTGAGCCTGGATGCAAATACTTGCAGAAGGTAACACCATACCTTTAATAAAGGCTAAAAGCGAGAGGTCGTCCCCCACTTCAGCTCAGAGATCACTGTGCAACTTAGTGCAAACCTTTACCGTTAGTTTTTTGGAGTACTACGCTCAAAGTTGTTGACAATTAAGTCACTTAAGTATTGACATATGTTTCTGGAACGTGATCCTTCACTGTTGACAGAAGGTGGCTCGCGATGGAAAGGGCTATTTTTGGATTTTCCCTGATACTTCGTAATGAGGATATCGGTCCTAAAACCGTAGTAACAGATATAGAACCACAGCTAAGTAAACTGAAGTAGCAATGGTCCGACCATATAGCGCGAAGAACAGACAACCGAACGGAAGACAGATCCTCGAACGGAAGTTTTTTACCAGTACATTTTTAAACAATTTAATTAAGCTAATAGTTTACTTTAAATAAAATCAATTTTTATGTTGTTCAAATGTTGCCAGCCCGAGGACTGAGATGGAATGCCTCATTTCCAGTAAAAAGGGTCTCCGGTTCTCTACACTCACCATACGAAAGACAGCATCATTAAGCTGCTATTTTACGCTGGTGTTCTGTGAGAGTGTGGTTCTACCTCGGTCGAGCCGACCCATCCGTGCTGCAACCACAATATAGCTGCAGCATGACTCTATCAAGTAAAAGTTCTTTACTGCCTTGGAGCCGAATGGGTGCCTAATATTTCCTATGGCGTATATAAACAACAGTGATTGGCGTTAAGAGTAAGGTAAGTTGAAGCAAATATTAATTTTGTTAACGAAACGAAACGAGCACACAGAAATGTTTCACTTGATTGTATATTTAAGCTACAGCCAATAAGTGACTAGGTAAATCTATCCTAGAAAACTCAGACGCGTTGTCTACTCCAAAACTTTTGCTTGTCATACTTGAAGGCAAAGATAGAATGCCTAGTTACCAGTTCTCTCACTCATTGTATGAAACACAGCTAGCATTATGCTGCTATAGTTAAAGATGTTTTTTAAACTTGTTGGTCTGGGCTGCACTACAATTCCACCAGGTGAGTAGTGATGAAGCACTAGATCCCAATAAAAACCCTAGATGTTAATCTGACTATGAGCGCAACAAAAGCCTATTCTTTTTTGTCTTGAAGACGTCTAGATTATGATGTTATATGAACTAATATCCTCGAGAAAAATATAATTTTTTTATAGGATAGGGTGACAAACGAGCACACAGTCCACCTGATGGTAAGTGGTTGCTCTGGCCCATAGATATCTAATAATAATCTGTTCTCGACTACAAATAAAAATGCAGATGCGTTGTCACCCATGAGGACCAAGATGGAATGCCTCGTTTCCAGTAAAAAGGGTCCTCGGTTCCCTACACTCACCATACGAAACACAGCAGCATTAAGCTACTATTTTACACTGGTATTCTGTGAGAGCGTGGTTCTTCCCCGGTCGAGCCGACCCATTCGTGATACAACTATACTAGTAATAGAACTGCAGCATGGCTCCACCACGTATAAAAGAAATATTGTGTTTAAAGCGATCGTATAGTGTTTGTAATGACAGTGTAAATATATACAAAATTTCATATCATCCCGTCGGTGTTAAAGAGTCAGCAAAAAGGAAAGAAATCAGGAGATGGGCAGCAGCACCTTCCCAATAACAACACAAAATGTAAACGCGGTCACCAACCCGCTCACAAAACGCATACAAGACCAATGCACTTCTTCTTCACATCTCCGGAGTAGTTCCACCATGGAAGACGGAATTAAAAAAACTTCTGAAGGATTTTAAGTACCGGTTTTCCATCCGCTTTCAAAAGCTCCGCTGTAATTCAGTTCTCGCCTGGGGCCTTGCCGTTCTTAAGGTGCTGGAGATTCATTCCATCCATTCTAATATCGCCCAGACTGATGTCCGGGATATCATCGGAATAGTGTCGGGTGGAACTTTTCTGTGTGTTTTCCGTTCGCCGGTTTTGCGTGTGGCTTTAATGATGATGTATACAGCTGCCCATAGAATCTCTCAATCTCACTCAGTTATGGATAATATCACCCCTATGAGGTCATCTATGGCGGAGGCCGTGTCTAGCAGTGGAATTTGAACTCCCTGAATATCTTCTTAGCGGTCAACCATCGCAGAGTCTATTTCCCCTGATATTGCCTCAAAACACGTGTCGTGTTATCGAGGATATCTTTCCTAGTGTAGTTGTGTACCCTCAGTACCGGGCTAAGTGGTGACGGTGATAGTGCACGCAATAGAGTTAAAGCGAAAGATGCTTGAATACTAGATAAGACAAATAATTTCATTTTCACACGGTTTTCCGCAAAGTAACGCCTGATTCTATTAATTAACGTGAATTTTAATTAGCTATTATACACGATTACGGCATACTTTTTAGATGCGTTCAAGCCACTGGTACTTTGAGAGCGTGGTCTCTCTCCCATCAAGCAACGCCATAATCCGTATTGTGGCTCTACCGCGTAAGTAGTCTATCATCAACAAGACAATTAGAAATTATTTACAACGTTACCTTCTGCGTTTACAGTTATTCAATCCATAATATGGCTTATTTTGTTTTATGAACTGCAGCTACAAAAACTAGGGAGCGTTAATATTTATATATCCCGTATAAATCCGTCTTGTAATTATCTGTGCATCTATGATATTGCACACAAACCTCAGACTATATAAGCGTCTTATCGTTTAGGATAAGTTATTATGATTGTTTCTAACTTTATATTTGTGACGTTCATCATTAACAACCTCATCATTATAACACTTTACAATTTCAATGTTGAATATAGGCCTCAATGAATGCTCAATGAACTCACAAAAGCATTCTTGTCGGCCGTTGGGACATGTATCGCCGACTTATTGAGCAGCTTAGTAATTCGTTGCACTATGTCGGTAAATGTGGTTCAAATTTGACGTCCAAAGGAAAAACTCCAAACGTAGCTTACTCCATAGCTCGCTGAGCAACCTTCCATATACGGCCAACAGTGATGGACCACAAATTGTGTCGGTCTGATTTTCTTTAAACTTTCTATTAACTTATTTTCAGTCTGTAGTAATTAACTTTTAATAATATTCAGACCAGTTTCCTTGAAATAATTTACAGAAACAAGCTACAGGAATACATTGACTGGATTGGAGTTTTTCATTATTTGGCATCTTTTTATTTCAAACAGGTAAAAGTAAAAAAAAAGTAATGTTACAGCCTTTATACGTCCCACTGCTGGGCACAGGCCTCCCCTCATTTCTAAGAGGGTTTATTATATTAAATTATCTTTTTATTTCAAATAGGTAATCTTTACAAATTATTTATACATATTCTGAAGTAATTAAGAAAGATGAAATATTATATAAAAGATAAAACATCGATGGCAATCAAAATGTCAGCATGCATTAATTAATCTTTTCATTTCATCTTCTATATAAGATTTATAGCAATAATTACAAACGTTTAATTTTGATTATAGTTTATGTTCGTATATATAAGCTAGCGTATTTTAGTGCGCATTCATTATCTAAAATATTCGTTATAAATCCCAAATTAATACCCAGTCATTAAACCCGCCAGAGGAAATGAGATTGATGGATTGGGATAAAAAGCTTATTGAAATATTAGAGAAACTGAGCGACATGCGATTATTTAACAATGAAAGTCCGATTTTTTTATATCTCTTTTTTTTTCTAATTATATATCGCGTATATAATGTAGTCAATCAACACATTTCCTGTGGTGTCGTAAATATTATATAGGAAAGGACTGAAAGGTCTCATGGATTCAAACGGATAAAAGTGCAATTAACTACCCTATTTTTGAATAGTACGAGTATTGGGGCAAACTAGCATGCGGCTCACCTGATGGTAAGTGACTATCGCCGCCCATGAATAACTCCAACACCAGGAGAATTTCAGGTGCGTTGCCGACCTTTTATAAAGGAGTAAGCTCTTTTCTTGAAGATCTCTAGGTCGTGTCGGTCCGGAAACATCGCTGGTGGTCAAGGATTCCACAAAGAGGTTGTGTGAGGAAGAAAAATCACAGTGGTGGACCGCTAAGGATCCAGTGACGTTAATGGTATCGTGAGTTTTGTCGCGATGTGCGTTCGTGAACTTTGACGGCTGGAATTAATCCAAACAACTCCTCAGAGCACGACCCGTGGTCGATAGAAAACATATAGATATATATGCGATAGAAAATACAAAGGGATGCAACATTTCTTCGCAGCGCCAGTGAATCGAGCTAATCAGAAAGAACTCGGTCGAAACTCAAGTGGAAGGAGCTGGCACTGGGCGGCCCCGGCCCAAAGATGAGAACAGTATTTCATGTCAGGCCGAACTTGCACGTTGTAAATTGCAAGCGGTGCGCCGGATTTTTTACGGACGTAAGATAGGTACATTGTAGTTACAATTCTCTCGCCAAACTGCAATCAGTTATTGATATGGCATGGATATTGTTTCGCTGTGCTGAGCACGCCAAACTTTTTAGAGGCAAATTTAGCCTTCCCTTCCAAGTGCCTACGAAACAGCACATCATTCGATATATCGACGCCAAAGATTCCGATGCTAGCTGAGCCAGCAAGAGGAGTGTCCTGAAATTAAAGAGATACGACAAAGAGGTTCTTTTTATCTGTAAACACGCAAATCGGTGTCTTTTGAGGGCTAAACTGGACTAGAACTAGTCGTCTCCAATCCGAGACTTTGTTTAACAATGACTGGACTTCTGATACAAGTTTGTTCCGGTACTCGGTGACGTAATTCAGAGAAATATTGACACGGCCGGTGTAAAAAGCATTACTTTTGATATCCTTTGCATAGCAATGAATGAGCAATAGAATGCTACTAGTTCGCAACATATCATTGATATGCAGAAGGAACAGCGTAGGGGATTGTATTCGGAACATGCACCTTCTACTACAACTTTGATACTTCGATCAGCGAGAAAACTGGTTATCCAATCGCACAATTTTTCAGGAAGCCCATAAGATGGAAGCTTCAAAAGACTTTGTGTCATTGTGCCAAACCCGATCAAAGGCCTTCACTATGTCCTAACTAACCGGTAAAGTCTGCCCCTGGACTCAACCGCCTGTGCCTATCGGTGTGTAAGGTAAACCAAGAAGATCGCCAGCTGAGTGACCTCGATGGAAACCGGAATGGCTACTAATCAACTGGCACTTCTGAATATACAGCCTGAGCTGGCAGTTAATGATGGACTCCATTATTTTCGAGAAATCGGAGGTGATGGCGATAGGCTTGTAGTTGAATGGATCAGAGCGGTTACCGTATTTTGGGATCGGTTGTACGAAGGTTATCTTCCACGAATTTAGAACTATGCCTAGGGAGTAGCAGTACCGGAAAAGACGAGTTAGAACCGGTGCCAACTCTGGAGCACACGTCCTAAGCACAGTTGGAGGGATTTCGGCAGGTCAACTCGAGGTGTGGATGTTCAGGGAGAGGAGTGATTTACATACTGAGTGCTGTGTGAATCGCACATCAGGCATAGAGCACTCACATCGCGGGATGGTAGGCGGTGTGAGTGCTCTATGCCTGATGTGCGATTCACACCGTCATCGAGAGTCGAATTGGACGCAAAGAAAGCCTAGCAGATTGACTTTGTCCTTTATGACATGGGTCAGTGAGTCGTCCTCCCTGTGCAAAGATGGAAGTAATGGCTTACAGAAGTTCTCTTGGGCAGCCTTGTTGAGAGACCAGAATGCACGGGTTCCCAAAGGAAGGTGGACTAGTTTCTCACCAATTCTGCCAATGTACTCTGATCTTACCTTGGCATTGACCCTTTTGAAGGGCCTAGAGGTCGAATTATACTTCTTTTAAAGAGCGCTGGTGCTTACATCCCGGGACGTTGGTGAATCAATCCAGACTCAGTAGCACTCCTGCTTGTAGTGTGATGCTTTTTACAGGAACGACCAAACCATGGCTGGAATCTGCCTCCAATGGGCATCACGGAATAAAACGTCACGGAATACGAAGATGGAACAATAAGTTCCATACCGTGAAGTACCATATCAGCGATAGAATCAGCAACAACGTTGGGATCGTCAGGCAAAATTCAAGGGTAGGATGCAAAAAAGACCGCATTCTATCCCAATCGGGCGTACTATAGCGCCAAACACGGTGGCAGCCTGTATAATGCAACCGCGATGTAATCGTGAGTGATACCACACTCTGGACTAGACAATGGTCCGTGGAGCTAAGAAGGGCGTCGATAGAGACCTGATATCCGTCCAGGTGAGAAGTCAGCGGAAGGTCCAACAGGCACAGTGCATGTTGAATCCGCGTAGGCGAAGTATACCAATTGTTTCAGACCATATGCCAAGGCAAAATCATAAACAGATCCCCCCGCGTGATCGGTTAAACGTGAACCGCACCATTCAGCATGGTGTGCGTTAAAACCGCCAAAGATCATGATCTCTGCCCATGGGATCTACTATAGCAGGGAATTTGTAGCGATTTGGATGTGGTTGATGATTCGGTCTGTATCGGTATTACTGCCATGGGACCTATAGAACCGCCTATAGACGCGTGGATGGTCGCCGCTGTTTACGCGTAGTAAAAGGGTGAATAACAGGTCCAATCCTTCACTGACTGACGAGGTTTTGAGAATACGATACGAAGTATCGACAGGAGAGGACACCTACAACAGAAAGAGCAAGGCTGACTTCGCCGTTCCAGATGGTAGTGGACGGCGTTTAGGTTTGAGTGCAGTCCACTGATGTGGCAGGGGTTGCCTTGGTCATAGCGCTCAGCTTGCCCCGAGTAGCTTTTGTCTTGAGCGAAACTTTGCTTCCCTCAGATTACGCGGGGCAGTCCGAGTATCCACATTCAGCAGTGGCTGCTCCTGAAGGATTCTCCATTACCAGGGGTGCTGGTACCCTCCTGGCGTTGTATCTTATTTAATTTCACTACCATGGTGATGGCCCCTCCATTATGATAGGATAATAACAAAAGTGATAGATGTCGCGTCTCATTAGTTTGTTTTTGTAGTTTGATACCTTGCTAACCCACTGAAAGTAAAGTAAGGTTACTATAGGTACTTCCCACTTCTGGGCACAGGCCTTCTCACATTTCCGAAATAATTTTAAAGCATGAAAATGTCCGTCGCGCATCTCTAATATGCGTTGAATTTTTTTTATTACTCAGACATGCGGATTTCCTTACGATGTTTTCCTTCATCGCCAAGCAGTAGTAAAATGGCTCTTAACCCACAACTGAACATAAATGTCATAAAAAGTAGCAAATTAAAAATATAGATCTACCCTAATATAGGGGAATCAATATACCCTATAAAAGGCTCTCACAAATTGCAGCCTCACTGTCTCTTATAGTGGCATTAAATCACAAACTTTGCAATAATGTAGGATTTGTACAGTATAGTTGGAAGCACGTATTATTTATGGTTTATTTCTGTGGATAAAGAAATAAACGACAAAAAAGGTGTCAACTGTAGCGAACGTAATTAAGTTTCAGTTTTTCGCTCACATTTAATTTGCAATTTTTCATTCATACCAGCTGCCCAAGGGACAATATTTTTGGTTTAAAATACCCAGTCACATTATTTCTTACTCATTATTTCAGTCAACTCTTATCAATCGACGTAGTCAGTGTCTTCGTTAAAGTCTTCAAAAGTTATCGTCGGAAAGCGTTATATATTACTCAATTGTAATCCCTAATTAGTTGTAACAAGGGAGGAAGTGGCTTGCGTAATTTAGCAGATGTTTGTGATCAGGGGTTCGTTGATAAATTAACAAGTCATTCCTTCGATGTGTTTGCTCGTAGTTTGGGGATAATGAAATGATCTTTATCGGAACATGTGCTTATTTGTGGGTACTTTTGTAACTTTATAACCTCAACTTGTGTTTCAATTACTCGCTAATGTGTTAAGTGAGGACCGGTGGTTAATGAATGGCTATCGATATATTTTATTAGTTATTTTATTTAAGAAAAATGGTTACAAAAGAGCACACAGATGTTAAGTGAACACCAATAAGAATCAAAATGTAGATGTGTGTTCGCAGTAAAAAGGGTCTCCGGTTTTCTACGCTCAACATACGAAACTCATCATTGAAGCTGCTATTTTACACTGGTATTCTGTGAGAGCGTAGTTCTTCCCCGCTCGAGCGTACCCATTCGTGCTACAGCTATTTATTATGATATTATGTATTAATTTTCCATTTTGCTACCAAATTCACATCATTTTATAACACACAAAGTTATCACACGTAAAAAATAAGACTTTTGTTTGCTAAACGTCGTTTTTAGTCAACTTCCGTTTCAAAATAAAGAATCTGAGAAGAAACGATGAAACTTCACTGTTCTAGTTTTTTTATAGGATAGGTTGACAAACGAGCACACAGTCCACCTGATGATAAGTGGTTGATGCGGCCCATAGACGTCTACATCTATCCTCGATTAAACAGGACAGATGCGTTGTAACTCGTGAGGACTGAGATGGAATGCCTCGTTTCCAGTAAAAAGGGTCTCCGGATCTCTTCACCATACGAAACACAGCAGCATTAAGCTACAATTTTACGCTGGCATTCTGTGAGAGCGTGGTCCTTCCCCGGTCGAGCCGACCCATTCGTGCTACAACTATACTACTAATATAACTGCAGCATGGCTCTATCACGTATAACTCAACAAGTACCTCTTTCTTGCCTTTTTTGTATAAAATTATATTCTCATATCTTCGTGTACCGCGTAGTGGCGGTGTAAGAATACCCACTACCCCATATCGTCCCGTGGATGTAGTAAGAGATGTGGGAAGCAGCATTGGCCTAATAAAGACTTAAAATAAAAAAGCGGTTGCCAACCCGATTGGCAACTGTGGCAACTTTAGAAAATATGAATTGATCTATGGGAGAGGCCTATGTTCAGCAGTGGACTTTAATGGACTGAAAAGCTAACGGTAACCTTCGATTAACGATGGAAACCTTAAGCATTTAAAAGATATTAAAAGCCAAAACGGCTGTGCGTATAGAGTTAATTAGTGAAAGTTTTCCTTTATATACTGCATTGTTTTATAAACGGTGTTCTACTGACATTAATGAACGGGTAGTTTTAATCATTACCGCAAAAAGATAATTTTACATTTAAGACCAATTTTTATCAAAGAATTCTTTTAATCCGATGAAAGAATAATGACGCTCAAATGCTCAATGAGATGAATGATTACATCATTTGAAAAAGAAAATAATCAACAAAAAATTCTTGGGATCTGATTGAAGGTTATATGGAATTTGTATAAAATAAAAAAATCAGCTCAATCTATCAATGACTAGCCTCGACGATATCATGTTGCATTTGTCATAAAAAAGTCGACTTTACTGACAAGCTTCTACTTTTTTGAAGTCAGACAAAAGAAACGCGTCTAATATAGACGAGTATTTACAAATGCTAAAATATCAACTTCAAAGTCAAAGTCAAAATATTTTTATCCAAAGTTGGCCAGGACAGGTTTTTATAAAGCCAAGAAAGCTACTTACTTGCTTCACCAATTATTTACTGCGAGTGACGAGAAGTAGCGGCAAAGAACTCACAAGTAGATAGACTACTTTCTCCCAATTGTTACAATTTAACCTTTCCAATTAGTAAGTAAAACGTCTCAGGAAGCTCGTTATAGCCACGCATTCTTATCTTTTTAAGTAACCTTCTAATTTTTATATTAAAAACTCCGTCTGCATTGTTTTTATTACACTATATCAGCGTTTTTCGTCATCTGAGGGTAAATAGCAATCCGTTTTAACTTCTCTTCGTTTATGAGTAGTACGTTCACAAATACATCGCTGAGAGCCGCGGGTTTGCATCCCGCACGGAACAAGGATTTGTATGGCCTACAAATAATTATTCCCGGTCTGGATGTTTCTCCTTCTGACACAGGAGAAAATTCTAGTCTGTGGGTAACGTTTTTTAAATAATTAGTGTAAACGATATATTCCTGTGATACACATCATGATATACCTGATTTTAAAGCCCGGCTGAAATTAGTAGCATTAGAGCTTTAAGTAATTAATAAATGTTTGTGATTACGACGAGTAATGATTTCTTATATTAACGCGAACACTACACATTGAAATAATACTAGTTTTTACGGAATTTATCGCGTTTATTTAACTTTTTAAATACCCGACGTTTCGAACGCTTTACAGCACTCATGGTCACGGGCGGGACTGAGATGTTCAACGTCCATATGTCATAGTTAACCGCGGTTACCATAGATTAAAATGCCCGTGACCATGAGTGCTGTAAAGCGTTCGAAACGTCGGGTATTTAAAAAGTTAAATAAACGCGATAAATTCCGTAAAAACTAGTATTATTTCGATTACGACGAGTATTCGTTATTACAATGAAAGATGCACAAGTTTAACAGTAAGCTAATAATAATTTAAAATCTTAGTAATTAATAAATTAATAAAACACAAGGTTACTGAAATAAGTAATATAGGTAATAATAATGTCTTCCGGACCGAATTTCTGTCGCAGGACAGGATTATAGTGCCTAAGTGTATGCGCAAGCACCGGTGCACTCTCTATTCCCTCACTCTCATGGTCCGATGGGTCAGTAAACCGTCACAACCGCAGAGAGATCAGGCACAGGACCAACGGCTTTACGCGCTTTCCGTGGCACGGGGGTGAGGCACCGCCTACTTCCTAACTCCGGGCAGCTACTGAGAATTTCTTAGTGGAAAAACTCAATAACTGATTTTTTTTTGGCCAGACCCGGAATTCAAACACGGGACCTCATGATCAGCAGTCACACTACCAACACCAACACAACCATTAGACCAACAAGGCAGTCGTGGCAGCCTTGTATTATAGGAGTCGCAGAAAAGAAAAATAATACGCCTGATCACTTGATGTTGCTTTACTACGGTTATAGCACAAAAAAGCACCTCAATCATTATTGCAATCGTTTAAATAATATCACACAATCAAACTGAACCTAGCAACAATTTCGTATATGTAAAAATTACATACATATTTATAATATAAAAATAAGTAAACAACTGTTATAAATATTACTGGTAAGTCAATTACTTACAAATGTTTGGGAAATGAAATTACTTATATAATATACTTTGCAAATATCTCAAATTCGAAATTAAAAAAAAATCCGAGAAAATTATCTATGACAATACAATGACTTATAATCAATTTTATATTTGTAATTAAGAAAAATTATGTAAAAGAAAAAGATAATTACATAATTATTTTTTAAATGATTTCAATTGCAATTGTTTAACAATCACTGATAATACTTGTATTATTATGTTAACAACCTAAGTTACGCTGACGATATGGTTCTGCTCAGCCCTACAATCAAAGGTATGCGAAAATTAATATCCATATGCGAAAAATTTGCTAAAGATCATAGTTTAATTTATAACGCAAAAAAAGACGGAGATGGTGATTTTTAAGGCGTGTAAGGGCCCAACTAATGTACCTGAGGTGCACGTGGCGGGTCAACCGGTTAAAATAGTTCAAACGTTCAAATACCTCGGTCACATAGTGACAACGAACAGAAAAGATGATTGCGATATAGAACGACAGAGAAGAGCTTTGGCTGTCTGTGGTAATATTATTGCCAGGAGGTTTGTTAAAGCCTCCAAGGAGGTTAAGAATATGCTCTTCCAAACGTACTGTCAGTCTTTCTACACCTGCCAGCTCTGGACTGAATATGCGGGGCGATCTTTGAATGGTATTCGTGTGCAATATAATAACATCTTTAGAATGCTTATGGGTCTCAAACGCTATTGCAGTGCTTCAGGCATGTTTGCCGAAGCACGAATTAATACGTTTAATGCCATTCAAACATTCAGAATCGCATCATTCATGTCCAGGGTTGGTGAGTGTGGAAACAGGATAATTAGTGAGTTTGCCACAGCCTTTTATCAAAAATGGCTTAAGATAGCTGCTTGACGTGATGGTTCCCTCCATTTAGACTTAGATATTATTATAATATAATTATTTTTAATTGTTAGTAATTCTGTACTGCATTGTCTTTTTTTTTTTGTTGGTAATTTATATGGGTGATATGTGCCTGAAATAAAGAGAATTTATTTATTTATTTATTTATTTATAGGTACTAGGCCTATCAATAGTCCACAACTACATAGGCATCCCATGATTATCTCCGTTATCATTACAGTCCTGAACATAGGCCTCCCGCATAGATTGCATCATAGCTGGTATTTGATCTTTTTAACTCCCGGAATTTTGGGCGCTTTAACTGTAGTGTGGCACAACGATCTACACAGCAACTGCAGTGTTTTGAAGGCTAACAGCAATATGCTTGAGTTTGGATTAAAGGTATCACCCAGCCACCTTCTCTATTGAAATTAGCATGTTTTTAAATTGTTGTTTTTAAATAACCGCGTAAAAGCAAACGAAACGTCTGTAAAGCACCCGAAACGTCTGGAATTAAAAATAATTGAAATCAAACGCGAAAAAATCAGTTAAATAACTTTCATTTAGTTTAATTAGTAAAAAATGATGCTAATTTTACAGAGACTATCGCGTTTCGAGTGCTTTGTTCGAGCACTTAGTCCCGGCTTCCTAATCCTAAGACTTTTAATATTAATTATATGCCACATAATTTTAAGCTTAAGCCTTTTAATATAAATATACACATAATGCGTTTGCAGATAAGCTCGAAAAGCTTTACGATTTTCAATTAACTAACGCGTTAAAACAAGGAGTATTTTCGACTTATCCCTAAAAAAACTATTAATTTTACAAGAGATAATAACTGATTAAAGCTACGTGATAGTTTTAATTTCTTAGTGTTAGTTATTTTAAATATTCATTTTAATTTGAAATTATAATAGGCTTTTAATTTTAATAGTTGTCAAATTTAATCAATATTTCTAGGCCAATTGTAGTAGAATATGTTGAAAGTAAAAATTATTAACTTGTATATATATAAATATTTACGTTATATTATTAACACAGTACCCGGATGATGGTTTTTTTTTTTGAAATTAAATTTAGATACAAATTACATACTGATGAGTAATATTTTTTGATCTTATTGCCATAATAGAAAAAACTGAACTGGTTATTTGAATAAAATATAATGAGTGCAATTAGTTTAATTAAAACTTTCGTATTTTTAAAAAATACTAAAAGAAGGGCTCGAAATAATAGATTTTATCACAAAAGAATGGAACTTGAAAAAAGAGAATGAAAATCGGACCGAAGACAGGACACGAACCAAGGCATTATGATTTCGCGACCGCTCGATATCCACCTGAGCTATTACGATCATTAACACATTGTCAAAATTTACCTTCTTATATTGCAGCAGTTTTTCATTGCCTGAAAACACGGACAAAAAAGACATTTACTAAAAATAAATCCTAGCTAGACCGATTTATTGCCCCCAAAACTCCCTGGACACTAAATTTTATGAAAGTCGTTGAAGCCGTTTCCGAGATTCTGATTATATATATATACAAAAATTGCTCGTTTAAAGTACTAACTAAATAACATAGTAATAGAAGTTTAAAAAAATGGAAATATAAGTTAACATTAAACTAAATATCATGAATTTACAAAATATTTAGTTTTGGAGAGTTTACCCATGCCTTGATTTCTCAATTTTGCGTTTAACAATCCGTCTTAAAAGCGTGGTACATTCTTGTGAACGATATGATATGCCAACAGGGAAGACTAGAGATGATCGTAATAATAAGCTACATATTATAGACATTTAATTTATTCTACTTAAGAAACCTATTTTTTTTGTCACGAGTGTTACCTTCATTAGTTTCGTTGCTTATGAGAACTCAAGTAGAAATGGCTTTCCGCGGAGAGAAAATTCAGCTGGTATCCTATTTTTTATTTCAGTGATAGTTGAATAGTTTAAAGAACCATGCCCACTTTCAATACGTTGATTGACCTGTCACTTGATTTTTTTTAACAGGTCCCGTCTACCTACAACTACTGTTGTATAAAAACTATTATTTTTTATAATAACAAAATAACTTATCATCTTTTCATTTAGAGGCCAGGGAAAAATGCTATTAAGTAAATAAAACTTTGAGGTTATAACAGCTGTAAATTAAGAACTGTACACTTATTTTTCTTACTACACCATAGTATACAACCATTAAGATCGTATTTAATCATAAATTAATAAGTTATATAAAAGGAATTGGTTACTTTGACATAATTGAATTTTTGATTGTATTGAATAACATTCGTAAACCACATGACGAATGATCAAGTTTTTCGTAGTCTGAAACGAAACGTGTAAAACACGTTTTTAATATATTTTGGCATGGCTTCTGAGCCTTTGAGCCATTGTAAAACACGTTCCATCGCCAAAAGTCTCCTGAGCATTAAATAAAGTGACATTACTTTTTTTCCTGGTTTTATTTGAAAATTCAAGTATGCGATACGAAATAAGAAAAAAATATGCAGTTTTATAAGATATTTTATATCACTAGACGCGTTAGAAAATGTTTAGGTCAAAACTGGACACGATTCTTTGTACATAAAAAGAAATTAACCGAGACGTGGTCCTTCACGGCTGTCCGCAAGAGATTAAAATTGCCCAGCAAACTGTGGAGTTGGCCTTTGGAATTTCTCTGCTTGAATACCATTGTGAGAAAACTTATAATATTATTGTCTATAATTATTGCACTGGTATTGCACGTTCCACTTCCCCATATAATCCCGTGGGTCTCGTACGAGGCGACAGAGTAACCAACCAAAAGATGGGAGCGGTGTATTCCTAATACATAATAGCTAAAAATATCAAACTGTGGTTTACCTGCCAAGCGTGGTGACTGTGGCAAATACCCTCTTATGAAGCAATCTATGGAAGAGAATTATGTTCAGTAGTGGACTTTGGACAGGCTGTAACGGTAACGGTTATGACTTTTTTCAATATTATTTTCAGTAATATTACTTTCGGAAATGAATATTTTCGGTAATATTATTTTTAATAATTATATCTTTACACATGAATAAAATTGAAGAGTATGTGTGTAATTTTAAAATGACTGACTTTTTAATAGAACAACACACCATAGACATAACAGAACAGAACAGCTTATTGGTCAGTGAGGTATTTGCATGCAATAAAATTTTGTCTATCTGGCTGTCTGTCTGTTTGTCTGTTTGTCTGTCTGTCTGTTTGTCTGTCTGTTTGTCTGTATGTTTGTCTGTTTGTCTGTCTGTCTGTTTGTCTGTCTGTCTGTTTGTCTGTCTGTTTGTCTGTTTGTCTGTCTGTCTGTTTGTCTGTCTGTCTGTTTGTCTGTCTGTATGTTTGTCTGTTTGTCTGTCTGTCGGTCTGTTTGTCTGTTTGTCTGTCTGTCTGTTTGTCTGTCTGTCTATTTGTCTGTTTGTCGGTTTGTCTGTCTGTCTGTCTGTTTGTCTGTTTGTCTGTCTGTCTGTTTGTCTGTCTGTCTGTTTGTCTGTTTGTCTGTTTGTCTGTCTGTTTGTCTGTCTGTCTGTCTGTTTGTCTGTCTGTCTGATGGTCTGTCTGTCTGTTTGTCTGTCTGTCTGTTTGTCTGTTTGTCTTTCTGTCTGTTTGTCTGTCTGTCTGTTTGTCTGTTTGTCTGTCTGTCTGTTTGTCTGTCTGTCTGTTTGTCTGTCTGTCTGTTTGTCTGTTCGTCTTTCTGTCTGTTTGTCTGTCTGTCTATTCTATGTTGTCTGCATTTGTCTGTCTGTATGTTTGTCTGTCTGTTTGTTTGTCCGTCTGTCCTGGTTAATCTTTTTCTTTCTTTTTTTATTATATACCGATTATGTATTGTCATTATGTAGTTTTTCAAAAATAATAAAATTGATAAAAGAAATGATCTTTGATCATGTTGAATATATAGAACGACACATTAATAATTCCTATCCAGGCAAAGCTAGGGCGCGTTGCTACTTTACAATAATATTACTTTCAGTAAAACGATGTCGCGATAACGCAAATACAGTAAGTCTAACACACCCATTCTCATTTTGTAACCAAACATTCTCAGGCACTGAAAGTTGTGCCTTCCATATAACATTATACAAACGCAGTACCCGAACAACGCATTGCGAAATGTTGGGGACGCGCCTCTGCGTTTTACAACTGCTGAGGTCAGGGGTCTTCGTATTTATGATTATAGTGGCCGCATCGGCCACCGGTTGCGGGTTAATAAATTGTTTTCGAGTAATAAACGAAATGAGAGAGCTCCGACCATTAGAGTATTAGTCGCTCAAGGCAAACTTATCATTTATTCTACGACTGATTTACCGTGGGCATAACGGAACTTTAACCCTAAGAGTAGAAATTTGTAAGTAGAAATAATTTCTATTGTTTAACGTAGTACGATAGTAACGGGTAGTGTCTTTGCTATTGCTATAAGGGTAAGTTCAGCATGCCTACCAATATAAAATTGAAATATTAATAATATAATTCTACCGTTTTCGTAAGATGTGTAACTGGACTTTAAGAACCAATTTACGGTATTAAAGCATTTCATTTTAGTTTAAGAGTAACAATATCCTCATTATGTGTTTATATAGAAAAGGGGGCAAACAAGAAATCGACTCACCTGATGCTAAGTAAATACTTATAGTAACCATAGTCAAGTGCAATACCAGGAAAGCTGCAGGTGCGTTGCCGACTTTTTAAAAAGGAGTAAGTTCGTTTCTTGAAGGTCCCTACGTCGTATCACTTCAGCAAAATCGCCAGTGGTAAACGGTTCCACAAAGAAATCGTGCTAGGAAGAAAACTTTTAGTAAATGCTCAGTGGTAGACTACCAAGCGCACAGATAGTGTGGAGTGAGTGAGTGAGTGAGTATTGAATTGTGCATTGGTGAAATTTGACGGCTGGAATTAATCCGAGCAATTCCTCAAAACACTCTCCATGGTAAACGTGCTAGAAAATGCAAAGGGATGAAATTTATACACAAAAAAACAGTGGCATTAATTTATTACATAAACATCTATCATACAATTTCGTGTAGTAAGAGAGTAAGGGAATCCACTACCTCATATTCTGTGAGTGTCCTAAGAGGTGCCATATGGAAAAAAAAATAAGAAATGGGCAGCATCTTCCTGAAAAAAAAATGGAAAATATTAAAATTAAATTTACATTTTTGTAAGAATAAAATAAAAGATAATTAAATAAGTTCCATTTCTGAAGCCCATAGTTCATCGTTGAATACATCAGTAGGTCACAGCGACAACTTGGATGTAGACTCTGATCAGTCACTCAATCGACCGACTGTATGAGAGTGAGCGGCTTATATTGCTAAACAAAACCCGAAACAACACGACCGTTACTATTGCAATTTTTAAGTTTAACATTAAGCAAATAGCAATAATGTGATTAAAATTAATTATATAATATGAAAGGTAACGTCTTGTAAATTTGACCTGGCAGGATGTCTTTTTATTCTCTTTTTGAAACCACCTATGGCAGAGGTACGATTTAATTAAAAGACCTCGAGAATTACAACCGAAACTATGTTTAACCATGAACATAAACTTTCACCTACACATTTTTTTAAATTAGAGTAGGGGTGACAAACGAGCACAAAGTCCGACGGATTAAGTGGAAGCTAAAGACCTACATCTATAGACTTACATCTATCCTTTATTAAGAATCAATATGCATATGCGTTGTCATCCCTGAGTACTGAGATGGAATGCCTCGTTTCCAATAAAAGGGCTTCCGGTTCTCTACACTCACTGTACGAAATAAATTATACAATGATGCTATGAGCTTTAAGCTGCTATTTTACTATTTATATTCTATGAGAGCGTGGTCCCTCTCCGGTCGAACCGAGCCATCCATGCTATAACTACGCTACACTCATGATTGAGCATGATTCTACCACAGAAAAAAACGTAAAATAAATACATAACATACATAAAACACTCACGCCTGTCACCCAGAGGGGTAGGCAGAGACTACAGACTTCCATTTGGCACGATCCTGACACACCTTTCTCGCCTTCTTCACATCCATACACCGTGCTCGTCGGTTAAGGGTACTCCTAATTTGGCCCGTTTTCAATAAATCGCGAATTTGGTCGATAAATTTTCGCCTAGGACGTCCCTTTCCGACTCTGCCATTCACTTCTGCAACATATAATTTTCTTTGTCACTCTTTCCTCATTCATTCTTTCCACATGACCAAACCACCGAAGCATTCCTTTCTTAATCCTAGGTTACAACATCATCTTGCAAACCACACTCTTCTCTTATTACACAATTTCTTACCCTGTCATTCAGATTTAGCCCTAGCATACTCCTTAACGACCGCATTTCTACTGCGTTTATTTTACTTCTTCTGCCACACACAACTTTCACTACCATACGTTAAAGTAGGGACCAACACAGCATTGTGAATTGCCATACGTGCCTTTTTTGACACATTTTGACTCTTCAAAATTGAGTGTAGGGCCCCATTTATTCTATTTCCTGCATTCACTCGTCGTTCTATATCCTTATCATATCTCCCATCCCTGAATACGCAACCCAGATATACAAATTCATCTACTTGCTCGATCAACATAAACTATAGGTAAAATAAAGTTTTTAGAAAACATAGTACTTTGTTGCCGTGTAAGCTGTAAGTTAATGAACAATTTTCAAAAGCATAAATAAATAATGTGTAAAATAGATGTATTCATATTTAAAAGAGACGACGTACTATAATTAGAATCCGTTGGAAGCCAATAGCATCCTAACTAGTCTGACCAGATATACGCTGATACGTTATCTTGGACCGGTAACACATGTAATGCAACGCTCTATTAGTTTGCTAAGCGATTAAGATTTTAAGCTTACAAAATTGTTTGAACACTATCTTAGATAATTTACGTTTTACAATAATTGCTGCAATTACTTCTTATATAATAATTATAAAAATATTTTATGGAACAGCAATTATAATAAGCTTAATCTAAATCGACATTTGAGAGTCGATCGGTAGGCAAAAATGTTGTTGCCCATAAATCACATTAAATTTGGGATAATTTCAAATAAAAGTAGAAGCCTTATTTACTATCCTTTTTAAAAACTACAATAACGTTATATCATTATTTATATATTTGATCTTAAACTTAAATTTTGGCTACTTTTTGACAAAAAACCCTGTGTATAGCTCATCTTTCAGTAGCGGAGTAAGAGGATCTACTAAACTGTATCATCCATGAGTGCTATAAGAAGTGACAGAGGTAAAAGAAAACAAGAGAAGATAGCAATCAACTCACGTGACAATAATTGAAAAGTTCATAGAACTGCGAGTGCCGTACCGGCAGCCTAGAGTGACAACAGTGGCAAATGTTGTTAAATTACTAGTCTAATTTAAATCAAGTAAGTTTTCGTAACCATGTTGTGGCATTTTAAAATATCCACTACCCCATTCTATCCCATGGGTGTCGTAAGAGGCGTCAGAGAGAAACTGAACCAGGAGATATGCAGCAGTATCTTCTTTATTATATCTAAATCAAAACAAACTGCGGTTTCCAAGGCGTTTGTCAAGCGTAGCACCTATGGCATTTTTTTTAAATAAATACTTTTTTTTGAGAGTAATTTTTTAATAATAATAATATTTATTGGTATAAAATTTGTTACAGTATTATTTAAGCCTCTGACTCCCGAGCTAGGTTAGAAAACCTGTGTTACGAGAAGTCAGTGATCTCCCTAATATAATGACAGCTATTTATTTTAAGTAAATAAAGCAATTTTAAAATCTGTGTGCGTATGTGTTTGTGTGTGTGCGTGTGTGCATATGCGTGTATTTGCGTGTGTGCATGTGTGCGTGCGTGTGTGTGTGTGATTGCGGATGGGTGCGTGTATGGGCATGTGTGTGTGTGAGTGCGCGTGACTGTGCGTGCGTTTGCGTGTGTTCGTGTGTGTGGTTGAAATTTAAGATTTGAACAATTTTTTGTATGTTTGTTAATTTGTTTTATACTAATATCGATTCAGTTTGTTCATAATCTAATCCTAATAGCCAATTCTTAATTTAAATTTTCACTTTTCTACTAATTAAGGGATATATATTTGTTAACTTATTAATTTTGTTGTATAAATATACAGCCTTATATGCATGTTGCCGTCTAGCAGAGGCTGTTCGATATTTTATTGGTAAACGATTATCCCTCCTATGAGTTAATATATGGGGGTGGCTCATCTTGTGCTGCGATCATCAATTCACCTGTAAAGCGAGACAATCTGAAAACTATGGTGAATCCTCCCTAAGACGCCAGAGGCGTTATGTTTCGTATAGCACCATATCTTTTCACTTATTTCTATTTTTATTATTAGCAAATGTTTTAGCGATTTTTTTCAACAGCTCAACGCTTTTCGCCGTCTCGTCATTGTCACTTCCTTTCAGACCGTCCTCGTTATCATTGCTGTGTTGTGATAGTATTCATATTTATTAAAAAAACTAGCTGATACCCGCTCACTTCGCTGGGCCTCGATAATATTAAAAAACTAACTGATACCTGCTCACTTCGCTGGGCCTCGATAATATTAAAACCTACCTGATACCCGCTCACTTCGCTGGGCCTCGATAATATTAAAAAAACTAGCTGATACCCGCTCACTTCGCTGGGCCTCGATAATATTAAAAAACTAGCTGATACCCGCTCACTTCGCTGGGCCTCGATAATATTAAAAAACTAGGTGATACCCGCTCACTTCGCTGGGCCTCGATAATATTAAAAAACTAGCTGATACCCGCTCACTTCGCTGGGCCTCGATAATATTAAAAAACTAGCTGATACCCGCTCACTTCGCTGGGCCTCGATAATATTAAAAAACTAGCTGATACCCGCTCACTTCGCTGGGCCTCGATAATATTAAAAAGCTAGCTGATACCCGCTCACTTCGCTGGGCCTCGATAATATTAAAAAACTAGCTGATACCCGCTCACTTCGCTAGGCCTCGATAATATTAAAAAACTAGCTGATATCCGCTCACTCTGGGCCTCGATAATATTTTATTGCAGAACCTATATTTTTTTAGGATTATCATAAAATCCTTTCTTATTGAGCACGAAATGAGTACCTAAATATACAAAATTTCAAGTTAATTGGGTGTACAGTTTTAGAGATATCCTGATAAGTCAGTCAGCCAGTGGTATTTCGCTTATAACATAAACTTAGCTTATAACATAACATGCATAGCGTGCGTTATCAGAATCAGTATTAAAACGTATAGAAATAATTATTATATAAATAATTATATATTATATAATTATTATATAATATACATAAACGTATATTTTATACGTGGTAGAGCCATGCTTTATTATATCTATTATGGTTGTAGGACGAATGGGTCTGCTCGACCGGGGAACGACAGCTCTCACAGAATACCAGCGTAAAACAGCGGCTCAATGCAGCTGTTTCCGGTGGGTATAGAAAACCGGAGACTCTTTTTACTGGAAACGAGGCATTCCATCTTGGTCCTCATGGGTGACAACGCATCTGAATTTTGATTCGTAATCGATGATAGATGTAGATGTCTATGGGCCACAGCAACCACTTACCAACAGGTGGTCCGTGTGTGAATTTTTTTTAGAATACTTGACCCTTATTCTATACGTATTCTACATTCTTACGTTTGAATACTGATTCTGATAACGCAGTTTACGGGGACCACAGGGTTTTTGTTAGATGTTATATAGATAGATAGCGAAAGCAATGAATAAGTTCTACTCATCGATTTTGTTTGTGCACTAGTGATCCGCCCCGGATTTGCCTGGATCTATTAAAGCAGTGGAACTAAATAAAAAGCGACAGAGTAGGTAAAATATAATGAAGTATAAAAAACATTCGGAATGTTCTCTAACATCATTATAATAATGATCAAAATTAATTTGGAATTAAATATTTCTTGTTAAAACTATTTTTTGGAAGTTCTACCTACACTAACATAGAAGCTAATTAGCACCTGTATTCATTTCTTTATAGGCGTTTTTTACTTTACAATCTAATTAAAAGAATATTTAGAATGTATATGTACGCTACGTACTTATAAATACGGTCACGCTATTGCGACAATCTACGATGAGAATCATCTTGAATGCTTCGTGGAAAAAGTTCTCGAACGCGGGCCATTTAATTAAATTAAAAATAAAGAAATGATATTTTGAACTATTTTTTACATTGTTAGAAATATTTCGTTACGACTGAGTGAGAAGCCTTCGGTGCGTTACTGGTGCGTCGTGTTTTTTTGCGAGCGTAAGTCGCGCGCTGCAACTTTTTTGACGCGTGCTCGTTACCCGGTCGGGCAAGTGTACGCATCGTTTCTGCAACGTCGACTTTTTGTCGACGATCGCCAATTACGTGTCGACTTACGCGAAATCCATTGAATGATTTCGAATTTTCGAGTTGAATGGACGATTAATTTTCGTGTGGTCGCGTCTTGAGCGGGATAGACATGAACATCGGAGGGCCGTTTCCGGACGATTGGTTTCACGATGAAACTTTGAAAGAGCTGGCCACCTTAAAAGCGTCAGATGCTCCGCTAACACATCGTGGGCAGCTTGTATTATATTTATTTCGAATCGTGTATTTATAGCCTAAGTTTAATCAGACAAAACAATATACATAATACGTAAGAACTTATAAACTTCCCACTGCTGACGCAGGCTTTTTTTCTTTTCTGTGAATTATTACCATATTAAATAAAGTTGAAGAGTCTGTCTGTAGTATCAAAATAATTGCCTTATAACGTGCTCCGACCGAATTTTGGTCACGGCGGTCAGCCTCAACGGAGACTAACCATCGACGCAGGACCAGATTATAGTGGCCAAGTGTATGCGCAAGCACAGGTGCACTCTCTATTCCCTCACTCTCATAATCCAATGGGACGATGAACCGATACGACCGGAGAGAAATTAGGCGCAGGACCAACGGCTTTACGTGCTTTCCACGGCACGGGGGTGAGACAACGCAAACTTCCTGACTCCGGGCAGCTACTGAGAATTTCTTGACGGAAAAACTCAGTAATTGATTTTTGGCTCGACCCGGAATTCAAACACAGGACCTCATGATCAGCAGTCGCACTACTGCAAAAAGACAGGGCTGTGTGGCTTCCTCGTGGCTGTTCAACCTATTTATGGACAGTTGTTTGGAAAATTTTAAAGTTGAAGAATGCGGATTAAAAATGGGTGAGTTAACGCTAACGTTTAGTACGCCGATGATCAAGTTAGTGAGTATGGTAGTGAAAGTTGGGTGCGGTAGAAGAAGCACGAGAGTAGAATAAATGCAGTAGAAATGCGGTCGTTAAGGAGTATGTTAGGGCTGAACCTGAACGACAGGGTAAGAAATTGTGTGATAAGAGAAGAGTGTGGTTTGCAAGATGATGTTGTGACCAGGATTAAAAAGGAACAAAAAAAAAAAAAACAAAAAAAAAACAGAAAGGGACGTCCTAGGCGAAAGTTTATCGACCAAATTGGCGATATATTAAAAACGAGCCAAATTAGGAGTACCCTTAACCGACGAGCATATATGCGTAGGTATATGGATGTGGAGGAGGCGAGAGAGGTGTGTCAGAATCGTGCCAAATGGAAAGTCTGTAGTCTCTGCCTACCCCTGTAATATGTAATACGTATTTATGAAATAATAGTAATATTATGAATTCTTATCTTCATTTGTTTTTAAGTCCCGACGTTGAAAAAGATACTTACAATAATATTTTGTTTAGTACGTGCATTTTCGGTATTTACGTACCATGTGCATAATTTAATTTAGAATTTTGTGATTCCGCAATTGTCGTTTTATTCAAAACCAACCCGAGTACATAAACACCACACAGACTGTTTGTCGGAAGCACTCGCTAAATTCTCTCCATTAAAATCAATCTTTGAAAGTAAAAAAACTACGCCTTTGTTTCAACAAACTACTGCGAGCGATCTTGTGATAAGAAGCGCTTTTTTCTCTCATTAACCTTATAAAAAATATATATATATAAATATAAGTAAGCTGCAGCTATACGGTAGAAATGGTTTGGCTGGGCCAGGGAAAGCATAGTCATTCTCAGAAATTTCAGCGTAAAATATCAGGTTAATGCCACTGTGGTTCGTACGGTGAGTGTTGAAAACTGAAGACCATTTTACATGAAATGGGGAATTCTATCTTAGTCTACAGAGATGACAACGCATCCGTTTTAGATTATTAATTAAAGACAGATGAAGATGTCTTTAGACTGCAGCATCCACTCATCATCAGGTAGAGGCTCTACGGTCTACCTGGTAGACCTTGTGCTCGTTTGTCACTCTTACTCTATATACGTTTCATATCAAGATACACGCATCAAGATACACACATCAAGAAAATCTAAAAAAGCTCATTATGTTTAATCCAGTGTTGAGTGAGTGTTTATGCTCAATCTATAAACAACATTAAAATTAACAGTGAGAATTTACCATAAATTTAAATAGATCGTAGGAGAAAATTTAAGCCGAATGAATAAAAAATATTTCCGGAGTATCTGAAGTATCTCTAATCGTAACTCGTATTCGGCAAATTGTCGTTTGTGAACTACTCTTGAATATCAGCAGCTTCAACAGATATCGAGGAGCGGCCATGCGGGTACTGTTCCCATTTACAGTACACTTTTTAATATGAAACAAGTTTATAAAATTTGAAAGTTAAGCCATAAACATAAAAAATGTGTACATCACTACCATCTATGCCACATATAATGTCAAAATTACATTCAGTGCAAGCGTCTGGTTTTTTCAACTTAAGTGAATGTGTCCAAAGTAAATTCAAAACAGTTTGTCATTATTGCAAATGTTTACGCTAAAATAACCTGTATGCGATAGAAATACTAAACTTTTTCCTGTAAAATCGAGAATTGGGACTTAAAAAATATTGAAATGAATGGTGATGTAAAAAGTGTATTTTCTATAAATTTAATAAACGCGACCTCATGTTATGTTTCGCCAATAATGTAATACCTAAATTATCGCCGGTAATATAAAACTACAGACACTCGCAGTAAAAAAAATGATGTAGTTTAGAGTTCGATGACATTTAAAAAAAAGTGTGGCGCCTTTATCTTCTTCCTGTTAATATATGCATTGAAATTGTGAAAGCATTTTTGTCTATGGTATTTGTGACGGATTTTTTAAAAATTTTGTACTAAAGTAATTTAAAAATATTGTGACTAAATCTGGTTTTTAATGTTTTGATCATTATAATATAATTTATTACCTTTGAATTGTTCTTCCATTACTATTTTGTTACGTTAACGTAACTACGTGCACATTAGTCTGGTTTCTGATGTTAATGCTGTTAGTCTTTTGGCTTTTACACTTTCATAGGTCTCAACGCACATTAGTAATCTTACGACTTAATTAATTTATTTGTATGTATCGAGTTACATTCTTAAATACTATGGCGTGGCGGTGTTTCTCCCCTGTGCCTCGGATCTTTCTTCAATCGTCTCGGATTACCGTCCTGTTGAACTATGAGAATGGGGGAATAGAGAGTGCACCTGAGTCCACCCAAACACTTGGGCACTATAACCCGTCCAGCGCAGATGACTAGGCTCCGTTGAGGCTGGTCGCCGTAGCCGAAATTTGGTCAGGAGGACATTATTATTATTATTTATCGTCATCACCATCATTATTACAGACCTTAACAAGTCCGTTGCTGAATACGCGCCTCCCCGTAAGAGTATGCACGGTTCTAACTCACCCGCATCCATCGATTACCTGCATTTTTTATCGAATCGATTATCGATCTGATAAGAAATGCAGAAAGTCGCATGAAATCGATAATCGATTAAATAAATATAAATTGAAAATATAAAAAAGAAACAATAACTTCATGCCTCATACCCAGAAGGGTAGGCAATCACTGCGAACTTTCACTTGGCAGAATCCTATCACACATCTATCGCTTCTTTCATAATACCCCTAAATGTGTTTATTTTGTATCTTACACATGCAATGGACTCCACCAGCGGCAGGTGCTGCTCGTTAAGTCCGGGAGAACCCTACTAACAGCACCTATGAGCTGCGACGGATGCGACGTACGATGGTCATCAACAACTCGTGCGGCTGGCGGCGGCAACCCCCCTAACCATACGGTTGGAAAAGCTAGCCAAAAAAAAAAAGCGATGTTATCTAATTAAGAATGTAGTGATTTGAACTTTGCTTTATGGGATTCCTTGGAAAGGCCTATGTTCGGCAGTGGACTCTTGAAGTTGGCTGTAACGATGATGATGATGATAAACTCCAATACAATCAAACAGTTTTTGTAGTATTATGAGGAAGAGCCACGCTGTAGTCGTAAACAACCGTAGCGTGGCTCGACCGGGGAAAAGGTATCTACGCTCGCGCACAGAATTTTTTTTCATAGAAGAGAGGGTAATTGAGCATGCAACTCACCTGATCGTAAATGACTATCGCCGCCCATAAACAACTGAAAATCAGGGAAATTGCAAATGCGTTGCCGGCCTTTTGGAAAGGAGTAAGCTCTTTCCTTGAAAGTCCCTAAGTCGTATCGGTACGGAAAAATCGCTGGTTGTAAACGATTTCACAATGAATTCGTATGAGGGAGAAAATTTCTAAAATATCATAGTAAAATAGCAGCACCAAGTTACTGTGTTACATACCTATGTACGTAACAACTTTAGTTGTTCTTGGTCGGCGTTTGACACTATCAAGTGAGCCGCAGGCTTCTTTTCTCCGTAAAAAATATTTCAAATTTGTTAATTTTTTAAGAAACTTATTTAATGATAATTTAATTGCTATAATTAATTATTATTCGCTCTTGATTAACTTGAATATGGAAAAATTCTGTAAATGAGAAAAGTTAGGATTCAAGTATCAGTTTTTGTACCTTATAATTATGATGCTCAATAAAAAAGTAAGTAATTTGAAAAGATGAATTAACCCAATTTAATAGCGACCTTGCGCCGTGGCAGAGTGAAGGGTTCTCTTGCTGTAATTATTAAATTAAAGGTCGAACGCATTACGTGAACCTCAGTACTATAATGTCACAAATACGGTCCACGTTAAGGACTCACGACTTCTTGTCGTTTAATTTTGAATTTATTTTGCGTTGATAAGAGCTACTTATTATTATAACCTGTCTAAATTTACAGGCATATCTAAAGTGGGATTCGAAAATGCTCTGACGCCGAAGACAAGGTATTAACACTCCCACGAACGTTTTAAATTAACATAACAATCTGTGAATGCGCTATAAATTATGGTTTAGATTTTATGCCGTTAGAAATATATAAAACTTCACAATAGCTACATTTCCATAAGGCACGGATTATAAATAACGCTCTTTTTCAACCAATCGCTTATACGGGTTTTAAAAACGTTGGACAGATGCTTGTATTTTATTACTAAACTTGAAATTACGAATTAATCCGGTATCTGAAGCTGGTAGTATGAGATTTAAATTTCTTTAGTTTTACTACATGTTAGGAGTTTGGATTGTTATTTATGTTCGTTTTCCATATGCTTTGAGTGCAACATTTTAATAACTTTAACGTCCCATTGAGAAGTTGTTGTAGGTTATGGGCCGATATTTTAAAATCCAAATATTAACATATCTTCACGTTTTAAGTCCATGCTTAAAGCACAGTACAATAAAGTTTATATACTGTGCTTAAAGGTTGCTTTGTAGGTATAATAGACTCATATTTATTTGTCACATTCAAATTACGCGATATTTTATTTCGTTCGAATAATTATTATTACAATGTAATTACTCGGGGGTATCGCGTAAAGAAAACATTAAACCTAATATCGTTACGTATGAAATTACACAACGAATAATTAAGCTTAAACCAATTTGCACTCTATAACCTTTAAATAAAGATGCTTTTTAAAAATATCGTCTCATAAACAAATTATCTCGAACAGACATAAATCATCGTGCCGCGATCAACAATCACAGAGTAAGAGAAAACAATCAGACAAGCAATCTCCAAAAAGTGAATGTTAATTGAAATTTGAAGGTACTCACACACAGTTTGGCAATCGTAGATATAGAACATCATAATTAATCATTTATTTCCCAATGTTTATTAAAAGATGAAATTGAATGTCTTACAGATGTAAAATGTTTGGTTATTTTAAAGGATCTGTAGTTTATTTACGTACCATCGACGGCAAAGGAGTTCTCCCATTTCCCACAGGGTTTAAGGGGAAAGAAGTAGGATCAGTCTACTGAATGGATAATGGTTGTTGGTAGAATTAGTCTTAGAAATAGTTTTCTTTTACCACAGATTGTGGTATACCTATCATTGTGATGATGATGTGATGTGATTTTAATGGTATCGACAGGGGTTGAACTCGGATTACTCGCATTGTATAAATTTTAAGGTACCTAGCTCTTAAAATACCACAACTATTATAAAACAACACTTGCAAGACAAAGGTTGTATAAAAATTTGAGTGACAAAAAAAACATAAATTCTACAACTCTACATATATTCTGAAATAAGAATCGATATGCAGTCATGAAGCCAAAGTCAAAATATTTAAATTAAAATTCAAAACGTTATTGCTTTACAAAACTTTTTGAAAATCAAGAAAGCAAGGCTATTGCTTCAAAGCAGGCTACGGGCAGGAAACCTTCTTAAAAGAATATATAAGTTTTTAATGTTAAAAAGAGTTATCAAATAGAATGTGAAAGTACCCTCGTTTATTCGCCGAACACGATCTTCCTCATATAATTGAAAAGCACCCATCCAGTCTATTATTCACAGCAAAGATAAAGGTGATGTATATGTGGCAGAATCACGCTGTAGCTGTATTAATTCTGCAGTGCGAATAGTTTTTTTCAACCAGGAAAGAACCTCTCGCAGAATACCAGTCCAAAAAAGCAGCACACCACTGCATTTCGTATGTCAGGCAAAGCGAGACCCTTTTAATGGAAATTATCTGCTTTATTTCTTTTTTCTTTGACTTAGTGCTCATTTTCCCCATCCATTCTAAAAAAATGTTTTGAAAAGCACATATTTTTATTCGTAATTGAGGAATGGAGGTGTCCATGGGCCACATCGTCCACTTACCATCAGGTAGACTGAGTGCTCGTTTATCATCCTTATCCTATAGAAAAATATATATATATATATATATATATAAAAAGATATAATGTAAGAAATGGTTTCTGTTTCACATTTTCATTTTTTATATTTTTTTTCTTTATTTTAGATTAATAGCTAGCAGTCACATAAAATTTGCAGGAAATCAATAAATGCGAATGACTCAGGACTGTGATTTAATCCTGTCTGCCTTGTTTTGAGATTGACTCATATCAGTCTGTACAGTGATGAAAATGGTGATTCATTTTAAGGCCATTCTAAATTTATTTGAAAAAAAAAACAGCATTTCTATCTAACTTTTAAGAATTACGATGTATTCATTTTTGACTATCAAAGGCTTTCACATTTCGAAATTTAAAATGCTCTCTATCTCCCAATATGTACCATGCGCTTAGAAAGGGGTTGGTATTTTTACCTGCGGGACTTATGTGGTCCCGCACCTGTGTCCGTCCGCTCGTATTTTAGTATGTTTTTTTTTACGTCATTTCTTAACTAATCCCAGGCCATATCTATCCTTAAGGATATTTATTGTGTAATAGGAACGAAAATAAAACATATTTGTATAAATTTTAGGGCGAGATGCTTATAAAAGCGATGTATTAATATCTTGTTTTTTTTACTATTAGATTAGTTTTAAGGTAACCTTCATCATCATAACAACTGTCAGTGCTTTTAAGTCATCAGTTTATGTTTCTTCTTTATCGGCCCATAAAAGTCCACCAGTGGACATGGGTCTCTTGTAGGGAAGATTTGCCTTAATTATTACGCTTGGTGGATGGATAATCGCAGTGCAAGACGTTCGCACCATTGACTTGTCTGTCCGTCGTATTTTACCGTTACCATTATAATCCTGAATATTTTTTTTTACGGTAGAGCCACGCTGCAGCTATGTTATAGTTGTAGCACGAATGAGTCGGCTCAACCGGGGTAGGACCACGCTCTCACAGAATACCAACCTAAATTAGCAGCGTAATTCTGCTGTGTTTCGTATGGTGAGTGTAGAGAAACGGAGACCCTTTTTACTAGAATCGGGGCATTCCATCTTAGTCCTCAGTTGTGATAAAGCATTTGCATTTTAATTCTTAGTTGAGGATGGATCTGGACATCTTTGGGCCTCAGTATCCACTAACCATAGCTCCATACCACTCAGCCTTTTCATCGTCCTCGAAGGCAATAGCGCCGTCGGGACGAGAGTCGCCGCGCAATGTTCTCCTAACTCACAGTCCACTGACCCCTTCCACATCCAGGCAGTGGAGGACGAGGTACGCCGCCGGAACTCACATCCCACTGCCTCTGACCTTATCACTGCATCCAAAGATGAGATTACATCAATCATCAAAAGACTGAAGCCCAAAAATCTGAAGCCTCTCTGCACCCTTCCGAGTGGAACAGAGCAGTGCACTCTCTGCTGTTAGGCGGCTGAATTAGTTAAGAAGGTACCTCGCCAGACGGACTCTCAGGCAGAAAAAAGTGCTAAAAACTAATCCACTATTATTAGGAATTGTGTGCCCGTTTGTCATATTTATTCCATAAAAAGACGATAAAAAAAAGAGAGAAACTCATGAATTTACAAATTTTCAACCAAGGTTAATGAGCATCTACATTTATTGGTACACGCAAACACAAATCCAACCTAAGTCGAAGTAATTTGTTATGGCGGTAGCAATAAATTATCAATTTCGTAACAAAGTTGAAATAACACAATGTCACCTCGGTACACGGTATGTCGATCATAAATTACGGTGACGAGAGACCGTTAATCAAACGAGTGGATACCCCGTCTAGTATTTGTCGCTGTAAGTAATTCGTGATCGTGATCTGTAAAGGCCACTAGATCGCGTAATAAAGAGTGACATTTGTTTAGAACTTTTTGCTCGCGCTCCACTCAAATATGATCTGATGGTCAAAATTTAACTTTTAAATAATAATTATTATGTCTTCGAGACCGAATTTGTTTAAGGCGGCCAGTTTTTTTTTAAATGGAAACTATCCAGCTGCGCAAGTATATTATAGCGGACGCGAACAATCAGTAATATAGCGGACGCGAACAATCAGTAATATAGCGGACCCCGCGTCCGCTATACGGTGTATTCAAGCACAGGTGCGTTCTCTATTCCCTCATTTTTCGATGGTACGGCAATCCAACAGGACTCGAGAGGTGAGTCGCTCGAGTTTCAGACCTACGCTTTGAATTTCATTATAAGTTATGTAATTTTTTTTTAAATAAATTAAAGGTTTTGTTTGTTATATTGTCCGTCACTGTGGTATAAGAAATTTTACTCATAATCATCTTCTTTCCCGTGTGTTGGCATCTAAAACAAAACTTAATATATTATTAACGTACACGGTTTTATAAAAATCCACTATTAAATCTATTTTTCTAATCAAATTTTCGATGTCAAATTGAAATTAATTTCAAATACTAAAGTATTTTTTATAAGACTGTGTGACATACGAGTACAAAGTGACCTCGTACCTGATAGTAAGTGGTTGTTGTGGTCCATAAACATCTACATCTATCCTCCTTTAAGAATCAAAATGTATTTACGTTGTTAACCCGAACGACTGAAATGGAATGCCTCGTTTACTAGTAAAAAGGGTCTCCGGTTCTCTACATTCAACATACGAAACACAGCAGCGCTTCAGCGTTATTATCGATTAAGAATTAGAATGCAGTTGCGTTGTCACCCCTGAGGACTAAAATGGAATGGTTCGTTTCCCGTAAAAAATATCTGGTTCTCTACACTTACCATACGAAACAAGTTTAAGCTGCTATTTTACGCTGGTATTCTGTGAGAGCGTGGTCCTACCCCGGTCACGCCGACCTATTCACGCTTCAACTATACTACTAATAAAGCTGTAGCATGGCTCTACCACAAAAGAAAGAAATCTACTTTCCTTTGGAGGTGTAAAATTCAAACTTCAAATCAACGCTAACAAAAGATACAGATAGTTTATGTCACATATTTTGATACTCGCAAACTCACTATTTAAACATCGCATCATCCTTTACATGTGGATTCAGGCTCGCCTACCACCACCTATCGGAAACCATACAAATTTTTCTGAGCTTTCCAAAAATTGTCTTTTACGCCGCCTACGGAACGAAATGGGGCCAAGGATGCTCTTACTATATCACTTGGCTTAGCTGTAACGCATTAGCCTAGTCTAAATAACTGCATTTCATTAATTTATTTATAACAGGCTATCAAAACTATTCAATGATGAACACAGGCATTCCCTATAGATTGCCTCATAGTTTCCATACTTTGCAGGCGGGTGGGTTTTTTATCATTTTAATGGCAACCAGCACGATGCTGCGACTATCTTCTGTTTTGGTTTTCCTCTTTCGCCTCTTACGACCTATGACCTACTTACACGAACTCCTATGAAGTAAAGAAGTTCCACATCCCGATTTTCTGAACAACTTTTAAGATAATGATGGGAGAATAGCAAATGCCACTCTGACGACTCTCAGGCAGTAACACCATGGAATTACTTGTTATTTTATTTTAATTATCCCATAGTTGGACATTAATTGACGGGAGACGCCTCGGCCCGACACTGTTGTATATGGCGTGGTCAGACGCGTTTTGCCCTAAAGCGTTTCGCCAAGACACGCACGACGCAACCATAGTTTTTTCACATAACTGTTACACCTGTGGGCGATGTGGTTGTCGCTTCCCTATAACTTCATTATTATTATTACGTGTTATTTTGAGACTAAATAAAAAAAATTGGAAAAGATAACCCAGATATAATGTAAAGTTAAATAAAAAAATTAATAAAACATGATTTTTTGAAATCGTGCTTTAAAGAGCTTTTAATTGACATCCCACACCATAAACTTTTTTTTTTATAAAATAATGATGACAATCGAACACATTACACCTGATGGTAAGTAAATGTTGTGGCCCACAAAATCTACATCTATCCACGATTAAGAATCCAAATGCAGTTGCGTTGTCACCCCTGAGGACTAAGATGGAATGCCTCGTTTCCAATAAAAAGGGGCTCCGGTTCTCTACACTCACTATACGAAACACAGCAGCATTGAGCTGCTATTTGACGCTGGTATTCTGTGAGATCATGATCCTTCTCCGGTCAAGTCGAGCCTTTCGTATTACGACTATAATATCTGCAGCATGTCTCTACAAAACGCTAATTTTTATAATGATTTTCTGACTAAATATATTTTAAAAATTCTACCGAGCATATATAAACGTTAGTTATTTTTAAGAGCTAAAGTGGGAGGTACCAGCTTCTTACCTACTTGTACTTGTACTTATACGTGGTAGAGCCATGGTGCAGCTATATTAGTAGTATGGTTGTAGCATGAATGGGTCGGCTCGACCGGGGAAGAACCACGCTCTCATAGAATACCAGCGTAAAATAGTAGCCTAATGCTGTTGTGTTTTGTATGCTGAGTGATCCGGAGACCCTTTTTACTGGAAACGAGGCATGCCATCTTAGTCCTCACGGGTGACAACGCATCTGCATTTTGATTCGTAATCGGGAATAGATGTAGATGTTTATCGTCCATAACAACCATACCATCCGGTGGACTGTGTGCTCGTTTGTCACCCTATCCTTTAAAAAAAGAAAGTGACACTTGTGCCACCAAACTGCATTGATTGCACTGCTGTGTCCATTCTGTTAAGTACAGAGAGCTGGTGTAGATAAAAGCTGTGTGGCATTCCATCTCTGTCCTCAGAGTTGGCAATGAAACTATAGCCTTCTTTGATTGAAGTGGGTAGCAGTTGTCTATAGACTGCAGTGGCCACTTACTATAGACTGCAGTGGCCACTTACTATAGGCTGCAGTGGCAACTTACTATAGACTGCATGGCACTTATTATAGACTGCAGTGCCACTTAATTTAGGCTGCAGTGGCCACTTACTATAGACTGCAGTGGCCACGTACTATAGACTGCAGTGGACACTTATTATAGACTGCAGTGGCCACTTACTTTAGGCTGCAGTGGCCACTTACTATAGACAGCAGTGGCCAATTACTATAGACTGTAGTGGCCACTTACTATAGACTGCAGTGGCCACTTATTATATACTGCAGTGGCCACTTACTATAGACTGCAGTGGCCACTTACTATAAGTTGGACTGTGAGCTCGTTTGCAACTTCACTTTTATTTAAATAAATAATAGCCAAATAATCAAAATACAACTTTTTATACTTCATTTCGAAACTCGCCTATACCTCCTGAGCTTATTTTTAAAATATTGCGTCAACTATTTTATACTTGCAAGAATCGCCTATGATAGACAGATATGAAAATGATTTCACAAGTGTTAAATGTTAAGTGTTCTGCGGTATGGAAAATTAAAACAAAAATAAATTCATTTATTATAGTTATTTATTTACATTATGGCTTAACGAATAATCATAACGATGTACTAACGAATAACGATGAATACAAATAACGATACGATGGATATGCTTCATGGTTTTTCTATTTTCATAACACTTATATTAATATTATATATTTATAGTTCCCAAATTTATAATGCCCGTGGTAGTAGAAATAACTCAGACCTCTACCGACGCGGCGCGCGGATATAGTAGTTAGATTTATTATTTTCGTCTACTTTATCGATAATTTCGGCTGCGGGCAACCTTTCACTCGACCGGATTCCTCAGCGCATCGTTAGAATTTCACCAATAAATAAAACGGAGTTGCGTTCATTTCGTAACTGCGCGTGGGATGGCTTTAAGCGTCATACAAACGCATGTGAGTGGAGGTCGTTGACCGGTGAGCTGTCACTTGATATTTTGTTAACTTGATGTTTGTAATAGTAAAAAGTTTTGTTTTCTTTTGAATAGGTCTTTTGCTTTTCTCTTTTAGATTCTACTTTTTCTTTTTATAAACACGCTTCGACCGTAAAGTACGAGGTTAGTTAATAATAGAAAAAATCAACATTATACCAGCAGGGAATATTATACGAATACGGGATACCTCTAATGTTAAATGAAATGCCAAGTACCTTGCAATTACTGGTACTCGGCAGGAATAGGCTAAGAGGAATGGTGTCAACTCATACAGCGAGATGGAAAAGGTTTCTGCTTTTTCTTCTTCTTCCTCATCAGCCTGTATAAATGAACTGCAGAAAATAGGCCTGTACAGTTGTAGGAAAGATTCGCATTTCAATATCAGATATCTCGCACCTTCGACGCTGCCCCTGTTGCCCTTGTTTGTATTTTACACCTGACTTAAATAAGACGATTAAATCACTATCAAGCAGGGAGCCGCAAGATCCTTTTAGTATATCTTAGTCGCCTCTTACGACACTCATGGAACGAAATGGGATGATGGGTTCTCCTGAGACAACACGACGTAGCATCCGCTACCGCATGTACTATAACTGCAGTTGCTTATGGGCGGCGATCGACACTTACCGTCAAGTGAGCTGCACGAACGTATGCCCCTTCTTCTATAAAAAAACTACTTTAAGCTATTTATTTATTATTCATAAAAACGGTTTCGCCTAACGATATCATCAGGGTTTATTATTGTATTAAAAGTGAACATATAATGTCCTCCAGACCGAATTTCAGTCTCGTCCATTTTCAAGGGACTCTAGCCATCTGCACAGGTCAGGGATATAGTACCCAAGTGTATGCGCAAGCACAGATGCACTCTCTGTTCCCTCATTTTTATAGTCGGAAAGGACGGTAATCCGACTCGACCGGAGAAAAATCAGACGCAGGACCAACGGCTTTACGTGCTTTCCGCGCCACGAGGGTGAAACACGGTCAACTTCCTGACTCCGAGCAGCTGCTAAGAATTTCTTGATAGTAAAACCGATTAACTGGGGCTCGAACCTGGGGCTTTATGATTAGCAATCCCGTTTACAACCACTAGTAAAACGAAGCAAGCAGTGAACATATATGTAATTATTGAATCCTTTTTTTAATCTGTCCAAAGTAAAAAAATCCGGCATGTCATAGTTAATATCCCAATATATTTGCCAAAATATTGGGATTGTTTTCAAATGAAAAATTTATTACTAGATGAACCATAATAAAATTAATATGGATTATTTAGTTACAATTCCAACCTTCTTATTTTTATTGAACAATTTTGACAAATTAAGACTAAATTTATATTAAATTTATTTGTACATATTAATTCCCCTTTGCAATTCACTACCCCCAACATTATAACCTCAAAATTTCTTTGGTTTTAATTCTTGCTACACTAGTAAGTTTTAATAATTTTACTTAAATTTATTTAGTGGCATCAGCTTCATTGTTACTACAATTAATAAACTTATAAGTAATATACGAAGAATTATATACAAAAATGATGGAGCAAATTCTAGGGGCAACATTTGCAAATATAATTTATAGTACGTGAGGGTAATATGGTTATCCGGTTAATATGGTCATCCTGTTAATATGGTAACTTTTTTATAACTAAAAACTTAATTTGCATAGATGTCTTTGTGATACGATAGCTCTTCACAAAGACAATCAAATAATAAAGGGTCAAAAAGCGCTGCTTTATCGACGCCATTTTGACAGTTGACATTAGGCGTAGTGTAGTTAGTTTATATAAGTTGATTTTTCGAAGTGTTCCTAATTATTGCGAAAACTTGTTAGCTACTTTTTTAAATTTAATATTAGTTATAGTATACGACTTTATGTTTTGGTCTCTGTCCTCCTCCCATTTTTGGTTCTATAGGGCAGCAAACTATAAGGTAAAAATTTTGTTTATAATAATGAAATGCCATTCAAGCTTAGAGTCCACCTGGTAAAAACCGGCTGTCTTTGGACACCCGTTGCCAAATTAAAAAAAGACGGCTACATATGCGTTGTTACCCCCCAAAGACTAACATGGAATGCCTCAAAGCCTGTAAAGATACTATCAGTACCCTTGAGACATTAAAATTACAAATATAACTTTAAAATAAATTCCCGACGTTTCGGGTGCTTTCCAGCACCCATGGTCACGGGGGACACGGTGCTGGAAAGCACCCGAAACGTCGGTAATTAAAAATAATTAAAAATTAAACGCGATAAAATTCGTAAAAGTAGTTTTAATTAATGTGTAGTGTTCGCGTAAATATAAGAAATCATTTAGTTATTGTTAATTGTTTTTACTTATTTCATTATTCATCAAATTTTTTTATTTATTTCTGTCAAATTAAAAGCATCCGTGAGACGCAGGCCTTAACCGACCCGTTAGGTATACGTCCAACCATTTAGATATAGGAATTTATTGCGCCAGTGGTATTCGCCGAGATCCAGACAAGCGCTGATGACGACAACGGCGGTGTCACTCGAGCACTGCACATTTAAGATAACGTGAAGCCGAGTTAGTGGAAACGTTAAATTTAAAAGGTTTTGCGTTTTAGGCCGCTGTAAAGATAGGCGACCCGATACCTTATCGAAATGCAGTCTTACATAGTACAAATATTATGATTCATTAAATTAATGTTTTATAAAAGTACTTAAAATGCAACAATGTAGTGGCAAATTGTACTGGTGAGGTGAAGTCAAAGGTGTGGTACATTTGGGTTCTAAAAGCTTTGATTTCTACAGATTCACTCGACTGAGGAAACCTACCCATTAACCTATAGTCATCATCAGGACATTAGTGTCTAAGGTATTGAAAACTGAATAATTCTAGTAACTCTCTCAGTAGTGTGTTAAGAATATGATTGTGCAGGCTATGAGCTAGCAAACTTCTTTCACAATTTTCTATCTACTCCCATATTGTTGGCTAAACTTGTTCCTCGTGGGTTGTTGCTCTGTCGACTATGCGTACTCCTTCGGGGATTATAGACGTAAAATATATGCATTTTGTTGACAACTATTGAATTGCAGGTATTATGTGCATTAGAATCCTCTTTTTGCCTTGAAGTTCATTTGGATTAGTATCATCATCTTGTTCTATTTATTTTACCTATAAGTAGTTTACTAACTGCTTAAATCTGAATTAAAGCGAATTAGTACAATCAAATGCTGTGTGACACTTCATCCTTAGTCCTCAGGGATATTTGTGAAATTCTTGGTTTAAAGTTGACTGAAGACGTCCATGGGCTGCACAAGTTTGTTACCTAATGATTTCTTATATTTACGCGAACACTATACATTGATTAAAACTATATTTACGGATTTTATCGCGTTTTATTTATATTAATTTTAATACCCGACGTTTCGGGTGCTTTCCAGCACCCATGGTCACGGGGGACTGAGGTGACTGACATCCCGATGTCAAAGTTAACCCGGAGTACCTTCAGCTTTTTAATTATTGTCTTTGGTCCGATCTACGCAGAATGAACTAACTGTATTTTGAAGTCTTGCAGTGGTATGCTTGGGTTTAGTTTTAATTTTATTAATTATAGGATCCCAAGCAGGTGGTAGTACCCAGCCTCCTTCTCTATTGAAATTAGGATGTTTTTTTTAATTTCAATAGCCTCACGTATCATCCTTGGTAGGAATCGATGTTCTTTCGCGAGGATTTGTGGTCTATCAAATCTGATGTAATGGTTGGGGCCATCTAGAATATGATCGCAAACTGCAGACTTCCCGGAACGTTGATGCTTCACGTCAGCTATGTGTTCTTTTACGCGGGTTCTAATTGATCTCTTTGTTTGCCCTATATATGAGAGACCACAATCAAGCTTGTATACTCCTGCATCTTGTAGAGGAATATGACACTTGACTGATGGTAAGAAAAGTCAAAGTTTGTTACCTTTAAATTAAGGACCTGCACTCACAGATAGCACGGCATGGCACTTCGAGGCAAGGCGTACTTCGGCATGCCGATGGATCCTGTGGCATCCCGCGGCATGTCAAACAAGTCAAGTCGCGCTCGTGTGCCGAGCGCTCGCGCGAGTTGCTGAGATAGCCGCCGCACCGGGCTAGATTCAACCTTGTTTCAATTGTTTAGCACTCACATTCCTTTAAAAACATAAAGTAACCTTATATGTTGACTATGGAATGCCGTGACGTGCCACGGCATCCTTTGAAATGCCGTGACGTGCAGCATGCCGCAGTGTCACGCGAAACGTTTCGGTCCATCGTGTTGAAGTAAAGGAATTTGAGCGCATGCCCAAATTGACTGTTTGTTCATCAATCAAATTAATTGAAGAAATTTAAAAACTGTTAGCTCATTTGTCAATCTTATATCGTCATCATCTTCATCGACTTTTTAAGGTCCATCGCTAATTAAGGACCTCTTCGGTTATAGGATAGAAAAATAAATCTAATATAAACTTGTACGAGACTGGACTCGAAAAACTTTCCTGTGTACAAAGGAAGTTGTAAATATTAAAATATTCTTCGGAATCTTAAAATGTGTCTGTACCTACTGATTGGTACTCGCATGATGGAAGGATTTTTGCGACACTCATATCGTAACTCCAAGGCATAACTAAATTGTGACAAATGTCCAATGTGATAAGTTTTTAAAGACACATAGTAAAGATTTCCTAGAATATTACAGCTCAAACTACACATTGAATAAAAACAATTTTACGTATTTTACTGTATTTAATTAGTTTTAATTTATTTAAATTACCTCCATCCCTAATATGTGGTATTTTGCAGCACCAGCACATATTATATTATGGAAGCAATTTTCTATCCATGACCATATATGTATGTATTTATTCCTGGTATGAAGTAAGAGAGCACCTTTACAAGGACATTTTCTTTGCAGCTTCTTGGGCCATGATTTCTATTAACTGCACAAAGAGCAGGCTTATAAAAACTTAAGTCTAACTGAAGGCGGTCAGTGTAATCAAATGATACATCTTGGGGGAAAGAAGGAGCCGAGATGAGCTGATATATATCTATCTTATAATTAAATTAAAAATATACATACTCCTGAAGAGAGTATAATATCTACCATATTCCCTTTTAGTAATTAAACCTGTTTTTATCTTTAGATTTTTCTTATTTAAGTAAATAATTTTTTTGAATAGTTCTAATTTGCATTGTATTGATTGGATGATATTTGTACTCCAAATTAACCCAAAATTGCACGATTCAATCTGTGAATGTTATGTACACTTGTTATTGACATACATATCAGAGAGTATAGAACTGTGTATGTTTTCGTGATTGTCATATAATATGTGTATTGTAAGTGTACTTGTTAAATAAAAAAAATATCTCTTTGCGGGTAGTGGACACGCATACTTATGGTAGTTATTAGTTTTGATCCGTTTTGTACAAAATGAGCTTATTCTATCTTAAAACCTTTTAGTGGTACCTATAATTGGCTTTGGGTTCAATTTTATTAATTACAGGATCCCAAGCAGTCGGTAACGCCCAGCACCTTGAATTTGGGACGTTTCTAATTTAGGAATAGGAATCAATGTACTTTCCTGAGGATTGTTGAGCACCGCCACTTTTACGATAGGTGCTTCAAATCTGGCGAAACAGCGAATATTTAAAAACATTAAAAATTAACGTTAAAGTTATTTCATTCAAAGTGCAAAGTTTTCAATATTCTAGACTAATTGAAACAAAATGCATGCAAAACTGCAAATCGTGTGTGTTCACTAGAGAACCGTCCGTATCATCATCACCATTACAACCCTTTACAAGTTCACAGATGAATAGGTTTTCATACTTTCTGACATAATTATTATTGTTGTGTGATAACTATTATTGTAATTAAAATACTAACAAATCTCGGATTCAAACACATTAAGACATTATTCATGGAATTTTATTTTCTTCTGAAATCATTACTTAACATTATAAACAAATAAAAACATTGGTGTAAACCAGTTTCCAAAGTGCCCATTCATTTTTAATCTACGGCAAATGGCAAAGTGAACGTTTTTCTACAGATTGTTGAAGGCATCAATCCACATAATGCCAGTGCCCTCCCACGAAGACTGAGTTAGATTACATATAGATTATGGGATTTATAGGTACACTACAATGGTCCCATAAAGGTTTTATGTGGGTGTCCATCGCTATTTGTATGGTAATCACATCATGTATCGGCTTGCCACTAATGCGTTTATGTGAAAAAAAATCTCCAGAGAAACTACGCTGTTGAATTGAAAGCTCCTTGAAATGAATCATGACGTTCTAAAGTAAGAATCACTCATCAAAGTACTCTTATTAATTTACGTTATATTTCAAGCCTAATTGTGAAGGATGATAGGGTTTGCTATGCTCTATTGGTCTCTAAATTTGTTTTAGTAATCGGTAGTTTTTTTTTTGACTGTACTAAATACATTATATTTTGACCTCCAAAAAGTTGACGAGTAGTGGTTGGTGTAAGGATATCTACGACCATATATCATCTCGGGGGTCTCGTAAGAGGCGACAGAGTGAAACGAATCAGGAGATGGGAAGCAGCGTCCTCTTAATAAAGACTAAAAATAAAAATAAACTGCGGTTGCCAAACCACTTGCCAAGCGTGGTAACTATGGGGGAATCCGTATGAGGAAATCTATGGCGGAGATTTATGTTCGGCAATGTACTTTTATACGCTGTATCGATTACAGTAACGTCAAAATGTCAAAAGTGTGTGAAGTGTAAGTAAAAACGACCTATTTTAGATGTTGCTTTCAAAGTTTCGCAATCCGCATCTTTTTCATCTTTAACGGCAATTTTTTTGTTTGTTTTGGCATTTTATGTTCATTGTAATAAGTCAGTACTCGCTCTAGGTGGAAGAGATCCTTTTCTGCCTTCTACTGGTCCGAGTACCACACTCTTGTACCCTTGCCTATTTCTTCAAGGCAAATTCAAGTAAATAGATTTCATTCAAACACACAAAAATTTCATTAAAATCGGTTGGATGGTATCAAAGTATATAACTGACCTAAGGAGAAACATTTTTGTGTTATATAGATAAATAGATGTCCCATACACTCAACATAATTTAAAAGGGGAGCTGCAATTGTTTGTATTTTATGTTATTAGGCGCTCTCAGACACATTCCGAGCCATTCAAAAAGTTATAGGACATGTCGAATATTAAAAGTGATTTTAATACATTAACAAAACAATAAATACATTGGCAGTATTCCAGAGATTGTTACAGGATTTTTGGCAAAGATGGCAGAATGAATATTTGTCTATGCTGCAACAAAGACCAAAATAGTTAAAGCAAACTAAACAGCTTAAAATCGGTGACATTGTACTTATTAAGAGGAAGAAAATCTTCCTCCTGGGAAGTGGTCTTTAGGGCGTTGTACAAAAGCATCCTGGACCGGATAATATATGTCGTGTTTATAGTTTAAAATGTAGAGATACAATTGTTAAAAGACCTGTGCTGTGACTGCGTGCATTCGTGTGTTCCGGTCTGAAGGTTAGAGAGAGCCAGTATAATGACAGGCTGCGAGGCATTCCACCTTAGTCCTCGATGGTGACAACACATCTGTAGACTCCTTTGCTTAAAGTTTGTCAGGTGGCTATGGGGTGCAGAAGCCACTTACCGTTAGTTCTATAGGTTCGTTTGTTGTTTACTTTTTATAATATAAAATAAAAACTCTCGCATGTGTTTTTTCTTTACCATCGATTACCAGTCTGATTTTCATATCGGTTGTAGCGGCGCTGTCGTCGCGCCACAAGCGAAAAACACACCGAAGCCTAAATCGCGCTATCAACATTCCGAATCATAAACAGTATATATAGAACATCTCCGAACTATCACACGGAGTGTCGGCCGCTCCCCGAGCAGAACACCTTGCCCGGCGGGAGATCTCCCCTTTTCCTTCCACGGCCACAGTGGTGACCCCGACGTGATCTGAACACGGCAACCAAACAACCTTCGGAAACTTCAAGCTTCATCATCGTCATATAATACCCCACCGTATCGCTCCCGAGCAGATATCGTCTGCAGTCTTCATATCCTGCAAGCCATCTAGCTTTACAAGGTTCATCGCAGCACTGGAATAATAATGCTTCCTGTTCCTTCAAGCTACTCTCTGCGCCATACAGTGTTCGGCACGGCTCTGAGCCTTACTGCTCGCCTCTGCTTCACGGCACTCTCGCAGATTACTTGCCTTCTTCTCGACTCACCGCAGACTACAAGGCAATCTCCTGGCACTTGCACATTCGTCGACAACTCGACTGCACTATCGACCTCCGGTCTGAGCAGGGGGGTGATGTAGCGGCGCTGTCGTCGCGCCACAAGCGAAAAACACACCGAAGCCTAAATCGCGCTATCAACATTCCGAATCATAAACAGTATATATAGAACATCTCCGAACTATCACACGGAGTGTCGGCCGCTCCCCGGGCACAACACCTTGCCCGGCGGGAGATCTCCCCTTTTCCTTCCTCACCGGCCACACGGTATATTTACATAGACATTTCATCAGTTAGTTAACAGAGTTCTGTTAGTAGCGCGTACCATGAACAGATAAAGTTGGCAGCGACTGCCTCGTTGTTCTAGTGGTTGTAGTAGTGCAACTGCTGATCATGAGGTCCTGGGTTCGAATCCGGGGTCGGGCCAAAAAATCAATTATTGAGTTTTTTCGTCAAGAAATTCTCAGTAGCTGCCCGGAGTCAGGAAGTTGGCGGTGTCTCACTCCCTCGCCTGCCTCGGAAAGCACTTAAAACCATTGGCCCTGCGTTTGATCTTTCCCCGGTCGTGTCGGTTTACCGTCCCATCGGATCATGAAGAGTGAGTGAATGGAGAGTGCACCTGTGCTTGCGCATACACTTGGACACTATAATCCTGTCCTGCGCCGATGGCTGTTGAGGCTGGCCGCCGTAACCGAAATTCGGTCTTGAGGACATTATTATTATGATAAAGTTGGCAGCGGTAGTATTAGGCATCCATTACAACAGTCCATCAAAAGTGCATTGATGAACATAGACCTTTATAATAAATTGCGTCGTTTATTTGTCATTATTCTCACACAATTTTTTTAACTGCGCATTGTTGCCAAGGTAAACGTGCCGGCTATCGCAGCTTTTTAATTATTTCCTTGAATTGTTGTTTAAAAAGATGATGCTGCCCATTTTTTGTTTACTTTCTCTCTGACGCCTCTTACGACACCCACGCGATGATACGGTTGAGTAGATTCTGAATTTGTGGGCTTATTTTCAAGAATAAATTAAAGTAAAAGATTTCAAGGACATCTAATAAAGATGTCAAATGAAAGCTTTCAGTAAGCTCAACAACTATTTAACATATTTTTATAAAACGCTTAAAATGCTGTTGTTGAACCAAACAATTGCCAGAAGGATTATTCAGACAAATACAAAACTTTTAATTTTATCGAAACTCAAAATTTCAACTCAAAAATTTAAATGCAAAACTTGATCAATTGTTTTAAACGGGGGCTAACATTAATTTTGCAATTTTTGTTTGCGTATAAACTAAATATATAATAAGTAAGTCCTTTTTTGTTTTCTTTATACTAGTTTCAATTTGTATTTGTTATGTATTTCTATTTTTACATGCGATTTTTGTGTTTGTTTCTTGCTTATTTAAATGTTAATAGGGTTCATTTTATTAAATGCCAGCTTCATTCTTCTAAATACGAGATAATAGTGTAAATAAGTGACTAGTGCATATACCCTCGTATAGCAAACTGTAGGGCACTGTTCATGTTCACTGGATGGAGTGATGATGCTCACTCCATTGTAAGAGATGCAGAAATTCGGGAGATGTGGGTCGGTCGGTACTCGTAGATGTCGGAAGATTTAGGTGGTTCAGGGCCGTGTTTTGTGGCATTACTTAGAGGAAGCCTACGTTCAGACATGTAAAAAGTTGTAGTGATGATAATGATAGTGCAAATTATACACGCAAACAAAATCAACCACATCGATTGGTAAAATTTTAGATTCCTTAATTAAATACTAATTTGTCATACGCGAACACTGCACATTAAACATATATACTATTACGGATTTTATCACATTTTGAGCGATCGGCAGCACCACGAGTGCTGAACGAGTCATGGAGTGACTGAAGTGAAGTGTTTGATGTTCCGATGTCGTAGTAATCCTGGGATACTTTTAGCAAAAGCTCTTCGCGCTCGAAAAGCTTAAAATAAGCTTAAATAAATGCGATAACACAATAAATTCAAATGTCTTTATTGTAGTATTAATCAACATTTCTTGCTATTTAAACCCACATAATAACCTTCACGTAGGCGTATAAAAACCTAAACCACGAACATGCGCGGTATTCGAGTATTTTCCACGTCCATTAGAACGGCCCGCACCAAGTGTTTCTCAGAAGCAAATAATCCAAGTGCACATTATCCATTTACAATGAAATGCTAGGACCAGTAATGTCGGCTGCCGGTTATGCCCTTACTCTTATTGCGTAAAGCCAATGCCCCCACTCCTCTCATGTTTAGGGCTATGGCTTTATATTTAATACGATATCGATATCGACGACCGCGCAGCAAAGTGGCGGGTGTATAATTGCTACGTAGTAATTCCAAGAATAAGTCCGAATACATTCCGAAAAATTCCAGCTGTACCTAACATTTGTGAAAACCACAAATTGCTTTAGGTCAATTTTCTAATTTGTAATTGCCTGTATCTCTCTTACACTGCATCTTTGTATTTAATATAATTCTTCTTTTCTTTTTATATAAGGCAATTATCTATTATAGTAGTATGGAAAGTCAGACAGTTTAATGAAAGTCGTACATAATATATTCACGTGAAATTATACCTTTTTTTTTCTTTAGACGCACCCGCGGGCAATAACTAACTGTGGATTAATTGAACAAGACTTACAACAATTATCGCAACGGGCATCTCAACAAACTAAGAATATTTCCATGTAATTGAAACATTTAATGTGACTTTACCAGTTTAAGTTTAAGTTGGGACATTTATAAGTAAATGCTTAGCCAACAAAATAAAAACAATAAAGGGAACTGTTAAGAAACTCTTAAATAAATCATTTCATTCCACGGGATTTCGGATTCTTTGATAATAGTAAAAAACCTTCGAAAATTTGGGCTATAAAGAGTTATAAAACGTGTGGGGCGGTTTTAATATTAAACATCTAATTTATAACGGTATTACTTTAACAGGCAGATCTATGCAGATTGTTCTAATATTATATAACACCGTGTGTAAAATATTAAAAATAAAAAAGGTCGATTGAGCAAATTACTGCATTTTATTATTAAAAAGGAGATCATATTCCTATTCATGGTAAATATAATATAATATAATATATATAATATAAATATAAAATAATATACATTTAGAGGTATATTATAATTTAAATAGTACAGTGAATCTCTGGCTTATTTAGACGTAACAACTTTCAAACACTATTGGATATTGTAGCTTACACGAGTAGAGCTCACACACTTTTAATCCCTGAGAGTGAACTCCATAGAGCTATTTCTAGTTTGTTTCTATTTCTCCTATCTTTTGTGTAAAATAAATAATTAATAAATAATATGAATAAATAATTAGTTATATGCTCAACCATTTTTAAGCTGAACGTACATTGTATCTTTAAAAGTAATTGTATAAACGCGTCCGATAAATACTATGAAATGTAAATTATACTTGGCAGTCCTTAAAACAGTTGAAACTTTGTTGCCGTTATCTATCTTTTAAAAACGATTACAGCTCGATTGAAGTAAATTTAATTGGCATTTGTTGACAGGTTAACGTTTTTTTTCAATTATTCAATAAATTATTTCTTTTCAACTTTTAAAGGATCTTAAAACCGATTAGAGCTCGTTTGAAATAAATTTAATAGTAATATTGGCATTTGGTGACAGGTTAACGTTTTTTTTTTCATTTATTCAATAAATTATTTCTTTTCAACTTTTAAAGGATCGTAAAACCGATTAGAGTTCGATGGAAGTAAATTTAATGGTAATATTGGCATTTGTTGACAGGTTAACTTTTTTTAAATTGTCCAAAATTGTTCCGTTTGAACTTTTAGAGGACAAATGCATTATAATAAAAGAAGTTAAGAAATGAAACTGTGTTTTAAATCTAAACATACAAGCGTTTTAAATCTATTTGGACCTGCTCCTAAAGGTATTCTTTAAATTATTTTTCAGATAAATAATAAAAACTTTTTCAAACGTTAGAAAAGCATATATATAAAAAGAGATATTTGATTTATAATTGTGTAATATTTTCTCATAATATTTTTTTAATTAATTTGCTTACACGTGAATTTTTTTTGTGAAATTTGCGTTATTAATAAAATGTTCTTTATTTCACAAGTTAAATCAATGGCTTCAAAGATAATATAATCATTGCAGCCCATAGCACGTCTACCGCTGGACGTTGTTCTCTCTCATACCATTACCTTGAAGCCCGGGCCTGAGACACCCACTCAAATGTTTTATTTTTTTATATTGAAAAAAAAAACTACGGTATTATTTTGTTTATCAAACACTATTTTAACTATAATCATTATTAAAACTTTATAGAAAATATTTGAAGTCCTCTTTATTTTGTACAAACTTTTTACCATGCAAAAATATTTTTAAGAAGTTATCCTCTTTTATGCTTGATAACGTTTAAATAGTTTTATATTTATTATTTTGAATTTGTGTAGTGAGAATAAACTTACGGGGGAAACATTAAATATAAAATCATTTGACTATTTATTAAAAAGTAACTCGGCGGTCGATTACCTACCGATTACGCATAAGCTGTAAAGACATTTTCATACAGCGAACGCACAGCGAACACACTTTACTCACTATCATCGTTACATTCACCATGATTATTTACTATCAAAATACCTCAAAATATCATCACACAGTTCATGTTTCAATCTCAAACACAGGATTCGCGCGTTTACTAGCCAATCGAAATCATTTTATTTATTTATGCTTTATTTTCCCATCAAGTACATAAAGGCGAACTTTAATGCAACAAGGCGTCTTCAACCATTCTACCTCTTGGGTTTAGAAAATAAATCATCTAAATCAATTTTGTGCCACATAGAAGTACGAATATGATATCGCTGCAGCACAGAAAGTCAAATACGTAGTAGTAGTATTAGGTATCTACGAAATACCCCGCAGTGGTCTGACTGTAAATCATTTGGACGCGCAAATACCTACTAGGTTATGAACCACTGAAGGCACGGTCACAGCACTTTAGTGACTAGATTAGAAGCGTTTACAAGGACAGTTACAGCAATTCCTATGTGAACGTTTTCATTATACATCAAACACTTTTGTGCGGTGTGTGGCACTGCGCCGTGCCGTGTCCATACATGTGAAAACGATCTAAAGCTTTGTACGCTTCATAATCAAGATGCGTTTCAATATTAATGAGCTTAGTGCCTTACTAAGAAAGCTTAGCTTATCTTAGTTTTATAACAAATAGTTTATTACCTATAAGTAAAGTCCATTATAGTATACAACACGATAAAAATAGGCTTTAAGATTTGCTGCAAGTCGTTTTATCTTTAACACTTTATTTATGAAAGATAAAATAATAAATTACTTGTTTAACCATTAACTTGTTTTGACGGAAACTAATGCAACGCGATTTCATTACGCTGTGACTAACATATAGCCATTAAATAGGTCTAGTGGTCGTAAACGCCATTGCTGGTCATGAGGTGTCGAGTTCGAACACCGGATTGGGCCAAAAAAGAATAATTATATACAGATATTGTGCTTTTCGTTGCTCATGGGGGTTTTTGTTATACAGTTGCTGTTAACCGTCAGGAAGATGCTGCTACCCATCTCCTGCCTGTTTCCCTCTGTCGCCTTTTTTTAAATAGGATAGGGTGATATACCAGCACACAGTCCACCTGATGATAAGTGGTTGCTGTGGCCCATAGACATCTACATCTATTCTCGATTACGAATCAAAATGCAGATGCGTTGTCACCCGTGGGACTAAGATGGAGTGCCTCGTTTCCAGTAAAAAGGGTCTCCGGTTCTCTACACTCACCATACGAAATATAGCAGCATTAAGCTACTATTTCACGCTGGTATTCTGTGAGAGCGTGGTCCTTGCCCGGTCAAGCCGACCCATTCGTGCTACAACTATACTTCTAATATAACTGCAGCATGGCTCTACCACGTATAAACGAACAAACTGGTAAGACATGCAGGAAGTCGAAGGATACAAGTGGCTCAGGACCGTGCTTTGTGGCATTCCTTAGAGGAAGGCCTATGTTCAGCAGTGGACTTCTGAAGGGCTGTAATGATGATGATGATGATTGTGTTTTTCTGTCAAGAAATTCCCAGTATAAGCCTGGAGACAGAAATTTGGTGGTTTTTAGGCACTTCATCACTTTAAGGATAGGAAAAAAGCACTGAACTCGCATGACCGTTACTTTCACATACATAAAATTGATGAAAGTAATATTGAAAATACAATTGATTAAATTTTATAGAATTAATATGTATTTATAAATTTGTTTGTATTATATTGATAATAAATCATTCTTTTTATATAAAACAGCGCAATAAATGAATATTTTATTACTATTTATTAACACATTAATAAAAATAATTTCTAATACAAAATCTTTCTTAAAGAAATATTTCTTAACAACCGAAAAATAATGTTTACAAGTTTGTGAAGCCAAGAAGTTTTCACTTGTGACGTGCAGTCCTGCGACTGACAGATTTTTTAATTACACTAGGATTTTCGTCTGTATTTTGGGAGCAGTTTTCATACATATATCTCACAAGGATAAACACCCGAAACAATTATTTGTAGGCCATACAAATAATTGTTACGTGCGAGATTCGAACCCGCAGTCTCCAGCGCTGCAATTGATTGCTAACCACTGCTCCAAGGGGCCACTGAATTAAAGTGTCGATAGTATGTTGTACATTTAGTAAAATGTTATCGAAACTTTGCTTCAATCTTTAGAACTAAAAATATCGTATATATGTTGGTTTCGTGTGACCTTATCCGCTCAGGAGACGATACTACTTTTTTACCCATATCTTTTTTACCCATATTTTTACGCATACCTCTTTACCCATATCTTTTTACCCATATCTTTTTTATCCATATCTTTTTACCCATATATTTTAACCCATATCTTTTTATTCATACATTTTTACACATATCTTTTTACCCGTATCTTTTTAGCCATATCTTTTTAACCATATCTTTTACCCATATCTTTTCACCCATGTCTTTTTACCCATATCTTTTTTACCAAATTCTTTATTCTGCCGACCGTACTGTATGTACTACGAATGTATTCTGTGAAGGGTAAGAGGCTTAATATATTTAGTTACAGGCTGTGGGACATCTCATCTTAGTCATCAAGGGCGACAATGCATTCAGTGGCTTTTTGTATACAAAAACCTTTATACAGACAAAAATAATTACGTATATATACTAAGAAATAATATGTAATAAATAATCGGGTGCTTACATTTTGTACCCATTAATAGTTTTACTTACTTTATTTACTTTTAGTGGTGAGATCTTAGATATTAAACATTACCTATTCCATATAGTTTCCGTTCCACTTTAGCCTTAATACATTTCGATGTTGGAGTGATCTAGGAAGACTGACACAACAAGTTATTCAAACCTATCTCCGTACTCATCAGAAATGACAACAATTTTAAAGTCAGAAATCAGTATTGTTTCTTCCCTTACTTGTTCCTGTGTCGCGAATGCGTTTAAATATAATATGGATGATGAACACTTCTTGTCCGAAATAAATAAGTTATTATTATATAAACAAGAACAACAAATCTAAATTTAGTCTGGAGAAACATCCACATCTGAAACAATTGTCTCTGTATATAAAATTCAATTGCTGTCCGTTAGTCAAAATAGGCTCGACCGAATTTGATACATTTTTTTGTGTGTTTGAATGGGTCCTGTGATGGCTTAGATTCACATTATATAGATTTGAACCCGATAGACCGGCGCTGTTGTCGAGATCCAGAAAGCACCCGTGCGAAGCTGGAGCGGATCACTAGTTGGTATTAAATACCATAGAATACTATAATACACAATAGAATGGCTGTCAGCCTTATTTTGTTTGAGAATAGGTGTCGCCGGGAGCACACATACAAGCAATTACGTGGTATTATCACTACTACCAACCCGATTCACTGTGTTGACAGACAGATTTTAATACATATTTATTTGTAACTAGCGTGCAATTTGGCCTTTTTTAAATAATTTGCATGTGAAATTTGGAAACGAATGTGACGTTAAAACACATCTCGTGTTGACATTTATACGTGTGAATTGACATGTTAGTGACATAATGATTTCTTATATTTACGCAAACACTACACATTGATTAAAACTACTTTTACGGATTTTATCGCATTTATTTTACTTTTAATTACTTTTATGTTTAATTCCCGACGTCTCGGGCGCTTTCCAGCACCCATGGGTGACCCATTTTATCGCGTTTATTTTACTTTTAATTACTTTTATTTTTAATTCCCGACGTTTCGGGCGCTTCTAGATCGCATTTCTACCACGATGACATTTGCGCAGGATTATAGTGCACGATAATTTTAAAAAAGTTACCCTACATAAAATTTTCTCCCGTAACGTGGAGGCAGTTTACATACACACATTTCACTGGAACAAATATTCAACACACAATTATTAGTTCTAAGTTACACAAATGCTTCTCTCTTGCGGGATTCAAGCCCGCGGCTTACAGCTTTGCAACTCCTACTTTCTTTTTTTATGTGGTGGAGGACCCATGCTGCAGCTATATAATGGTTGTAGCACGAATGGGTCGGCTCGACCGGAGGGGACCACGCTCTCACAGGATACCAACGTAAAATAGCAGCCCAATGCTGCTATATTTCGTATGGTGAGTGTAGAAAACCAGAGACCATTTTTACTGGAAACGAGGCATTCCATCTTAGCATTCAGGGGTGACTACGCATCTGCATTTTGATTCTTAATTGAGGATACATGTAGATGTCTATAGACCACAGCATTCACTTACCATCAGGTGGACTGTATGTTCGTTTGTCATCTTTATTCTATTAAAAAAAAAACTCATTGCGGAGCTACTGACTGCACCACAAACCGTCAAAAAGTGAAGGAAGTGTGCGCAAACATGGGTGCACTCTCAATTCTTTTACTCTACAGAGCTCGATGGAACGACCATCCAATACGACCCGAGATTTGGCCGAGGCTGCCACTGAGAATTTATTGACAGAAAAATGATAACAATAACTGATTTTGGCCCAAACGACGATTCACAACACCAATCATTAAACCAACAAGACATTCATTTAAAAAAGTAATAATATTATTATCATATCACTATAAATAATATTATGATCATCATATTATAAAAAAATATCATGTAACAACACATGTGATTCAAAGTGTGGCGATTCAAAAAAAATCGTGAAACTGTGGGAAATATCAGCGCTGGCAACACATCCCGAATTGATCATAATGTCTCTTCGACTTGGTAATTTTTCAAAGCAATACGGATGAACATGTACCTTGGAGACCGGCCGGAACCGACGGGTCGGCGTGAGAACGTACAATGTTGTCTCAGGGACGTGTACACAACCTGTTGGCGGACTCCACAAGACATGGCTGGTGCAAGATGAAAGAAAAAAGCGAGCAAAATAGATAGCGAATAGGTATTATCTGTGGAATGCACAACTAAACTAGTAGCAGTTTATGGTTTTAGATATTTTTCTAATTTATGGATTTGCTTTTTTACTTACAGGTTCAATTTAGAGTTTTTCGTGTTTTTTTTTTAATTTAACTTCGATTTCGTTTGTAATTAACTGGTACGTGGTGTCTATGTGTGTAATCGGTTTATAATGTGCTCGTATATATAGATATATGTGTCTATGTGTGTAATCGGTTTATAATGTGCTCGTATCAATATATACGACCGACCGATTACACACATAGACACATAGACATAGAGCTGCAGCATGAATAGGTCGGCTCGACCGGGGTAGGACCACGCTCTTAAAGAATACCAGCGTGAAACATCAGAATAGTGCTGCCGTGTTTCGTAAGGTGAGTGTAGACAACCGGAAACCCATTATACTAGTGATGAGGCATTCCATCATGGTCCTCCGGGGTGACAACGCATCTAGAAATTGATTCTTAATCGATGATTGATGAAGATGTCTATGGGCCATGATATTTATCCACATACCATCAGATGGACTACTACACTACACTACTACATTTTTATTTTTATTCCATCTGAGTTCACACCACCCTCTTAACTTTATATTGCCGAGTAACGGTTTGAAAAGGCTAATATGTTTACAGGTTGTGGGGCATTTCATACTATTTTTTAGCAGTGATTTCGCATTTTGCTTTCTATGTTTAAAGTTGATTGTAGGTGTTTATGTGTTGCAATTGCCGTTGGTGGACTAACAGCACGTTTGTCAATAACAGGTTCTAACAGGTCAGTAAACCGAAGTTACAATGGGCCGGCCGTATAGCTCAAAGAACCGAGAACGATTGGTTCTCGAGTTGGGAGCCTTGTGTGGTTAAGCAAAGTGTAGGGCGGAGGTAAATCATGCAGATAGCCGATGAGTGTCTGTCTATATTCAGTAGTTCACTTGTGAAATACTCTAATCATAATGATGATGTTACCTATGTACAATATAAAGATCTAATGTTTTAACACGCTTTTATTAGCTTGACCTGTATGTATGTATGTAACGGAATCTTTTAACTTCATTTTCACCTACTTCCAGGAGTCTGATTAACTTGAAAATTTGCACATTGGTCAAGAGCCGATGATAATACAATAATCTCATAACTTTATATTAAAGCACTGACTAGGATTATCAGTATAAAAATATATTTAGATTAGTGAGTAGGTTAAACGTATACCGCTCGTATTTTCTACTTTTTAGTTAGATTGGTATTAAAGCGTGTTTTTTAGTTTTTTAAACTATAATTTATTTATTTAACTTGAACATATCTTCTATGTTGTATTATATTAAGGTAACATATAATTTAATGATTTCTTATATTTACGCGAACATTGCACATGATTAAAACTACTTTTACGGATTTTATCGCGTTTATTTTTTTTTCTTCTTATTTTTATTTTTATTTTTAATTCCCGACGTTTCGGGCGCTTTCCAGCACCCATGGTCACGGGGGACTGAGATGACTGACGTCCCGATGTCATTGTTAAACCCGGAGTACCTTCAGCTTTTTTTAATTATTGTTTATGGTCCGATCTATGCAAAATGAACTGACTATGTCCTGAGGTCTTGCAGTGGTATGCTTGGGTTTAGTTTTAATTTTATTGATTATAGGATCCCAAGCAGGTGGTAGTACCCAGCCTCCTTCTCTATTGAAATTAGGGTGTTTTTTTAATTTCAATAGCCTCACGTATCATCCTTGGTAGGAATCGGTGTTCTTTCGCGAGGATTTGTGGTCTATCAAATCTGATGTAATGGTTGGGGCCGTCTAGGATATGATCACAAACTGCAGACTTCCCGGAACGTTGATGCTTCACATCAGCTATATGTTCTTTTACGCGGGTCCTAATTGATCTTTTGGTTTGTCCTATATAAGAGAGACCACATTCACAATCAAGCTTGTACACTCCTGCATCTTGTAGAGGAATATGACACTTGACGGATGGTAGGAACTGACTAATCTTCTTCGGCGGCTTGTAGAATGTTCTAATAGAAGCTCGCTTCAAGATATAGCCAATCTTGTCTGTGACACCTCTGACATATGGTAGTACAGCAGGCACACGCTCGACTGTGGCCGGCTTCACTCGGTCACTGTGACGTAGGCGCGGGACCCGAAGCTTGTTGTCGTGCAGAACTTGCTTGACGTGCTGAAGCTCGGCGGCCAAGTGTTTTCTGTCACAGATCCCTCGTGCTCTCTGTAACAAAGATTTGCCCACGGTAGCTAACTGTGAAGGATGGTGGTGAGATTCACCGTTTAAATATCGGTTTGTATGGGTCTTTTTCCTATACACAGTGTGACCAATGGTGTTATTAGGATTTCGGATGACTAACACATCTAGGAAAGGTAAGGAATTATTTACCTCTAACTCCATAGTAAATTGAATTTTAGCGTTTATGGAATTAAGATGTTCTAAAAATGCAGTTACTTTGTCTGATGGTAAAATTGTGAAAGTATCGTCTACGTACCGCTTGTAGATCCTTGGTATAACAGGTGCAGTAAGGAGGGCTTTCTCCTCAAAGTCTTCCATGAATATATCGGCGACAATGGGAGATACAGGTGAGCCCATCGCCACACCATCTACTTGCTTGTAAAACTCTTCCTTCCACAATAGATAGCCAGATGTAAGGCAATGTCTTAGTAATACTGCATATTCTGCTGGCATGTTATTTTCCTCTAGTTTCCTAGTTATAATTGAGATGCAGTCTTCAACAGGTAGGCATGTAAATAGAGACTGAACATCAAAACTGACCATGGTTTCATTGTCAGTAAGATGTAGGTCTTTTATCTCACTGACAAAATGGTATGAATCCTTAGTGTGTGCTCTTGTGTGTCCTCTGAGTGGTGATAATATTTTAGCTAAGTATTGAGCCAATCTGTAAGTTGGCGAATCAATCTGACTCACTATTGGACGTAATGGAGCATTCGGTTTGTGTATCTTTGGTAACCCATACAACTTCGGTGGTTTGGCACAGGAAGGTATTATCGAATTAACGTCCAGATTCAATTTTTCGGAGTATTTCTTAATTAGATCGCTAGTTGTTTTAAGCGTATTAGTTGTAGGGTCTGTTTTGACCTTTCGATAAGTAGTTTCATCCGACAAAAGTTGTTGTATTTTAAAATTGTAATCTGACGTATCCATTATAACCGTAGAATTACCTTTATCTGCGCGGAGAATCGTAAGCTCTGGTCTGTTGCGTAAGTTTTTCAACGCGTTAAATTCATTTTTGGGGAGATTTAATTTCGGCGCTGAACTTCGACGTAACATAGACGAGATGTCTTGACGTATGGCCTCTAAATCTTCATTACCAATATTATTTTTATACAGACAGTCCTCAACACTACAGATAATGTCCTCATACGGTATTTTTCGCGGTGTTATTGCGAAATTAATACCTTTTTCTAAAACTTTTATTGTGGCGTCGTCCAGTGTTTGTTTTGATAAGTTGTAGACAGCGCGTTGTTTATGATTCGTGTCTGTGGTCAACGATTTCGTATGTTGGACATTTGATTTAGTTGTTAATTTATGGTATTTATCAATGTGTTTATTTTTGCATTCATTGTATTTAGTTGTTTCGCGTTTATCTAAAGTTTCCATGCAATTTTTATAATCAAATGTCGATAAAACTTTCTTTAATTCACTGGACGAATTGTCTATGGTTTTGTTTATGAATGTGTATAGGAAAAAGACCCATACAAACCAATATTTAAACGGTGAATCTCACCACCATCCTTCACAGTTAGCTACCGTGGGCAAATCTTTGTTACAGAGAGCACGAGGGATCTGTGACAGCAAACACCTGGCCGCCGAGCTTCAGCACGTCAAGCAAGTTCTGCACGACAACAAGCTTCGGGTCCCGCGCCTACGTCACAGTGACCGAGTGAAGCCGGCCACAGTCGAGCGTGTGCCTGCTGTACTACCATATGTCAGAGGTGTCACAGACAAGATTGGCTATATCTTGAAGCGAGCTTCTATTAGAACATTCTACAAGCCGCCGAAGAAGATTAGTCAGTTCCTACCATCCGTCAAGTGTCATATTCCTCTACAAGATGCAGGAGTGTACAAGCTTGATTGTGAATGTGGTCTCTCTTATATAGGACAAACCAAAAGATCAATTAGGACCCGCGTAAAAGAACATATAGCTGATGTGAAGCATCAACGTTCCGGGAAGTCTGCAGTTTGTGATCATATCCTAGACGGCCCCAACCTCACCAGATTTCATAGACCACAAATCCTCGCGAAAGAACACCGATTCCTACCAAGGATGATACGTGAGGCTATTGAAATTAAAAAACACCCTAATTTCAATAGAGAAGGAGGCTGGGTACTACCACCTGCTTGGGATCCTATAATCAATAAAATTAAAACTAAACCCAAGCATACCACTGCAAGACCTCAGGACATAGTCAGTTCATTTTGCATAGATCGGACCATAAACAATAATTAAAAAAAGCTGAAGGTACTCCGGGTTTAACAATGACATCGGGACGTCAGTCATCTCAGTCCCCCGTGACCATGGGTGCTGGAAAGCGCCCGAAACGTCGGGAATTAAAAATAAAAATAAAAAGTAAGAAGAAAAAAAATAAACGCGATAAAATCCGTAAAAGTAGTTTTAATCATAACATATAATTTTTACATATATCTAGTGGTATTCATACCGCTATGGCTTGTGACTCAATCTTAATGATTTGTCAGTTTTGTATGGCACGTTGACGGAGCGCCTGCTAACTCATAAGGTCTTCGACCCACCTTCCGGCTCCGTTCGCAAATATCCTCAACAAATATTATGGAACTGGACAATCTCCTATCTATGAGCCCACAAAATTGTTTACACTACGTTTTTCTATGGATTTTCAAATTTAAAAACTTGTTTAGCTAGCGTACGTGATTAAAAGTGTGATTAAAAACGGTTAGCGTAAAATTGAGTATAATTCAATGCTTGTATATATGGTGTAAAACTAAAATCTTTTTGATTTTAACTAACTTTAAAAGAATTACAAGGTTGTATTTGCGACGCGAATGTTGTCTTACGTAAGTTCTCGGTAATGGCTGAACCGATGTCTATTAATTACTTTTTTTATTAAGTAGGATTTCCGTTTGAATTTGGGGTAAAACTTCTACCCACAAGGCAAAGATTGAGGATGGTGGTGGCATTGTAGCTATTTAGAAGATATTCTAGTTGTTTACCTTGAGCTTATGATGTATGATTAGTACACTCTAAAGAGTAAAAAAATAAAAAGCAAAACCTAACTTATACTTTTTAATACGAGTATAAATATTACATGTATAAATGAATATTTACTTACTTACTTACTTACTTATCTTCACGCACAATCCCTAACGGAGTAGCCAGAGAGAACAGATCGCCAAGTGTCACGATCCTTACATACCTCTTTCGCTTCTTTCAGGTTCATTAACTTCTTCATACATGCACGTCTAGGTATCCGAGTACTCTTGACCCTCCCCTCTTCGAGCAATTTGCTCACATGGTCTTCGAAAGTTAGTCTCGGTCTACCTCGACACCTTTTAATATTTACTTTCGCTCTATATATTTTCTTCACCATTCGGTCTTCACTCATTCTTTCAACGTGCCCAAACCATTGGAGTACGCCCCTATCAATTTTTGTGATAAGGTCATCTTTCAATCCTGCCATATTGCGAATCTCTTCGTTTCGCTTTCGGTCGGCTAAGGTAACGCCACACATTTTACGAAGAGATCGCATCTCCACTGCATTCAATTTGCTTTTATGCTTCTTCTGGCATACCCAGGTTTCGCTGCCATATAAAAAAGTCGGTACCAACACTGCGTTATGTATTGCAAGGCGTGCACTCTTCACCACGCCTTGCCTTTTTACTAATGCATTCAGGGCACCATTAACTTTGTTTCCGGCAGCGACACGCCTATCCACATCTAAATCACATCTTCCATCCTGGCTGAAAGCACTCCCCAAGTATACAATTTCATTTACCTGTTCTAGACATTCCTGATTTACCCATATTTCACATTTCGTTCTCTCTTCGTCCTTTTCAAATACCAGAACCATAGTTTTATTAGCATTCAAAGGAGACCTTTAATTTCACATTCCTCTTTCATAAACGTGACTAATGCCTGCAGTTCTGCTTCTGATGGTGCAATAAGCACTGCATCATCAGCATACAGCAGACAATTAACTTTTATATCACCCAATTTCACACCCAAACAGCTATTTTTCAGCTTCTGTAAACAGCTGTCGAGATACAGTATGAACAGCCAGGAAGACATGACACAACCCTGTTTTACGCCCGCTTGGACGCTAAACATGGGTGACAGGTCATGCCCTACCCGCACACAGGCTTTACAGTCATAGTAAAGTGACTGCACAGCCCTTAACAATCGACCATCCACACCATAAACCATAATTCAATATTTGTTTATATAAATTCATGAATGCATGAATTTTTGTATTTAATTTGGTTATTATTTGTTTTTATTCTTCATCGATATCTGCAGCTGTCACTGTTCTTTAATTCCCACAGTTGGCTGAGCATGCCAGCAGAGAATGCCAAAAGGTATAAAGTACACCCATTTTTAAATATTTTAGTGAGGTTAATATTATAATACAATTTTCTCTTCACCGCGGAGTACGTGGTGAATCCGCACTTAAAACTGTAAGTTACCATTTCATTGGTACCAGGGATTGCACCCGGGGTGTAATGTATTAATGACGAACACTAAGCAATCACGTCTTTTGGGCTAAGTGTTCGCAGTTAAAAAAAAACACGGACATGCAGAGTTCGCCACAAAATGGCATCGTAGCGGACACTATTCAGCTCCAATCACCCTCTCTGAAACAAGAGAAGGTTTCTGTCTAGCATTGGGATGCATGTATATACACACACACACACATATATATATATATATATATATATATATATATATATATATATATATATATATGTGTGTGTGTGTGTGTGTGTGTGTGTGTAGCATGTTATAAAAATTGAATTAGAATTCCATATTGCGATAGTGGTTCAAGCCGAGCTTCGTACCTCCTTCTGAGGGGCTTTTGAACCACACTAAGCTTAGCTAGAAGAGCTTCACTCCGAAAGCAGAGGCCGAAGTTCCTCTGCCTCGCCACCGGCAGAATCGTTGCACTCAATAGCTCGTAGGTTCTCGCCTACAAGTCTATTTCGATGAAACTACAACAATATGAAAAGGTAAACTATAGTCGTCATCTAATTATCTAAGCTCTTAAAGATCCGGATAAATTAAATTAAAAAATCATTAATTAGCTAATATTGGCTAAGGTGAATAAATACGTTAAAATAAATAAACACATATTGGTTTACAGTGCCATTTTAATTGATTAATTCATATAACCTAAAAAAGTCTACTGCTGAACAAAAGCTTCCCCCATGAGGCAATAATTCTTGTGTACGCTATGTCTTGGCATCCATTTTAGTATGTGGAACTATCATAATATTTTCATTTCTTTGAAGTGAAGCGACCCAAGCAAGGATTTGTTCGAAGCGCAAAGAGACCGTGTTTATCGAACCTTATGTGTAAGTATAAATAATACAACTGCTGTGAAAGTATATGTGTGTGCAAGTACAGATTTATTATTAATCCAATGTGCTCACGTTAATACTATATAGATATGGCTAACTATCGCGATGACTGCGTGGTATAGAGGTAAGAGTAATTTAGAAACCCCGCTGTTGGGCATAATGTATTTCGGTGCCAACCATTGTCGAAATATCAACTGTTTTTGGATCTGGTTTTGATATGCATTTCTCCGTGTTTCTGAGACTAAATCCTTAGCTGGTAAGAATGATAAAGTCCGTCAAAAGCGGATGTAATGGCTTATATTTTGACCCAGGATAAAATTCTACGTACGTTGCTGATAACACTTAATTAAATTTCAAATTAAAATGACATTTACTAAATTACGAAGTAAATTATGCTACATCTGAGTTAGTAAATTGGCTTAATGTTAATAATTTGCATTTAAATGTCACTAAAACTAAATGTATGAAATTCATAACTCCGAATGTCAAACATGTTAGTACTAATGTAATTTTAAACGGGGAGGAGCTGAGTCATGTTGATACCGCCATTTTTCTTAGAATTACACTAGACGCAAAGCTTCAATGGGGCCCCATATATCAAAACTTGCAAGTAGACTTTGTTTTGCAGTATATGCTGTAAAAAGATTAGAGGTCTTACCAGTGTTGAAACAGCTAGAGTAGTTTATTTTAGCTATTTCCATAAGCATAATGTCTTATGCTATTTTGCTGTGGGAATACGCGACTGACACTGAAATTATATTTGTTTTACAGAAGAGGGCATTAGAACAACCTCGGATTTAAAACCCAAAGAGTCACTTAGACAAAAATTTAAAGAAATTTATTTATTAATTTTGGCCTCAATACATTAATGAAAATGTAATGTATGAAATAAAAGTAGTTTCACAAAAATAAGTGATATTCATTCTGTAAATACTAGGAATAGACACAAGCTAGTAGTACCAGTCACTCGACTCCACCGAGTCAGTTATTCATTCTTGTGTATACGCTTTTACAACAAAATCCCAGAAAATATACAAATTTTGACATACATAAAGTTCAAAAACTAAGTTTGTATAAAAAGGGTTATTATAATATTAAGGAATTTATGGATGATAATAACCCCCGGGATCCCCCTCAGCGCTACCAAGCTATTTCTGATTTGTTATGTGTTGTTTAATTGTAACATACATGAATGTATGCTGTTATTTTTTTCTTTCACGCTAGGTTTCTTGCTGGTTCTTCCCAGGATAGAGTATTTTTCCGAACCAGTGGTAATTAAAAAAGTGACTTTCAATAAGTATTATTTATAATCTATACTAAATTAAAAAAAGTTTCTGTTACGGTTTCTGTTTCTGAAGGCATGGTAGTTCCCCGGTTGGGTCGATCCATTTGCATTGCAGCTATTGTACAATGTCGCTCTTTATTACTGAGTAACGAGTTATTAGACTGACGATCTAACAGATAAAATTCGATGTCAATTTATGAAATACTTAAAATTGTTCTCTCTTTTCACTAAGTGACATTAGAAAGAGACAGGTTTAGAGATAAATAATACTTAATTTAAGTAATCTATAATCAATGGGTAATTTTAAAGTATTTTAAAAACTTGTACAAAAGACCACAAGAGTAATTTATACTAAAGCCATGTTAGCCCGTTGATAGTGGTGTAATAGCCTATAAATCAAAAAAGTTATAAACTATGAATTTTACATTATAAATCATCACTCATTTTTATATTAAGAGTTATTACTATCTTCCGTTCTTTCTCTACCACAAACACCGACCGTTTCAACGAAAGAGATAGCTATATTTCTTACAATTGTCAAAAATACACCTAAATCAAAATTGTAACAGTAAAATTATACGTGCGATTCAAAATAGAACGCCCAAACTGGTAATAACGGAAATTAAATTTATGTTTTTTTTATTTAGTGGGTTGAGGTTTCTAACTAATTCCTTGTTTAAAAGCAACATACGTAGATAAATTCATATTAGGCACATATACATTTGTGAACGTAGATTAAAAAATATGGTTGCGATAAAACTTTGTGACAAATAATATATACTACTTTGGTTGGTGCCGTAAGTCACGAAGACTTGAAATTTTCCTTTATACTTAATTGAAATTGATAAAGTATAAATTATTGATGATGCTGTAGTGGCGGTGTTAGAATATCCACTATCCATATCGTCCCGTAGCCCGTAGGTGTCCCAAGAGGCGACAGTGGCAAAACAAGCCAGGAGAAGGGCAGCCGCGTTTTCCTAAAAAAAAAACTTTGGTTGCAAATCCACCTGCCAAGCATAGCAACTGTGGCAAATATCCCCATGCGACGCAATATAAGGTCTATGTTTATCAGTGGATTTTTGATAGGCTGTAACTTTCACGAAGCAAATCTTCAGAAACTCAAAAAAAAAAAAAAAAAGATTAGCACATTTTCATTTTCTATTAAGAGCCCTCTTACATTTCGGCCTTATGCAAATTTAGGTATTTTACGCTCCGAGCGGGCGACGACGTACTTTCATATCTCTATTCACTCGCTCGCACTATGATACTGTGAGTATAGTGACTAAACGATTTTGATCTTCCATTATACAAGTTTTCTTAGAGTGGATAGATGGAGTTCAGTGGATGGAAAATTTTTGGTGTGTTATATAATTAATTTATTATAATCTATTTGATATATTTTTCATTATTTATGAACCTTAATGTTGAATTAAGTACACATAAATATTTAAAATTTTTGACAGTAATCGATTGTTAACCGAAGTTGGTTAATAATCTATTATATCTACTAACGGTAGCATAGTGGTATAAATAAATAAATAGTACGGTTGCAACCTGTTTTAATAAATAAAATAACCAACTGTAACTAATATTTTTAATCAGTACTTACAATAAATTACCATATTTTTTATTATAAAAATATTTGCTGCATCGGCATTGACCGAGCTTATCTCGAGTCAATAATTTCAGGCAGTACACACTTTTTTAAAACGCTTGTTACTTGGGTAAAATATTCAAAAACCAAAATTTGTCATCTTTGTAGGTTTTTAAGTACTTTTACTGCATAATATGAGCCAGTACATATGGAAAGCAAGCAGACATTTTTATTCTCCATTATTTTTCTCCAGAGATAGGATACTTCTTTTTTTACGTTTAGTGACACATTGATTTATTACTTATTTTTCCCCATTCCGACTGGTAAGAAAGCTCAGCTACAAACAACATAACTGTAATAAGTTAACTATCTGGTATAATAATAATGTGTGAACTTTACACTAATAGAAATATACTGTACGAAAGTAAATATTTCCAACGATCAAAAACTGCGATCGTAGTTGAGTTCAATTTCGGAAAATAGCAACATCTATAACGGCAATTAACGCACACTACGATAATATCGAAACAAGCACACGATAACCGCTGGCGCGGTACTGAATTCAGATGGCCGACGCAGTGAAATATATGGTACTTTCATTTAACCAATTAAAAAATGATAGTAACGATTTATAAAATAAAAATCATAGTATAGTTTAAGCAAATGTTGATGATTATTTTGGTATAAATTTTACGACAAAATGATGTAGAACTTCGTAGATATTGGGGCTTGTATCGAAGTTTTTTCGGTCGTTAGTTAAATTATGTTGATTTTCTTTCCTTACGTGAAATGCATATAACGAAAATATATTTTATCATTATTAAGTATAGGATATTTGTGAGATAAAAATTTTGTTTTGATGGTCGATATTCAATAGAATCTACAAATTAGAGCTCCCAAATCATGTCTCTCACGTGTTTTGGCCTTAACATGCATCGGGAGAATTATTATTACTAAATAAATAAATAAGTTATCTAAAATTTGTCTTGAGCTTATTGTAGTAGAGAAAACGAACTATTTTTAATAAGTAAAAGTTATTTCAAGTAACGAACGGAAAACATATAATTTCAACGAGGAAACCTTGTCATTTCGCGTTTTTTTTTTGTAATATTCCTCTTAAGGTGAATCCCTGACCAAAATGTTGCGAAAGTGAGTTTTTCAGACTCTATTATCTCATTAGTTATGAAAAATAAACTACATCTAAAAGTACATTATTAATGTTCGATATCTTATCATCACATTCCACGTTCTAATTTACTTTTATGTGCTATAAATACATTTAAAATCAACTTTTAAAAAATGACTAAAATTCTTGATTACATGCATCTGTTGCTAAACGCAACGCTCTAATCATTTGAGGATAACACTAATGGATAGATAATTAAAAAATCTATATTCTCCACGTTTTATTTAAATTTTTAAGTTCGTTTTTTCTCTTTTAATTGAAATAATTCCGAAAATTGTGTGACTTCTATGATAAAGGGGCGTGCGCAGAGTGAGGGCGGCATTACGCTGTATGCGTTAGTAGGAGGTGGCCGCGTCGCTGGTCGCTGCGTCTGTATTTCGCCGCAAACATAATATTATTTGAATACCTACCAACCGATGCGCTTACGTCACGGTATATTGTAACTCGGCCGTATCTTAGAAATAAATATTACAGCCGTGCGGTACGTAAACATGCGATAGGGCTGCTGCCTCCAGTATTTTTACATTTGCCCATTGATTTATGTGTTTTATAACTCAATGCATTTTCCTACTTTGTGTTTCCATTTAGTTTTATGATTATACTTAAATATACTTTTTTATATAAACAAATATAATAGGTACTTTGTGAATTGAATAGGAAGTGTTCAATAAAAATGCGTGTCGTTTTATGATTGGTAGATTTAATTAAAAAACCATGTTTATGTTTGAATAACAAATCGGTCTTATAAATTTGCGGCCGAAAAATATTTGCGCCTCGGCTGAGACGTACGAAATGCTTTATTATTAAAATTTTAAATATAAAAAATCCGCATTATAATATAAAGCTTAATTAAAAATTGTTTTGGGAAACATGGACAAGTTGGAGTAAAGGAATATCTTTTACTCGGTTATAGATACCTGCAGCTACTTTACAATTTATATGTTTGGTTTTAAATGAAGTTTGGATTTATTATTTTTTTATTTCTATTCTATTTTCTGAAAGGGTCCTAGGAAAGGAATTATCCACCGCGCTGCCCCACTGCGTGTTGGCGAACTTTGCATGTCTTCGAAATATTATTTTTCTTATTTCTCAGACGTGCAGGTTTCCTCACAATGTTTTCCTTCACCACTGAGCACGTGGTAAATCAACACTTAAAATTGCAATTACAATATTATTGGTGCCGGCGGGGATCGAACCCGGTTTGCTCGCACACTGTGAAAATTTTAGCAAGCGCTAACCATCTGAGCTACCACGGCTCCTCTCCTCTCGAGCTAGAGACTTTATTTTATTTATGCCGCAGGTCGTGGGTTCGATTCCCACCCAGGACAAATGTTTGTGTGATGAGCACGATCATTTGTTCTGTGTCTGGGTGTAATTTATCTATAATATTTATGTATTTAGAAATATATAAGTATGTTTATCAGTTGTCTAGTACCCATAATACAAGCTCTGCTTAGCTTGGGACTAGATGGCGTTGTGTGATATATGTGGAATATTATTATTATTATATTATTATTGTTGGGGTATCTGTATAGTTTTCTCGTCTGGTTGGTTTTTATAAATATAGATTAAAATGAAAAGATAAATATACATAAATATCAATAAAATAAAATAAATACAAAATATATACAAATAAATAAAGATCCAACCATATTAAATAAAAAATAGTCTCCTATCTTTCTCTCTATGTTTTGATCTCCTAAAACGAGTTTGAGTTGGTAAAATCAAGGCAAACTTAGGGTAGGGTTGTCAATTATTATTTTGATAATAAAACTAGTGAAATTCCGCGGTTTTATGTGCGCAAGCGTGAACGTAGTTAGAACATAATATAACAATTATATTTTACATAAATATCCTAAAAAAAGTACCTATAAAATTAACAAGTTTATTGCATTTTTATTTGAGTAATTTTTTATGCAATTTCTTTATCTACATCTATTTTTAGGAACCTTTATTTAGTCTGAATCATACATAACTCTATATTACTGATTTACTTACTTATACGTAGTTTTTTTTGCAGTTACAAATATCTTGTGAGGTTGAAAAAGGCAGTAATGAAAAAAATAATAAGAATAATAATAATTGACGTCAGCCACTTCTTTTCATAAAAATTTCAGATCATGGCCCATTAGGTTGCAGCTTCACCGAACCACAACTTATAATAATAATAATAACAATAATAATATAATATTATTTTGTATTTATTTTATGTATATTTATCTTTTCATTTTAATTTATAATTTTTATATATTTAAATATTTATATAACCGAACCAGATGAGAAAATTATACTGCTCCAACGATTTTAGCGACGAACGCTTGGATTTATTTTTAGAAAATGTCCTTTTGTCCATGTTTTCAGGCAATAAAAAAACTGCTACAATATAAGAAGGTAAATTTCGACAAATCATTAACGGTCGTTATAGCTCAGGTGGTATGTCGGTCGGGCGTGATATCGGAGTTCCGTGGTTCGGGTCTTGGCTTTGGTCCCGCTTTTTTTCCTTTCTTTTTCAAGTTCCCTTCTTTTGTGAGAAAATCTATTATTTCAAACCTTTTTTTTTAGTAATTTTTAAAAATACGAAAATTTCAATTTTAAAAATATATCTATTTAGTTACTAATGCTATATTTATTATTTTAATAATTACCTACCCGGTAGGTAAATATTAAAATAATAAATGTAGCATTATAAAAAGTAAATCTCCCTCAAACTCAATTTACTAATATTGTTCCTAAATAAGGAATAGCAGATAAAAGATTAGTAGGTAATAACTATTGCTCTTCAAAATTATATTTGACCTCAAGGTAAAACATATCCTAAAATTCAGTAGCTAAATAAAATAATAATAACTACTATTCAAGTATATTTTCAATATGTAAGTAAATGAAAATAACAAAAATGAAGCACCATTAGCATGTAAAGTTCGAATCCATAATTAATATTTCGACAAATATTATAATTTACACTATAAAAAGCTAATTCAATATTAGCAGTATAGTATATAGTTAAAAATAATCAAAATAGTCATTTTTATTAATTAGATAATATATTAGAATACATAATTCTAATATAATGCAACTAATATACCGAATAAAGAAAATTAAAATACATTTATCATTGTACGCCGTGTCTATTTCCATAGAAGAGTTCATTGACATTGAAAAAATAATACTACGTTCGTAGCAGTAGGTGGCGTCTTTTGGCGATTTCTTACGCGATATATTGTAGCGAGCGTCGACAGACCAAACGCTCAAGGTCGTTCGCTGGAGGTAGCGCCTTAAGGTCTTACGTACTGGCAAGTTCTACCTTAGCTTTGCCGTTGCAGGTGGAATTTGTTTTAATCGTAGTCTATCGGAAAACAGAATTAAGATCTTTCTTGCATTTTCCATAGACGTCTTATGACACACGGGGTACGAAATTGGGTAAAGTATTCTTTTTCACTGTTACTACGTGGAAAAATAATAATATAGCATTATTTTGAAAACAAAAATTATTTTATTTAAACTAGCTCTCTTCACCCTTTATATCGGAAAACTGCAGTACTGTTTGGCAGCAGAAATCGGTAAGAGGGTGGTATGGTTATTATATTTCACGATGAAGGTTTGACTTTGGTTGTTGTTAGCCTTGCACATACACATTGTGTTAGTGTGCGTAGGCCTCGGGAGCGCTCAGTCACGTTCGCGAGTCGAACGAATCGCAGTTACACACACAAACGCGCCTGTCGATACACGTCACTACTACAATCAAGGCGAAACCTTTATCGTTAAATAGAGTAACTATACCTACCGAGACTCTCTAAACAGTAAAGGGTTGCGACCACCTAGTGATGCATTTAGTTTTAGCCCTCAGAGGTGACAACGCATCTGTAGCCTTTTAAATTAAAGTTGGTGCAAGTATCTATAAGCTGCGATAGCCATAGAATAAAGGTGACAAACGAACACATAGTCCACCTGATGGTAGGTGGATTCTGTGGCCCATAGACATCTACATTTTTATCCTCGATTAAGAAACTAAATGTAGATGCATTGTCACCCGCTAGAACTAAGATGGAATGATTCGTTTCTAGTAAAAAGGGTCATCGGTTCTCTATCCACACCATACAAAACTCACGTTAGTATTCTGCGAGAGTGTGATTCTACCCCAGTCGAGCTGACCCATTCTTACTGCTTCTTCCTACTAATACAGCTGCAGCTTGGCTCTACGATGTACCACTCAATATTAGGTAGAAAAAGAGATCGTTTGTTGCTTTAATTTTATATAAAAGAGCCCCGCTAATCACTATAAGGAGACCAAGTAGAACCAGTAGTTCTTCGACAAGCAGGTTTTAATAATCAAATATTTCAAACACATGTGAAGTACGCCAACCCTACTCCAAAATTCCTTTGAGAAATGAGGGGAGGCCTGTGCCCATCAGCGGGGAGTACCTGTACAACATGCTTAGGTTTAAAGATCTTTATTACTCATTAAGACAAATACATGATTGTCACTTACATGACTACATAGTTTAAGGTAAATTCCACAGTCGTTCGCCAAATTAATTTCACTAAAAACACACAACACCCGCGCAACGCATTCACGATTATTGAATTGAGCCATTTGCCATTTGCTTGTCATATGAACGAGTTAACATTTTTTATATGTGCCTCCTCCGAAACCTCGCGCGACGTAAACCTTTTTGCGTTTTACGAATTTTAAGTTATCATTATCATTATTTAGAGTTTTTCTTGTAAAAATGATGATAGTACACACCATAGACATCCTGGTTTAAGAATGAAAATGCAGATGCTTTGTCTTGGGAACCAAAATGGAATGACGAGGCATTCCATTTTGGTCCAAGTGAAAAGGGTCTGCGGTTCTCTACACTCACCGTACACAACACAGCACCTTTAAGCTGACATTCTGTAAGAGCGCGGTCCTTCCCCGGACGAGCACATTCGTACAGCCATAATTGCAGCACCACAACGTTAAGTACGCGTTTTTAATTCTTTATTCATACAAAAATTTATATCCCTTATGAAAATATAACAAAATGTTTTTGTACGTACTAGCAAGAAATTTCAAAAGAAAATTCACCAGGTTAAACTAGGAAAGCAGATTGAGGGACATAGAAACGAAATTCTCAGTCTGTACGGTTCGACATTTTTGAGAAACTTTTTCGAAATCGTCGGCTGTGTAACAAGTAGATGAGCTAGCGCCATTTTGTTTTTATAGTCTAAATTTAGTAGTAATATTAAGATTTGATCTGCAGTGTGATGTTTAGTAAATGCTGTGATTTATATTAGTAAAATGCACAGCTATAAAACAATACTAACTATTTAATAAGAAACAAAGTGCATTTTAACTAAAGTACTCGCTAAAAGTTAAGGATAGTGGAATTCGCGGTCCTAGTTAAGGCATTGTTTCAATGGAACTCGTTAGAGCGAAAATTATAAACAATACTTGGAAATAAACTAAATTCTTAATCTAAGTCAATTTATTCTGTGATCTAGCTCGATATTTCATTTAACCGGATTAAAAATAATGAGCCCATAGATCTAATCGATCGCTTGTCATGTCTATCGATAAATTATTTAATTCGTGCCGTGAAATCGTTCAAGTAATTATCCATTAGTCTACTTGAATTTTATCAAAACATTTCCCTTTCATGTTTAATTTAATGCTGTCATTAGTGTAGGACTCTTGGCCCCATGTTTTATCTGTGGTGTTTATAACTATTTCCAGAATTCTTGAAATATGTTTGTCACAAATATCTTGTCTTGTGTTGTAGTCAAGAATTTAAAAACTGTGTTTTTTAGCAGCCATATGTACAAATTTCATATTAAAGTGTTTGTATACATAGGAAAATATCTGGCGTATTTCGTCACGGTTCATCAGCCAATTACTAATATTGGGTATTTCTTTCTTTGAAATATATAATCGAATCATGTTGACCTATTGAAAACAATCGAAAAAAATAATCGCCACTTGAATGTAATATTTATAAAATAAAAATAAATACCGAAGAAAATCTATACATATATTAATAAGGTTGAAATGTCAAAAAAGTAATACTGAAATAACTACCTTATATTGAGCTAAAGGATTATTCACATTTTTCAATCGTTTTGAAAATGCTTGTCTTTCTGTCGGTCTGAGCTGAAATTCGAAATGGCTGAAACGATTGTGAAGATGCATTGTGAGATGTGATCACTGTTAAATATAATTATATTAATTTATTTCATTTTTGGTTGATGTTTTTTTTTGACGTGTCTGTCAGATTATGTATACAATACTCCCTACTTCAATCTTTGGCATAGCTTAGATACAAAATGCATTGTTTTTAAATAACATGAACCCTTGAGACTGTCTCAGATATTATATATAGGGTAGTCTGAAAAGTTTCCGACCTCGATGTAAACATGGCAGCACTCGCCAATAAAAGCCCGCTCTACTGGCGCAGCTTAGGCGACATAAATCCGAGTGTTGGCGCCAATTAATTACTGTAGATGAAAATTGAATACACTATTATAAGCCCAGAACTAAAATACAGTCGAAACAGTAGACTTCAAAGGGGGAACCGGCTCCAAAAAAAGCAAAAACTCTTTTTTTCGGCTAGGAAAGTAATGGCGACTGTTTTTTGGGATAGTCATGGAGTTATCTTAATCGACTATCTTCAAAAAAGAAAAACCATTACACGTGCATACTATGCATTATTACTTGACAAACTGGAAACAGAAATTGAAGAAAAACGGTCACATAAGCAGAAAAATTTAAAACATCAACCAAAAATTTTATAGCATCATGCTATAAGCAGGAGTGCTACCAAGCCTGTGCTGACGCATCAGCGTCCCGGGATGTAAACACCAGCGTTCTAAAAAAGAAGTATAATTCCGCCTCTAGGTACTTCAAAAGAGTCACTGCCAAGGCAAAGTCAGAGCACATAGGCAGAATTGGCGAGAAACTAGTTCGCCTTCCTTCTGGAACCCGTGCATCCTGGTTTCTCGCCAAGGCTGTCCAGGGGAATTTCTGTCAGAGGACGACTCACTGGCCCATACCTCAAAGGAGAAAGCCGATCTTCTAGGCTCTTTCTTTGCGTCCAACTCGACTCTCGATGACGGGGGGAGTACGCCGCCGACTATCCCGCGGTGTGAGTGCTCCATGCCGGAAGTGCACTTCACACAGCGCTCGGTTCGCAAAACACTTCTCTCCCTGGACATCCACAAGTCGAGTGGGCCTGACGTAATCCCCCCCATTGTGCTGAGGACGTGTGCTCCAGAGTTGGCAACGGTTTTAACGCGTCTTTTCCGGTACTCCTACTCCCTAGGCGTAGTCCCAAAATCATGGAAGACGGCTTTCGTCCACCCGATCCCTAAAAAAGGCGACCGCTCAGACCCGTCCAACTACCGGCCTATCGCCATCACCTCCTTGTTCTCCAAAACAATGGAGTTCATTGTAAACTGCCAGCTCATGAGGTACCTTGAGGATCACCAGCTGATTAGTGACCGCCAATACGGTTTTCGCCGTGGTCGGTCAGCTGGTGATCTTCTGGTCTACCTAACTCACAGATGGGCGGAGGCAATAGAGTCCAAAGGCGAGACATTGGCCGTTAGTTTGGACATTGCGAAGGCCTTCGATCGGGTTTGGCACAAAGCGCTTCTTTCGAAGCTCCAATCCTATGGGCTTCCCGTGAAATTGTGCGATTGGATCACCAGCTTTCTTGCAGATCGAGGCATCAAGGTCGTTGTAGACGGTGCAAGCTCCGATTGCAAGCCTATTAATGCCAGTGTTCCACAAGGCTGCGTGCTGTCGCCATCGCTGTTTCTTCTGCATATCAATGATATGTTGCAAACCCGTAAGATTCATTGCTATGCAGATGACAGCACTGGTGATGCTCTTTACACCGGCCGAGCCAATATTTCTCGGGAAAACGTCTCCGAGTGCCGGGCCAAACTTGTGTCTAAAGTAGAGTCTTTGCTGAACAGAGTCTCGAATTGGGGGCGACTAAATCTAGTCCAGTTTAACCCACAGAAGACACAAGTTTGCGCGTTAACCGCTAAAAAGAACCCCTTTGTAGTATCTCCTCAGTTTCAAGGCACTCCCCTTGTTGCCTCAGCCAGTATCGGAATCCTCGGCGTCGACATATCGAGTGACTTGCAGTTTCGTGGTCACTTGGAAGAGAAGGCGAAATTGGCCTCTAAAAAGCTTGGCGTGCTCAGCAGAGCGGGACAGTATATCATGCCGGCACACCGCCTGCAACTTTACAAGGCGCAGATTCGACCGCACATGGAATACTGTTCCCATCTCTGGGCTGGGGCTCCCCAGTACCAGCTCCATCCACTCATTTTCTTTCGCATATACCATGGAGAGTGCTCTGAGGAATTGTTCAGATTAATCCCAGCCGCCAAATTTCGTGAACGCACTACGCGGAAAACGTCCTGATACCATCCACACCATCTGGATGCTTGGCGGTCCACCACTGTACGTTTCAAGAGGAGTTTTCTTCCGCGTACAACCTCTCTGTGGAATAGTTTTCCGGACCGATACGACCTGGGGACCTTCAAGAAAAGAGCGTACTCCTTTCTAAAGGGCCGGCAACGCACCTGCAATTCCCCTGGTGTTGCGGTTGATCATGGGCGGCGGCAGTCACTTAACATCAGGTGAGCCGCATGCTCGTTTGCCCCCTCTTCCATAAAAAAAAGAAAATCCTGTTTCACGCAGTCTCATATTGCAGCGGTTGCCATGGCGAAAATCCACGATTTAAGGTTTGAACTGCTTGACCATTCGTCTTAATCGCCATGTCTAGCCCCAAGCGACTTTTTTGTATCCTCATATAAAAATTGATCGAGATTTTTGTCAAATGTGGAGGCAATCACCTTCGTGAACAATTCTTTTGCAGAGTAAAACGCCGAGTACTATTTGGACGGGTTAGAGACATGGGTGCATCGCATCGCTGGGAGAAGATGGGTCGGCTCGACCGGGGAAGGACCACGCTCTCACAGAATACCAGCGTGAAATAGTAGCTTAATGCTGCTGTATTTCGTATGGTGAGTGTAGAGAACCGGAGACCCTTTTTACTAGAAACGAGGCATTCCATCTCAGTCCTCACGGGTGACAACGCATCTGCATTTTGATTTTTAATTGAGGATAGATGTAGATGTCTATGGGCCGCAGCAACCACTTACCATCAGGTGGACTGTGTGCTCGTTTGTCACCCTATTCTATAAAAAAAGAAGAGTCTAGGAGACTATGTAGAAAAATAAAAATAACAAGAAAAATATCTTGTACCTTTGTTAGGTCCGAAACTTTTTAGACTACCCACGTATATTGGGTATAGTTGTCATTGTTGCTGGCAACAGCAATTTTTGGGCACTGCTGCCCATCTGTGTATTTCCTTCTATTGTTTTTTACAACAGTAGCGGAATGACTATCTTAAACTAACAATACATAGCACAGAAGACACTTTTTTGACACCGAATTTCGGCCATAGCGGCTAGTCTCATCTCAACGGAGACAGTCCATCTGAGCACGACAGGATTATAGCGTACGATTGTGTGAAAATAACAGGTGCACTCTCTATTATCTCACTCTCATAGCCCCGTTGGAATGACAATCCAACACGACTGGAGATATCAGGCGTAGCATCAACGGCTTTACGTGTTTTCCAAGGCACAGGGTTGAAGCACCGCCAGCTTTCTATATCTGAGCTGCTGCTATGATTTTCATGGAAGAAACACCCGTTAACTAATTTTTGTCTCGACCTGGAATTCAAACCTGGAATTCAAATGATCGGTCTAAGTAGTCATTTAATTATTTATTTTATGTTTACTGTCGATAAACATTATATTTTATTTAAACATAAGTCGATTCATAGCATTGTCGTTTATTTAACGGTATTTATTTTCTTGTTTTAAAACCACGAAGTAAATGCAAATCGCGTTCCATAAACATCTTAAAGAGATAATTTACGTTTGTGTTAGTAAGTTTAAATATTGTAAAGTTATAGATATGTTAATAATTGATAAGTCCCAAACGATGACACTCCGTTGGTCAACGCCCCCTAGTGCCTCCATTTAGCTACTAATGTTATTAATATATGTATATACATTCATGTAGGCTGCAACTAACTAGACATATTTTATATAAAAGTGTACGACGCGTGCGGTGTCTGCACGTTATGATTTTGTGGAATATTCCATTAAATAATGATGACAACGACAATACCCTACTAGGCAGTGTCGATACCTAGCTAAAAACATTACAATACAGTCGAAAACTATAAATTGAGAAAGAAAATATTTTAGTTTCCACGTATACACACTAATAATAAGTGCTGTTAACATTGATTCGTGGGTGCGGTCACGAAATATTAAACATATTATGGCATAACATCCAAGTATTCACGTAAAAAACGCAGGTGCGGTTCTATAGTTGCCTCTGCACCTTCGGGGCGAAATGTGGTTTAAACCTTCACCGCGTGCCAATTAAAAATGAAGTAATTATTTCTCATAATACTCAAAATATAAGCCTATTAATTAATTAAACGCACTAATCGGTAGTTCATCCACTTCACGAGGCTATTGCACACCGCAAATATAATACATCCAAATTCAAAGACAAAATAAAAACACCTAATAGCTTGTTATTCTACTGGCTTTTCATACTCTCAAACCAGCAGCATTTTGCATTTGACGATGGTGTGACACTGGTGAGAACCAAAATTAAAACATTAAAACGAAGCCGACCAAAATTTCCACCACAGTTACACAATACATCGTAGAACACAACAATGGATAATAATCTAATCCAGATAACCTCTTACGACTATTGAACTCGCAACTCTAAATTTCTACCACTTAGTAATCATATTATACATACGAAACGTACATTTATATAATATTATAGAATTATAGTGAGCTTACAACAACCAACAGAAGTGTAAGATGGACACCACATTTCTTCCACAATAAGTTTGTCATGGTCGTATCTAGAATGTCATTACTATATCAAGTTTTATTGTCACCCTAATAAAGAGTGTAACACATCGGGCGGATGGGATGCAATCAGCATGTAAATGCAGCTCTCACTACGCGGAGCAAACATCGAATATTGATCGCTACATTATGTTAATGCTTGAATTTAAAACGTCGCCGACGACCGGATCGAGCGCGCTGAAGCCGCTTGCGAATCGCTGTTATGTCACCGGTGTGAAGATACCTTAACTTTTTATTGTTTATATTCAAAGAAGTGCATCGTTTATTATGCCACTACTTAGAAGCAATTATTATGGCTTATTACGGGCAATTCGTTAACCTTGTTTGGAACTTTCTTTTGTGAAATTAAACAATGTGTAGTGAAGCTAATTCATCATATGGACTTATATTCATGAATCATCCATGTTTGCGGCGGTTTCTCGTTAAAGAAACAACCGTAACTTCATATCACTTTAAATAATATGAGAGATACGACTAACTCTGTGTATTTTTGTCTAGTTGTCTATTTAATAGTTATTTGTTTATTAATTAGCGTTATGTTTTCATAGAATTTGATTTTTTTAAATTATCACGTATACGTGAAAATTCGAGTAATTATGGAATATGAGTACCGACGTGGTAGCAACGTGGCACAAGCGGCACGCAACATCAACGATGTTTACGGAGCGAATACTACAAATAAACGCCCCACCTGTTCCTTCCGCTTCCGTTTTGAAAAATTAACCCCGTGGTCTGAAAACTTGGGTCGACAATGATGAAATAAATGCGATTGTGGAAGCTGATGAAACTCAATCTACGACTGAATTAGTAGCAGCTTAGCATCAAAACAATATTGATACATTTGCGACAAATTGGCAAAGTAAGAAAGCTTGACAAATGGTTTTCTCACGATTTCAATGATCGCCAGCGAGATGTACGCGTCGAGACGTGCCTTGCAGTGCTCAACAGGTACATAACCGAAGGAATTTTGAACCGCATTGATACCTGCGACAAAAATGTATTCTGTTTGACCATCGCAAATGCTCAGCAAGTTGGTTGGATCTGATTCAGCAACTAAACAATGCCCTAAACGAAAACTTAACCCTAGAGAAATGATAGCCACTGTTTGGTGGTCTTGCGCCGGTGTGATTCATCACAGCTTAAACCAAACCGAACGAGCATTAATGCACATATGTACACCTGATGCTAAGTGGATGCTGTGGCTCGTAGACATCTACAATAGATGTATTGCATCGAATCGAGAATAGCGATTGAGAATCTAAACGCAAATGAGTTGGCACCTGAAGACTATGATGGAATTCCTCGTATCCAGTATAAGGGTATCCGGTTCGCTACTCACCATTCCAGCAACAACCGGGCTTCACTACATATTAATAAAGCTTCAGCATGGCTCCACTACATATAAATATAGCTGCAGCATGGCTCCACTAAATATAAACAAAGCTGCAGCATCTACTACATATAAATATAGCTACAGAATGGCTCCACTACATATAATTATAGCTGCAACTAGGCTTTGCCACGAAGAATGTTTATGTTACTATGAGCAATGTCAGAAAAATCTCGAGTCCTACCGTTGGATAGTACGTACAATCATCACATTTATTCTAGACGTAAGAGGACCAAAAAGGCGACAAAAGAGAGCATCATTTGAGGTGCCTCACATCTGGTATTGCGATTGTCAGTAAATGAGCTTGCCAGACGATTTTAGTAAATCTGCCCAACAACGAAAGCGACCTATTTGCAGCAAATAATAGCTTAATGTTGCTATATTTCGTATGATGAGTGTAGAAAACCGGAGACCCTTTTTACTGGAAGCGAGGAATTCCATCTAGTCTCCACGGGTGACAACGCATCTGTATTTTAATTCGTAATCGAGGCTAGATGTAAATGTCTATGGGCGACAGCAACCACTTACCATCAGGTGGCCTGTATGCTTGTTTGTCACCCTATCCTTTAAAAAAATAGGCTTTCTGCCTAGGAGTTCGTCTAGGTAAGAATTATCTATTTGTGTTGCCAAACAGCAGTGCCATCACTGCTATAGAGTCTATAATATTACTGCTGTAGAGTATAGAGTTCCAGTATAGTTACAGCCTTTAAGGCATTATCTATAGTATTGTAGTAGTTTAAAAAAACACCCTCTCGAAGATGATGCATCTGTAAGCCTTCTTTGCTTGAAGTTACTACACTGTAAATTAGCTTGTCATTGTTTTATACAAAATGTACCTGTTAATATAAAAATAATAATTATACTTGTAAATTTCTACCTATTGCTTTAACTGTTCCATTTCTGTAATACGTGTGAATTATAGCAAGTGCTGTTTCGCGTAACAATTAACCTGTACCTTAGTGCCGCTAAAGCTCAGGGCCCGACACCTGCCTTAAAGTTTTTTTTAACGAGGCGGTGGTTTGTGTTTAATTACATATGTATTTCGGAGTCCACGAATTTTTTACTGCAATATTATGCGCTAAAATATTTAATAATGCATACACAAATTATCTAATAGTTAACCTAATCCAACTCATAGATGACGGAGCAAGTAGAGTCCAATGGGGAGGCCTTGGCCGTTAGTTTGAACATATCGAAGGCCTTAGATCCGAATTTTTTTCATTTGATTGATTTGATTCAAAGCGCTTCTTTCGAAGCTTCTTTCTTATGGGTTTCTCGAGAAATTGTGCAATTGGATCACCAGTTTTCTTGCAGATCGGAGCGTCAAGGTTTGCAAGCCTAACGCTGGTGTTCCACAAGGCTGCGTGCTACCAACGCTGTTTCTTCTGCATATCAATAATATGTTGCAAACAAATAAATTGCTGGCACTGGTGATGCTTTGTACACCGTGTTAATATTTCTCTAAAAACGTCGTTGAGTACCGGCACAAATTTGTGTCTGAAGTCGAGACTTTGTTGAACAAAAGACTGGGGGCTACTAAATCTAGCCCAGTTATTGAACTGTTGAAACTTCTCAGAAGACACAAGTTTGTGCGTTTTCCGCAAAAAGAAACCCCCTTTGTCATATTTTCTCAATTTTAGGGCACTGCCCTTGTTGCTTCCACCAGTATTGGAATCCTCGACGCCGACATATCGAATAACGTGCAGTTTCGTGGTCACTTGAAAGAGAAGGCTAAATTGGCCTCTAAATAGTTTGGCGTGCTCAGCAGAGCGGGTTAGTGTTTCCTGGCGGAACACAGCCTTCAACTTTACAAGGCGCAGGTGCGGCCTCACATGGAATACTGTTCCTATCTCTGGGCCGAAGCCCTCCTGATTCTGATTGGCTAAACTCAATGACACCGCGAAGAGATTTTTTGCGTATTTTATCGCATCTACCACGGGAAGTGGTCTAAAGAATTGTTCGGACTAACTCCAGCCGCTCAATTTCACCACTGCAAATCGCGACAAAACTCGCGATACCATCCAAATATACCATTCGGATGATTTGATCCCCATTGTGTGATTTACAAGAAGTTTTCTTCCTCGCACAACTTCTTTGTGGAGTATGAGAGTGAGGGAATAGAAAGTTCACTTGTTACATCCTTGTGCACTATACGAAAAAAGATTCAAAATATGTGTTGAAACAGCTAGATTAGTATATTTCAGTTATTTGCATAGCAAAATTTCATGTTGAATACTGCCATGGAGTATTGCCACTAACATTAAAATTATTTTTGTTTTTCAGACGAGAGCCATTACAGAATTTCATAGCTTAGGTCAGAAGGTATCCCGTAGGGAAAAATTTAAAGAAATATTTTACTTTAGCTTGAGGCTTTTATTTACAAAACTACTAAAAATAGTGATGTACATTCTATAATTTTAGGAACAAGGACAAGTTAGTAATACCAGTCGAATTCAAAGAGTCAGTAATTCCTAAATGGGGTAATTTGGACTTTTGCGCTTTTGCAACAATTCCAGATAATATGCAGGCTTTGTCTATCAAAAAGTTTATTGACAAAAAATTTGATTACTATTGGAAAATAAAAAAGGGTTATTATATTACTAGAATAAAAGTTAGTAAAGTAAAGTTACAGCCTATATACGTCACACTGCTGGGCACAGGCCTCTGCTCATTTCTGAGAGGTTTTAGGGCAAGGGATTGTCCGCCGCGCTGCCCCAATGCGGCGAACTTCACATGTCTTCAAAATATATATATTTTTTCTTATATCTCTGAGATGCAGGTTTCCTCACGATGTTTTCCTCCACCGCCGAGCACGTGGTAAGTCAGCACTTACAATTGCAATTAACAATTTCATTGGTGCCGGCGGGGATCAAACCCGGTCTGCTCGCGTATTATGAAATTTACAGCGAGCGCTAACCATCTGAGCTACCACGGCTACGGCTACTACAAGAATACATGATTGAAAATAACCCTTGAGAATTACGTAGCTGCTACCATGCTGTTTCTAAGTGTTTTCATATTAATTGTATATAATATTATAATATTGTAAATTAATGCTTAAAAAAAGTCCCTCTGGGTTTCTTACTGAATATTCCCAGGACAGAGATTTTTCCGAAGCAGTGGCATAACTTAAATGACTTTCAATAATTATTCTTATAATCTATTTTGAATGAATATGATTCTATTCTATTCTTATAGGAGAACAGAACACAGCAATAGGTCCACGGCAATTTAAACTTATTTTTTGTATTACAATATACATTTAAGTCAAAGTAAATGCTGTGCTGAAATTAGATAGAAAATATATGTATACCTACCCAAACTTAGAGATTTTTTATTCGCTTATTGCAAATATTTTGTCGCGTAGAGGCATTAAGAGAATTCACTAACCAACATACCGTAGCGTAGGTGTCATAAGAAGCAAAACTGGAAAACTAAACCAGGAGATAGGCAGCAGCATCTTGCTGATAACAAAAGTTATCAGGAAGATGATTGAAAATAACGGTTGATACCCCATCTGTTCAGCATGGAAACTATGGCAAATATCTGTTCCAATGGGGCATTCTATAGTGGAAACCCAAGTGGACTTCTTACAGTGATGAATGAATTACTATGTTGTAACTACTGCTTACATTTGATTTTTCTTTAAAAAAAAATTGTTTCAGAGAATTTCGTTGCTATAAATCTTTTTTAAAATGTCCAATCATTACTTCTACGCCTTATGCCAATATGTTTTATTTTAATGTTTCGCCGATACTTTCAGACGATTTACCGGTACCATTATCCTTGTAGATTTCGAAATAAGAAGTAAATTTTTACAAATATATGCACATATTTATGTTTTATTTATTCACCGAACTGAACAGTACTGTCTCTTTTTAAGCGAACGCTAGGTTTTTGCTTATAACTTTACTAAAATGGTCACTTCTAGGCAATAATAAATTTATGTCTGTACTCGTGCGACCGAAGTTATGCAAAAGTTTATTTATATTTTATTCATTGCGCTCATACTGTTAAGGAATTCGAAACTTATTGTGGATGTAATTTGTGAAATTGAAACTGCAAGATGTTTGCCTTTAAAGTGATATGTTAGAACCTTGGCCGTTTAGTAATAGTAGGGGAGCCCAAGAGGTATGATTTGATTTACTCAAGCGCGTCTGATTTAGGTAAGGTGGGTTAATTAAGAGCTAAAAGGAGTGCATTGAGAAAATCTGATGATTTGAGAGTAACGTAAAGGAGTGGGGAGGGTTACAAAATTACAAAAAAAAATCGTTGTTTTGACATTCTCGAGCGTGGTTGATTTTTTATATTGAAGGAAATATTGCAAAAATAACAAAAAAAAAACATAATCTGCCGATTTTCACATGGCGAAACACTAAAAATCGTCTATGAAGATGAGAGCGTGTAGCTTGACCCCGCGCCTCTCTCTCCCATTTACTTACTACCTACCACCCATTCACTGTCACATTTCATTGGAAAAAAATCATAAAAATATATATTTCTAGCGGGCAGATTATTAATATCAAAATTCAATTGAAATCATTTCAGTAGCTTAGGAGTTCATCGCGTACAAACAATGTGACACGTAATTTTTATAAGTAAAGATCTTTTTATACGTATGTACCGTAATTACAATGAGGTATGATGGGTATATACTAAATGTTTTTCTTAGTATCAACAGCAGAAAACGTATTTCACGGAAAGGGTGATGGGGATGAATTGCCGGTGCGAGGGAGGCAACTTAATGCTCATAAAACCGATCGATCGATATTACCAAATAATACTGGAGTAGCCTAATTTTAGTAAAATTACATATGTAATAAAAGGAAGCTAAAGATATTGTTTTGCTTTTTAATTGCTCTGTTATCTGTTCTTCTTCTATACAACAGAATCTTGTGTACATACATATACAATTACAGTCAATAAAGATCCAGTGCGGACCATAGGGCTCCGCTATAGATTGCCTCATAGGTTTATTTTTATTTTTAAATTATTATTCGGCTACTGCCCATGTCCTGGCTTGTATCTACATTTTTACCACCCAGTATTACTGTCTTCAAACGGATATGTCTTAAGATGACCATTGACAAAACAAAAGTCCACGTCACACCTATGCCACTTGTTGGGAGCACTAAGCTCAAAGTTGTTGACGAGTATGTTTACCAGGGACAATTAGTCCGACATGGTAAGTCCAACTTCGACGGAGAGTCAATCGACGGGTGCAACTCGGCTGGGCAGCGTTTGGGAGATTACGGTACATCTTCTCGTCAGGCATACCTCAAATCCTCAAAACTATGATGTGACAGTGATGACATATGGAACTGAGACGTGCTCCTTCACTGCTGGCCGTATGAGGACGCTCAAAGTCGCTCAGCGAGCTATGGAGAGGGCTATATTCGGGGTTTCTCTGCGTGATAAACTCAGAAATGAGGATATCCGCAGTAGAACCAGAGTGACCGACATAGCCCAACGGATTAGTAAGCTGAAGTGGCAATAGGCCGGCTATATAGCTTAAAAAACCGATAACCGATGAGGAAAAAAGGTTCTTGAGTACCGGCAGGCGAAGTGTGTGACCCAACTAGATAGAGTGAGGACCAGGTAAGACATGCAGGAAGTCGATGGATGCAGGTGACTCAAGACCGTGCTTTGTGGTATTTCTTACAGGAGGCCTATGTTCAGTAGTGGACTTGTGAAGGGCTGTAATGATGACGATGATGTCAACTATGATGCCGATGTCAATAATGGGCCGACCATATTGCTCGAAGAATTGACAACCGATGGGAACAAAATGTTCTCGAGTGGCAGCCTCGTACCTGTGGTTGAAGTGTAGGGCGACCCCCAAATAGATGGAGTGACGACCTGGTAAGGCATGCAGGAAGTCGATAAATGCGGGTGGCTCAGGACGGTGCTTTGTGGTATCCTTTTTGGAAGACGTATAGAATTAATATGTGTCGTACTAGGTTGTCACTCCGCTGCCATTCTAGAACCTTTCTTCCCCATAGGTAGTCGTTTCGTCGAGTTATATGGCCGGAAAATTGACACTACAGCTTACTGATCTGTTAGACCATGTCAGTCAAAACTGGTTCTGCTGCGTTCACTGTATCATTCAGATAAACTCTTAGAATAGTCCTTTTTACATGTAAATTGAGAAAATTATAGCTAATTATTTGGAAATATTTACGTTCAACTGTCCACCACTATACCTCAAGGCATTTTATAATAATAATAATAATAATCGATTAAACCAACCGCGTACAGAACTTGATACATTAATATAACACGTCAAAATAAACGTCCGGGCTGACACTCTAGGAAGGAATACATTCTGCGATTCTAATGAATTGTAATAGAGACGTCCCACTCCACAATACTATTCTGAAGCAGTAGCGCAAGATTGACAGCGGCCTACGAGGGACAGTTATGCGAACCGACGCGGCTCTCGCCATTGTATGGTAATGGGGCTGTGATACGCATGCATTAGTTGGCTAGCTAAAATCAGCACTAGGACCCGTATGGCAGCGATCCAAATGGGTGATACAATTATCATAATGATCAATTGTTGATGGCTTTTACTGCGCGCGATATATCGTGTTAGAATCAGAAATAGAAGAAAACAAAGAAAAGACCACGATCTGTATAGAATGTTGAGTAGACGATGTCTGTGAATAGACTACGAGTTACATTGTTGTGCCAAATTGTTTGTTTTTGTTACTGGCGCATAAATATTCTTTCGTTTTACTTAGTTATAGATACTTTGTGAATTTGTCAATACTCAACTATTTTTAAACCGGATTTTAAGGACAGCTCTAACTAAAACAGTTGACGTTAAAGTCAACAAAATTCTAGACTTTTATATTAGAGAATATTTTTAAATTTCGGCTTAAAGACTGTGGTTTTAAGACCTTGCTGCTCGCATTACGCTAAGAATAGGTCTAAGAAACCCTGAAAATTTCCGAAGCAATATAAAAAAATTCATCACGCCACTTCCAGGTGAGGATACAGTGTCGTAAGAGGCGTCAATGGAAAAGACCAAAAAATTCTTCGATAAATGGCGACAGGGCTATCTCATTAATGCCATTTTAAAATATCAAACTTGCGTCAGGGAGCAGCGAAGCGAATCTTGTACTATTAACTGATCACTAATCCATCTGTTAAGCGTTATGATCATGAGAGGGTAATCATTTCTAAAATGGTAGAGACCAAGTCGTTACCATGATGGTTCACAGACCGATAAAAAGGAAGAATCAGTAACTTTGCAATGTTATCTCAATTGTCCGTTGCCATAATCTTTGTAGAAAATCCCATAATTACAGCAAATGCGCGCAAAACCAAGACCGAAATGAGGTAATATAGATTCTACACAAACGATAAAATTTCGTATGAATCATATTTCTAATATATTATTAAATTCCTTCATTCTTTTCTATTACTAAATTCCTTCATTCTTTTCTTGATTGCAATCAAAGAACACTGCCAAACATAAACCATCTTCATATATTGCCGTATAGGGGGAAGGAGGTATATTATAGATCCCAATTCGTTGCGTAAGATAATATCCAAACCTGTATAATTCCGTGGGTATCGTAAGAAGAGACAGAGGTAAACGGAAACAGGAGAAATAGCAATCAACGTGATAACAATTCAAAAAGTTAAAAGAACTGCGGGTGCCAAAGTAAATTAAATATTTTGGCTAACTTAAACCAAGTAAGTTTTCGTAACCATGCCATGTTGTGGTGGTGAAAAATATTTACTACACCATTTCATCCCGTGGGTGTGCGTGTGACGACAGAGGTAAACTGAACCAGGAGATGGACAGCATATTCTTGATAACATCCAAAAAAAAATACTGCGATTGCCAAGCCGTTTACAAAGCTTGGCACCTATGGGAAATATCACTCATATAAGGTTTTCTACGAGGGAGTTCAGCAATAGACTTTTAGGCGAAAACTTACTATAGTTTTCGTAAAACGTCGAAAACTATAGAAAAATGCAAGCTACAAAACGTATTTTAATGAAATATGCACACCATGCGCAGTGTGTAACGCTACATCTTAACCGCAAGCTCTCACGTTATACTGAAGAAATTCAGAGTCCGTAAGCTTTGTCATTAAAAATTTAGTACATATTTTATGGTTAAGTACAAGGAAGTGTGTTGGATTTTTCTTTGGTTTTTGTGACACACGGTGCGTGAACTTTTTTAATATCTATAAGTTTAAGTTATTTAAGGTTTGTGTAAAAATTTTCATTATGATTTTTAAGGCACATTCGATTGTATAGCAATTTCTTGTTAATTTGCAGGCCTACTTCCTTATGTTGTGTTTTTATTAAATACTTATTTTGAACGATTACTTTTAAAAAGCTTCATCCAATACCTAATAGGTAATTTGGGAACTATTTATTACGTTATAGGAAGTATATATTATATTCAACTAATTCCGATTAGTTGTCGACACTATTACAATTTATCTGGTTTCGATGATGTTAACGCTGCTAGCCTTTGCGGTTTTTACAACTTCACAGGACTCGGGGCCCGCGGCCTGAAGGACCGCGGGCTGTAAAAAAGTGAATTCAAACATTCCGCATCGTTACTTGCTAAGACAGTGTACAGTGCACGTAGACGAGTTTTCTAACGGCCGTACAAACAGGGGGTCGGTGAGCCCCGGCTCCGACGGCTAACTCGTGTCGTTCGATGTACGCCGGGTGTACGGTGTGTACGCGGACCCGCCCGTCCGCGGACTCGCTGTGTCCCATCCGTTGTCCTATCAGTGTTTGTGGCACTAGGTGAGTGTGTAGTGTCTATGTGTGACGGGCCGGCGACATTTGTGTCGTCGGAATCTAGCAGAACTGGGAGTTCAATTAAAACGTTGCGGGGCCCCCGGAGGCTCTGCTTAACGTTTTGAGTCGGGGCGTAGGTTGCTGCGTTTACCACTAGTGGGTCGGGTTGTGTCTCAGGGCTCTCGAAGTAGCGCCGAGACTTTTCCTTGAAATATTCAGAGATCGGTGAAAATTATCAATATCTGTGTAAATTAGATATACGCTCGGTGGTACCACCACCGAGCCCCGGTGGCAATGCGTATGAATCTGTTTTGGACGATTTATAGGTCGTTCGAACGTACATGAGCTACGTGTGCAAAGTCTATGCTTACGTAGGACATGATTTCGTACGGCGCGAATGTGCTTCTAGAAGGTCGTAGAGTGGTTGAACGTGACCCCTAAGTATTTGGCGGTTTGTTGCCATGGGATCCGGCGGCCAAATAGGGTTATCGTGCCTAGGTTAGGTTCCTACAATTGATGGTGGGTTTCTTTTGAAAGTATATTGCTTTACTTTTTTCAGGGTTTACTTAAATTCTCCATAATCGAAACTATTTGCCTAGTCGATTGGCAGCTATTTGATGCTTCAAATAGCCGCTTGGAGCCGCTTGGAGGAGCGAATTCCCTCCGTACGAAATAGGAAATGGCGGTCTACAAGGAAGGCTCTGATGATGTGAGTAAGCCTACCGGACACGTTAAGTTTAAAGAGCTTGTAGAGCAAACCGTCGTGCCAGACTTTGTGAAATTCCTCGGTCGAGTTAACGAACATGCGTATGCCCAGTCTGGCGTTTTGCACCTTTGGGCAGTATATTATTTTAGTGTTCAACCAGTTTGACAGGTTGCTGCCATTGTGACTAGAGTTTTAAAAATAGCGTGTGTAATAAATAACACCTTAATTTGAATAGATTAAATCGTCAACGAATTCTGTCGCTACTGGCGAATAGCACGTACTGTGTAATGAATCTGTTGTTACAAATATCAACATTAATTAAGAAATACAAACTATTTAAACTCAATTAACCTCAATTTTCTTCTTTTTCTAAATCAGCCTATCAAAGTCCACTGCTGGGCTCCCATATTGCCTCTTTGGGGATATTTTTGTTAGCAACCGCAGTTTTTCCATTTTTAGTCGTTATTAAAGTATTAAATATTATGACACCGCTACTACACGGTGTTCTTAATCACCATCATAAAAATCAACATCATCGTCATCACCAGCCTCTTTAACTCTGTTTCACACTGGTAATTACAATAATGCGAGATATTCGTCACATTTTTTATGAAGTTTTGTCTTCTGTCGGCCGCAAGGATCCTGTTCGTAAAGTCCTAAACGTTAAGGACTTTACGACATCACGTGCAGCTTGAAAGAACTCCTTTGAGAAAAATAGGTATGTATTACATATTTTCACTTATGTCTTGATTGATATTTAGCAAGGAACTTTATATGTAAATTAACAGGTTGGCAAAGAATAAAAATATTCAATTCAGGAACAATTTTGATACAACAGTCCGTGTGTCTCGCACGCTATTACGCAAAACCAATCACGCAAGACCTTCAAAAGCCCTTCGTTGATGCATTTGGAAATGTCTAGAGGTTTTGGAAGTAATGATAATAAACATGTTTATGGTAGGAAAAGTCCATTTGAAGTTGAGACACCGTTTGTGGTTAGCTTACTGATGGAGTTTTCATGTTTTATTGCAGTGTATAGTAATATTTGACTTCGTGTTGGTTTCTGCTTCCAGTTTCTGTGCTCATGCGCAAATATTTAGTAGAGTTCTAAAATTTGTGTTTATGAATTTAACGGACGAAAATTCATTTATTACTGACGTAAAAATTAAAATTTTTAGTCAAACGTACGAAGAGTATTTTTTTATCTTCTATCTTTTCGAAATAAGGTGCCACTAATAAGGTTCACATTCAAATTTTGTATTTTTCTTTTCGGTTATTTGTAAAGACATATGATACAATAATTTTATGAAATTGAAAGGAAGTAGAAAAACATGCATATAGTTAATAGAATCAGGCGTTACGTCCAATATGTGTGTGTATATATATATATATATATATATATATATAATCCAGTAAATTAAAGAAGTTAAAAATTATTTAGCGATATCCGCATAAAAATAAAAAAGATGTGTCTTACTTAGTTTAAGAGCACCGCCTTCACTCAATTGGCACTATCCCTGTGCAGATATTAGGTAAATAATTTTAATACCTTTAATTTATAGATTACAACATTAAAGCCAATAAACATATAACACAGCCGAGTAGACCAGTCCTCATAAGCAGCACTTGTTCACAGGTGTGAGGCAGCCATCGCCCTCCCTGATAATTGTTTTTGAGTACCATCCAACCATGTATTATAATCTATCTAGATTTCACTACTGAACATACTGCAATAGTGGGTTATTTGGCATACTCGCCACGCTTAGTTGTTTTCTGGAAGATCCTGCTGCTAATTTCTGTTTCATTACCATGTATCACTTCTTAAGATACCTACGGGATGATGTGGGTTGGTGGAATCTCTTACGCTGGCAAGACACGGCGCCATCTCAATATACTAACTATTGTTAACAAGCCTTAGTATTTTTATTATCATCAAATTAAAGTGATTTAGGTACGGGATAATAATAATTATACATAGTAAATATATATTCTTTAGAAACAATATATTTAGCATTTATATGATAAAAATGTAAATACTAAAATTACTATAGATAACGAACTATAACCTGCAAATTAAATCAATTAACTGAATCCTACCACAGTCTATAATATTTCTGTTAGACTGTGATCCTACTATGCGATTCAAATAAGAATAGGATTGACCTGCTGCCATATTGTGACGTCATAGCTGTCAATTCAAAACAGGTAGGGTGAGCAAAACAGATATTTTGAAAGAATATTTATTAAAAAAAAACTATGAACGAAAATCTATTAATCTGAATGTAACATTTCAATTTCGCTTATCTCTGTATCACTGTCCGAGTAGTCATTAGTGTCATCATTGTCATCACTGCTGCTTTCTCTTGGAAAAATTGATTTATGTAGGTATTTAAAATATTCCTCCGACTGGTATCAATATTTAAATTAATTTATCAAAATAACTATGAGGTCAATAGACTTGCTAATACCAAGGCTCAGTTAAATAAAGAAAAAAAATACAGTTGACCCCAAAGGCCATCCCTGAAACTTACCGCTAATTTCAAATGCAAAGCGCTCCATATTCCATCATGATAGGTGGAAGGTCATAAAATTAAAATTATCGACAATAATTTATCTTGAACGAATGAACCGATTTTGATTCGGTTTGCATTAATTGATGTTGTTTTATGGGGTTAAGAGGTGATTAGATTTTTGAATTGATCGATACATTCGTTTAAAAGTTATCTCAATAAAAAAATTGAATATTTAATTTTTAAAATTTCTCAAAATCTACTTAGCCGAATTACTTCAAATTCACATAAAATCTAATGGCAATAGAATTCTTTCGAACCGCGTTTCGATCGGTCAAGCCGTTCAAAAATTATAAATATACATACGAAGGGACATCGTAATAATAGTCAGAATAGCTTTCTAGGACCTCAAAACGTGAAGATATGATATGGGTGAAACCAGTAACTTCATAACACGATATTTTCGAAAAATCGCGATTATTAAAATCATTTAATAAAGAAAAGTTAAAAAAACGTTATTAGAACGCAAATTAATTTTCTTTGCATGCCGTATTTTTCAAGTGACAGTTTTCAGTTCTTATTTAAATCATATTTTAATAAATTATTAAACATTCACGAGTCGACAAAAATCGAAACGAATCCTATGGTACGTTAAAAACTGAGCTTTCTAAGTCGTAATAGATTAAAGAATTATCCTCTTATCTAATTGTTTCCGTTTTGAAATTGAAACTCCCTACCCGCTAGGTCAGTGATTAAACAAGTTCGGGTTGTTTCGTTCACGCATTTCATTATAGATAATCGCCGCGATGCGAGCTAAATAAATAGCGTGACTAGAAGCACGTTCATTTCATTCGACTGCAGTGAATATTTCGAAGTAGACATGCAATATTTAGTTAAATAAGGCGCCTAGTACAAGCGTTAACTATAAAAAAAAATTGGTTGACTCTGCAGGCCATTTCTGGAACTTCCCGCTAATTTCAATTGCAAAGCGCTCAAAATTTCACCAAATTATGTTGCGAAATCTCGAAGTTATAAAAAAAAAACGTTTTTTTTTAATTCTTTCTCCTTTGATATCTCACGAACTAATAAACCGATTTTTTTGTATTTTTTGAGGTTAAGAGCAGATTCGTTTTTGAAATCGATCGGTAAAGCCGTTTAAAAGTTATTAAAAAAAAAAACAGTTTTTCAAATCTCCTCCGAATCAGTTCATATTATCACCAAATCTATTCTATATTGAGTTCTTTCGAACGCCGCAAACCACATCTCAATCGATCAAGATGTTCAAAAGTTATGAAAAGTTTACATACTTAAACACACATATATACATACCTCCGTACGGACGTCCACGTGAAATTAGTCAGAATACAGAATAGCTTCCTGGGATCTCAAAACGTCAAGATCTGATGATCTCATCGTCTGGATTTTCAAAAATCGGGATGAAACAAATAACTTCCCTATTTTTTTAAATTTTCAATTTTCTTAGCGGGAAGTTTAAAATATTTGAACGCTCCGTAGCGTAGTGGCTAAGCGTTTAGCTCCCGCGCTGTAGGGCTACTGGCTTGAATCCTGTACGAAACAAGTGCTTGTTCCTATTTATGTATTCATTCATGCATTAAACACATAATGTATTAATTCAATTATGTATGTAAAGTGTTAAATAACATCCTACTGTGAAGGTAACTTTTCAAAATATTAAATAATGGTTTTACTTTTAGTTCTTACTTTAGTTTAACTTATACCTGGTAGAGCTATGCTGCAGTTATATTAGTAGTATAGTTGTAGCACGAATACGACCGGGTAAGGACCACGATCTCACAGAGTACCAGCGTAAAATAGTAGCTTAATGCTGCTATGTTTCGTATGGTGAGTGCAGAGAATCGGAGATCCTTTTTACTGGAAACGAAGAATTCCATCTTAGTCCTCACGGGTGGCAAGCATCTGAATTTTGATTCGAAATCGAGGATAGATGTAGATGTCTATGGGCCACGGCATCCACTTACCATCAGGTGGACTGTGTGCTCGTTTGTCACCTTGTCCTAAAAAAAGTTTCAAAAAGTTAGTAGGTGGTAGGATGAACTTTGTGCCTAGGAGTCCTTCTGCATAGGTACAACTATCTCACCTACTTCTGGCACCAAATAACATTGCTTACGCTGCTGTATACCGGTTTGAAGATTAAAGAAAGCCAGTATAATTACAAAATGGGTGTATTTAGCAGAAAAAAGCGCTAGTAAGCGCTTGTAAGCGAAATGGCGAAACTACACAGTTTTCGGCCAGGACACGTTTGCCAACTTCAGTAGCGCTGACACAATCCGCCATTTTGCTTATTTATTTTGTTTACTTTGAAGTAGAGTTTATAAGTTGTTTTGTGCAATTAGTTTCAAATAATATAATGACATGAATAAGCATATTACACATATTATTAAAAATTCATGATTGGTAAGTTCAACAAACATATATTTAAATTAGGCTAGGTTCCCCGGTTAAAGCTAATTTAGTGTCCTAGAGGAAAATAGCTATTTACCATTTGACAGCGCTTACGATCGCCATTTTGCTTACAAGCGCTTTCTAGCTCTTTTTCTGCCAAACACAGCCAGTGTGAGGCATTCCATCTTAGTCCTCAGAGATAATAACGCATCCGTAGCCTTCTTCGTTTGAAGTTAGCTGCATGTTCCCATGAACTGCAGTAACCACTTACCATCTGGTGGACTATAATTTTATTCGCTACTTTAGTATTGTTTTTAAATTACTACGACACCCACTAACCCGTATTAAGTACACAGTTATCTTAGAATACATAAAATACATAGCCGTAGTAGCTTAGATATTAAGCGCTAGCAATTTATTTCGCAGTACGCCTGCAACACGGGTTCGATACTCGTCGTCATCGACAAAACTGTGTACTGCAACTTAAAATGTTAATTTAGCACGTGATTACTGGCGAAGGAACTATCATAGGTGTAAAAGGCGCAAATAAATAAACTTCAAAGGTATATTATTTCCTATGTAGGTACATAATTTTTTCGAATTACTTAGAAGTATTCTTAAAACATGTTTTAAAGATAGATTCTCGTCTTTATATAAATAAAATTTTATTATTAAGAAGAATATGTGAAAAAAAATTATGTTAAACGGGTAGATAAAATTTTCAGCGCATGGTTATAACAAAATAATAATAATGCTTTAATGTCTAGTTGTTATTAGATAGGACAAAAATTAATGTGCCGGAAATGATGTAAGCCCAACCGCCACACCGTTAACCACACTAACTCGCCTAAACCACTCATGTCTCAAGTAACTCTTAGTGATAATTTCAAACAAAGTGATGCCTGAGCTGGAGGCATTCATGATAATTCGCGAAAAGATATAGGCAATTAATTTGTGCTTTACTTACACCAACATTTACTAATTAATCCCAAACCAATCAATCGATGAATTATTAGAATCGCGACGTATTGCCTTCAATAATGTTATTTATCATTGAAAGAGCGTTGTGTGGGATACCCTAAAAAGTCGGAAAACAACGTTACTCCACAAATTAGAAAACGGAATAAATTAACTGGAAACGTATCATCAAGACCAAATATAATTTGCTAACATTCTAATCTCTAATACTGGGAAATAGGGTATACAATTGTTTTCGCTAAACGCAAATATACAAAGTCAGATTATACTCGTATGCATTAGAATAATTGCAATGGGTAAGTCCCATGCTACGGTTATTAAAAAAACATTAGACATTGTGGATTAATTAGCTTAGGAGAAGCGAATATATCAAGCGTACATGGTGAATTAAATTATGGTAGATTTATTTGTCGGAGTTTCTCTGTGTGGATAGACTTCGTAATAAGGATATCCGCAATGGAACTAGAGTAAATGACGTAGTTCAACGGATCAGTAAACTGAAGTGGCAATGGGCCGACCATAAAGCTCGAAGAACCGACAACAGGTACGTAAGAAAGCAATGTGTAGGGCGGCCCTCTCACTAGATCTAATTGCGACTAGGTATTATATGCAAGAAGTCGATAGATGAAGGTGGCTCAGGACCGTGCTTCTTCTTTCGAAGGGGAGGCTTAGTTTCAGCAATAATTATAATGGTCTGTATTTGGTAACTTACGATGGTGATAATGATAATGATGATGATGATAATAATTAATTATTTGTTATTTTTATAATATATTAAAGTGTTACCCCACAATAGAAAAGTCTCATATATTGTAGAGGCGTATGACATAGTTTAACATTCAGACTTATAAAAATCTTTTGATACTTTTAAAAGCTTTTCTCAAAAAAAAATCTTCCTATTTTGAATTGCTCATAAAACTCTGAGCACCACTTATCACACTGAGCGGGCCTGCTGGTGAGCGTTGAGCGTATAATATTGAGCTAGTAATGTTGTTTCATATTAATTCTTGGGTCACTGCTTTATAATCAACTTAAACAGTAAAGCTCTTATAACCCATACTACTATTGCCGTTGTCGGAGTCCGGCCAATTTTGTGTAAATAACGATAAGTATTTCTTCATCGATATATATGTACTACGCACGTAGTACATAGTTCATACGTAGTATATATATCTCAATGTATTTCTTGCACAACTTATTTTGTAATATTTTTCTCGTAGGTACAGTAAAGGCAAAAGGATCTTAGCTCATACAGCCATCAAGGTGACCATTATCAAAAAAGAAATATAAAAATCAACGGCGACATATACGCGAGAACATCTTGTTTTTTCGACATCTGCGAGACAATTACTTGATATTTTCATTTCTCTACTTTTATACTAAACTAACGACGTACCGTAACACATACCGGGCCCAATTGTAAAATCTTCGAATCTAAACCGTCCTGGGACCGATGCTCCGGGAAGTCTGCAGTCTATGAACATATTCAAGATCGTCCCCATCAGATTTGATAAACCACAAATCCTCGCAAAAGAACACTAATTCCTGCTAAGGATGATACGCGAGGCTATTGAAAAAAAAAACATCCTAATTTCAATAAAGAAGATGGATGGGTTGTGCCATCTGCTTCATCATCATCATCATTATAGCCCTTTACAAATCCACTGCTGAACATAGGCCTCCCCCAAGGTATGCCACAAAGCACGGTCCTGAGCCACCTGCATCCATCGACTTCCTGCATGTCTTACCAGGTCGTCACTCTATCTAGTGGGGGGTCGCCCTACACTTCGTCTACCGGTACGAGGCTGCCACTCGAGAACCTTTTTTCCCCAACGGTTGTCGTTCTTCGAGCTATATGGCCGGCCCATTGCCACTTCAGCTTACTAATCCATTGGGCTATGTCGGTCACTCTAGTTCTATTGCGGATATCCTCATTTTTAAGTTTATCACGCAAAGAAACTCCGAGCATAGCCCTCTCCATAGCTCGCTGAGCGACTTTGAGCATCCTCATAGGGCCAGCAGTGAAGGACCACGTCTCAGTTCTATATGTCATCACTGGCAACACGCACTGGTTGTACAACTTAGTTTTCAGGTTTTGAGGTATACCTGACGAGAAGGTGTGTCGTACTTTCCCGAACGCTGAACAAGCCGAGTTGAATCCGTCGATTGACCTCTCGGTCGAAGTTGGACTTACCTAGCCGGACTATTTGTCCCAGGTAAACGTACTCGTCAACAACTTCAAGCTTAGTTCTCCCAACAACTACCGGCATAGGTGTGACATGGACATTAAACATGATCTTGTTTTTTTTTTCCATGTTTGTTTTGTCCATGTTCATCTTAAGACCTATCCATTGGGAGGCACAATTGAGGTCATTGAGCATAGTGCTTAAGTCCTCCAGCGATTCTGCCATAAGGACTATATCGTCGGCAATTCGAAGGTGAGTGATGTACTCGCCATTGATGTTAATACCGTATCCTTTCCAGTCCAGTAGCTTGAAAACGTCTTCCAATGCAGCGGTGAAGAGTTTCGGGGAAATAACGTCACCCTGTCTTACACCTCTCTGCAGTTGGATAAGTTTCGTACTCTGGTTCTGTATTCGGAGAGCCATAGTAGCCCAACTGTACAAACACTTCAGCACTTCGATATACCGACAGTCAACTTGGCACCGCTGAAGAGACTGTAGCACCGCCCAAATTTCGACGGAATCAAAGGCGTTCTCATAGTCCACATACGCCAGGCAAACTGGCAGATTGTACTCTTCGGACTTCTGTACAATTTGCCGAAGGGTATGTATGTGGTCTATGGTACTAAAGCCTTTTCGCAAACGGCTTGTTCGGGAGGCCGGAAGTCGTCGAGTCTGCGTGCGAGACGATTCGTAATGACTCTCAAAAACAGCACGTAGACGCGGCTCAGAAGAAAAATCGGTCTGTAGTTCTTCAAGAGGGCGTTATCACCTTTCTTGAAGAACAAGACCTCCGTACTTCTGCTCCACGCCTCCGGAGTAGTGTCACCATGGAGGACGGAATTAAAGAGCCTCTGAAGGACTTCAAGTACCAGTTTTCCAACCGCTTTCAGAAGCTCCACTGTAATTCCAACCTCGCCCGGGGACTTGCCGTTTTTAAGGTGCTGCAGAGCCATTCTAATCTCGCTTAGATTGATGTCCGGGATATCATCGGAATAGTGTCGGATAAGACCCGCTCTCGGATCGTTACTCACACTTGCGTGTGTTTCCAACGATGATGTGTACAGCTGCCCATAGAACCTCTCAATCTCACTCAGAATCTCAGGTGTCCGGAAACGATGCTGCCACACTCAGTCTTCAGCTTTAACAGTTGGCTCTTACTGGCAGACAGATCTCTGGCAAAGACTTTGGAGCCCTGGTTCCGCTCAATCGCTTCTTCAATACGAGCAGTATTAAATTTGCGTAAGTCTCGCCGCATGCTTACATGCCATCTGCTTGGGACCCTATAATTAACAAAATTAAATCCAAACCCAAGCATAACACTCCAAGACTTCAAGATACTGTAAGCTCGTTCTGCGTAGATTGGACCAAAATCTTATTTTCGCAAACTGAAGGGGCTAACTATGACATTGGGACGTCAAACATCTCAGTCCTCCCCGTGAATATTGGTGCTGTAAAGCACACGAAATGTCGGAAATTAAAAATAAGTAAAAAATAAGTTAATTAATAGCGATAAAATTCGTATAAGTGGTTTTATTCAATGTATAGTGTTCGCGTAAATTCAAGAAATTATTATTATTTAACCATTCCTTTTCAAAATCTCTCCAGCCGTTTAGGAGAAATTTTGTGACAAACAAGTTGCTTGTGTTTCTATAAGGGATGATAATTTATTACTATTGTGGATAAACATTACGCGAAGATTACAAAAAACCTGTATTTTGTAGCCATTGTAGCTGTCCCGATGTGAAGACCAAATTCCCGATTATTTTTACTTTTCGTCCCGAAATTTTACTTGCTGGATCTGGCAAGACTAATTCCGATATACTTGCTACAAATTTGATGACCGAAAATTTGTGCGGCTGCTATCAGTTCTCAAAAATCACAAAGTAAAATAACAAGTGTCGTACAAATTGTCACCCCCTATTTCACTCTCTTAGTGAATAAATTTTCCAAAATCCTTTCATAGTGAACGATAAGTCGTAAAAGGCAGCTACCGTCCAAATTACAGATTTATACGTCTGGCGGGTTGGGCTGTGCGTATGGATGAGCAGGCACTCAGGATCCAGATTTTCGATGTTTATCGTTCGAGTATTAATATAATAAAATTATTTCCCCTTACACCCACTTGTATTTTTACATATTAAATAAAGAATAAACGTCATTGTGTGCACAATTAATATACATCAAAGGTGTAAACTCTATAATTATGGATCAGGCAAAGTATGTATGACAGAAGCATTTTCGTCATCCTCTCGTGCATAAATAAGATACAGATTAATACAAAATTATAGACCAACGTATTTAGGCGAAGATCAATAACATATTAAAATAGTTAGTGAATATAGTTATACTTATAAATATACATTTAAACATAGAATTTAAAATTAATATTACAAAAACTGTTGTACAGTGGAGGTAAAATTCAACAAAACAAGAACTATTGATATCTGGATGTTCTGTGCTGCTAACCTACCATAGACAAATAAAAGTAGACTACTGTGTGTACTAGACACAGGTAATACACTACTTAGTATACTAATTCATTAAATGATCATATAATATTTGAGTTAGAGCACATAAGTATTATATATATATAAATGGTCTTTCTTTCGACCATCAAGGAAATACTATAATGGAAATACAATAAATAATTTTAATATTGGACTATTTTTATGCAATAACTATCATCATTTAAATAAACCTCTTTAGTTAGATTATTGGTGATAGCGGTATTACCCGTGCGGTCAAAGAATGGAATTGAAATTGACGTCGCCTCTATTCACCTCTTGCTCGCACACTGTCGCTATCTATACTCACATCCGCCGCAGGGTCCAACTTGTCAAATTTTTCAAAACAATATCATAAACCAAAAAAAAAATCTTTCTAATTTGTGAGCTACTACACGTTCTAAGAGAATACTTTATCATTATTGTTGATTTTGTTTGTTAATATTTTTGAATAACATATTTACGTCATTGAGACATGACATGAGTAACAATTTTTAAAATTTTCGTTTGTGTATTTGTCCGATTGTAATAAAATTTCACAAACGAATAGAGAGTAATACCAGGGCTAATGACTAAATTATATCGGGAAAATTTTGCGATTTTATTGAAATAAAAATATTGATAAGATAAAATAAATGGTCTAATGATCTAAGGAACGGCACGTTTATAGATCTCACCTAGCCGAAGCCAGAGCAGATCGCTAGTTATAAATGTTATTTTAAAATTAATATAACTACTTGATTAATGATTATACAATTATTTTTAATATTTTCCCATTAAGAGAAAATTTACAACTAACCAAATAAAATAACGTTATAACAATATATCGTTATACCATCGCCATTTCTAATCCCATTCTTTATCCGCACATCACGCAGATGTCTTCTTTCCGAGAACACTGTGAGGTCTTGTGTTACAATATTTTCTCTATAAAAACACTAGTCTATGGTTCGCCTAATATTTATTATTGTTTGATTAATGGCGAGAAAATTTAGCTTTTTAATTAAGAACAGACGCCTGTCCACTGCCGCGCGCCTTGACACGCAGCTTGAGAAATGTCTCATTATTTAAATATGACAGCGAAGCGCAACGAAAATATTTCCACAGAAATAAATTGTTGCTGTCTTAATTAATTATAATATTTGGCTAGTTTTAAAAATATCAGCTCAAATTATTGAGCAGTGACTTGAAGGCTAAGAACTCATAACGAAAAAATAAAACAAAATCGAAGCCAAGTTTTTAAAAGAAAAAAAGTAATGTCTTTCTAAAAATTATATTTAAGCGGTGGTTGCTATGTGCTAGGTAGAGTGGGAAGGATACAACAACGGTAAGAAATAACCGTTGGCCATGGACATCTTTTTTATAATATCATTATTATTTTATCATTCAAGAACTGTTTTACGAAAAACACTTTAACAAGTGCGTTGCCGACCTTTGATGAAACTGTAGGACATTAAATACACCACCGCTCTATTATGCACACCAAGCTCTTTCAAGACCATTTCAACCTACCCTTCTAGTGGTCTGCGGCACTGAACCTCACTCGATATATCGAATTAGAAAATTCCCATACTGACTGAAGGAAGAAGGGGAATTCAGTCAAATAGATACACAATAGAGTTCCTTTTAGTGATAAATGCACAGACCCGTGTCTTTTGAAGACAAAGTGAGACTAGATTTAGTCGCCCCAATTTGACACTATGTTTAATAAAGACTCGACTTCAGAAACAAAGTTCCGGCACTCGACGACATAAAATAATGGTCGGCGCATAAAGCTTAAGTGCTGTCATTTGCATAGCAATTAATGTTACCAGTTTGCAATTTATTATTAATGTCCAGAAGAAACAATGTAAGCGAGATATATATGTTTAAGTATATTACGTTTATATGTATATGTCTTTATGTAACCGCCTTCGTAGTTTTATCACTGCCCTAAGGTTAACTGGCAAATAAGTATTTT